>CM059266.1:17598780-17606280 GCA_030347295.1 Setipinna tenuifilis | reverse complement strand
TCCTACCACATCCAGTCCCACTGCTAGTATGAGGTGTGCAGGCTCAGGCCCCTGCACATCCGCTAGTGATGGGGCTAAGACTTTCTATGAAGCCTGTATTCATAAGACTTTATAAACACATTCCTAAATGCTTATATGCATACATAAAGTATGTAGTATGTAGTAATACATAACTATTTATACATACTCATGACTGTACTCATAAGGCATTATAATGCTATGTCATAAGCCCTTTTACAACTTTAAGTGATACAGTGCATTCTCGGTTATGAAGCTTCACCTGCCTACAAGTGCAGTCATGAGTGTGTATAAATTGTTATAAATACTACTTCCAACTTCCAACCATTATTAAGCTTTATGAAAGCATTATAACCCTTTATGAATGTGGTTATTAAGTGTAATGAATACAAGCTTCATACAAAGTGTTACCATGATGGGGCAACCTGACTCCAGAAGCTACAATCTAGGACCACAATATCTGTTCCAGCAAATTCATTTGTTGTAGCACAACTCCTCAGCCAGGTAAAGGAGTTAATTATTGAAATCACCTACATTAAGTAGAACCAGGTGATTTGGAGCATGTGGTATTAGATTGTAGCTTCTGAAATCCAGGTTGCCCATCAATGACATCAACACTGGCAGAGGTGGTACACTCACATGTGGTCTACATGACCTAGTAGATGGATGCTTCTGCTGTCAAATAAAATCGGTAACACTTTCCATGAAGGTTGTATTCATAAGACTCTATGAACATATTCATAAAGGGTTATTATGCCTTCATAAAGCTTTATAATGGTTAAAATTAGTATTCATAACTATTTATACATACTCATGACTGCACTCGCAGGTAGGTGAAGCTTTAGGACAAAGAACGCACTGTGTCACTCGAAGTTGGAATAGGGCTTATGACATACCATTATAATGGCTCAGGACTACAGTCACGAGTATGGATAAATAGTTATGAACACGTACATATTTTATGAATGCATTACACGCCTTTATGAATGTGGTTATAGAGCCTTATGAATACAAGCTTCATAGAACGTGTTACCATAAAATCCAGTGAGCAGCATGTTTTTGTATTTATGAACATACTGTGTAGCTTGGAGGCTGAACTTCATCTGAGACCCTCACAAGCTTTCAAACAAGTGTCAAACAGTTTGTAGTGATGGCAAGTGGCAACTTGTACAACTGCAAAGTACAAATCTTCAAATTGTGTCCTCAAGGCTATACACTGATAGTTTTCAGTTTACATTGAGGGATGGCAGGTGAAACACCATGCTCATGTAAAACATTTGGCAAAAACTCACGACAAAAAAAATTAAAGTCATTCATAATATGTTGTCATTAAACTCCTAAATAAAGAATGTTATTGTGCTGTTCTATCATATATCAGTGACAAAGACTAAATGTGATGAAGCTATAGTGAGAAAGACAGTTGACATGTTGCTTCATGTGGGATTGCCCCATGTACCCCTGCTATAGCAAGCAGGCGAAACCCAGCAGCAGACACCAGTCCTGCTCTCTCACAGTGTGCTCTAGTGAGCTATGGCTGAACTGAGGGTGGGGGGGGGGAGGGGCTGACTAACCTTGAAACAAATCCAGGTGCTATATTTGCCAAACTCACGCTACGTGCTTTTGGGTTTTGGCTTAAGGAACACAATTTAGAAATTGCCCATGAACTCCGCAGTAAGCGCTTCCCTACTCTGTATTTATACATTAAGTAAATTCGGAGGCAGTATCACTTTACTCAGCCTGTGGAAGTGGAACTGATTATTAAAAGGATTTTGTCTGAGAGAAATTGTCTGCAGTCTGAGAGAAATAGTCATTCTGTGAAAAATTCTGAAAATGAAAACAACAAAAGGAAACCTTTTGAAGGAAAGAAAGCAATTTTTCAGTTTTGAACAAATGGTTTGTTCATTATTGCCATTACATTTAGATTTCACAATACAAAAGACACTGTGAAGTTGGAAATTAGTGTAGATTGTGTGCCCATAACAGGGGATCTATCTCAAACCCAGACTGCGGTTGTCCAACATAATTGACATGATTATGAGGATAGAAAGTACCTCATGGCATGCCATTATGGATTACTATCTTATGAAACCCATTTGTGTTTTAACTTCACTGAAAAATTGGTCAAAGTAACCTGTGAATTAGCAGGTAATTTTTCTATTTATTTTCTTTAACCGTTGCTCAGGCAACCACGAAAGCTCAGTTAATTCTAAGTGGATCCCTCTGCCTCCTCCGCTACTCTCCTCCCTGTTTCCAGGTGTGTCTGTGGAGTGTGTGGGGGTGTGTACCGGACGGTGTGTACAGGACGCCGGTGTTGCCCCCCCTTGCTGTTCTGCTATTCTGAGTGGGTCTCTCTCCCTCCTACACAGATTCCCCTCCCTGTTGCTTCCAGGTGTGTCTGTGAGATGTGTACGGATGTGTGTGTGTGTGTGTGTGCGAGCTTGCGTACCGGACAGGACGCCGGTGTTGCCCCCCTTGCTGTTCTGCTATTCTAAGTGGATCCCTCTCCCTGTGTCCAGGTGTGTCTGTGAGGTGTGTGAGGTGTCTGTGAGGTGTGTGTGTGTGTGTGTGTGTGTGTGTGTGTGGGTGTGTGCGAGAATGCGTACCGGACAGGAAGCTGGTGTAGCCCCCCATGCTGTTCTGCTATTCTGAGTGGATCCCTCTCCCTGTGTCCAAGTGTGTCTGTGAGGTGTGTGTGCGAGCGTGTGTGTGTGTGTGTGTGTACCGGAGAGGAAGCTGGTGTTGCCGCCCTCGCTGTTCTGCTTGCGGAGGCAGAAGGGGCTGTCGTGGCTCTCGGGGATGCAGCGTGGCCGCTCGCTCAGCACCTCCATCAGACGCCGCCGACGCCGGAAGTTCATGCGGAACTGATAGAGCAGCCCGCCGTCCGCAAAGTGGTGCTTATTAGTGACTGGGGGATATACAGGGGAAGAGGGAGAAAAACAATCAATCAATCAAACAGGCATTGAACTGATGAGGAGGGGTGAGAGTTTGATGTTTACAGACAGGGCAGACATATAAGACACATATGCATATTGTTTTTATTTATTATTATATTTATTATTAGGCAGTATAGAACAGTAGAACACATATCCTTTGCTAGACATTGAAAGGGTTAAAAAAAACTGATGAGGAGGGTTGAGAGTTGAGAGAGATGTTTGCAGACAGGGCAGACATATAAGACACATACTGTATGCATTTAATTGAATTTATTTATTCAATTTAATTTATATGCTTATATTAGGCAGTGTAGAACAGTAGAACACATATCTATTGCTAGACCTTGAAAGGGTTAAAAAAAACAAGAAAATAAAGTAAAATGGTCTCTACGGTAATACTGTCTTGCAATCAAAAACCCAATCACGGGGGAATTTCACACATAAAGCATTTTTACAGAATGTTTTAAACTCAGCTTACATCATACTGTCATCAATGTCCCTTACAGCTCTGAAATCAGTTCATTATTGAGATGACTAAATGCTTCTGCAGACAAGGATATGACAGTGACAAAAATGTAGATCTGTATGTCTCCAGTACACTCTGTTTTCGATTTTTGACATGTGTATGACACCTTCTACAAACTGCAGAAAACATACTTGAGAATTTGTAAATATTCATCATATAGATGTGGCCATGTGTGCGGATTTGTGTGATTTGCTTAAGAGACATTGCCTTTCTGTCAGCTTTGCATGTTTGTATTTATATATGTGTGTTTGTGCGTGTGTGGTGTCCTGTCTATGCCTTCATGTAAACTGCCTGGGCCTCAGTCCCAACAAACATGCCTATTGTCCTCAGTTGTGCTGATGTGGATCTCTATGCATTTGTTTGCATGTATCTCTCTCTTTCTCTCTCTGTCTCTGTTTGTGTGTATGCATATGTGTGTTTTGTGTGTGTGTGTGTGTGTGTGTGTGTGTGTGTGTGTGTGTGTGTGTGAGTGTGTGTGTGTAATAAAGCTCTAGCAATAATAAAACAGCACAGTCTCCACACCTCATGAATGGTGCATTGTAAAAGAGATACTGCATACAGACAGAACCGGACATTTCACCATTCACCATACACAACACGTTCCACTAGCTGTCAGGAGAAGTCAATGGAAGTTTATACACACACCCAAGAATGTGGACTTGTGTCTTTCTAAAGAACAGTATCTACAGTATGTCTTTACATAGCTCATGACAGGAATATACTTCACCTACTGCCTCAAAACCCAGCTTAACCTGACTGAGACTGTACACAGAGAGAGAGAGAGAGAGAGAGAGAGAGAGAGAGAGAAAGAGAGTGCATAGGTCATCTTCGGCTAAGTTTAAAAACACACATACAGGAAGAACAGAATAGAAAACAGCCCCTTCACCTCCTCTGGTAAGACAGTAACAAACAATCATTAGCATTCAGCAGGCCTTCAACATTCTTCAGTCTGCAGCTGTACAAATTTATCACCAGTTGTTTTCAACCATTTTATGCACACGTAAAAATCATGGAATGAAAAACCGAAAAGAAAAGCAACAATACAAAGGAAAAGGGGAACAGAAAAGAAATAAGGAAAAGGACCTTGCGGAAGTATGTCTTTTTTTTTTTAATACGATGCAGACTCTTACACACCCAAACAGACACAAACCCAACAGCTACGGTGCAGACTTGTATACCCAAACAAACACAAACCCTACAGCTACTCTCTGTCCCAATGTGGAAAAATATGAGGGCTTTTGACAGATTGTTTGTATGGAGTGGGTCAGATATGCAGCAAAACAAAGCCTGCTTCATCTCAACCCAACGCTGTCAGAGCATAATCAGGGGGACAGTTCTGGCACCATCCGCCAGATAGAGAGACAGAAAGAGAGAAATAGAAAGGGAGAGAGAGAGAGGGAGAGAAAGAGATATAGAGAGATAGGGACAGGGAAAGGGAGAGGGAGAGAGAGACAGCATAACAGAGAGGCAAATGTAGACAGAGAGAGAGAAAGAGAGACAGAAAGAAAGAAAGAAAGAAAGAAAGAAAGAAAGAAAGAAAGAAAGAAAGAAAGAGAATAACGAGTCAGACAGTTCTCTGGCAACCCTGGTTTGGGTTTAATTCAGTTAGTGTGTGCAGAAAGGGCAGAACAGCGTGTCAGAGAACAAGACTGTGAGGGAGGAGAAACAGAGTGGGACCATCAAAGCAACCTGGGGTGGGGGTCTGAGGGATAGAGAGAGAGAAAGAGAGAGGCAAAGTGTAAGAGAGAGAGAGAGAGAGAGAGGGAGAGAGAGAGAGAGAAGGGGAGAGTAAGAGAAGGGAAAGTGAGAGAGGAGTAATTGAGGGAGAGGGGTCATTTGAGGCCCTCGATCGAGCTCCTGTTGTTATCCACAAGACAGATGGCCCTCATGGCCATGTGTGAGAGAAATGTCACAGAAAGGGAGCGAAAGAGAGAAGCAGGGAGAGAGAGAGAGACAGAGAAAGAGATAGAGAGAGAAAGAGAGAGAGAGAGAGAAAGAGAGAGAGAGAGAGTGAGACTTTTGACTTTTAAAAAACCTTTATTACAGATTCACAATTTACAAAAGGTGGTACAAATTCACAGGGATAAAAGCACATCAAAGATCAAATCAGCCACAAATTAGTTGCCAGATGTAGAAAATTCTAAAACATTATTGAATTGCACCAATTCATTTCTGAGTGTGCAGAGTGCACCATTTTGGCACCATATGTTTTCAAAAGACCCAAAATCCTTCATTTCCTTATAAAAATGAAAGTCGATCAAAATTCTTGACTTCATCAAAGTTGCAAACATTAGTACAAGATTATCATCCACATTGAGTTCAACCTTGTTCCTCCTGCTAATATAGATGGCAAACTTGGCCTTTCCAATTATAAAATTTAACAATTGACATTTTACCCGTTGTTTCTGGAAATACTTAAAACCAAAGATAAAGGTAATCATTGAAAACTTTTCATTTAAAAGAGTAAACAGCCTATTCACAACTGAAAACAAGGCTACCAGCCTCCCACAATGCATGAAGGAGTGGAATATTGTTTCTCTCATTGTGCAAAAAGGACACTCCTGACTCACATCAGGATTTAAAACAGAAATAAAAGCGTTAACAGCTATGGCACCATGCAAAATCCTCCACTGCAAATCCCCACACTTTTTCATTAATGGTGACTTGTACAAGGCTCTCCATTTTGGCTTTACCTTTTTATCCACCTGAAGCACAGAGCGCCAAGGTGTGTCAATTCTTTTACTAAGTGCATTTGCATTCAAAGCTAAAACACAGATTTTGTACAATGTCTTAGAGGAAGGTAGACTGGGTCCCAAAAAAAGGACAGGATTGGAGGAAACATCTTGACATTCAAGCATACTCAAAGAAATGCAACAGGTAGGAAAAGGATCGCTGTAGTTTGGAGAAAGAGCACCACTGGCGTAATCAACTAACATTTCTGATGTTTTTTCTGTCAACAAAGACTTCCATTTAACAAGTGCTGAATTAACAACTCGAACTGATTTAACTCCCAAGTGCTCAGCTAATGCTCCAGCATTGTCAAGGTTTGGTCCTGCAACCCCTACTAAGTCCCCAAGAGTAATCACCCCGCCCTTGTGGAGCACCTCCCTTGAGACAGGAGAAGTCCTTTCTTGAGACAGATCCATCTTGGAGCCATAGAGTAAAGGTTCCTGCAGTGCCCAGTAAAGAGAGGTGGTGTTTTGATCTCTCAGCACAGTTAAAAAGGACCACACTTTGAAGAGGTTACGATAAAAAACAGGCATCTTGTTTAGGCTCATCAGCTTAGGGTTCATCCAGAATAAGGTTCTGTCCAGTCCCAGACTCTCATATGACTGTAGAATGGCACATGCTGCTGCTCTCCAGCTAGAAACCATAGGTCCATTGAGAAGCCGCTGTATGAAGCATAGCCGGAAAGCTGCTGTCCTACTCTGTAGATGGACCAGTCCATGCCCCCCTTCCTCTTTTGGTAGGTACAGCACACATTGTGGAACCCAGTGTAAATTATCCCAGAAAAAGTTAATTAAAATTGACTGGACTTTTGCCAACACATGGACAGGAGGATCAATACACGCTAGGCGGTGCCAGAGGGAGGAAGCTACCACGTTGTTTATTATAAGAACGCGCCCTCTATAGGACATTTTCTTAACAAGAAACTTCCATTTTTCTAGGCGTCCTTTGACCTTTTCAACAATGCCCTCAAAGTTTTTCTGCAGAAAAAGCTCATCACCAAGGAACACCCCCAAATACTTAAACCCGTCTTTGGACCATGTCAAACCACCAGGAAGACTTGGTGCTCCGTTGGGCCACCTTCCAATTAGCACAGCCTCACTCTTCCCCCAGTTAACTTTGGCTGCTGAGCATGTACTAAAGTCATTAAAAATTCTCAGCATGGTGTCAACATCCCTCTGGCTACTCACCAGTATGGCAACATCATCAGCATAGGCAGAGATCTTAAAAGCATGGTCGCATTTGGGAATTGTAACCCCTTGAATGTCAGCCCTTAATTTGGCTAGAAGGGGTTCT
>CM059266.1:17418780-17593780 GCA_030347295.1 Setipinna tenuifilis | reverse complement strand
CAGGGCTCTGTTACACTGCCGTTGGGTAAATCATTTCCCAAAATAAACTAGGGGAGAGAAAAAAAAACTTTATTGCTGACGGTCCTTTGAGGACAACCTCTTTTAGAGTCGCTCACGTCCTAAAATATCTCTGTGATCCCTATCGAGAGGAAATGATAGCAATCCACAATTTTTCCTCTTCTTCCTCTTCCTCCTCCTCCTCCTCATCATTATCATTGTGTTTTTTCCCCCATCCTGAGTAGCTGCGTGAATGTGTGTACCACATGTGTTTATGGAAAACAGCGAAGCCCCTGATGTGCTTGTGCCACGCTAGGGCTTTTTGTGGCCCTCTAGGAGGAGCTGGTCAAAAACACAGGAATGTTATAATTAGCTGCCATTGTGGACTCCCTGCAGCTCCCATTGGGGACGGCCTGAAAAACAGCCCCCCACCCCCTACTCTACCCCTCGCCACCTCTACTGCCCCCTCACCCAAAATGAGGCAGGAAGTTCCTGTGGCCATTAGCCGGAGAGAGAGAGTGAGAAAGAGAGAGACAGAAAGAACGCAAGGGGCCACCTTCTCAGGTTGGTGTTTGTCGTTGTTTGGCTGTCTGGATTTACTGCAGCCCAGGCAGCAGGGGGCGAAGGGAGGGTGAAAAGGATGAGGATGTCAGCCTACTGTTCATCAGCTTCTTTAAAGCTCTCCCACCAATGCCTGCCTATGTAAAGGGACGTAAAAGGAAGCCAGCGACCAGCATGCTGATGGGCAACCTGACGTCAGGCAGGGGCTATGATCCAGTACCTCATATTTCTTTCAGCTACGTTGTCAACATCGAGACAGCTACCTGATCCTAATATCAGATTGGGTATCTGTCTAGTTCCAGCCATTTACTAATTCAGCTGTTTATAATTAGCACTATTCTTCAGTCAGGGAGAGGAGTGCATGATTAAATGCACAGGGACAGGTAGAACCAGGTGATTTCAAGTATGTGGTACTAGATTGTGGTGTCTGAATCCAGATTACTCATCCTTCTTGACCAGCCTGAGATGGCAGAGTAAAAAACCGACAGCCGGGCCATCGCTTCCCACTGCTCAGTCTAGTCAGCGTGCCATGTGGAGAGAGAGACGATGCAACTCCGTCTCCCATGTCCCGACCATCTCGCCATGCCAAGAGGCGCCTGCAGAGAGGGATTCTGGACCGGCTCCATCCGAGGACTCGCCTGCTCTATTCCCCTTGGTGATAAATTCTGTCACCATGAGTGAGTGAGCCAGAAGGTTGTGGTGACACAGCAGGGGAGATTGGGAGTGAGAGCTGATCCGAACGCAAGCAAGGGCCATGCAGAAGCATATGCATCTAATGTTATCGCACATAGCAACAGATGCCTATCACAACATTCTGCCTCTTCCTATGGTGGCAGTGAAAATGCTTTGCTATTGCACACATTAAAACAAGTGTGCGTGCACACACACACACACACACACACACACACACACACACACACACACACACACAGAGGCACATATAGTCAATCATCCTCCAAGCAGGCCTGCATCACCATCTCAAACCCAATATGCCTTTCTGACCTGATATAACTCATATTATTTGCATTCATGCCATGCATTCAGTGCTGAATGGTATATATAGACTAGCCATCTGTGTCTGTGCTGCGTTTCTGTCTGCTTCATAAGACAACATGAGAATTAAGAGATGACTGTGTTTGCATATGAAGAGAAATGCACGTACACTACAACTCTCACGGCCAACGGCCAGCAGTCCTGACCTTGGAAGGAAAGGTCAAGGACTGAGTTCCTGGCTTCTTTTAAAAGTAGGTTGTCTACAAAAGGTTAGCTAGGCCATGTCAGTTAGATCTTTTATTTTTAACAGGGGTAACTTCCAAAACTCTTCAATTGTCAATGCTTCAACACTGTGCTTTTCTGGAAACTGAGCTTGTGTAAATGGGCACTAATCCTGTGAAGCATTTGCTTGACACACATGTCAAAGTTGTGTTTCACACAATCTGACATGTCCTAACATAGCTCTTGTACAGAATATTGTGACACAACACAAGTCCTTGCGCAACTTATGATGCAAGCTGCAGCGTTCACTCCAACCGTCTCCAAGACAAACAAACATGAGAAACAGGTCTAAAATGAAATTCAGACAATCCTCCTGCTCCATTTTGATGCCAACCTGGCGAGCGGCTGCTACGTGCAGGTGAGCGGAGTTGGTTAAATAGATCAAGCTGACTGAGCCGCTTCTCCAATCTGCTGGAAGCCTGCGTTTCCATGGGAACAATTAATTTGCAGAGGAAGTGCAAAAACTAAATGTACGGACCTGGCCGCTGCTGGAAACCAAAGCTGTCAGGCACCACCACCAAAAAAAAAAAACAGACACAGAGGCAATGACAGGGGCCAAACAACACTGGAACTGCCTGGGGATGGGAATAGATTTGTCCAAGACAGCAGCTCAGTATTTCCGTTTTTTGTTTTTTTTGTCATTGTGGTTCCCCACATATTCATGTATTTGACAGCAAGCCAGTTTAAATGATTTTCCATGAAGCTTCAAAGGTATTATAATAATGACAGAATGTGTAATATCCCCTTGTGGAGACATGACTTGTAAAAGAGCACATTGTGAAGAGACAGCTTAGTTAACTTTTGGTCTTGAGAGTGCCAGAATCCAATAACAACAACTGTAGCTTTGAGTCTAAATCCTGCCTACAAAAGCACCATTCACTTTGGTGAGTTGCTACTTTGGGCTCCATTGTCATGAGGTGCTGGACTGGTCTAGAAAGTTTCAAATGTTCTAAACATTGTTATCAGTTTCACCTAGACCACATTCCTACCTTGTCTGGCCATATGACACTAAACCCCAAATGTATACTGTGGGCTAATACATTGACATATAGTTGGTTTTAAGAACAACATTTAATAGTTAAATGACTGAAAGGTAAGCACTGCCACCCCCACCCCTCCTCTTTTCACTCTCACTGTGTAATACTAAGCCCAGCATCCTTTGGATTTATAACAGTTCACCAAATAAGTCAATCAATGCAATTACATTTTTAAGTGACAAGGACAAGTGAAGCAGTGATGTCTAAAAGTGATAACAGTAGTAACCTTGAAACTCACAAATGTTCACTACACTCAAACATTTTTTAAATGTGTGATACCTTAAAAAAAAACAATAGCTATCAATACACATCCATTCACTGAACAGAAAGTTAATCCTATTCACCCTTTTATAGGACTATAAGACTTTTATAAGACTTACTCTACATAATACAGTCAGATTCCTCCAAAGCTGGGCTTTATGACAAAATGGCAGTAGCGCCACATCCGCCCCATCCTGTGTTTACAGGACGCCCCCCAAAAGCTTGCTTCTCAAGTGAGAGAGCAGCAAGAAAACTAGAAGGAAGGGGAAAATAAACACATGAAAAGTCAAACGCATACATACTTCTCGTATATCCTCTGGCCCCTCAAGAAGACCTTGGCTTCATTGTCCAGGGGGAAGGTGCCATCGTCCTTACGGAAGCGGTAGAACAGCTTCATGTCTTTAAACTCCTTGTGTTCATCACAAACTGCAAAATAAACAAACAGGTGTTGGTCTCTAATGTGGCAGGATGACTGGGAAAGTAAGAGCAAAAACAAAAAAACAAACAACTACAAGAATGAATTTGTTTTGCTGTGCTTTTCTTAGCCATAACACTGATCAAAGGCCTTATGACAAAATATAGAAACCATTTCTCCATTCTTCGGCAGTCAGAGATACGGACACTGTGTGACTGTGTGCAATGTAGTATATATTAGTATTAAAATTGTGATAGTAAATAAAATGGGCAGCTGTTTCATTTTCAATCACTAAAAACATTAAAAGGACAGCGGTCAGTCTCCTAACCCTACAAAGCAGTGCAAAACAAACAATCATTTGCACACACCAATACTGACCAACTACAGCAATAGACACGCATTCTAGAATCTCTTTTCTTGTCTTATGTAGACTTGACAAACTATAAAATGGATAATGGATGGTTTGTGAGCAGAGCTTAAATTGGGCCAGAGCCCTCCGGAGCTCAACTCCCCCTCCTTGCCTCGGCAATACAGCCAGCTGGAGCTTGGCTCCCTTTGCTACAGTATTTATAGTAATACGACAGAGTGAGATATTGACCACTGTGAGTAAAGAAGGGCTCCCCCTCCTCACAAAAGCCAATTTAACCAGTGTTGGTGAGTATCCCCTTGTGAGTACCGTGGTGGATAATGCTCTGATCCAGTAGCCTCTGCATGATCTTCATGGCGGTGTCTCGGTCCGAGGCCTCCTTGTGTTCGATCAGCCAGTCGATGAGCTCCTTGGCCACGAAGCAGTTGGGGTATGTCCTGAGGTGGTGCCTCCGGTCTTTAATCACCTTGCACTCATGAAGCCGCAGCCTGGGACACAAAGCAGGTCATGAACTCCAGTGTCTGACACCAAGTCATCGCTATCACTTTTGACCCATTTATGTACACACCCACACACACACACACACACACTAAACATTGTTCATGTGTCTCGGCCACATGACACCATCCCTATTCCACATTCCCCTGATTATGACAAGACCTAATTTAAAAGGCACAAAAGTCATGGCAGGTGTTGTAACCCAACTCCCATATCACACCTTGGACTTCTAACATTTGTTACGGTTGTTTCCTTTAATATCATTTCATCCCCTTTGACCCTGATTTTAGCCACTGCTGTATTCTTGCCACACTCCATTGAGGTAAAAGTCTGAAGTGGACAGCAGTTAGACAGTGGTCTGACAGTGACCTCCACCCTGACAGGGTTAGCCTAGTAGTCTATGGTTGTTTGGTGGGAAAACTGCTGAGATCTGTTAGTGTTGGTGACACTGGTATACAATGCAATTCCACACATATGAATATATATATATATAGTTCACTTTTGAGTGCCCAGAGGTGAATCACTTGAACCTGTACATGAAGTACTTGCCAAGATGGCTCTGTGCCACTTGCATGCAGCAGAACTGATAAACTTTGTCAAGTGTTCCCACCTCTGCTTGTGGGTCATGCACTCCACTTTGAGGACACTGTAAATGCTCACTGCCATTCTCAGCAAATACATGTTGAAGGTTTCATGGGATTTTGTAAAGATTTAATTCATTTCATTAATACACTTGTGAAAGCAGACTTTTGTGAATAACTTGCTGGAACTGTCAACTGTCTAATCTCATTTTTAAAAGAGCACTATTGCACACTGCGCAAACTGAAGTTAGCCCAAAATTCTTAGTTACATTTTGACACTTTGCTTTGGAACTTCCAGTCTCTGTAAATACTCTCACTCAAATTCAGACTACATAGATTCCCCAACATTTCCTGTCTTGCAGGAAAAAAACGACTTCCAAAAGGTTTTTCAATAAAAAATAATCTGGGATGTTTCAAAGAGCATGACTGCCTACAAAAAGGAGTTACAGTAACCTACTCCAATTGTCTCCAAATGTGTAAAAAAAACATCTAAAAATTAAGTGTCAATATGGATCTGTGAGTCCCATGCACAAGCTGGTTTATGTGTAAAGGAGAGTTTCGTGAAACAAAAGCTAATGGCTTCAATATGCTAAGTGACAACAGTAAACTATCTCCTGAATAGCACACATCAGAAGTTACGACAACAATAAAACACAAATTAACCTCACAAGCAGTTTTCAGTTATTTCACAGTGAGACCTTCTTGAATACGTTACATTCTGTCATTTGCTTAACATCTTTTTATATTAAAAAATATATACTTCTTTTAGAAATATTTTGAGGTTAATTATATGACACTATTATTCGGTCATTGCTCTCTCCAGCAATCTACTAGTTTCATGTACTGTCTATTGTGAAAAGGAAGGTCAGTCAAGTCCAACTACTGAGTCAATAAAAAGGTAACTTAACAACTGGACAAAATTATAACCAATTTAACTCTCCTTGTCAATAAATGATTGAACTCTACGAGGAAACAGGTATCATCTGGTGCCATCTTAAATGTCCACAGGTTTTTAACAGTGGACAATTAAACAACAGTAGGAAAAGGTCACTGGACCGAAATAATGTCACTTGCCTACAATATAACAATGCATATTATATTATACACATTTAACTCATTGTGCACACTGCAGAAACTGTCAAGCCGTATTGTTACAGTCCGAATGACGGGTCACACGCCTTTGTTTGCAGCGCTGCAGTGGTACGCTACAGTGCAGCGCGGAGTACACACTCCTACTCGCTACTCCTCGTACTTACCTTAACTGTTCTCCTGTAACCAACACCTCGGCCATGCGTTCCAGCTCTGCAGCCTTCTTCTGCATGCTAGTCTGGATGTTGTCCATTTTTGAGCTTAGAAACCGAGTGAGGAAAAAATCACAGCAATGACAGGTTAGCCAAGACTGAAAATGAGGATAATGTGAGACGTTACGTTAGTGCACGCTCAGTCAGTCATTCATTTGCACGTGATCGCTGTGTACAGTGCCGCTTTAACGTTACTGTGGCTGCTACAACAAAAAGCCAGCAGGCGAGCTAACTGATCTTTACATAATTTCAAGAAGATAGATACACATCATTGTTGAATGAAAAATCACTCTTCTGCACAACTATATACATACAGCTAACGTTACAGTGTGATGTTGAATGAATGAGCACCTGTCAAAATCAGGGTCGAAACAGCAACATATCATTAGCTTGCCATACACACAAATACATGGGGTCGCGCCCAATAGCTGTCGATGTATAAACAAATGAAAAAAAAAAAAAAAACAGTAAATTACCTTCGAGCTCTCCCTGAAAGCGTAAGTGTTAGAGTAGCACAAGTGTAACTACAATTTATATCCAATTTTGCCGAGAGCTAGCATGGTAAAAAACAAAAAAAAGAAGAAGAAGAGGGCGCATCACATGAATGCAAAAAGGCAAAGATTAACTGTGTCGCCAGAATAGAGCTGCATGAACTTTGAATAGTTCTCTCAGCCAATGGCTCCCAAATATTGATGGCTCAAACTGCAGGATTATGTCTTCTGTCAATTTCAAAGTAAATGTCAATACCACGCTGTCAGCGGACATCAGCAGTGGCGTGCAATAGCATCCCTGCCCTTCTCCGATTGTTTACTACTTGACACTAGGAGCACGTTTTGCACCACGGTGCGGCGCGAGCCGCCGTCATGGGGGAGTTACTCCACTGGGCGGGGCTTGAGGTGGGAGTAATCAGGATGTACTACACTGTCATTTTAAAGAAATAACAACGATTATAGCAACAATAACAGTCGGTTTAAAAACAAAATAATTAGCCAATTCTAAAAAATACAGTGATTTTTGACAGGTTACTTAATTCTTACAAACATTAGCAAAGTATGAGGAGCAGCTTACTACCCACAGACTGAATGTGACAACCTTTCCGTCCCTTGGCATGAACATGTTCAGGTACCTCACTTGCTAACTTAGATGAGTACTCGCACTACATACAGCCAAACATTTTGCTAAATAATTGTGCTTAAAAATTATACTCTTGCCCCCTCTACAGGACAGCGCGTGCAATACAAAAGGAACTTGAATGCATAGACTGTATGATGTAATGGCGATAGCCAGTATTGCCAATCCTCATTGGTTGGTGACACAGTCACTCAAGCTTTCTGGGATATCCGGTAAATGTTGCGGGAAAACTTAAGTGTAGGAAGACTGTGGCCAACGGGTTTGTGCGTGTTCATTGTGTTTCACAAATCAATTTCTCTGTAAATACAATGAGGACATTACAGGAGGTACAGGCAACACTTGAGATTGCAAAACTCAAACAAGATGATTTGCATTCCGTTAAGCATTGCTTGTCGTTTGGAGAAAATGTATCGTCTGGAGATTACTGTCTCATGGAACTGGACGAAACGCTTTGTAAACACATCGAAGCTGGGAAGAGGTATGGGTTTGGTCATCATATACAGTTACATAATAATATATTCATGTCATAAAAGGAAATGAGTATGTCATAGCGCCGTTAAATATTACAGTATTAGTATCAGTAATGCTGAAACCTCTGAAAAAGTTAATGACCCTATTTTGGTATGTGGTATAGTATGTGTTAAACCTTGAAGTAAAGATCCCTATTCTTTTACAGATATAAAGCATTTAGTCTCTTCTCTTAGAAAGTTTAAACACCCCCAGCCACCCACAAAAGCTTACCAGAAACAGATTCTGTTGAACGTTCTTGTGTGGCATCATAGTTTTCTATAGGAGTTTGTCATCAAATGTTTTTGAAAGCAATAAGGTCACACAAGTCAGACATACGTCTCAAAACATTATTATGTTAAGTTTAAGCAAACTAAAACCTCCCAAACTTGTTTTCAGCCTTGTCATCAGAGGGGACAAAAATGAGCATGCAATTCTATGTAGTGAGGACAAAACATACGACCTCAAGATAGCAGACACATCCAACTTGCTTCTGTTTGTACCGGGATGTAAGTCTCCTGATCAGATGAAGGACGAGGCAGAGGATTCTCAGCTTGTCCATGCGAAGGTCAGATGTCAATGTATAAGCTTATTGCTTGTAGTATTTCTTATATAATGCAATTCAGTAGTTCCAAGTGTGTAACTAGTGTATTGGCATTAATCTATCAGGTGTGGGGATTCTCCAACTGCTACTGGGAGCTGAAGCAGCAGCGACCAAAGCTGAAGAAGCTAAAGAAGCTTTTGATGGAACGACCGTATGAGGGCCCACCTCTGCGCACAGAGGAAGAACCTCAACGCCCTGAACAATTGGTAATTACCACTTTCTTCTACTGCTGTTTTTTGTAAATAATTTTGTGTAAGGACTTACATTTCTGAAATCCAGCTGCTCAGTCTCAGCAGACTAACAACACTATCGGCTTAACCTTGGGTAGCACGCTATTCACCATAAGTCTTACTGATTGATTTTGCATAAACCCTTCACAATGAATTATTAGAAGTAAGAGAGTAGCACCTATAGCCTTCATGGGTTGTAAGGTAAGTGACAGTGCCCTAATAATGACATTATATGGTAATGTTCATGCAGTTGTCTGTTTTGTAAGCAATAGGCCCCTCCAAGCAGCAGTAGACCAAGCAGCTCAGCATAGCAGCCCATTCCATCTAGAGGACAATACGATGACACTTTATTCTACGGTTCTTTTTTAGTGTGTCTGCATGTAACATTATGCACTTACACTGTACATAGCTAACACTAACCCTGTTATTACAGTGTAAGCACATAGTGTTACATATTGTTACACACTTTGTTACACTGTACCTAATTCATGTAACGAGGACAGTAAAATAAAGTGTACATAGTAGGCACTCCACAGATAATACATGTCTGCATGTAGTGTGGCTTTGTGACCGCTTGTATGAATTGTTCTTGTCTCTCTCCAAGTACACCTCCGCTGACCTTCTCGAAAGGATCCAAGCTAGTGAAGAGGAGCTCTTCTCCAATCTCCGCCAAATGAATGCTTGTGAAATAGATGGTGAGAACTTTTCCATCCCAATTTCCAATTCTTACTCACTCCCTATTTACAGTCAGAAAGTTGATGCAGATTGCCAAATAGCTTGTATTCCTTTGAATGGTTCATTTACGGTGCGTATTTTAACGCTTACTTTGTTCTTTAGGCTTCTGGAGAATGCTGGATTTTAATTACGAGATGAAGCTGTTGGGACATATAACTCAGTTAGTGGATTCGGAGTCCTGGTCATTCACTGACGTTCCCTTAAGTACTTGTCTTCAGGAACTTGGTTGTCTGGAGCCAACGTAAGGAATTTCCATAGTCACAAACATCTGATACACATGCTTCCTTCAGATCTTAAACTTGTCTTTCACTGCAGTATATTTAAAAGACACGTGTAGTTCACAGGCCATCCAAATATGTTGTATAAATTAATTTTTGACCATTATATATTTGTAAGGTTTAATGTGGCTCACTGTTCATTTAAGCATATGACCATTAAGTATCTCAATCATATTCTGACACTGCTATATATACCTTAATTTTATGAAGTGACTGTATTTAGACAAATAAGTGCTTGAAATAAAGTGTATTGTGATTATGTCATGCTAATAATCACTGTTGCCCCTTCTCTGATTCAGAAATATGATAGAGCATTGCTTGAACTGTTATGGAAGGCGTTACACGACAGAAGGTATGTTATGTATACCTTTTTATCTTCTTTGTTGTTTCTATACTGTAAGTGTTCAGTTGTCTCATTAAGGCTAAAACAGTGTTAATGTCATTGTGAACAGTTTTTTTTATATTTTAGCTAAAAATCCACTATGAACATTTGTTTTGTTTAAATGCTACCATGAACATTTCTTTAGCACCATTGTTTGATTTAGTTCTGTTTGCTGTGTTGAGATGGAGAGGTACATTTTTCTCTGGATGAGGCCAAGATCTGTCGGGCCACAGCCCAGATGATCCTGCAGAACGCCGTCAAGTTCAGTCTGAGTGAGTTCCAGGAGGTTTGGCAGCAGAGCGTTCCAGAGGGAATGAGCACAACACTGGACCAGCTCAGGGTGAGAGACTGGTGGCAGACGCCCCATGACCTTACAGAGTCTTGACAGAGTAATGGAGTTCTTTTGAGCCCGTTACAGCAATGGCAAATATAGTCTTTTTTAGAAGCCACAAAAAGAGAAGAGGAGGTGATGACTTGATCTGTGTGCATTTATTTTCCCCTTCCTGCAACACAAATGCATCTGCACATCACGCACATGGACAGGAAATCACAGCTGGCATCCCCCTTCATAATGTGTACTGTGTGAGCAAAAAATAAAACAAATGTATGCTACCTGCTGTATGAAAATCAGACTGTGTAACTACAGCAGTAATGCACCAGATCGCATAGCGTCCTGCATACCTGCAACACAAATGCATCTGCACATCACACACATGGACATCACCAAAATGACGGAAGTCTATGTGTGACGTCACAAAGGGTTTGTCCAGTGTGTTTTATGCACAGTCTATGGTCAGACAAGCCAAAATTAAAACAGCCAGAGGATCAGTGAAATGCTATTTTTTTTGATCAGCTAAAGATTAATAAAAAAAAATAATGAATAAAAAGAATTTGTTTTATGTTCTGCAGGGCTTGGCACTGGTAGACCGTAATGCGAGTTCAGCAACCATTTCTTTCCTGAGGGTGGAAGACTTACCAGAGGATACCCTGGAGCGCTTCAACTGCCTCTTCAGTATGAGAGAAAAGTGGACCGAAGCAGACATTGCCCCCTACATAGAGTAAGTACAGTTGACCAAGTTAGACCAGAATTCCCCCTACTGGCATCATTATAGAATGAAACGAACATTGAGCTTTTCTACAGTTTTTGATTGTAGCAGCATGACAAACGCTTAATATTATATGTTGATAGTAACAGTGGTTCGTGATATTTTCATCATACAGTGACTCTCCTTGTATTGTAGAACATTCTGTGCATCACATTCTGACTGACCCTTTATTTAACAGGGATCTTTGTGGAGAAAAGCAGACAACTGGAGCCCTACTGACAAAATTTGCTCGATCTTCAATGCAAAATGGCACGAAAGTGTACAACTCCAGAAGGCCTGTGACAACCTGAAGTTAAAAAGATGTCTCTTCTCCACCTTATTAAGATGGTGCATTTGTGTCACCATTATGTATATTGTCTGTTAATAAAAAAACTTTAATAGAAAAACATTTTTGGTATTTGTTTATTTTTTAACCAAGGTTTTCATTTAATGGTATTTTAAGTAGCATTGTAAGATAAGATATTGGCATTATCCAAGTACAGACGCGTTGTAATTAACCACCAGACCAGTGGAGGGCGACGTACTTGTGCTGGAGGAAATGTGCCTCATAGGAAGTTTTTTTTTTTTTTTTTTGGGCGGGAGGTCAAAGGCCATTGCCAAAATGGCTGCCTGCGATTGGAGGAAGTGTACAGTGTTTTGAGAAGTGCAACAGGGCATGCATCTTGTTCTGTGGTTCAATTACCTTTAGATGTTGTGACACGGAGATCATTTACATCTATGCTGTTCGCTGTTTGAAAAGGAGAGGTTTTAATGACAGGTTTATGGGGACATTAGCTTGCTGCACTGCCAACGTGAATGAGCTAGCCTTTTGATAATAACTTGAAGCAACGATTGAAGAATAGCTTACGGTTGTTGCCTTTTTCCGTCTGATTATAAGTATGCGTGATGCATGCATTGTCTTGGGAAACCTATAAATGAGATGGCTAACCACGGGTGAGTACGGAAGAGTCGCGCATTGAACTGTAGCAGGCGACCCAGTTTGTTTACTTATGCAGTAAACGCTGATTTCGAAAGCTTCAACTTGCAGGATGAACAGGAAGAAAGACAAAGGTTTCGAGAGTCCACGACCATATAAATTATAAGTATCAATCCATTCTTTCCCAATTACAGACACTTATATCTGTTTGTTGTGGTATGCATGCCTTACGTCTACGTAGCAAAGTGCAATGTAAAGTCATATGTAAGCAAGTCTGTGTTTCACGTATTTGCTGTCAGTTCTGTTGAGGATTTATTTTGTGATGCAGAGCCAACACAAGTCTTCCTAAAGTAATTATTGTTCTTTTCTCCCTATACAACCCACCAGGTGGTGTGCATAAACAACATCAATTTCCAAAGGAAGTCTGTTATTGTAAGTCTGACAGTGGATTTTCCCACGCCCTGTAACGAGATAACATGAGCTGTAATCCCATCACCAGGGTTGCATTTCTGCATTAACCCACACATCTTCTAAAAAGTAATCTTGGTGGTGTTTTTTTTTTATTTCCTTACAGGGGTATGTGGAGCTGACTATCTTTCCCACTGTTGTGAACCTAAACCGCATCAAACTCAACAGCAAGCAATGCCGCATATACGGAGTACGGGTCAATGACTTGGAGGCGGCATTCATTTACAATGATCCCACCTTAGAGGTCTGCCACCATGAGTCAAAGCAGTAAGTTTTATCTCATCCTTCATAATGTTTTAGTCCTTTGAAATGACTAGCTTTAAAATGACTAGCTAGTACCTACATCTGACAACAGACTCTCAGCTGTCAGATACTATGCCTACCATTGCATACCACGTTGATAGATCTAGAACCTGGAATCTGGAAGTTTAATGTCAACCTGCACTAATAGAGCAGCCAATACATGAACAGAGTAAGAAGCAGTAGATAATAATAGTTAAGTAAGAAGGTGTGTGCTCGATGTGGTGGAGTATCATATATTTTTGTAAAATGAACTTCAGAGCTACACAGTGCAAAGCCAGGATTAATAATGGCTATGACTGACGCTTTAGGTGCCTTGAAAAATGCTGTATATAAATGCAATGAGTCATTGAGTTGTTTATGTGTCTTTTGTGTCACTTGAACTTATTCCTCTAAAATTGATGTGAAAACAACACCAGCAGTAGTTGTTCAATGTAAACATTCCTAAGAATAAAAAAATATTGCATTGCTTTCATTTCATTGCACATTAATAACAAGAAGTGGCTGTGTTATCTCAGTGCGTGTAACACTAGTGTTTCCCTGACTGTCTGCAGGAGGAACCTCAACTATTTCTCCAGTGCCTACACAGCTGCCGTGAGTGCTGTGGACCCAGATGCTGGCAATGGGGAACTGTGCATCAAGGTCCCCTCTGAGCTCTGGAAGCAAGGAGACGGTAAGGGACCAATGGCCATGTGTTAGACAATAGATGACATGGCGAATAATTCCAGTGATAAATGGGGCCAGGATTGCTGCATAGAGTTGTTAGACATAGACTGTGTCAGAAATTTACCTTTGTCGCATATGACTATTTTCATTAAATTCTGGTGTACCCTGGTGTGTGATTCTGTATATTTCGCCTTCCCTTCTACATGTATACAATGTGTGATATTATTTTTTTAAGCTTTTTTAGCTTTTTAGAAGTATTTCCATATATGCATCATTTACTGATACACTTTTGTTATTTCTCCTCGATTGTGTTTTTTTCTCCATAGAGATGAAGGTTTTAAAAGTGTACATTGAGTTTTCCCTGGACCAGCCCAAAGGGGGCCTGCACTTTGTTGTGCCTGACGTGGAGGGCAGCATGGCAGAGAGGGGGGCCCACATCTTCTCCTTTGGCTATCAGAACTCCACACGGTACAGCATCCTCTAGTACAATGCTTCACAAACATTTAACTCTGTGTACCCCCTAAGACAGTCTTTGTTCTGCCCAGTACCCCATGCACCTCAGGCAGCTTGCTATAACAATTAATATATTTGCATACTTTTTGCTGCATAAACAAAATGTAAACACATTTGGTGGTATCTGTGGTAGAGTCTGCTGTGTTGTAATAGGGGTAGTTTAAATGTAAGATTTTTCTATCCATTAATGTCTATACCTGAACGATTACTTTATACTGATGAAAGCTAAGATTTGTTTTGTATCCCCTTGAATTGATTGATACTTGTACCACAGTTTGACAACTGCTGCTCTAGTACTATGGTTGCTAATGTATCTAAGGTATATCCGAAGTCAGATTGTAATTCAGCCTGTACCTGCCAAGCGCTTGGCTTGGTTTGGCTTGGCTTGGCTTATTGCCATGCATGCTCAGTAACTGCACCCAAACTCAGGCTCAGTAGTGTGTTAGTATAGATTACATTAGATTCAACTCTGTTGTTATTACACATGTATAAATAAAGGGTAACAAAATGTGGTAGAATTGTGGTTGTGTTGTAGAAATGTGGTTATTAATTTGTAGTCGAATAATGTGAAATATAGCATAACTTACTGCAAAAATATATTTGTACAGGTTTGCTTTGTGAAATTCAAAGTCTGTAGTATATATCCCTGATTCATTACATTGTATTTCATTTAGCTGATGTCTTTATGTACAGTGAATTGGGTACAGCGACAGTCCCCTTGGAGCAATAAGGGGTTAGATGCCACAGAGCCCCAGAACAACTCCTTAATGATAGACACAGCTATCACAAACAGGACAACATGACAATCATTCTTACTATTATTATTATTATAAATAATAACACTAATAGTAATACTACTACTACTACTAATAATAATAATAATAATAATAGTAGTAATAATAATAATGATGACCTTTATTTATCCAGGTCATTGTCATAGAGGTATAAAATCTCTTTCCTAAGAAAGACCTGGGCAAGACAGCAGCACAGGCAAATATCTTCATGAAAACATAAATCAGTCACAAAACAAATCCAAAAAGACAACTGACATCTCATTCTTGACCCTACAGATTCTGGTTCCCTTGCGTGGACTCCTATTCGGAGCTGTGTACGTGGAAGCTGGAGTTCACTGTGGATGCCTCCATGGTGGCTGTGTCCTGTGGTGACCTACTGGAGACTGTCTACACCCACGACATGCGCAAGAAGACCTTCCATTACATGCTGCCCATTCCCACTGCGGCCCCCAACATCTCCCTGGCTGTGGGGCCATTCGAGATCCTCGTGGATCCCTACATGCATGAGGTGGGTGTTTACACTCAGGCAGATGCTAACAATTTGTCTATCAGTTGATGATTTTTTCTCTGCTAAAGCATGCTGTGCTCTCTGTAGAAATGTGCTGGACAGAAGTGTAGTAAGTATGCTGAATTGTAATTGCAACATTAGTTGTGCTCAGATGCCCCCGTTGAAGCACATTTTTTCACAGTTTGGGATAAATAAGGCATGCAGAAGGCTGGTTTCCTTTATCAGCACAAAGAATTTTCTTGCATGCAGGCTGAAGTCTTATATTACTGTTGTAAATAGTGGAGATATGTAAACGCTGTAAAGAGAGGACCTTTTCCATACATAATATTGCAATATGTTTATGCAACATGTTAACTATCACTGGTCCTTGCACAATAAGATGGATGAACTCAATAGGATTTTAAAAAACTAGATGAGTGGATTGGAAATGTATAGTTCAGCAACTGTTGATTAAAACTGTTTATTATGTTAGATATAATACATATATAACTGGTAGTCTTGCTACTACTACTGCTACTCAAGTATTGTATTTTTAGGTGACCTTTAGAAAACTAAGATCTAATAAGACCTACCACAGACATAATGACCTGTGCTAATGCATGTTTGTAGAGTGTAGGTCTTTATTATGTTAACACTTGAAACTAAAGTGATGCTATTTTTTAAATTACTAAGACTTGAACTCGGGTATTGTTAGACTGAGGTGTCTGTTTGCAAAACTAAAGCAAACCCATTGTTGAAGAGCATGCATGCTGAGCGCCCCACATTGAAGCCTTGGCTCAGGCAGAGTCTACAACTGAAAGGATACGACTCCACACGGTCAGGAGACACGGATATCTGTTATGATGGACCTGAAAGAAAATAGCCGTGGCTTTCTAAGCTTAGTTAAACTTTTCCTTACAAACATGGAATGCTGTGCGTTGCACGTATCACAGAACAGAAGCGATTTGGTTCTGTTTAGTTAGTTCATAGAATACAAAGATGTCTCCATTGAGTATTCTAGCAGAGTTGCAATTGATACGCAATATTTTCTCATAAAGCAGAACACAGTAGGCTTCTCAGTGTGATTACTCTGTGTGAGTGCTCTACATTGGTCATCATCACTGTTGGTTCCAGTCAGCAGACTTAATGATACACTTTTACCAGAAAATATGAAAGTATCGGTTTTATATTAGGAGTGAAAACATGGTGTTATTTTCCTTCATGTCCAGCATAGCCAAGTACAGGGTGTTCCAAACAAATTGACCTCATTTGAAATGTGAATATCTAAGTAGTAACAAGTCCAAGGCAAATGCATTTAAATAGGCTTCATGTTGAATAATAATAGATTTATTTATCAAAATTAGTAGCATAGGGATGTATAATTTAAAACCGATTTTCTAAGCCTCTTGTCATCTAAGTTGGTTAGTTTTTACACATTTTGTTAAAAATATTCAACATCTGTAAAGCTTTGTGAAATTGGTGGTAGTGTGCTTTCAAGGAACAGTACACAAAAACACACACAGTGGAATGCACAGAATATAAAAAAAGACTTTACAAAATAAATAATAACAGTCAGTATTAAACAGCCATTATTATTCATGTGCTTGATCATTGTCGATTAACGGTTACGATTGTCGGTTTGATTGATTCTTCGATTAATGGCCCAGCCCTAACTGAGACCTCCGTGTGCTCTGTCTCTCAGGTCACCCACTTCTGCCTGCCCCAGCTGCTCCCCCTGCTCAAGCACAGCATGTCCTTCCTCCACGAGATCTTCGAGTTCTACGAGGAGATCCTCACCTGCCGCTACCCGTACTCCTGCTTCAAGACGGTCTTCGTGGACGAGGCCTACGTGCAGGTCTCCTCCTACGCGTCCATGAGCATCTTCAGGTGAGCTTGGCTCAGGTGCCTTCCTGTCTGGTGGTCTCACCAGCCACCTCTAGTTGAAGTTATTACTGGATTAAAGACAGAAATCAGTCATCATTTTGTCAAGTGGCTGTACCTCAGGTGTGCTTATAGGATTTTGTTTTGTAGCACAAAGTTTGTCCCAAGTTGTATAAGCCTTTGACTAGTAGAATTAATTTAACCCAAAGTATAGTTATTTTAATTTGAAACAATTTTCTTGTACAGTTACATTAAGAGATGGGCACATTGAGAATGTGGAAAAATATTCTTCTAATAATAAAAACTGTATAGCTCTGAATAGTTACTACTATTTACTTACTATTTAGTCCTTACTGAATAGTCCTTACTATTTTATCACTCATCTACATCTACTCTGTCTGTCTGTCTGTCTGTCTGTCTGTCTGTCTGTCTGTCTGTCTGTCTGTCTCTCTCTCTGTCTTTCTGTCTCTCTCTGTCTCTTTCTGTCTCTCTCTCTCTCTGTCTGTTTGTCTGTGTATGTGTGTCTCTCTCTCTCTGTCTGTCTGTCTCTCTCTCTCTCCCTCTCTGTCCCCCTTCCTCTCTTTCTCCCACTCTCCCACTTTCCCTCTCCTGCAGCACCAACCTCCTGCACAGTGGCATGATTATAGACCAGACCCCGCAGACGCGCCGCTGCTTGGCTCAGGCTCTGGCCCAGCAGTTCTTTGGCTGCTTCATCTCGCGCATGTCATGGTGAGTCCCTGTGCAAGCCCTCTGGGTTCTCTGCCAGCCGGGGCCTCTGGCGTGGACGGGCCCCTGGCACACACGCTACCCTTACGGCCTGGTGATTGGTGATCGCCACCCCTGGCAGCGCCACAGCCGCGCCCTGGTGATTAGTAACCCCATATGCCTTCAACACGGGCGGGCTCCGCTTTGCGTGCCAGACCAGAGGACCTCCAACACACTGACGCAGGCAGCGCTTCAGGAAAGCTTTTTTTTCGCCCTCTACCCACCAACCAACTACCCCCCTTCCCCCCCTTTCGGTATGACTTCACTCTTTCTTTCATGCTGTCTTCACGCTCCCCTGTTTTTTTTCCCACCCTGCCCTTCAGCTCTGATGGGTGTGATGCATGGTGGCAGTGTTGGTTGGCCTATGGAGGTGACCTGTGCAGGCTGTCGATGGAGCTGAGTGATTTAAAGGTGTTATGTTGCCGTTGCAGGCGACACAGGGCATATAATTTTCTGTCTCTGGCAGTCTTGGAATATTCTGTTGTTTCGCAGCTGTGCACTTTGAGTCAGCTGCCAGTCAGATGATATAAATTGAGAACAAAAAGGGAACATGCCCAGCGATGCGTTTCGCACTCTGTCAACATCGAGCTGGCGGCCCAATGCCAGTCTCTCTCTGGCTTTGACTCTGGGACTGGAACCAGCCCTCACTCACTCACTCACCCACCCACTCACTCACTCACCGAAATGGACCCTTGTGGGACATGTCCAACGCATTGATCTCCGTAAAACAATGCCACCCCTGTACACTACAGGCGTTCAAACCGAAATCAGATGTGGGAAGCTCAGCTTACCGTTTTTATTTATTTATTTATTTGGAGGTGGTATTATATAAACTGGAGTCAAAGGGCGGAGGGAACAAGACCAAAAAAACCCCCAAAAAAAGTGGAGTGAAGACATGTGAAATGAGAAGTCACCTGCTAGCAATTAATCGTGTGGCTGTGTTCTGCTGAAGCTTGTAATTGGAGGCAGGCAACACTGGGTAAACACACGGAGCCAGAGTCCCCCAAATGCCACCATGGAGGACGCCATCGCGCCTTTGACATGCTGCCACCTTGGCCTAGGGAATGAGGTCATACCCTGCCACCCTCCCACTCCCACACACACGCACGCAGATACACACACACACACACACACACACACACACACACACACACACACACACACACACACACACGCGCGCGCACACACACACACACACACACACACCCTCTAAGTGCTCTGGCGGCACTAAAAAGCTGTGGAGAGGGACGGATTAGCTGCTTGCTTGCCTGAGCCACAGCAGCCGTGGAGCTGTAAAGATTTGTGGGGAGAGATTGTGTGCTCCTCTCTCTCTCTCAGGGTGGTGCTCCACTAAGCTGCTGCCTCTCTTAAAGCTACACACAGTAGGTTTTTTTTTTTCAACCCTAAAATAATGTTTCCAAAATCGTCTCAGTGGGTCATCGACTCGTAACAGGGTGAACGGCACTTCTGGATTCGCTTTGTGGTCCTTCCAGGGACTGTAACCGCACTATGCAGAGTCTGCCAAAGCGGGTCGCCGATCTGTAGTTTGAATGAGACATAAGAAAGACAATTCTGCTTCCAACCTGCAGGGCAAGCGAAGAGGGAAAAGTGCTTTCGTGTTGCTTTAAAGCAACACACAGGGGCGCAAGTACTCTAGTACAGCAGGATGGCGCCCGTAATAGCAGAAGTCACGTCTGCGCACACACACGACTCCAGTAATAGGGTCTTAGTTTACAGACTTTCACATGCAGTGCAGTGGTGAGGATGTTTGTTTGTGTGGGAACTGAGGCAGGAGGAGCACAAGCCTTAAGCATAAATCTCAGGTCAGATTCTAAGCACTCTCTAGAGAGTGGTATTAATCACAAACCATCACATCAGTGATTCACAAAGACATTCCCGGTAACTCCAGTATTTAATTAGCATTCATACCAAGGCTGCTGAAGTTAGTAGGCATTCAGTGAGTTGCTACAACAAGATCCGTAAAGCCGTAAAGTTGTGGCTTATAAGTCAGTGGTTTTCTCCTAAATTAGATGTTATTTACGCATACATTGTTAATTTCGGTGTATGTAATGTATTTATTTGAATTTTGAATTATATATTTTTTGTTGTAACGTTTGCTCTGTCCTTATGTTAAAGGGCTGATGAATGGGTTCTGAAGGGGATTTCTGGCTACATCTATGGGCTGTACCTGAAGAAGACCTTCGGCGTCAATGAATACCGACACTGGATTAAGGAGGTATGAACCCCTGATCGGCCATACCCTTTTTACCTAAAATAATCTCTCTTGAAGCCTTGAAGCTCTTTGGTGGCTTGGTGGTTGATCTTTGCTGCTGCTGCTGCTGCCGCCTCTGATGTGTGTTTATGTGTGTGTGTGACGTGTGTGTGTGTGTGGCGTGTGTGGCGTGTGTGTTCAACTCCACAGGAGCTGGACAGGATTGTGGACTATGAGCTGAAGATGGGAGGAGTTCTGCTGCATCCCACTTTTGGTGGGGGGAAAGAAAAGGACAAGTAACTAAACGCACTCTTTCACTTCCATCTTAATCGTGGCTTACACTGAGTCAGTCAATCAGTCAATCACTCCCAATTTATCCCCAGTTAGGCATGGGTAGCTCTGCGACCTCTTAATACAGCACATAGTAATACGTGTTTATTGTAAACAATGACCATTTCCAAAGCAGAATTTTCACTAGTACCTTCTGTAATTCTTTATGACAGCAAATCAAATCCTAAAGGAGCACACAGCAATATTCAGTTTCAGTTCTGACAGTTATTAACTTAACATAAACTCATATGCTTTTAGTTGTTTTGATGCTATATTAACACAATAGTAACTGTATTTATATGTATCAATGCAGGAGTACGCCACAGTATTAATATCTCGATAACGATACTCTGAGCACAGCCCTTTGCTCCAATCATCTCGGCCAACAACACTGTACCTGGTTATCAAACAGTGAGGTTTCACACATACCAATCCAGTGGTAGTATTTGGCCCAAGAGGTGCAGGAGCATATGAGTGGACGGGTTGGGGGTCGGCGGGGGGCGGCTGACCATAATGAGAGTGTGTGTCAAATTAAATTACACCTTCATGACTTGGCCTCTGAACCTGCAGTTTTTACATGGCCGCCCAGAACAGAGGCGTTTTCAGTCCGATGAGCGATTTAGAAAAAAAAAAATCCCCCGACTGTTGGAAAAACAGCCTGTGAGTAGGCCTACTTATTGACCTCCCATAAAACGACTTGGCACCACAGCTCTCGTTTGTCATAAATCAGCTCCCCACTGAAGTGTGTTTTGAGAGCTGTTTGCAAATTATCCCAGAGCTTACTCAGGCGCTGTGAGGAGCCTGTCAGCGGCTGGGTAATGACCGCTAATGCCTCAGAGGCAGAGAAGAGCTATGACAGAAAGCCTTTCTTTGTTGCTTGCTTGTTTTTTATTTTATTTATTTATCCCCCCCCCTTTTGTGTTGTCTCTGCACTTTGCGCTTTATAATTCCTGGATCTCGACTCTTCTACTTTTTTCATTTGGTTGATGTTTATCAATTCTTTTTTACATTTTTTTTTTTTTGGAATTTTTATTTTTATTTTTCAATGTATTTATTCCCAAATGATGTACATTGCTCTGTTTCTGTTTCTCTCTTTCTCCATCCACCCCACCCCACCCCCTTTCCCCTCTCTGCCTGGTGTGCCATCATCTGTTTTTACTCAGTCCGACTCCTCACCTGCACTTCTCCATCAAACACCCCCACACGCTGTCCTGGGAGTACTACAGGATGTTCCAGTGCAAAGCCCACCTGGTCATGCGGCTTATCGAGAACAGGATCAGCATGGAGTTCATGCTTCAGGTGACACTTCTGGGCACAGTCCTAGAGTTATGTGTGCGCTGAGCCTCCTCTCATCGATCTGCTTTGTGAATTACCCTCTGCAAGTTCAGTGCCCACCGCCTCGTCCTAGGATGTGCTTACTTTTCCACTCATGCAGTTCAGAATGTCTGCATTTTTGGCAGAGATTATTGGCTTTGTTTGAATAGCTCTTGGAAACTCTTTTCTCAGCACTTTGTTCAGGAAGCATTAATCTATATTATGTGGCATGTGTGTGTGTGTGCGCACACTTGTGTGTTTGTGTGTGTGTGCGTGTGTGTGTGTGGGCGTATGTAACTGCAGGTCTTCAACAAACTGCTGAGCTTAGCCAGTACGGCCTCCTCCCAGAAGTACCAGTCTCACATGTGGAGCCAGATGCTGGTGTCAACCTCCAGTTTCCTCAAGTCCATCTCTAACGTCTCTGGCAAGGACATTGGTCCCTTGATCAAGCAATGGGTGTATCCCTTTTACGGCTGTGGAAGATTTTCTGTATTGCCAAATTTCTGGAATGAAGTGTAGACAGCTTACCTAACTAACCAGAACTAAATATGCATGTTGATTGTAAAGCTAAAAAGAGAAAATAAAGAAAGAAATAAAGAGACAGCACAAACCATGACTATTACAATGAAATATTAAAGTAAAGTAAATAGTGAAGTAATTAGTAAAGTCATTTTTATAATCAAACTTTTATTTGCACTCAGTTAAAATCACAACATCATTTTGCCCATTGTTTTTTTCTGTTCTGCTCGTCTACATGGTGTTGATGGTCATTATGCTCTGTGGCTGAAAGCTTCATTTGAATTGATGAATGATCAACTTGTGGTGTTGAGTTTTTGTCCTGACCTCCACGCCCAGAGACCAGAGTGGGGTGGTAAAGTTTTTTGGCAGCTTTGCCTTCAACAGGAAGAGGAATGTTCTGGAACTGGAAATCCGCCAGGATTACACCTCGTCTGGCACACAGAAATACGTGGTAAGGGGCTCGCTAGGTGGTGTGTGCCAGCTCACTGTGTCTTACAGGGTGGTCTCAAGGTCAAGGGGGGTGGGGGGGCTCCAGGTGTTTTGCAAAGGAACCCGACTGTATTTCTTTGTTTTTTTTCCACAGGGCCCCATTAAGGTGACTGTACAGGAACTGGATGGCTCCTTCAACCACACCTTGCAGATAGAGGAGAACAGTCTGAAGCATGACATACCTTGCCACTCCAAGAGTAGAAGGTGAATCAGCCGCAGTACAACACAGAGATTCATTCATTATGGAACGGTCCCATGACCTTTCAAGTTGCCTTTTTGGCATGTTGCTCTCACTTAGGGTGATGTTGGCCTTTTTCATCCAAAGTATAGGAAAAGATGCATGCTCCCAGTGAGGTGCAGGCTAGGACAGATTGCAAAGTTCAAAAGAATATAGCTTTACACTCCCTGTTGTTTTTTTATACTGCTTTAATTCCATCGTTTCTACCCCATGGCCTTCGTCAAGGTTCGAACTGAACAGAATCTATTCAAGAAATACCCCACGATAAGCAAACAAACCGAATGTGATTTGTAAATGCCGGAAGGCAAGCAAATACTCACATTATGCCTGTATGAAAACAAAACTGACCTCTCAACCAAATACACTATGACATGTAAAAATAGCTTTTTTATATAAATATGCCATTTGCAAACAAATAGGGGACCGGTCCCACAAATGCTAAGAAGGATATATGTACCTATTTTGCACGTTTGCTTGATTAGTTACAACTGCTATGCATTTTTCTACAAATATAGTAATTTGTGGATTAGATTACTTTTTGCTCTGTTGTTCCTCGTATGCATTCTAAATGCAAATGCATAAATTCGAAAGACCAACCCACCACAACAGCAGGTGGCACTACTGGGGCACTGTGGTATTTGCAAAGCCTGTTGTGCCGTATATTTCTGGTGTTAGGGCAGCCTTTAGCTGACAGCCTAATGAGGATGTGTTGGTGTGTTTACCATATCTAAAACAATGTTCTGAAAATCAAAGCATTAGTATCTGCTGCACCCTGTATTTTCCTTAATTTAATAAAGCTCTGTTGTTAATGAATCAGGGAGGAATGAAGCTGTAGACACCATACTCATAATGGGGCTCTCTGCTTAAAAGACCTTTGTGCATACAGTCATGCAATATCACTCCTCAGTATAATTGACCACTTACACCAAAAATAATGCAGCCAGTACCCGTTTAGTGATGCCATAGAAGAACCTTAACTCTCCATGCAACCATCCAGAGATTTAAAGAACTATTTAGGCACCTTTATTTTTTAGCATGAATGTGAAAGGTACTTCACATTGGAAATGGGCTATGCTATGTTGGATTGGCGCCAAATCGTTCTTTAAAGAACTGTTGCCTCAACACTTCTTTGAAGCACTGAAAAAGGTCCTTCTATGGCATCGCTATGAAAACCGGTACTGGCCCCATTATTTTTTAGAGTGTACCGTGTCCGTTTGCATTCATTACCAACAACCCTTGAGACTCTTGCTACTTCAGCAATAAACATGTCCGTAGGAACATCCTTTTCTGTTTTCTTAAGGATCTTTACTTTGAAACTTGAAACTGCGAATGCTGCAGGCTGTCAGTCAGGGCTTGTGTCTCATCTAGTCTCGTCTCACCTCACCTCCATCTCCTCTGCTCACAGGAACAAGAAGAAGAAGATTCCTCTGATGAATGGAGAAGAAGTGGACATGGACCTGTCAGCCATGGAGTAAGCCTTCCTGTAACCTATTACACTCATTCACAGTGTCCAGGTTTCTCTGATGTTTTTCCTCACAAAATGACCCAAGCTCTGCAATATCATTTTTACTAATACTGAAGCAGATCTGATAAGGGCAAAGTAATATTTCATAACTCTGTATTTTAGCATAGAGGAAGAGTTGGATTATGGCTGAAAACCCACTAACTTGTACTGTTTGTACACGCTTTGTACAAACCTTAAGGTGTACGTGTCTTAAAGTTATGTGTTGAGAATTCTTGCTTGTAATTCAGTAGTTCAGTACTTGTGCATTTTTAGTGTGCATTACAGCCGTTGTTTTCTTCCCCAGAACCAAGAGCAATAGTGGAAAGAACAGGGCCAGCAGCAGCTTTCTGGAGCTAGGGTGAGCAAGAGGACAGAGGGCAGAGGAAAAAGAGAGAGGAGAGGAGAGGAGGGGTGATATGAGGACAGCCGCATGGTTGTCCAGTTTTGGTGCTCTGCTTTGGCCTGGGCTCCTTCATGCGTTTTACTATGAATGTGAGGACGACTGTGTCTCGGCTTTTAGTAGTTACATCTGCTAAAATAATACCTCCAGCCCAGCATCACAGAAAAGCCTTCCAGAGGATTTTTCTTAAACTGAGAGCAGCAGAACATCCTGTCCTTTTAAAGCAGCTACAGAAGGTAACTATGGTGGTTTTTGATGGCGGTGGTAGTGATAATCAGGTATGTATTTATGTACACATGTAATCTAGGAGAGATTCGGAATTGTGTATGGTATAGAATATTGTGTAGATATACACTGCGTCCAATGTGTCCAAAAAAAGTCCAAAAAACAAAGTCCCCACTTGCATTTAACTAAGGAAATAGGTAGACAGGGTACAGGAGGGTACAGTGTTGATAACTAGAGGGAGGCCTAATAATAGGCAGATGTGATGGACAAGACTGTCCTAGCCAGAGTATTTAGAAATCTTCTGTCAACCTTAGTGCTGATTCGCCGTTGCTGTGGATACGAATCGACCCGGACATGTCCATCCTGAGGAAGGTGGAGTTTGAGCAGGCAGACTTCATGTGGCAGTACCAGCTGCGCTACGAGCGTGATGTGGTGGCTCAGGAGGAGTCCATCTCGGCGCTGGAGAAGTTCCCCACGCCAGCCTCACGCCTCGCCCTCACCGACATCCTGGAGCAGGAGCAGTGCTTCTACAAAGTGCGCATGCAGGCCTGTTTCTGCCTGGCCAAGGTATGGAGCCGCTTCATCGCGGAATTATAATTTCACACACACACACACACACACACACACAGAAAACAGATTCGGTACACAGTGCCACAGGATTGTAAAAGGCAAAGTGAACACTGTAGAAGGTGGTGACAGAACTAAAGGTGGAAATAGGAAAATTTACTTCTGGAGAACACGGGAGGTTTCCCTTATGACAGGGAAGAGGTTGACAACAACACTCCACAGATTCAATTTTTTCCACAGCTTGAAGACATTGAGTTGACTAGGCGCCTAAAGTGTCTTTGATCCCCTGATGTAAAATATATTTTGCTGCTTCACATGATATGACACCAGCTCATCCTTCATTTTTAGGAGAAGCGTGTCATAGTTCCAAAAACATCTTTTCTTTACGACTGTGCTGCAGATTGCCAATTCTATGGTGAGCACATGGACCGGACCTCCTGCCATGAAATCCCTTTTCACCCGCATGTTCTGCTGCAAGAGCTGTCCCAACATCGTCAAGACCAACAACTTCATCAACTTCCAGAGCTACTTCTTGCAAAAGGTAAGGCCTTCTATCTCCTCCCCCAGGTAGAATGTTCTATGCAGCGGTGGGCAACCTGATTTCAAAAGGATCTAGTACCATCTGTCTCAAATCACCTGGTCTTACCTGTGCACCTATTGAAGTCTATTTGGCTGAAAAGGTGTGCTAATTAGAATCAGTTGATTTAGTGAATGACTAGAACAAATATGTGGTACCAGACTGTAGCTTCTGAAACCAGGTTGCACATTAATAGTTTTATGTCTGTACATTTTAGACAGTGAAACCTTAATATTTAGGAAACCTGTTTAGACCTGGCCTTTCTCACTCATGTCTGTCTGTTTAGACTATGCCCGTTGCCATGGCATTGCTGAGAGATGTGCAAAACTTATGCCCGAAAGAAGTTCTGAACTTCATCCTGGACCTCATCAAGTACAACGACAACAGGAAGAATAAGGTGAGACATGTACTATAACAATGCATCATAAGGTATTACAGGTATATGTTGCCACTCAGTAGATATCATGCTAATGCCTCCATAAAGCCAGCTCCAGTAAACCAGATCAGGATCCTATCTAAATGAGTGGGGCGAGCTGCTCCTCATCAGATGGTCAGGTGAACCCTCACAATTATGTGGCTGTGGCCTAATGTGGCTGTTCTACATAGACTTAACATGTAATTCATGGAGCAATGATATTACCCATATTTCAATGGGCATTGCAAAGACATCAGGAAACTTTCCTAGGTGGTAGAAGTAAATAGAAGGCAATTTGGTTAAAGAAAGGCATCAATGAAATACCAGGTAGTATTATCAGATGGAGATTACACATCCTTCTTGTTTGCCTTGTCTCTGCAGTTCTCAGACAACTACTACAGGGCGGAGTTGATTGACGCCCTCACCAACTCCCTGACGCCTGCCATCAGCATCAACAACGAAGTGCGTACGGTGGACAATCTGAACGCAGACGTTCGCCTCATCCTGGAGGAAATCACCCGCTACCTCAACATGGAGAAGCTGCTGCCCAGTTACAGAAACACCATCACTGTCAGGTACTGTGCACCAACACTTCCCAAAGCTTCTTCTGAAACGCTGTGGTTGTACACTGCCCTACAAAGGCAAAGTGCAGTAACTATGTGAACATAGAAACTGAAGAAAATGCCTTTAATGTCATACTGCCCAGTCAGTCATGTTGCATGTGTAATAGTGGTGATCCTGTTATCGACTTTCTTAACAGCAAGAGATTTACAGACAAGACAAATGAGGTGTTGTGAAGTCAGAGTCCAGTCTAAACTCAATTTGACAAAATATGTAGTTACTGCCTTTTGGCTTTACTGTAGGGCAGCACTGCCTTTTAAAATAACTTTTGAGGATTGGATGGATAACAGGGATGGATGTTAAGAAAATGTGCTATATGTGATACCGTTGCTACATGTAGGAATAATAATATGACTTAGTTTACACAGGTTTGGACCAGTTTAGAGATGTGTACACCAGAAAGAAAGAAATATTGCATGGACAATTTAATCTGCTCTAAGAATAGTGACTGCTATACTCTCGCTGGGGGAAATTAGGTCTGGCATCATGCAATAAGTGAAGGCCTTTACTGCAGTACCAGAAAGTCAGACAGCTCAACCAGGGAGCCAAATTCAACCCAAGCCCACTGTCAGGCCAGTGTGCTGTTATACACATTTGTTCCAAATCGATCTGCAGACCTCTAATCTTGCGTGCCTATTACGTGCAGAGGCAGTTTGAAAGGCAACGGTTGATACTGCTCCTTGGATTGTGGCTGGCCTGTTCATCGTGGACAGACCACACAATTTGATATGGGCAAGCTTGTCAGGCTTACATGAAATAATGAAAATAATTCTTCCTAATTCTCCACTTTTTATTAGAATTACTGGAGAAGGTATTTTTGTAACTTAAATGTTCCTTCTTCAATTGGCAGATCAAAACTATTCGAAATAGAACGCTTTGAGGCTGATGTTGTTCCTCTGTAATTTCCAGCTGCCTGAGAGCCATCCGCATGCTTCAAAAGAATGGCCACATTCCCAGCGACCCCAGCCTCTTCAAGTCCTACGCAGACTTCGGCCATTTTGTAGATGTGCGTGTGGCTGCTCTGGAAGCCCTGGTTGATTACACACGAGGTAGGTGCCTCCGGCCACCATTTACCTTTTTCTAAAGATGACAGTGATGGAAATCTTTCTTTATTATATTTTTGGCATATACTTGTTTGAAATTTCACATGTGAACACTAACATATGCTTAAATATCATGCATTGTGCCTATTTGTAGTGGTTGCAACCAGAGGTGGACATATGCCGGATTCAGAAAGTAAAAGTCCTGCCACATATTTGTTCCAGCCAATTCACTGAACCAGCTGATCCTAATTAGCACAACTCCTCCGCCAGGTAGATGAGCTACTTAGTAAAACAGCCTGTGTTGAGAGCACAGGCAGAAGAAATATATGGCAGGACTTACTTTCGCAAGTCGGTTTGTCCGCCTCTGGTTGCAATGAAATGTGAAATGTGTGTAATCTTACCGCCTTTGTAGTCACTTGGGAAGCAGTCAAGTTTATGGCAGTTTGCTGAGGGGCTCGAAGAGGTTGTTGATTAGTTGCGCTTTCTAGTAGCAGAATAAAACTGCCTATAATGTTTATGTGGAAAAAGTGACTGAGCCAAGTGTACATAGCCCTGAGTGTGTTTGCCTCTTACTTTCAGCCAAGCTTCTCTATTGCAAGACCAATACTGGCTCTTGCCCATCCACATCAACGTACTGCTCATATGAATGTAATAGGATTGAATGAGACGGTGGTCTGCTGGAGGTTTGTGTGTGTGTGTGTGTGTGTGTGTGTGTGTGTGTGGGCTGCTTAAAGGGCTGCATTGTGTGTAAGCCACAGATGGCCGCATGTGTTTTACCCGAGTGTGTTTATGGGTAGTCGACAGGAGCTCCGAGGAACTGCAGTGGCTCCTTACCATGGTCCAGAATGACCCCACACATTATATCAAGTCAGTGTTTCTCACTTACTCACTTTCTCTTACCTTCTCTCTCTTTCTCTTTCTCTCTCTCTCGCTCTCGCTCTCTCTTTCACTCACTCACTCACTCACTCACTCACATTTTATATACTTCATAGTATAGTCAGGTCAGTGTTTCATCAGGAATCAAATTAATATTTCACGCTATATATTTCACGTTACCAAATCAAATACAGTTTTCTCTTTACTAAGACTTTACTTCATCTACCCTACCCACTTTTGCTTGTATCATACATTTAATATACGTTTTTTTGCCTTTATTGACAAGTCCTTAGGCCAGTGAGCACATGATGATCCAAACTACAATGTGTTTCGCTACCTTTCCCAGGCATAAGATCCTGAGCATGCTCGGGAAGAACCCGCCCTTCACCAAAGCAGCCGAGTCCTCGCTCTGCAATGAGGCGTTGGTAGACCAACTGTGGAAGCTCATGAACTCAGGTAAAATTAGGAACACTCAAATTCAAATTCAGTGCAAGTTTGCAGAACTTTATTTTTCTGTTAGAGACTTCATGTGTGGAGAAACAGCACACCCACACATGCCCCCCCCCCCCACACACACACACACACACAAACCCACCAACCCACACTCACACAAAGAGCACTTTAAGACACAAGACCCATGTTGGTTAAAGGTGGTTAAAGAAAAAAGGAAAAAAAGACCCCAATACCTAAGAAAATAGTTCATGTGGGGGGTAAACCATTCAAATGTGTGATGGATGCTGGCACAAGGCTTAACAGGGCTCTACTAGCATTAAAAGGCAGAGATCTGAATCTCTGACTAAATGGGAGGCATTTAGAACAATGGGTTCACACAGAATACACTTGTGTAATGCCTTTTACTAAATAGTGATGTTTTTTTTTTCTTGCTTCAGAGATTTTAACCAAGATTACTGTTTTGCCACACTCCTTTTGTTATTGCATTTGTAACAATGTGTTTTTTTTTTTTTTCTTAGCTGAAATCCAGGATTACCAAAAGAAACTTGAGGTTCACAAAATAATAGCATGGTTTTATTATGCAATGAAACACCTCATCACAACTGTGATTAAGCAATTTACTCTTCCCAGTCCTTCCATTACCTGCAATTTTAAACTGCATCCAGACATTTCCATCTCTTTAGTCCAAAACAAATTTCCTTTGCTGTAATTTATATAGAGACATTTTGTGTTCAAATACATTGATGCTGAGCGAAGTGAAGTTAGTTAGCTGGTTTACTCCAGACCTTCAGTTATGTTGTCCAGATCCTTAAAGCAGGAAAGCCACCAACAACCCCCCCCACCCACCCACCCCCATTTTGGCTGTCGTGCCATGGGGTGACCTCAGGCCTTGGCGTGCTTTATGGCAGATATACTTGGACCTGGCACCCAACAAGGATCACTTTCTTGCTTCTTGCTTAGATGTTTTTGAACCATTTCGTTTTTTGAACTCTGACCTTAGCCAGGGCAAGAAAAAGCCCCGTTCTCTTAGATGCAAGAGGGTTGTTTTTGCACTTCATGTTGGAGATGTGACAAACCAGTCATTCCATGAATAATTCACCTCTTTCCCAAATGTTCTTGATTACGTCTCTTACAGTGCTCCATTCACGTCCAAGGGATTTGGAAAAGCCTTTGTTGTTCTTGCAGTCTGATCAGTATGAAGGGATTTGCTAATCTCCTCAGGAGTGCTCTGTTGCTCTAACCCCCTATGCATCGCTTGAACGGGTTGTAAGGACCAGTTCACTGTAATTGTCAGAGTAGGAATAAATAGGATTTCCATCAGCGCTAATGATATCAAACTGAGCTGCTGGCTGGCACCCACCAACTTTGTTACCTATTGATTTATGTTGGTGACTTCAATGTTTGGTGTTTTCATTAAGCTCAGGTTATCTTTAGATGAACAAGAGCAGAGCAGTGGACATAGGTACTAGCTAAGCCATTTCTTGGGATGGGACAAAGACAAGCATCTTTGTCAACATAAGAAATAACACTTAAACTAACTAAAGGACATTACCAGAGGAAGCCCCCACCCTTCAGTGTTTTGTAGCGACATCCGTGGTATCCAGACAACGGCTCTTTTTGATAAATGCATCATGGTATGGGCACCAAGTCAGGCCAGGCTCCTAATGTCAGGTGAGAGTCCCTGTCCAACACTCCCTATCCACATGCTGCGTCACTTACACTTTCCGTTGAAGGGAAGAGAAGGCGTAGTCTGGCATCTTTGCAAGCATCTTTTGTAGCCAAGCAACAACAAAGAAAAAAAAAAAAAAACGGACTTGCATAACACAAAGATGGTGAAAGCCGGGGCGACGCATGAACTAATAAACACATTAGAGAGACAAAACACACTTTCTCCTATGGCCCCCACATCTGTGTTTCATCAGCCGCAAGGTCGGCCAAATCCAACTGGGGGGACTCTTGTGGAGAATCACTTCCACATGTGTACAGTACAGGCGCGTATTCATCCAGGCCTGGAGGTGATGACATGGCCCCCGCCGCACGCGCCAGCAGCCAGGCTTGGCGTCCCTCTTTTACGAGCACGCCGTGCGCCACCGCGGCCCCCTTTGAAGTTCCCCCAAGGCGACGCAAAGCCCGCTTCGGGACTTCCTCTTAAACAGCGTTTTTTTTTAAAGCGTATTTTGACACTAGCAGAGCCTCATTAAAGCCTTTCTGTCTTTTTTTTTGGCCCAGATCAGCACTCCTCTGTAATGGCTACCTTTGTGGCATGTTTGACCTACATGTATAGATGTGCAGCATCTGCCAGTTCTAAGAGTAGGAGTGAAGAAGGAGAGGGGGGGCCATCCACAAGACACTGACACATGCTTTTGATTAGTGCACACGCGCCTTTCAGACTGAGTGGAGATCGTCTGTTTCACAATGTTGGGCAGAGTTTAAAAGGCTTTCTGTGGAAGACTGCAGTCTGCCAGGCTTATTCCCTGATGTGTACTAACAGACTGCTGGGTAGCTCTCAACCTGTTTTCTGGGTTGATGTTGCAAGGATTGCTTCTGAGAGTGAAGCTTTTTTTTAATACATCAAAATGTGAAGTCTTTACCTTTTGAAGAGTAAGCTTAGTGGTTCACTGATCATGCATCATTTGCTGAAAACTCTTTGTGTTCTTAGTCAGTCTTTGTTAGTTCATAGTGTATTGTATTCTCATGCTTATCAGTACCTTTACAAAAGATATTTTGTACTCTGTTGCTTTCCCTCTGTTGCTGTTTGCCACTTGTTTATGCTGTTTACAATATTTGAAGCCTGATTCTGCTTAATATCTTTTCCTGCCATGTTTCCTGTGCTAGCCTAAGGCATTAAAAGAGACATCTTTGGTAACATTTCCTTATGAATGTGTGTGAACAGGTAAAATGCTTTTGTTGCATATGTAACTATATCACTGCATTTCTGTGTCTTGCTAGGGACTTCACATGACTGGCGGCTGCGCTGCGATGCGATGAACCTGTACTACACGCTGTTTGGCCTGACGCGGCCCTCCTGCCTGCCCCTGCCCGAGCTGGGCCTGGTGCTCAACCTGAAGGAGAAGAAGGCCGTGCTCAACCCCACCATCAAGCCAGAGCAGGCAGGGGCAGCGCCAGAGCTCCCCTCATCCATGGCCTTCTCAGTCAGTATGAAGGCATGACCCATCCATCCATCCATTCATCTATCCATCTATCTATCCTTCCATTCTTTTATCTATCTATCCATTTCTCTGTCCTTCCATTCTTTTATCTATCTATCTATCCATCCATTCTGTCTATTTATACATCTGTCTGTTCATCCTTGCATCCTTCCCAGATTCACCATTGTGGTCTTTATCTTTTTACTTGCCTCTTGCAATGTTTTTGTTATTTCATTAAGTTTAGGTTGAAAGATTTCGGCCATCATGTTTTGCCATGTATGACTCCATGGCCATTCGCGAGCACCCTTCTCTGTGTCTGCTCTCTGTGGTCATAGCCATAGTGTGAATTATCCTGCCATAATTGGGGGGTAATACCTTTTACGTTTTACATTAATTACAGGGGTACCAAGTTTCGATTGGGTTTCGGTACCCCAGTACCCCCTGTAATTCAAACTATGGTCATAGGTGTGTTTCAGTCTTATTTCCCCCCTTTACTTGCCAGGTGGAGGAGGAGCACATGGTACTGGACGCCGCGCCCATCCCCATCCCCTTGCCCAGCCAGGCACTGAAGAGGAAGCTGGACACGCCGCTGGGGTCCCCCCCGGAGCCTGGGCAGATACTGCAGGATGAGCCCAGCACTAAGATCCCCCCAAAGAGCAGAGTAAGCAGCCTCCCACAGACCATCCTCTCTCGCCCACAGACCATCCTCTCTCGCCCACAGACCATCCTCTCTCACGCACAGACCATCCCCTCTCTCTGGCTGTCTGTCTGTCTGTCTGTCTGTCTCTCTCTCGTCATAGTTGGGTCATCTGAAATAATTTTATGACCATGAAGAACAAAGATTTGTTTCTCTGTGGATTTGTTCTCTATGGAGGTTAAATAAAACATTAAGCCAGGTTGTCTTTTGCGATAGTGTGATGAAAATGTGTGATAGCCCAAAATCCAAAATACCTGTTACTGGCTGCCGTGAACCATGCTTTCCCATTATGAAGGTATCGTTCATGGTAGCCCGTGGTAGCATTTCTGGATTTTGTGCCATCATGCATTAACCTTCATAGATGACGAATCCACTGGGAAGTGAATCTTCCCTCTCCAGGGTCATGGGATTGTTTCTCATGACCCAAATTTCACTTCATTGACTATTGTCCCACTATCTGTACACACAGTAGTGCGCCAAATATCACCTTACTCATTGTCAAAGAACAGAACAGTACATAAACCCATTATAGCCAAACATGTTTTGTTGGAAAATATGAATGTACTTTATACCCTTTCTTAGGGAAAGGGTCCCAGGTAATATTGGGATAGCCTACTTGCTTACATTGTGTATTTTATTTAAATTGTACCGTTCAGTTTCCCACACACGAGGAGGAGGATATTGACATGGACACAGTTCACGATAGTCAGGCCTTCATCTATCATCACTTGAACATGCTGGAAAGGCCCTCCACACCAGGTAAGCACACTGCAATACAAAGCCAAAAGACAGTAACTGAGTTGTGACTGGAAATTGACTTTATAACACCTCTTTTGTCTTGTGACCAAACCTCGTGCTTCTTCCTATTAAGAAAGTACATAAAAGCATCACCATTTTATACCTACAACATGTTTGACTGGGCAGTATCACAACTTTAATGGCATTTTTCTCAGTTTCAGTGTTCGCGTAGTTACTACACTTTGCCTTTGCACAAAGCGCTGTACTAACGTGCAATAAAGAAAGAAAGTCAAACCTTTCTGTCTCACTTCTTCAGGTATTATATTTTAGCATGTGAAAACATGCAGGAATTTCTCCGTAATTACTTCAGATTATATTTGTCTTACAAGATTATAAAGTATCAGCCACACCCGTCTTATGAACACCACAGCCTGCCTTAAAACAAACTCGGTTACTGCGTGCGTGCGTGCGTGCGTGCGTGCGTGCGTGCGTGCGTGCGTGCGTTGTGCGTGCGTGCGTCGCCTGTGCATTTCAGTTTTTGTGTTGCCATGGAACACCTGCGTGTAGTCCGTAACCTGTATTTTATGGCAAATGTCCAAACCAAAGCAATGTGCGTGCAAGGGGTGCGGAGGGACCATTTAAGGCAAGGTTGGGGTGTATTTGTATTTGTTTGGAGGCTGAGTTTGAAAACAGCTGACTTCCCTCAGTTCCGCCGACTCAACCTTGAAGTCTTACAAGGGCATCCTGAAGCAAACAGAATCCTTCTTTTAAATAGTCAGCCTTCCCCTCATTGACATATTTCTGGAATTAAAAAATAACAGTGGTCTCACAGCTCTCTCTCTCTCTCTCTCTCTCTCTCTCCCTCTCTCTCTCTCTCTCCCCCTTTCCCTCACTCCCTCATTCTTTTTTCTCTTGACCTTTTTTCCTTGGCCTCTCTTTGTCTCTTTTACTCTCTCCCTTCTTCCTTCTCTTTTTCCCTCTCTGCCTCTCTCTTCCTTTGCTTCTCTTTGTCTTTATCCATCCAACCCTCCCTCCATCTCTCTCTCTACTCCCTTCTCTCTCTCTCTCTCTCTCTCTCTCTCTCTCTCTCTCTCTCTCTCTCTCTCTCTCTCTCTCTCTCTCTCTGCCCCTTTCTCTGCCCTCTAGGCAAAGAGCCGCCCTCCGTGGAGCAGAGCCTGCTGTCCATGCCGGCCACCCCCATGCCCATGTTCAGCAAGGAGAGCAGCTCCTCGTCCAAGCACGGCGAGCACCACCACCATCACCACCACCACCACGAGCACAAGAAGAAGAAGAAGAAGCACAAGCACAAGCACAAACACAAGCACAAGCACGACAGCAAGGAGAAGGAGCGAGACTCGCACGCCTTCAGCAACAGCCCCGCCAGCGGACGCTCCATGCGCTCCCCCTCCCTCTCCGACTGAGGAGGTTGACCGACCGACCGACCGGCCGGCTGGCCGCGAGGGGGAGGAGGAGGAGGGTTGCCTTGGTGACCGCAGCTCCAGAGCTCCAGAGCTCCACAGTGGGCCACTTCTCTCTCTTGGCCCTGTGTCTGTGGCCGGCGGCGGAGGGTGAAAGATGCTCTTCATGTGTGTTCCTGATGTCATGCTCGGCCACAAAGAGCCAGTGCTCCCCAGCCAAGTCCTCTCTCTCTCTCTCTCTCTCTCTCTCTCTCTCTCTCTCTCCCTCTCTCTCTCTCTCTCTCTCTCTCTCTGCCTTTACCAGCCCCTCCCAGTCACCCACCATGCCATGCCGCACCAAACAGCCTGTCTGTCTGTTGCTTTCATGCTGTCTCTCTCTTTCTCTTTTCCCTCTCTCTTTCTTTTTTTCCTTCTGTCTGTTTTTCTCTGTGTGCGTGTGTGGCTCTCTCTCTCTCTCTCTCTTTCTCACACAGACACGCTTTCACTCACACACCTTTCCCTCTCACACACATACAAACACACACCCACAATATGTCTGTTTTTCTTTCTTGCTCATGTTCTTTCTCTCTCTCTCTCTCACTCTTTTGCTCTCTCTCGCTCTCTCTCTCCCTCTCTCTCTCTCTCTCTCTCTCTCTCTCTCCCTCCCCCCACACACAGACACGCATACACACAGGAGGTGTGTGTCAGGAGGTGATAAATAACGGCATTTTGCAAGTGTTTTAAAGAAGGAACTTTTCACTTTGTGGCTTCAGCAGGTTTTGGCTGCCACCAATCTTTCCAAGTTGAATTTTTTTATACACGGCCCTGTAAATGATGGAAAGTTTACCTTGAAGGAGGAATCCCCACCCCCACACAGTGTACTCTCTCAGTGCAACACACCCAGGCAGACCTGAGAGGAAAAAGGAGATTTACCAACATAACAAGCCTTGGATATTGGGGTGAAAGGTCAACACCCCCCCTCAGCAGTCCTGTGTAGGGGAATTATACAAACTTGTCACCAGTCCAGACTTCTCCAAAATTCACTCCTGTGCGCAAATCTAAGAGTCATTTGAAAAACTAGATTTTAAATGTTACAACACAACTTGTTTTTTTTTTTTTTTTTCATTTCAGGTAGACAGTTTCTTGTACATTCTCGTATTTCTACATAAAACCAGTTAAAAACTTCTGTTTTTTTTGTCAGGTATTTTTTTCATTGTATTGTCCTTGTAGTCATTTTAACAATACACTTTAAATAAAGTTTACTGTGTTTCATCAGTGTCATTAAAAAATCAGTCTGTCATAATTGCATGGTGCAGGAAAATGGCTCGACCAGTCATATTCAGCCTGGCATGCTGTACTTTAAAAAGATGGTGATTCACAGAAAAAGGAGTCGAAGTGATGCAGAAAGCAAACGTGAGGCAATGACTGCATGAATAACCCCTTGTGATGGATGCTTTAGACTGGACACACAGGAAGGGAAGGCAGGACAGCAGCACAAACAGCAGAGCCCATGCCAAAGCAGCCCAGACTAAACCACACACAAAGTGACCTCATCGTGTGTGTGTGTGTGTGTGTGTCTCTGTGTCTGTGACTGTCTGTGTCTGTCTGTGTGTGTCTGTGTGTTGGGATGAGGGGTTGGGGGTCACCCTATCATCACCATCTCAGCCCTCTTTGAGATGTGCTGAAATGTTTTAAGTGTTTCCTGCAGGTATGCGACACAAGCTGACAAAACATGTTCATTCTGCTGTGGTTGGCGACCTTGAGTAAAGATGTGACAGATCGCCCACCTCGGCTAAGCAGCAACAGCAGCAGTGGAGTTTGACTGATTCAGTCTGTTTCCTATTGTACGCCGTTCCATTTAATAGCCTCTTTCCTTGTTTGGGTAGTCTTAGGAAAGTCTTGAGATTTGATGCTGTTGGACATTTTTAATCTGTTAAGATCATGATCCTCTGTTATGTTCGGAATGTCTGGTGGAAAACTAGGTTACACCTGGTTGTCTTGGGATAATCTCAGATTCCGCTTTTTAGAATTGATATGCAGAGCAAGCGTTTAAGCACATGTGGGCAGACCATAGAAAATACTTTTAGAAGTCTGTTGTACATATTAAGATCAGACTAGTCCACAGCTGAAATATGTTCTACTTTGCAGTCAGTCGAAAATCATGGATCTACTCCTATAGCGTATATGTGGAGGAAGGAATTCTACAGGCTAAATGTTTTACAGGGCATTCCTTTGAACCTCATCTGGTACAGTTACCATCAATCTGAAGCACAGGACTTGTGTACCCCCATCTCTCAGGTGCGGTTGCGCAAATGCGCAAGGAAAAAATGTTGACTGAAAGGTATGCTTATGTTCCAGCCTTTGGGGCATCTGTTTGGTGTCCTTGCCTGCTCCTGTCTGGCGTTTTCACCGAAGTCACTAATCACTCCCAGTGTATTTGACCCTCCTTTTCCTGAGCTCATCTGTTTTCTCTTCACCTGCAACGATTTCTAACTAACTTTAGCTTAAATGGACTCCAAGTACACGGATATATAGATGCTTCTGACAGAAAAGACTCCATTCATACGCAGTTTCAAAAAGTTGGATTTTATACTCAGTTTAAGGAAGTCACTTTGTAGGCTTGGGACTGAGGGACTAAGAACTTAAAACGTAGGCTGAAGCAAAGGATGTTGGCAAGGCTCTAGATGGGTGGACAGCCACTGTTTTTCCTTAATGTGCAATGATTGAAATTAATATCTTTATGAGATCCCTTGTCAAAGGCTATACCATGTTCAATATAGACATCAAGTAATGAACAGCGATTTAATGCAACGCAGGCAATATGAGCAGCTATCCAAATTGAGCTCAACTGCAGAGCGCATCTATTAAAAAGGGAAGAAAAACGCATGGCGTGCAACTGTTTTGACGCCAATTACAAAGTCTTGTCATTCTGTTTATTTAAGACGTCTACGTTTTGCAAACCGACATGTAGGCAAGACAGGTCAATCTGCCCATCTATGCCAACGCTGAAACCACACGCGCTCTGGTGCCCTGCAGTCATTGGCTGATTGTGAAATGCGCAAAGCGCTCGCTGGAATGGATAGCTGTACTGCCTTAACACGAACATGGTGTGGAAGGGTGGCGGTAGTCTGCAGCACTGAACTCAGTCTGGTCAAGTTGATTTAGCCATGTTACCACTCAAATGGGTACGGTAAGATAGAATAAATATAAACTATATTACCACTGTGACTTTTGTATGCGTATTTTATTTAGTTTTAAATTTACTTACAGATATACCTTTCTGTCCTCTGTAATATCAAGTATGCCAGCTAAGGGTGACTGTGCATGTTGGAAAAGTTGTGGTTTGCATGAACTACTTTGAATTGCTCGTGTAAAAACGTTTTCCATTCAGCGAAGTTCAGAAGTAGCATCATGTCATTGTGCAAAGTGCTTGTTATTCTTGATACGTGCGTGCAAATATTTTGATTTGGTGCGCATAGCTCTGTTGGAACTCACTTTCTATCATTGAGAGTTTTCTGTAAAGCTTTTGCAGAAGTCCTTGCGTGTAATACGCATCCCAACTTTTGGGGGGTCGCTTTTAGTTGCATGAAGCCGGGAGGTATCAGAGTCTTGTGTTTTGTTAAACGTCACTGAGCTAAACTGAATTGTGTTTAAGGCATAACACACGCCAGGAGATGACTTTCCTGCAGGTGATGCATGCCCAGTCTGTAGTCTGCACATTTCCTGTTGTGCATTAAAACATTGGCTTTATTGTAGCATCCAGAATGAAGTGGTTAACGCATTACTACCTGAAATGACTACATGGACTTTGTAAGCTTGTAGGCGCAAGCTTTTCCGACTGTCCCAGTCTTCTTTCTTTCCTATTTCTTCTTTCTGTGAGCCTGTCCACTGACCTCAGTGTCGCAACATCTGTCTGCTAGACATCAGCTTCTTTGCAGTAAAATAAGGAAATCTTCACAACCCTCCTATTTTGTAGCGATTGTAGCCTTTATTTGTAGCACAACTGTAGTTGGTATTTACCAACCTACCTATTCATCAGACCGTTTTTATTATAAGCATTTTACACTCTTTGCAGGTGCTTTACATCCTGATTGTTCTTTCTGGACCCAGAATTTGCTATGCATACGTTGTCAACCGCTCAGCGAGGTCCAAAGCATCAGATGATTCTCGTTCGCACAGTAAGTCATTCTACCATTTTATCGCTTCTTTTTATTAAACATGCTGTATTGCAAAGTAAACCAAATAGCCGCCCAAATCATGTGAAGAAAAAAGAACCCTGTGTGTGTGTGTGTGTCTGTGTGTCAGTGAGTGAGAGTGCGTAAATGTGAGTGAGTGAGTGTGTCTGTGTCTGTGTGAGTGACTGTGTGTCTGTGTCTGTATGTCAGTGAGTGAGAGTGTGTCTGTGTGTGAGTGTGAGTGAGTGAGTGTGTGTCTCTGTGTGTGTCAGTGAGTGAGACTGTGTGTGTGTGTGTGTGTGTGTTTGGGGGGGGGGAAGCCCTTCCAGCTCCAGACTCGCAGTGCAGTGTATCTTGGAAAGCACATGCAGCAGTGTCCGTTAGTGGTTTATGTACACAAACCTAGAGCCACTCATGCCATTCCAAACATGTCAGGAAAGCCTGGCTGCATGTTTTTGACCTCTTTGATTAGTATCTTTCACAAGCTCTGCCATTTCAGGTAATCAACTGTTGAAGTTTCCAAGAGATTCCATTAGTGCTCTTATTGATGAGAATGTTTTTGTATGTCAGAGCTTATCACGCCCAATTGAATGTTTATTTGAAGACGTGTAGGTATCCATCAGGTGTGCATGCCAGAGCATCACCAGCTTTGAGTCAAACAACAGTGGTGTGATGTTTAGAACTGCCTTGTTGATCACGATTTGGCAAATATTTGCCTGAATATACCCTAAGTCAATATTAAGATGTGCAGTTAGTATTTCAGTGCTTTTGACCCACATTCTCCACTCTTAAAAAGACTCCATGCCTGTGCATTTAAATGTCATAAAACAAACATTCCACCTAAATCATGGAGGAGACTTTAATGTAAACCACACTTAAAACGGTTTCCCTTGCACACAGATCGACTAACAGATGGATGTCCTGAGCTGAAAGAAGCATTTAGATCAGGCAGAGATGCCTATTGATTATTAATGCATTTAATTCATTTAATTTGAAGTTTCAGTTGCCACTACACTTGTCATATCACCCTGCTTTTTATGTTGTCACGTATCTGAGGTTTATGTCGACACACAAGGGATGCATTGTTATGGTGGAGTGATTTATGGCACTCTGTTGACTGGCCTTGAAAGGCTATGTAAGCCCGTGGCCCAATTACCTGCTGTGTATTTTAGCGGCTCCAGCAGATGTTAACAGTTTACCTCTCTCTCTTTTTACTCTCTCTCTTTCACACTCTCTCTCTTTCTCTCTCTCACCTTCTATCTCTCTTGCTCTCTCTTTCTCACCTGCTCTCTCTTTTTCCCTCTCCCTCTCTCTCTCTCTCTCTCTCTCTCTCTCACTCTCTCCTGCTCTCTCTCTTTCTCCCCTGCTCTCTCTCTCTATCTCTCTGTCAGCTCCATCCAGCTCCCCATTGACTGGCTCTTGTAAAAACAGGTGCTTTGAGCTGGTCGAAGCTGAGCCTCCGCAGTGCCGCTGTGACAATCTATGCAAAACATACAACAGCTGTTGCTCTGACTTTGACGAGCAGTGCTTGAAAACAGGTAAGATGGTCCATGCAGGTGGCTGTCACTGGACATGGCACATAAGTGTACCTTTGTGGTAATGGTATGCAATAGCAATGAATTGAGGGCATATTCCCTGTCACATAGTCATCCTGGTTCAGGTCAAGTCAGATCAAGTGGCTTTTATTGTTGTTTCTGTCATATGCATGGTACATAGTGAGATGAAACAATATATTACAAGGAACAATTGGTGTTAAACACAAGCTGTTGAAACCAGTAGAGTCAAGACAAGTACAGTACAAGACTCACACACTAAATATACACACGTTAAAACAAATAAATAAACATAATGGGCAAAGGGGAACATAAACACCAACATTGGACCCAGTGTGGCCACTAGTTGCTGTCGTGCCAGCGTCTTGGATCCTTTCTGATGTCTTCTGTGTTATATCTAACGTGAGTGTTTTTGTTGCTGTCAGATGGCGGTTATGAGTGCAGTAAGGAACGCTGTGGGGAAACTCGTAGTGAGCAGCACGCCTGCCACTGCTCCGACGACTGCCTGACCAAAGGAGACTGCTGCACCAACTACAGGAGCCTCTGCAAAGGTCCGGTTCAGCCCAATTCGGTGCTCGTTCTTGCTTGTCAACCGCTGCTAGCAGAGCAGCTACAGTAGATACCATTGCATTACATTATTACATCGCATTGCATTTAGATGGTGCTGTTATCCAGAGCAACTTACAATGAATGAGGTACAGGGGCAGCCCACCTGAAGCAATGTGGGGTCAGATGCCCAGTTGCTCAAGGCTACTTCAGCCACGGATGAGGGTGCAGAAGAGAGAGGGTTGCTAGTTATTCACTTCCCCACTCATATTTTTCCCACTGGTATGAGAATCAAACCTACTACCCTCCAATGCCAAGACCAACTCCTTAACCATTAGGTCACAGATGTCAAGCAGTATCTCAAGGAGGATCAGAGTGTGAATTACCCCTTCATAATTGCGGGGGGGTTACTACCTTTAACAAGGGGTACTACCGTTTACGTTTAGCATTAAGTACATTCATATGTCAGCCCCCATATGGTACCCCCCAACCATGTTATTTTGATCTCTTTAGGGAGTACTGGGCCTTGACTGGGGGGAACTATACCCCCTCACTACCCCCTGTAATTTGAACTATGAGAAGTATGTCAGAAGTGTGGTTTCAGGATACCACTTTTCGCTTTCTCATGTTCTTTATTCTTCTCTCACCACCTCTCCAGGAGACGTTCCGTGGTTGACCGATGACTGTGAGGAGATACGGAGCCAGGAGTGCCCTGCTGGGTGAGTGACCCCCTCTGACCTTCTTCCATCACTTACTGATTCAAATTCACCCTTCTTACTAATAGCTAAAACGTCACTTGGCCTTCCTGGGTCACATTGTCTGTAGGTTTGTGACATTCTGGCATATCAAAGGGTGTTAAAGGGGGCTGAATTACGCCTCAGAGGAAGTCGTAATGGAGCCATCAGCATAACCAAAGACATGCAAATATATGTTTATTGCATCTGGCATGCTGTATGTATGCAAATGTAGAGAAAACACCCAAGCCCACCAGGAGGTCTCAATAAAGTCAGTTGATTGAAAACTGTGATCTTCATAAACAGATGTGGGAGCCTGTTTTTAAATAATTAACAGGATTTAATCCTACCTTGTCTGGAAGTCATTTCATAATATGGTAACCATTACCTTACCACCATTCAGCTTGCCGTTTAATTACAGTTTTGAAATAACTTTATCCAGCTGGTAGCAGTGCACTTTTGAAGCTTTTAGATATTAACTGTTTTAATATGGTATCATTGGTATTGTGTGTGTGTGTGTGTGTGAGAGTGCGTGTGTGTATGTGTGTTTTTGTGCAAGTGTGTGTGTGTGCGTGTGTGTGAGCGTGCATGCGTGTCTGTGTGCGTGGGTGCATGTTTGTGGTTATCTGACTGTCCATGTGTCCTGTCCTGTGTGTGAAGGTTTGTTCGTCCTCCTCTTATCCTGCTGTCTGTGGATGGTTTCCGGGCCTCTTACATGAAGAGGGGTGCTGGGATAATACCATACATTGAAAAGCTAAGTAAGCAACCGCATATTAAATCTTACAATTTAAGAGATTAAAGCTGTCTCTTAGATTGAGCACTTATGGTTTTTTTCTTTTCATGACTTGCAGGAACATGTGGAACTCATGCACCCTACATGAGACCAGTCTACCCCACTAAAACCTACCCGAATCTCTACTCAATTGCAACGGTGTGTGTCTGTGTGCATGTGTGAGTGTGTGCGTGTGTGTGTGCACATGTGTGCGTGTGTGTGCGCGTGCGTGTGCACATGTGTGCGTGTGTGTGTGTGTGTGTAAGTTCTCTGTTTATTTGATTGCTCTTTTTTTACTTTCTGCTATCCCTCTCTGTAAACAGCATATCCCATAAATGTAAAAATGGAACTTTGATCTGCTGTGGTGTTCCATGACCATGGATGTTTTTTCATCTGCAGGGCCTGTATCCCGAGTCTCATGGAATCGTGGGCAACTCGATGTATGACCCTGTCTTTGAGGCCACCTTCACCATCCGTGGTCGGGAGAAGCTCAAGCACCGCTGGTGGGGCGGCCAGCCAGTAAGTCCTCCCTCTCCGCCTGTCAAGTCCAAACGTTTGCTCTGCTTGCTTCCTCCTCCAGCCTCCCTGTTTGTACATCGTGGTCTGCTTGTCCCTCTCTTCCCTGACCTCATCATCGTATTAAAGAGAGAGAACTGCAGTTTTGTTCCTCTCCCATCTGGGAGCCATCAGCCCGACAGCTGGAGAGGCATCTCGGCTCAATCTCAGTGCCAGAGCAGAGAGGGAACTGGGTAGGGAGCTGTGCTGAAGCAGCTCACCCCAGAGATCACGCTCAAGATCAACCAGGAGTTGTAAATGTTAGTCTAGCTGTTGAACAGAATTAGAGTTTTGCATGGCTTATTCAAAGTGTCAAGTCTCTGAAAGCACACTCTTTGCATGGGAGCAACTCCAAATTAGCATGACTGCTCTCACTCAAAAAAACGAATAGGTTAACTGTGTGCAAAACTGTGTCATCTCGTGAGCTTTTTTCAAATATTGCAGTTGGCCTATAAATGTATTACAGTATTGAGCTTTAAGTCTAGGAGGACAATGTGAATGTTTTCTTTGATCATTTAATTGATTGTTTTCAATGTTTATCCTTTCAAAACATTCCTTTTGTACCTTTTCACTATAGCTTTTACTTCAACAATAGTTTTCATTGCACCTGTTTTGTAGTTATGGATTTTTGTCTAGCAGTCCTGTCATTGTTGTGTTAGGAGACAGGTACATTATTTAAGACTCAGGAAACTCAGGTACTACTCTGCACCTTGACAGGATTTCTCTGTTGATAACTTTTATATGAAAAACAGTCTACTTTGGGCTTGTTGGAGCTGCAGCCCTGTAGGGCAACAGAGTGACTCAATCTCTGCATCTCTGTATGCCAGTTAAGCACTTTGCATTTCCAACAGATTTATCCATCTGAATCCTCTTCGATTGTACAGTTGGCACAGCTTAGTCAAGTTTGTGGAGAGGAGAGCCATCTTAGAGTTAGCTTTGAGTCATTTTGAGGTGTACTGACTTTAAGGGGTAAGTCCTACCTTTGAGAATGAGCATCACTGTGTAATTGTAATTAACGTGCACATAGATTCACATGCCTGAGGTCAGTTTAAGACTCCAAAATGAGTTTTAGACTAAAGCCTATTATTATATATAATTTTGCTGAAAGCAGTTGAGTGGTTGAGTCTAAATGAGTAGGCAATAGGCAATTTTGTGCTATTAAGCTCAGCATAAGGGTAGGTGATGTGTGTTGGATGAAAACCTAAAGTAAAATTATGAGTAAGAAATTTACTCATCTGTCATTTTTATGTTTTCACTGCTATAATAAACATATGTTTGGCCAGATTTGCCACATGTTAACTCTTAAACACAATCCCACTTCTCCTCTCTCTCTCTTTCCAGATCTGGATCACAGCAGAGAAGCAGGGAGTGAAAGCTGGCACTTTCTTCTGGCCTGTGTAAGTCCACAATGTCGTGTGCCAAACACAACTGCGAGCAGTTGCGTTTGAGAGCCATGTGTAACTTTCTCCCCCATTTCATCAGCGGTGGGCTCTGGTCCACGCGGGCCCTCTTGCAGCAGGGTCAGCTGTCTCTCTCTGTGGTCTTCAAAGCAGCGCTGGCCACAAACAAAAGGCTGGTCTGTACAGTAATTGTGCTTTAATTGCAGTATGGTTGATTTCATATGAAGGGGGGGTGGGTGTGGGGGGTGGTGGGGGTAGTCATATGCATGGCCTTGTTTGGTCTTGCCCTTGGGCCAACTCCGGGCTCCATAAACCTCACCTTAAACACAAAGACTCCCACATTCACACACACACAGAGGTCTTTGAGATGGAAGTCTCTCCCTCTCTTCTCCCTCCCCTCTCCCTCCTCACTGCCTCTCTCATGCTCTCTCCTTCGCTGTGATGTAGGGGGACTTGCCCCGGCATGTTTTGTGAGCAATTTGTGAAAAGGGATCCCATATAGACATAAAATGTGAATCCCAGTATTCCAGTTAAGTCAGTGATGTAAGGTTTATATTTTGGTAAAGTTTTCCCCTGCTGTGTGTATAATTTTTGGGTTGACATAGTCAGAAGATGTTTTAATTACCATGAGTTGATCTGAGCTTTTAATATAGTGATATCATGTTGTGCCGTGCAAGCGACCGAAATTAGCCCCCCCTTCATGAAAGGGTTACTATTATTGAAGCACATTCTTGTTGTTTTCTAAAGGCACAGTGCTATGTATGTACAGTAGATTTGACTTTTCCTAGCTGAACTCTTAACAGCAGCCATTAGGTGAAGAGGAACTGTTGGGGGAAAAAAGTCCTGTGTTTCAGGTGTTTAAGTAGTAAAGGAATATGCGGTACACACTAAAATACCACATTAAACCACAATGCGCCTTGCTTCTTTGGCAAATTCAATTCTTGCCAGATGGCCTTAGAACCTTAGCCAGGACGAAGTGCAGTGTGGGTTGGTGTCTGCAGGTGTCAATGTGTCTCTCTGCTTCAGCTCACCGATGTAAAAAAGAGCAAGCTGTTCAAATTAACATCACAGGTATTCCATTTACGATTGGAACAAAGGAACGTGCCATGAACTTCACCACATAATGTTGACTCTGATACTCTTGAACACAATCAAAGGCTGTCTTTATGTATACATCAGTACTCACACATGGGGTTTTACTTTGTGTAAAGCACTAACTTACCATGACACGTGAAAATTGACAGAGGAGAGTTGCGCACGTCTTGTGCAGCAGCTGGCAGAAGCCAGAAGGGTGCGAAACTATACGCACATTAGCAGATTTACATGTTAGAGTTGAAATAAACAATCAACCAATTTTGTGCTCAATGTGAATTATGCTGAGATTGAATAAAAACTGTGTCAATCCCTTGACAAGTCGTTCCATGTGCACCTGGGCCCGATTACAGAAGCCGACTGAACTGAACTGGGCTTGCGCTCTGTCCTCAATAACTAAACGATTCCTGTTCCCCACAGTACGTTGCGTAAGCTGTAATTTAGGGAAATTACTTTCCACTACCACCGTTTGTGCCTCAAAGCTTCATTGAAATTATTCCCTGGTTTTCCCGGTTCTCTACATATAAATGTATTTGAAGTGAGGTGCGAAAGTACACATGGCCGGTCACTTTTCTGCATCCTGTTTATTTCTGGGTCTAATTCTTGGCCAGGACCCTGCTTGGCCAGTTATTGTTTCAGCTCAGCAGGTAGCACAGGCCTTGACGCTAGAGTGTTGTCTGCTTCTCACTGCGTGTAAACTTTTGGGGACCTTATGCCCCAAGTTTCTCTGACTAAGTAGTTTTTGAACGGACTTGCTGTTGTACAAGGCTGATTAAGCTCTTGCTGTTGTTGGTCCTAAATTACAGACTAGCCATGTATTATATCAAACCTGCTGCCGGCTTCAAGAATTTTAAAATTAGACTAAAAAGGCACTTTCAAACACTGGCTTTGCTTGGTCTCTAATCTGCTCTTGTGCTCTTTGTAGTATACTTTGTCAGTCTGTCAGTCTGAGGTTGTACTTTGACTTGTGTTTCTAGGGTTGGGGTTAGGGTTAGGGTTTGGGTTTGCTCTGCTGAGCTCTGCTTTGTGGGTTTTGGTCAAGTCTGCTTTTAATTTAAATCATGGTATTTTATTGTGTTTCAGTCCGCCTTTTATTAGTTTTACTTGTTCATTTCTTTTTATGTTCTTTTATTCTTAGTTTTACTTTCAGTCAATTTTACTTGAAACTTTAAAGCTCTGAAGCTCTGAAATACCTGTTGTTACAGGCACAAATGCAAATGAAGTTGACTTGCCTGGTTTGTGTCCTCTCAAACAGGTCTATTCCACTGGAGAGGAGGATTTTGACCATCTTACAGTGGCTCAACCTTCCGGATGCAGAGAGGTGTGTTCCATGTCCTCCACTTCTTTACACTACCTCATGCCCATACACTACACTGGGGGCTACTCTAGCAGCATCACATGGTCTAAATAGGTTCGAGGTTTAAGGGTCAAGGTTCAAGGTTTCCATTTGCCAGTTTTGCATTAACCAACAGTATAGGCACAACAGTTTTATGTAATAAATAATATAAAATATAGAAAGACTATAACTATAAACATGTGGTGGTATGTACACAAATTTCCCAAGCAATATTTTCCGCAAGCAATATCATTCTGCAAGCAATATTTAATTCACATTTTGGTCATAGGCCTTCGTCAGGTTGCTTCACAGGTGTACCTGACCAAAACGTTGTGAATTAAATCTTGCTTGCATAATGGACACTGTGCGGCAGTTCTTTTCCCCTAGACCATGGTGAACTCTGACACATCTGTCTTCTGTGTGCGAAAATCAATTTTATTTTAGATACAAGTACGAAACAAAAGGGAAAGTACATTATACAATACGTACATATGCAATTATAATAACTTACCCAGTTGTGGCCAAATGTCTTGGCAGTGACACAAACGTTTTTTGTGTTTTTGTGTTTCCCAATCTATGCTGCTTCAGTTTTTGTCGAGGTGACTCATATTTGTTTCTAGATTACTGTTCTGAGTGGTCAAATGTTTATTACCAGTATTTGTTGTGAGTAAGCTTCATCAGCATTAAAATTCACTGTATAACCTACATTTGCATAATCATATTATCAGCATCAGGGAAAAGTGAGTACAACTGAGTACAACTTAGCTAAAATCCGATTAGCATTCCAGTAGATGTATGACAGCAGACTAGCCTCTGTTAATGGGGGAAAGAAATTGCTGTGTTTTCCTGTGATAGCACTGGTTACTGTCACAGAAGCACACTCACATGACTTTCCTATGGTGTTCTTAAGCAGTTCTCTGGTTTCAAAGTTTCAAAGACTGTACCACATCTTTGTTCCAAACAATTACCAAACCAGCTAATTCTAATAAGCACAGCTCCTTAGTCAGGCAGATGAGCAAATTAGTGAAATCACCTGTTTTAAGTGCACAGGTACAATTAATACATGGTTAAGACTTAAACTCTGTGAAGCGAAACATGATGAATTGATAGATAAGACTAATGCACAGTTGTTGCACAAACTCTGCTCTGCTAAATTGAGTAAAGAGATGTTTCAGCTACATTCTTTTATGCTCAAACTGATAACATTTGTTCTCACTTACCTCCAAAAATGTAATAACATTATGGTCATGGTAACATGTCTATGATGCTTCTTACTTTGGTTACAGGCCCTATGTGTATGCAATGCACAACGAACACCCAGACGTCTACGGACATAAACTAGGACCGCTAAGCAATGACGTATGTAACCTGTGTAACCTGTCACCATAACTGAATTGATGCTGGTAAAACTGTTAAAAGAGTTAAACTATATGTCCCTGTAGCCTTATGTAATCTGGCTCTATGTGAATCTCATGACTGATAGTATATAAATATTACACCTGCATTCACCTTCAGATTTACATGGATGTAAATTATGCATTCTTACATGTACTACAGACAAAGCTAAAGTAATAGATACCAGACCAAAGTTATCCATATTGTGTATTACTTTAAAATAACTAAATGCAAAGTCTACCTTGCTTGTGTAAAAGATGTACAAAATATAAATTCTAATCTGATTTGAAAGACATTTAAAACAATTCTTCTAGACATTTAAAGTATTAATGTGATTTGATAACCTTTCCTGTCTTTTTACTGCACTTCTGTGTTTGATGTGAGCATGTGGCTTTGTATTGTGCAGCTCAGCGGTGCACTGAAGGAGATGGATAAAGTGGTAGGCCACCTGATGGAGGGCTTGAAACAGATGAAACTCCATCGATGCGTAAACATCATCATGGTGGGAGATCATGGTACTGCAATTATCAACAAATGCTTCACTATTGACTTTCATCAGTAGGCTGCAAGAATTGTGAGCTTGTAAACAAATCAAAACAGTACCTGTTTGCCAAAGATATTATCTACCAAAGTTAAATAGATACATTTTGTGTTGTCCCATAAGGATAATCTCTCTCATACATTACTTCATATTCCAGGCAGCAGGTGGAAAACACACAATAGGGCTACACAATAGTATGACACAAACATGACTTAACAACACAGCCTTACATATAAAATGCAACATATATCCCTCCCACACATCAATACATCCTCCCGCACCACATACATACACCCCCTATTATACACACAAACTATATATCAGAAAAAACAGGTAGTCACTGCATATACTGCATCATAACATCATAAAGTTGCCTCGGAACCCTGGGGACATTAGTGAAGCTCTTCACAGCGCCCTGGTGGATTTCTCTGGCACTACTGGACTATAACAAAGTTTTCCATGTGTATCTCTGTCCTGTTTTTTGCCAAACTGTTGAATTCCATTGAGCTACACTCTTTCTATGAAATGCGCTACACAAGTTAATATTCTTCTTCTTCTTCTTCTTCTTCTTCTTCTTCTTCTTCTTCTTCTTCTTATTATTATTATTATTATTATTATTAAGTGTTCCGTGGCAGTCTTACCATGTGGCGGTACACAAGCGTGCTACAGGTTTATATGAGGCTTTGTCTTTCTCTTGTGCAGGAATGGAAGAGGCACACTGTGACAAAACTGAATTCCTGAGCTCCTACATGACAAACGTGGACGACATTTTTCTCATACCAGGATCTCTGGGCAGAATCCGCGCCAGGAACCCCAACAACCCCAAATGTAAGTGATGACAGAGAGAAAAATGGTGCATTCTTTTACAGGTCAGTTCAGGGCAAGATGACTGAATGTCTGTAAATTAATGCATACATATCAGCTGCCTTCTGAAACTGTAGAATTCCAGTGAATGAGCCTTAAGAAATAGTTTCTTAAAAAAATAATATTCTGCCATTTTCTAACATATACTTCAAGGCCTCACACTGTTGTTTTGTGTTTTTCAGATGATGCAAAAGCAGTGGTGGCCAATCTAACAGTAAGTCATAAATCCTTTTTATTGTGTTGTTGTTGTTGTTATTATTGAATGCTGGTATTATGTGTCTGTAATATCCTGAGCACAAATGGTCCTGCTGTGGTGCATGTAAAACAGCATGTGTGTTCTGACCTCCCTCAGTGCAGAAAGCCAAACCAGCACTTTAAGCCGTACCTGAAGGAACATTTGCCCAAGCGGTTGCACTATGCCAACAACCGCCGCATCGAGGAAATCCATCTGATGGTTGAGAGGAAATGGCACGTTGCTCGGTGAGGCCTTAGGTTCTGTGTTTTTTTTTTTGCTCAAACTAATCCTCAAAACCCTTCGAGTCAATGTCTTTTTTTTTTTTTTTACACATGACCGCTTGAGGTCTGCATAGATCAGAGATTTACACTTATTACTGTCCAAAAAACTGTGGTTTATGAAGATTATATCCTGCCTTAACCTTGAATTCATGAAGATTGACTGTCAGAGACTAAGTTAAATAATTTTGCCAAAAACACTGGATGCTAGCAGAGACAGTACACGTTTTACATGGACGCCAACGGCAACATCACAACCGTTCTGCTTGTGAAACTAGCATTGCCTTAAAGTAAATCCATGAGGTCATACCATAGCCTGACGACTGAAGCCACTGAAAACAAATCATCAGGGAATTGGTGTGTGTCTGTGTCTGAGGTGTGTGTGTGTGCATGCATGTGTGTGTGTGTGTGTCTGGGGTGTATGTGGGTCTGTGTGTGTGTGTGTGTGTGTGTGTGTGTGGTGTGTCTGTGGTGTATGTGGGTGTGTGTGTGTGTGTGTGTGTGTGCGTGTGTGGTGTGTCTGGGGGAACATCGGAGGGTAAAGAGAGGCAGCGTCCAGTTTCCTATGCCCCCCCACCTCCCCACCTCACCCCCCCTCCGTGTGTGAGTCAGCCACAGGGCTAAATGAAAGAGGTCTTTTAGCGAAGCGCTGCCAAGATATAAGACCATCTAATCGCTGGCACCATGGGAGCCATGAACTGGCTGCTCTCTCTGAGAGGCACAGACTTGACACACCGGCCTGACGGTTTCACCAGGGATCAGTCTTCTTCTTCTTTTTTCTTTTTCTTTTTTTTTTTTGAATCCCGCACCTGAATGCTCTCCTCTCCAAGCTCCTGATAGGTGATTAGCGGACATTGCACGCTCCTGGACAGAGTTCTCCTACATGTGTGTGTGTGTGTGTGTGTGTGTGTGTGTGTGTGTGTGTGTTTGGGGGGGGGGTGTCATGGAGGGAGTGTGGATGTCTAATGGATGTCTAACGCAGACAGAACGCTTTTCACTGGTCACATTTTTTAGATGTTTCGCTGTCTGCACAACTGTCCAATGATTAGCCAGTGGCGGCATATCTTTGCTGCAAAACCTCCTCCAACCAAAAGGCAATTTAGAAAAGTATTCTCTGTGACAAACAGGCCTGTGTTTACATGATATTTCTTTTGGCTCCAAGAGTGGAATAGAAATAATATTGCAGTTATTAGTAACCACTAACCGCCGAATAGGAGAGGAGATTTGGAGTGGAGGGAGGTGGGCTTACATGGGTGGTAGATGTACTGTAAGGCATTGGACACAAGCACACTAAAGGTGAGGTAGCAGGTCACTGTAGAGAAATGGGCATACATGTTTGACCTTATGAAGGCATATCACTGTGTAAATAACAATTGCTGGCAACAAATGAACACATGTTCATTTGTAATAACTGTTTTGTTTCCTAAGTTTCACTAGATGTAATTACTTTTGCTAATATAATATGCTATTTGTTTCCTGCTTGGCCAGCTACACTCATTGAAAAAATATTACGGTCTTTAACACTTATTTAGCCATTTTTCCCACAAATGGCACACGTGTAAGGTCAAGGTTGATCATGGTCAGATGCTGCCTGGATTATTACTGAGATACAACAGCTTTATTCAAACAATATTGAAAATGACAATCAGAGCTCATATTATACCTCTCAGCTGAGCAGACTGTAGGGCAGACTCTGTAGGGCATCTAGACAGTCTGTTGCCAATGTACCATCAGACTCTGTACATCATGACAATATTTCATATTTCCATACTCATACAGTAGTGTATAATAACGTGTATATACTGAAAATAATATCTTTGTTCAGTGTCTGCTGTATTGCATTGTGTGATTGACAAGGGATTTCTATCATTGTGTGATTGTCCCATACAGGAAGATACCAGAGTCCAAGAAACACCCCTGGAAATGTATGCTTTATGGCGACCATGGTTATGACAACAAGATCAACAGTATGCAGGTATACATAAATGTGTCTTCCAGTGTAACTCTGTCATACTAAAGACACAGACACTTTAAGGTCACGGTAGTTAAACATGTCTCTTTCTTTCCCCCCTCAGACTATCTTTTTAGGCTATGGACCATCATTTAATTTTAAGACAAAAGTTCCAGCATTTGAGAACATCGAACTTTACAATATCATGTGTGGTAAGATGAACTTGTTTTACTTGTGTTTTTTTTGGGATAGTATAAAAATATATATATAAATAATATACGATTATATGAAACATACCAATATGTCTGTTATATTATAAATATAGCGTAAAAATATTGGACTAGAATGGACTAAAAAAAGCTGCAGAAACGGCATGAAACGCCTTCGTCAGAGCAGGCTTCTCATGACGCAAAGAGCACCCAAGCCCAAGAAATCCAAACATTGTTGTGAATTGAGCACGCCATCATTTTGAAATCAAGTCATTTTTATCTTTTGATTTATCAGTGCTCAGCAGGAGTGTAGTGCAGAATGTCAGTATCTCATAAACAATGCGCACAACATGATCAGGAGAGGGCAGTGTAACTGCAGAGTAGGGTTCATGTTAACTGATTCATGTCCTTCTCAATGCCTCAGACCTGCTGGGCCTGAAGCCTGTGCCAAACAACGGCACCCATGGCAGTCTGAACCACCTGCTGAGGCTGCCCCCACACAAGCCCGCTATGCCTGAGGAGGTGTCCAAGCCCACCCCCTCAGGCCCGGCTGGTGTCGTCACTGATGACCTGGGCTGCAACTGTGAAGATAAGGTCAGGGCCCCTTTTCACCTCAAGCAGATGCCAAGACCACATTCCCATGTTCAAATGGGTTCCTTCTGTGCAACTGTTATTTTGTCAGTAAATAAAGATTGAGAATCAGGTTCAGACTTTATTTGCCATTGTGCACACAATGGGCGAATTAATTTATTGCCTGCAGTAATTGTTCTTGCCATTCATGCAACAAGTTCTTTAAAAGCTGTTGGATGTATTGGTCTTCAGTTTCTGACTACTCTGCTATTGTGTTGCTATAAAAAAAATGTTTGCAGTTTTCATGTTCATGTGCATGTTCATATGTTTAAGTTGCCATTGAGGATTACCTTAAAATTCTTTAAATGTCTCATGTGAATGAAGCTTCTCTTTTTTCCTTTCTGAAATGCTCTTGCTTCTTCAGGGATGTTATATCTCTTGCAAGAGATTTTCACTTTTAATCTTTTACAGTTGCGTTCAAAAAATAGGGGACAGAGAGCTTTGAAACTGGCGATTGTAAGAGGCTATAACCTGGAGTCACTGTGGCTCTGTCTCTTACAGAACAAAGTGGAAGAGCTCAACCAACGAGTGAGGCAAGCTATGGATGGTAAAGATCTTCTTTCAGGAAAAAAAAACATAGTTTGAATGTAGTAGTAGACAATATTTGTAAAGAAATATGTCTGTTCAAGGCAGCTTCATAACTCAGATTTGTGATGTGGGAAAGAGTTAGTCACACACTTGATCTTGTCATTCTGTTTTTCCCCCCTTGGTGCTGTAGACAACAAGAATCTCCCTCATGGTCGACCAGCCGTTTTGTTTCAAACGAAGTACAGCATCCTCCATCACAGTGACTATATCAGTGCTTACAGTGAAACCCTCTTCATGCCCCTGTGGACTTCCTACACTGTTGCCAAGCAGGTACTGAGCTCACCTCAATGCTTCGGGGAATTATCGGAAATGGTAATGGCAAACAGCTTTAATTAAATTACAGTATCAGTCTTTGGGGGGTTACTCTGCCATCTTTCTACTCTAAACTTAAAATACAACAGTTCCCTATGTGGAATCAGTATAGTCTAAAGAGATCACATATAGTTACAGAAACAGATTTTCTCAGTCCTTAATGTCAGTGGTAGGCTTGATTTATCACTGCCTTGCTGGTATGACAATATTGCCTGGAAACACACTGCAGTGCAAAAAAGTAACACCATGCTATCCAGTGCAGAGTTTGTGTCGAACATTCAGGATTTAAAAAAAAAAACACTTTTTCAAGTCATTTAAAATTATTCAGAAATGCATTTAGAAACATGAAAGTATACTGACTTTGGGACCAGTTGTGGATTTGACATCTCAGCAAACGCAGCAGTGGCAGAAGCAGGCCTTAGGCTGCTACCTGCTGGTAGGTCACTAGTGTGTGTGTTTCCTTTTAAATTAACACGTTGTCTTATTTTCGCCCATGCAGGTTGATGTGACTGCCCTGCCAGATGCTCTCAGTAACTGTGTAAGGCCAGATGCGCGTATCCCTCCAGCTTACAGCCAGTCCTGCACAGGCTACAGAGCCGACAAGCAGATCTCCTACGGGTTCCTCTACCCTCCCCGTATGTCCTGCCCTCTCCATACATACATGCCGCCATACATACATGTCACAACAAAGCTCATAATGCATTACCGATGGCAGCCATTTTGTGGTCTAATTTCTCACAAACTTGTGATTGACAGAGTTGGCTTCAACCCAGGATGCCAGATTTGATGCTGTGCTCATCACCAACACAGTGCCCATGTACCCAGCATTCAAACGTGAGTCTATTCAGAGTTCCTTTCTTTAGTGTGCCTGTTCTTGCACTCTTTGTTAGTAGATTTGTGGCTTTTGGAACAGTATAATGTGAGGTATAAGATTGTTTTATGTAAACATAGGCAGAGTAGGCCTAGTGGTAGTTTTATGTAGCACTGTGGCAGCAGTGTGGCATTATTTCAAATATGTGCTCTTGAATACATTTCGGTTTGAGTTTATACAGCCACAACAGGATTATGGAATATAAATATGAACACACTGAGGATAACATTGAGCAAAACTGCCAGCATATGAGTCATAGGTGTGTGTTATGGCAGGTTACCTTTTCCTATTGCTGAGAGATATATGGGATTTGGGGTGATCGTGTACTTATATGTGAATGAGGACATTAATGTACATTGGCACATGTAGTATCTGGGTCTGTTTGCACATGTGTAAGTTTGAGTATGTTGGTATTATTACAGCTGTCTGTGTGTCAAGGTGTATTTGCGTAGTTCAGAGACAGACATAGAACATGGTCTGTTTCAGACATTTTAGCCAACTTGTAGGTTACTATGGGTTATGCTTTCCTTTTCTCACATATTGTAGGCTTTATGGCAGATTTTTAGAAAGTTTGGAATATACCAATGACTGTGTACAAAGCTTATCAGAAGGTTGCTGTCTAGACTATACGTAATTCTGTCATAATAAATCTTGACCATGCCAGCATAACATTGATTACAATGTGCTATTATTTTAAAAAGCAATTAGAGGGGAACATGGTTTGGTTTAGCATTCTCTTCAGTAATTAAAGTTTGGTGTAGTTTTCAGCTTAATAGTGTGTATAAGTAAATACCTTTTGGTGTATGTCTTTGTCCTCAGGTATTTAAAAGAAAACATTCTTCTGAATTAGTGATTTAGTAGGTGTTTTTGCCCCTCTGTTTACCTCATTCGTGCGAGTGGTGGTAACTTGTGGCCTGTGGTATCTCCACAGATACAAAATGAGTCACTTGCGGTGTTCCCTCTGTTCCTGTGAAGGGGTAGGGGAGGTAAATGAGGGCTCATATATACTTTCAAACCCCAGTGCTCTGGTGGTCCACCTGCTACTGATCATATCCCCTGGTGGGTGGCCTCAGACACCCTGGGCATCGTTAGGAGGGGGTGGGGGGAGTTGGGGTGGGGAAGGGGGTTGTTTCTCTATCTGGAACATGGGTCAGGTCCTTAGGGCCTGCCAAAAAGCCATACCCACAACCCTGTGTGCAGAAATTATTTGTTTATTGTTTATTGTCCTCCAATTTCCCTTTGCTTTTTAATGCTGATATCTCTCCTGCTTGCGGTGTTCCTCAGGTATGTGGACCTACTTCCAGAAGATGCTGGTAAAGAGATATGCCAGCGAGCGTAACGGAGTGAACATTGTCATCGGGCCCATCTTTGACTACGACAGTGATGGAGTCAGAGATACGGCAGAGAAGATGAAACAGTGAGTGAGAGGATGTGCCAAGCTGCACCCCTTTGTTTTCATGCCCATGTTATGCTTTCTTATGATTAGTTTAATCACTGTGGCATTCGTATTATGAGAAGCTGTTGAAATGTTGTCATGTGTTATTCTTTTTTGTTGTAACATTAGGATAAGGCACATTGGTACAATCATATGTGGGGTTTTTTTTGTGAATGTCTGGTGTGTGTGTGTGTGTGTTTGTATAGGTATGTAAGCGGCTCTACAGCGATCCCTACACACTTCTTCATCGTGGTGACGAGCTGTCTGGATTACACACACACGTTGGACTCGTGTGACGGTCCGCTCAGTGTCTTCGCCTTCATCCTGCCTCACCGAGCAGACAACGATGAGAGCTGTAATGTGAGTGTTGCCCTGGTAACAGGCCCTCTCCACACTCACTCACTCACTCACTTACTCACTCACTTACTCACTCATTCATTTACTAACTCACTCACTCACTCACTCACTCACTCACTCACTCACTCACTCACTCAATCACTTATTCACTCACTCACTCACTCACTCACTCACTCACTAACTCACTCACCCACTCACTCACTCACTCATTCACTCACTCATTCACTCACTTATTCACTCACTTATTCACTCACTTATTCACTCACTTATTCACTCACTCACTCACTCACTCACTTATTCACTCACTTATTCACTCACTTATTCACTCACTCACTAACTCACTCACTCACTCACTCACTCACTAACTCACTCACCCACTCACTCACTCACTCACTCACTCACTCACTCACTCACTCACTCACTCACTCACTCACTCACTTATTCACTCACTTATTCACTCACTTATTCACTCACTCATTCACTCACTCACTCACTCACTCACTCACTCACTCACTCACTCACTCACTCACTCACTGCAACCCATGCCACCTACCCAAGCTGTGCGTATGGAGCATTAAACCTTTGTCCAAATGCTTTAAGAGATGTGTAAGTCAGCTGACTATAGGGGCCTGAGGTTTTTAGTGCACTGACTAGAGCGCTTGACTGTCAATGCGGTGTTGGTGTAAGGTTTGTAGATTTAAGCCTAGGGCTAGACCACACAGGATGACCTCTATTACATTAAATAACAAGAGCAATAACTAAGTCTATGAAAGTAGTATTTAGCCTCTCAACCCGGAAAAGGGCCTCTTTTTCCGGGCTATCTGAGGATGGGCAGTGTCTGTACATGTTGATGACCCTTCCGATGTGTAAAGAGCTTGTTATTGTGCAGCATAAAGCATGCTCTTAGGGATCAGACATCATGGGGCATATGTATAAATGAAGCTAATGCAATGGCCCTGCCGTCCTTCTCTCTCCCTGCAGAGTGCAGACGAGGAGGCCAAGTGGGTGGAGGAGCTGATGAAATCCCACACGGCCCGTGTGCGTGACGTGGAGATCCTGACGGGCCTGGACTTCTACCGCCGCACCAGCCGCTCCTACGAGGAGATCCTGTCGCTCAAGACATACCTGCACACATACGAGAGTGAAATCTAAACAAAACAAAAAAACCACTGCACCCCTGCACTATTGCCCCCCTCCCCTCCCTCCCAAATCCAAAAAACACCCCCTCCCCCAATCCCAAAGGGTTAGGTGTATATTTTTATACAAGCTTCCATATTTATTATTCTTTGAATGGCTAACCCCCCCCCCCCCCCCACACACACACACACACACACACACACACACCGTATGTAAACATATCATTTCCCCCCTATCGTGTAATGACTCATAAGCATGAAAGGACTGGTCTGTGGGGCTTGGTTAGCGAGTGAGGATGTGGTGGTGTTGGTGTTGTGTCGTGTCTGTGGTGATGGGAGGCTCGGAGGAGGAGGAGGAGAAGGACACGAGCACTCTGCTCTGCTCTGCTTGGATGTGGAGCTCAGTACTGTACTGTACTCACCTGTGAGGACCAATCTGCTAACATCAACCTTAAAGCGTATAGCACCTGTGTGATACACTTATTTATGCTCAACATGAAATTCATAACAATAAAGTTTAAACTCTTTTGTACTTTATTTACTTAATTTATTCAAGTAACTTCTGGAAATCAGAATACTGCTGTACTTCTTGCACAGTGCCTTGAATCCATGATCAGTGGTGATGCACAACATACAAAAAAACAAGGAGACTAAACAAGAGGCTAATCTCCAAAGCCTGCTGACATGTATGAAACGCAGGCCCTTGCTGACGTTCTTTGTTCAGTGCATCCATGTCCAAGCTAATTAGCAGAGACACAGACAAGCAGTTCAACTTGAAAATGTCATTTTGCTTTCAGACGGTACATTTCTTAAGGGCCCTCCCTTTTCCAGTCTGACTTGGAGGAGAAGTATGCCACCGATGCCCTGTCTGTTACCATCACTGATGAATATGAGTGAGAACAGGATGACGATTTGTTTAGAGAGTCTGCAGATTTTTGCCATTTGCATTGATGCGTGTAGTCTAGCTCTTCAAAACTCACTAGTTACATTCAAACCAGATGGCTGTTGCAGTGCAACGTCTAATGTGACCCAGCTGGACCGGCAGGAAAAATCCCATACTCCCATGCGCCATCTTGTGGCCATCGCGCAAGAGAGCACCAAGTTTATTACAAGATGCATACGTGCTTTATAAACTTTTTAAGACCACAGATTCGGACAAATAAAACCTCACAGGCAATAGAATGGGGTCACTTGTAGCACAGAATCCAGTGCAAGATGAAAATAAGTAATTTTATTTTTAATTTATTTTTTTTATTAAACTACAGACAAAACGCACACAGTAGCACTTAACTGTTACATGACAATCAAGATCACTAAAGTATAAGGGGAAGCACTCTGTAAAATGGAGAATAAAGCTAATATTTTATTACACATTTATACCATTCTTGTCACCTTTTCAAAAAATAAGATTCATCTGAACTACAGCTTATCTGACTGACAGATAAAGAAATAGAAACATTTAAATCTCACGCAGGTTGTCTTATAGAACGTTTTTTTTCACTCCATACATCAGTATGTCGTAATATTATAGGCTAACTGTTCATTATTATTAATCATTTGTGCTGTCATGCAGCACCTATGGTATTTTAAACTCATTGAGGTCCCTGTATTATGCGCAATATGACTTCCCACCACATGGGGGCGCTCTTGACTTCTCAAACCCATATCTGCATTCTTCTGGCACTGCTGGATCTCAGATAAACGTTGTCTCCCATTTTGTGAGTTGCACTGTCTTTTCCTACTGATGCAAAACCTCCTCTTTAGAAGGACAGAGAAAAAAGACTTTTCTGTACAAAAATACGTATTTATTACCACAATGTCAATCAGTGAAAAACTGATAATCACACAGGAACACTGAAAAAGCTGAGTCAAAAAACAACACGATATATGTACATATAAAAACAAACAAAGACTGCATATTCCTATGTACAATAGTTTAGTTATAAGATAAACACTGTGCATTTCATACATGCAAAAGCTATCTTTTGAAAACATATATACAGATAATGACCTCCATCTTCAAAGAACCAAATACAGGGATTCTGAGGCAAAAGGGTTAAACAGTATGTGCTATTTCATACATTTTGCTACCTTTAAACATAGCCTACATATTATTGCTGAAACATTATGACACCATGTCTGGTACTTAACCCACATCCCTTCAAGGCCCATATTTGTTCACTAAAATCCAAGCCTGATTGCTCCCAGCCCCCGAGGCCAAGGCGCATGTAGCTGCTGAGATCCTCACGGCAGTGTGAGAGTTACCTTTGCCCCCCTCCATCTTGCGGGCCCCTCGCAGCTGGGACTGGCAGGCGTGCCGAGGGCCCGGGGCCTGGGAGAGGTCACCCAGCCAGCCACCCAGGCACTCGTTTGAGGAATTCGGCTGAATAGACTGGACCTTGTTTTTGTTCCCTGACTTATTGCACTAATACATGTGTTTGTTCGTATTACTATAGGTTTGAGTAAAACCTCGTTCTGCACACACAACCTTGAATTAACAATGTCACTGTCAATGACTTGGGCTTACTAGGAGATAAGGGTGGCGTAACTTAACCTGCAGAAACCTCCTGTTTACCACCTTAACCCTTTAGATGCCAGAGGTGGAGATCTCAGCTTCAAAAAATAAAAATAAATCTGCCAAATATTTGAACCAAACATCTTGCGACCCAGATTCTTCTAATGACCACACAAACCATCAAACAAGTAGATCAGCTGATTAGGGAGATTACCTGTGTTAAGTGCACAGGCACAGGGAACACATGGCAGGGTTTTTACTTTCTGAAGCCGGGTTGTCCACCTCTGTTAGTTACACGTACAATGTGGCCCTTTGAACAGTCAAAGGGTGTTTCTACCTAGGTGTCAGAGTGAGTGCAGTACTCAGTACTGATACAGCTCTGGATAGCAGCAAACAGATCACCTACTGTTCTAAGTCAAGTATGCTAAACCTTTGGTGTAATTGAGGACAGAAAAGAGTAAAGCAAGCCCATTGGCTATGGAGCATATCTCTCGGTGAGCACAGGGCTCTGAGATGAATCTGTAACATTTGACTCTGGTTCTGAAAGCTCAGAGTCTCAGGCTCCCCGGGTACATCAGGTCTGAGTTGTGGTAGATGCTGTTGTCCTGGGGGCAGTGGTGGTGACAGGCACAGGTGTTGATGAACATCACGGGCCTCTTGATCACCCGGTTGTTGGGGCAGGCGAACTTCACCTGGGCCGTCTTGGTGCTGTGGGGGGTACAGCAGCGTCCATCGTTGCAGCTGCCACAGAAGCGTGGCCGGTAGGCCTGGACACTGGTGCAGTTCTTGAAGGACAGGTGGATGGCTTTCGGACTTCTCTGGGTCTTCATGCATGTGCCCTCAGCCTGGTATGGACAGGTCACGATAGATGAGCTTAGATCAACTCAGACATGAACAGCTAATAAAAGTTGCCTCTGTTATCATACTGCATGCAGACAGAGCTGCTGCTAGAAATTGTGGGCCCCCCTAAAAGAAAAGAGTTTTGGGCCCCCACCCCAACCATATCATAGTCCTCTGTGTGCCCCTGTGAATGTCTGAGCCCTCTGAATCATCCTGACCTAACCCCACCCCCCTTAGCGGCGCTCCTGCATGCAGACCTAAGTTTAAGCTGAGAGGGTTTGAGTACACTACCAAAACACATAGGTTACTTTTATTACTAAAACAGTCTCAAACGGTTTTAAACGGTCAAACTTATAGAGCTTTCTGATTGAGTGGGCCTAACTGACAAGTGGGTGGGCACAGCCCCATCCCAGCCCACTTGTGGCTACGTCTGTGCGTTTACCAATCGACCTAAATGGCTGATAGCCTAGTGCTCTGGTTACCTGCATGTCAGCAGGCATGGCCTTCATCATGTCGCAGGGTCGGACCATGCACAGCCGGCTCTGCTTGACCATCTCGCAGCGCTGGTTCTTGTTGGTGACCCTGGTGGACAGGCCCATGCCGCAGGTCCGGGAGCAGGCTGACCACTCGGTGGTCTGCTCGATGCAGTTCACACTGGGGTCCCAGGCGTCAAAGCCCACCGTCTCCTCCTGTCTGTAGGCTGCAGTGGACAAAGCAAAGACCCAGTAGGGTAGCGATAGAATTAGGGCAATCAATAGCATAGGGACTCTTACCAAAATCACCTCAGTCCTTTTAATAGGTTGCCTATTTACTAAATGCTGTGTTTGTATGTATATGTGATGCTTGTGTTGTGCCATTAAGTACATAAATTAAATGTGTACGTGTCTATTCATTTATGGTGAAATTGAAGACAAATTTCCACTTGTGGACAATAAAGTTTTCATATTCGTATTGTTATTGGATTGGTTGGTATTGGTTGGTAGTCAGTATGTCTGAACATGCTCAGTTACTCTGCTTAAAGTAAACAAGGGTAACACTATCAGAAATTTTCACACTGGTTTTAAGAAAAAAAAAGAAAACATAGGCTAAATTGTAACCCCAAGAGTTCTGCCAAAATGTTGACATCCAGAAATGCTGACCACGTTTCAATCCAACTTGTTAATGCACATTTAAGTTATTCGAGTAGGAGCTCCTCACTTGGAAACACTTGAAATGCACATTAATGTTCAAGGTCAAAAACAGCTGCTGACAGGCATTTCATTCAGCCAAATTACTATGAATGTGCACGACTGATGCAAATAAGTTAAATGGAAACCCAGCTTATGTGGCCATGATGTACACACATGACTGTCATCACTCTTTCTCTTAACAGAGACCTTACAGTGTGTGTGGGCCAATTACACATAGACAGACATTAGTGAACTCACCAGCCATGGCGAAGCCTCCAAGTGCGCTGGCCTCCATCTGGGGGTCACACACCCACTTCTCACAGCACTCCCCCGGCACCTGCACCCGCCGTGGGAAGGGGCAGTCGGCGCCCGGCAGCATCACGTCCAGGTTGCAGCGCGGCACGCAGGCCATCTGTCCGTCCCTGCAGGTGCACTGGTACTTGCAGCTGGGGAAGAACGTCTCCCCGTTCTGGTAGACGGAGCCGTCCAGGACACACACGTCTCCCTTGTGGGCTACATGGCATACGTTTAGTGTTAAAAACTGCAGTCTTTTCACACAAAGTCATGCATCAGGAATAATAGGTAATGCATTCAGAATTATCACAGCTCATGGCAAGAGCTCTCATGCTGATTTAGTCTATACAAAGTGACAGTGAATATTTGTTAATTTAAACAAGATCAAGAATTTGCCTTGTTTTTTAGAGAAAAAAATGTGGCTTGAAAAACAATTAATACTAATAATAAAGTATAAAGACCTAGAATATTTTTTAGTATTATTTTAGCTGTTATATTGTAACCTTTTAACAATATTATTATGTATGCATAATTAGTATGTTGCACATAAGGCTCAATTACACGTTTATACACGATGTGTACACAACACAATTTTTATCATGAACACATATTGTGCCTATGTATTAAATTATGCAATTATGAATTATGCAATTTGGTGAAATATAACGGAACACCCTTACCTGCACATACTCCGGTCCTTTTGTGCGCTCCCGCGCCGTAATCACAGCGCAGACCCTTCCGCGCGTCACATGGACTGAGCTCGGAGCAAACCTCTCCCATCTGCCTTGCACAGACCAGGCAGCACGCGCAGTCGTCGAGAATCAGCGGCACTCCGCGCGCGCACTTTGGTGGCTCCTCAGTGCACCGACATCGGGAAGGACACATCTGTGCCCACGTCAGGACACCAAATGCCACCTATAGATACACATTTTTTGTAAGATCCTAATTAAAAAAGCACATTTATCCCAAGTGGTAATGCTACACTATATGATATCCCTATTTTAACCCAAACCATTCATTTATATTTTAGTAGATTATTTACCTGTGCATACAAGTAGAAAATCACCACTTTGCTCGTGCTTCCTGGCATCCTTATTCACAATGTTATACCTCTTTGTTATGCGAGTTTTCAGTTTATCTGTTGCGCGGCAAATCCTTTGGTGAATGGGCCAGACATCCCCCCAAAGAATTTATACTGCAGTTCGCCCTAGCGAGGAGGTGACGATCCCTTGAAAAAATCTTACGCTGTGGAGATAGTCAGGCACCCCATTGGCCCGTGTTTACTCTTTGCTGACGCAAAGTTTCTCCTCAGAATTTTACATCTAAAGGTCGCTAATAAAACTATGCTCGCCTTTTCAACGTTTTTAAGAGTTATTTTATTGTCCAGAGGTGTATCATAAAATACCTCCTTATAAAAAAAATAATTTCAACATGTTCAGCTGACATTTTGATGAGCATGCAAGCACACAGTGCAGGTCCATGTCCGTGACCCCTTCCAGCTTTCAGCATTGAACACAATTTTCCAGCAGGTTTACCTCATAAAAAAATCCAACAAAGAATGAACTCTTGCAGTGAGTGATGGAATTCAGATGCCACTGACATCAGTGCTGTGCGGGGTTAGAAGTGAGAGTCCAGCTTCTGTGCCAGTCAGACCAGCGCCTTGGGCTTTCAGTGTGGATGGCTGCCTCTGGCTTAGTGTCCTGAGGCAAGCTCTGAGGTGGTGGTGCAGAATTATTAGACTACCAAATATCATTGAAGTTAGACGGAAGGCAAATATCATGCTAGCGCACACACAAAAAATATTTGTTTGATGAGTAAAAAACACACCCATGCATTCCTCACTGTATTTACCATCTTTTAGAGATACATTTATATCTGAAACTTAATGATGACATCCTGGTAGGGACATTGTGGCACAATGGATGTTTGTTTGTTTTACCATTACTCTAGATAACTGTGGCTATACACTATCTGAGAGATGCTTGATAAAGGTGATGTCATGGCTGGGTGGTTGAAATGCCTGAATATTCCTGGCGCCACAGAGCTGGAAAGCACCAGTGCATTCCCAGAGCTGGGGTCTGTAGCTGCTTTGGCCCTGACCTTTTCTGTGAGATTAACTTAAGATGAGCCAAGTCACTCACTCTGTTAGTGTTCCACCTAGACTCCTGAGACACAGGTTTTTGGCGTTTTATTTGGAACGGCAAATAGTACTAAAAGGCATGACATCATGAAAGCATAATGCTTTGGATTTAAAAATAATAATAATAATAATAATAATAATAATTAAAAACATCATCATGATTATGATGATTATCATCATGATTATCATTATTCCCTAATAATGATAAATAATGGTACTATATATTCTAACCACTACTTGGGTTTGTTTTTCATCCAGTTTGCCATATCCTTTACATTTCTCAGTTTAAAAAATGCATGGGTAATGTCCAGATTTCATTTAATGCAGACCAGTGTAGGAAACATGACTTATACTAAAAGGGAAGGTTACTTTTGTATGGTTTTAGTTGATATCTTCATGACACGGATATATGTTTCAGTTACAGCTGTAAAGGCCATGGAGCAGTACTGTGTAGATCTTCATAGGCCTGTTTGATCCACAGTGGCTCTAGGAAGTCTCGGCTTCAGAGAATAACAGCTCCTTATAGATTGCAGTGCTGCTATTATATACCCCATTTGATCTGAGTTATCCATCTGAGCCTGTGCCTTTGCTTACTGTACACGCCACACTGTCACCAACACTCCTGCTGGTATGAAGAGCTGGTTCAGGTGTGTTTTTCTAGGCCTAGTTTTGCCCCTGTGACGTGAGCAGCTGATCTGGTGCCATTGTTGCAGTGGTGCCATGTGCCTGTGACATGATTCACAGCTCCTCAAACACTTCCACATCGCACGCCCCAGAAATGTGCGTCTCCACAGGTCTGTGTTTGCCGACGGTGTCTGCAGGGTTCCAGGCGGATGGCACACACACACTGTCGCTGCCAAAGCTGCACATGCCAGCGCTCTTCGGCAGCAGAACACAGAGAGGCTCCGATGAAGAGGATGTTTGTACTTAAACGTCATGGGCTGAAATCTAAGCACAATGTCAGCTAAAATGCATATAGCTACTGAAAACAGCAGCAGCTGTATCCCTTGTGATCCCTGAAGTGATTGGTATTGATTCCATTGAATAGGAGGAGTTCTAAGAACACAAAATAACATAGGAATACAAAATAGTAATTAACAAATGCATTACCATTAAAATGTAATGTATAAATTATTATTATTCAGCTTCTTTCACTATTTACCAGTGTACCATGATGAGTGAGCATGATGTTTTTCTGACTATTTGGCTAAAGCTGTAGGTAATATTGCTAGGTGAGAAAGAAAAAGATGACACATTAATTATTTCATTAATTTAATAACTGCCTGCCGAAAAAGTGGAATCACCATTTCCATGTATGTATGTGATATGTGCTAAAACAGAGTACAGTCTGTGCATAGATAATTAAAAACATGTCATTCACTGTTTATCACCATCACCCTAACCCTGGCAGTTAACAGGCCTAGATCAGAATTAATTGTCAAGTTATTTCAGACTGGGCATATTTAATTTAACATGGAAAAACAGTTTTGGAAAAAGACAATATAAATATGAAGTATTGATATAAAGAAAAAATATATACATTTTTGAGATTTGAGAATCAAAATAGCTCTGATAATAACACAGCAATGACCACTGCATTTGATTTTCATTATAATAGTGAATATTATTCACTTTTTATAATGTCAGTTGACACATTGCCAGGCCGAATTCCTCTGGAATGTTTGTTTCAGCACTTAGGTTCGGAGAAGATAAGCATTCAATAGAATATATTCAGCCGGACTGTGGTCGGAAATCTACCTACGCACATTTATGTGACCTGTGAAATATTTCTGTGTGTGTGTGTGTGTGTGTGTGTGTGTGTGTGTGTGTGTGTGTGTGTGTGTGTGTGTGTGTGTGTGTGTGTGTGTGTGTGGTCAGCACACGCAAGAGAGGCCTGGTGAATAATGGCAAACGTGTCTGGGGTGCTGTCGGCCGGTGCTGGGCTGTGTTCAGACAGACTGTCTGTCCCTCGTGTGTGCAGCATGAGGTTCTCCATGTGAAAATATACCGCCTGCAGCAGCAGCAGGGCAGGGCAGGGGCAGAGGCGGCAGCAGCAGTGTACACAGACAGACACCCGGTTAGTCTGGGAGCACAGTGTATGACTGGAGGATCCCTGGGTCTGAAGGGATTATTTGCTCAGGGAACATTTTTAAGAGGTCAACAGGGTGACTCTAGAGCCATCATTATATGTGTAGTATACTGGGGGTTTTTACTAATGCAGGTTATCAATAAAGCACTCTGTCCAGCAAGGCAAGTGTATACAGGCAAGATCTCCCTATTTACTTCTGTCAAGTCACAACACGAAGAAATGTGTAATCTGTCTTAGCAATGAACCGTACACATTTGCAATAATTTTCAGATAGGTTTTCTGCTCCACTGCAATTGTCCTGCAGCCATTCACTCATGCGTGCATGAGCGCCCATGAAGTGATATTTCTGTGACCTACTATAGCTCCCCCTCTCCTCAGCCACACTGAATCAGCATGGGTGATTAGGGAAGTTCAAATGGAATAAGTGATTAAACTAAACTTACAAGCTCAATTTAGATTTCTGTGCACTGTAGGAGGCTCTTGTCAAGATGATCAGATCCGATTTACCGGAAAGTAATGAGGCGAAGTAATTTTAAGAGCCATTGGAAGTTGATATCCTGCATGATGCACAGAGGATACACTTAACCCCACACGTGAACCTACCATGACCCTTTATGTGTCATGATCAATAACTCCATGATCAGTAGGAGCTGCGAGGTCATGTTAGAAGGTTAGAAGATGATGGTGTGTGTGTGTGTGTGTGTGTGTGTGTGTGTGTGTGTGTGTGTGAATATGTGTGTGTGAATATGTGTATGTGTATGTGTATGTGTATGTGTATGTGTATGTGTATGTGTATGTGTATGTGTATATGTATGTGTATGTTTGTGTGTCTGTCTCTGTCTGTCTGTGTGGATGTGGCCCTTTTCTCTATATAGTCATCGAACTAGGTGCTGCAGGACATCTCAAGGAGAAGAATTTTATTTGTTCTTATACTGTCTGCCAAATCAACCGCTACGTTTATTTATGGTCAATCTACGGACAGCGGGATGGAGATGACTTTGAGAGGTGGAGGTGGTGACTTGCAACCACAGATCGCAACAGAGTGACGTGCTATGTGAAATAATAGCACTGTGTTTATTTATCGGTCTATCTATTTGTTGCTGTAAAGTTTCGAGACACAGTCTTTATATTTGACTGATAGAGTTTTGAAAAATTACAAAAAAGAAGAAGAAACAAAAAACCTGGACACGAATGAACATTGTGGTTATCCACATCCTGGTGGTATTCTTTCTGAATTTATCTCCCTACTGCATTCTGTGAGGAGAGAAATGTCTCCTTGGCATTTCGGATTCCTTCTCACAAGAAATGACCCCTGGTTTGAGGGCCGTCTTTTGTCATGTCTCCGACTGGATGTCGGTTTTAGGAATCTGGGAAGTGAGCTCAAGCATGGTATTTGTTTTGACTGTCCATGGTGTGGAGCACTCTTCACGGGGATCTCAGAACATTTTTGGGCAACAAAAACAAGCAAATTTACGAGCTAATTTTACTATTATTTGTAGAGCCACAGGCTGGTTTTGACAAACACATCAGAGTCTGGAGTGTGGGTTGAGTTTTCTCTGTGCTGCTCCAGTGTCTTTGGGCATCACTTCAAATAGAGTCCTGGATGAACACCATGCAAGATGTTCTCCCATTGGTGCTGTTAAACATATATATAGCTGAATCAATAATGCTCCAACACTTGTTTATGTGTTGTTAGTGTTGTTTTACTTGTGTGCCAAAGTGTCACAATCAACAGCAGGCCTGTTTAGGGACTGTTTAGAGGTTAGTCACTGCTATGAATAGCCCTTGCTAGTCTGCTTTCAACTTTCTCATGGCAAGTGAAAATTGTTCCATTCCAATTGTTCCATTACTGGTAAAGTGCTTAGAACACAAAGAATGCATTTACCATCAACACAGAATTAGTGACGGTTGATCATTGACTTTTCAGTGCCACATTTTGTAAGCAAAATCAATTATATCCTGAGCAGCGTGAACCAGCTTTGACACACATACAGTGCCTTGCAAAAGCATCCAACCACCTGGTTGTTTGTCATGTGTTGCTTTACAAATTGGAATTAAAAGGGATTTTTTGAACACTTTGAAGTTATCATAGAAAAAAAATGATGTGCACTATTGAATTCCCAAAAGCAATACTTTACATAAGCTGCTAAAAGTCCTTTTGGCTGTGTCTCTATTAGTGCAGCAACTGGGATTGTTGCCCATTCTTCAAGGCAAAACTGCTCCAGCTCCTTTCAAATTAGGTAGGTGACGTTCTTGAACAGCAATTTTCAAATCATGCCAAAGATTCTCTTTTGGACTGGGGTTTAGGTTTTGACAAGACCATTTATTTAGATATTAAAAGGTTTCTCTTTACTCCAGTATAGCTTTAACAGTGTCTTAACTGGTGGAATTTAAATCTTTTTCCAGTCTCAAATCTCAGGCAGAGTTTGTTCAGGAACTTCCCCGTGTTTAGTACTATCCATCTTTCCTTCACTGCAAACTAATTATGCTTTTTTATGGATTAACCAATTATGCTTTTTTTTCTGGGTTAGACAATTATGCTTTTTTTGGACACTCTTTCATAAAGCTCCACTCTGCTATGGTTCAAAGTTATTCTGTGGACATACACTTATCTCCACTGTGGCTCTTTCAGCTCCTTTGGATTATAAATGAAGTAATTATGTGACTTATTACACTTAACTGGTCTAGCTCTTATTTTGGGCTTCCATTGCATGGGGCTATAAATGCCTTTGTCATACTGTAGTTATTGTAATATTATGATTTTTTTTTAAGTAGTAGGCATGTTGTATGAAAAAAACAAAACAAACAAAAAGAATTATTCCAGTTTAAAATGTGTCGAAATACAACCAATACCAAGGGAGAAAGATTTGGCAAGTCCTTGTGGATCTGATAGTTACTGGGTGCTTGGAGGAATAAGACTAAACAATTGCAAGACATCAAAATGGTGTCATTGCATACACCATACATTGCATACAGTATCTGAATGATTGTACTGCCTCTGATTTTAGGTGCTGGAGCAGGATTTGGGCGTGGAGCAGGCTTCTTGACAGACAGACAGATAGACAGACAGATAGACAGAAAGACAGACACACAGACAGACACACAGACACACAGACAGACACACAGACAGGAGGCATGCGGGCTCCTCTGGCCACATGGTGCTGCAGACGTTTGATCTACGGAACTCTGCATCCTGTTCACCTCAGGAAGTGTGGACCACAAGCTCCAGAGACACTTCTATGTGATCTGGCACACAATGCAGAGGCAGGAGGGGAGCCAGCCAAATTTCCAAAAGCTTTTACCCCCGCACCTCAGCCTGCTGTCAGGCCTCACAGAATTGCTTCTTGCTTTGCAAAAGAAAAAAATGAATTGAAGTTATGTTTCTTGTCACTTCATAATTTTGTATTTGTGAAAATCACAACCAATAGTGAATACAAGCATACGAGCCAACAAAACACACAGGCAGTCAAAGACAAGTAAGAGTAATAAAAATGTGAATGACGAGGTGAATAAGAGAGATTTCCATCAACTCGGACTGGCATTTTTATCCCTTTTTATTGAATTTATCATCAAAGTCTTAAATTCTTGAAGTCTGGAATTTATCTTGAAAATGTTATGATGGTGTTTTTTATTTTTACTTTCTTCTTGCAGTTCTCCATCATAAACCAAAGCGGACATTTGATAACAGCCTAATGTCCTCCAAAACTCAATTTGAAGATGAAGATAGAAAAAGGTAGTGTTTGCATTTACAAAAGTAATTAATGTAGAATTGTGCTTATTATTATCAAAATGTCTTCTTAAATCAGTGTCTAAAGTGTACAGCTACATCAAAACTTTAGTAACTAAATACAAATAAGAGAACACAATTTCTTAAGGAGGTGAGTTTTTCCACATGCATTCTTTAAAAATCAAATTGTGAAATTCCACATTATATCCCATAGACACAGATATTCTAACAATGTTCATCCTCCCAACATTCCCGTAAATCCAGTGAGACAGTAGCCTACCAACACAATAGTCCATAGACACATCCATTTGCAATACAGTGGTCCATATCAGATGTTAAAAGTCCAATGTTAAAACTTGGATTTAAACTTGCAGCAGTGTGGGACACTGTGACCTCTCAGGAATTTCATCCTAGCTGTTTTTGACTCCTTCAGGAGTCGTCCTGCATGACCTTCTTCAAGAGAGCCACTAGTGTTTGCAGAGAGCGACACTACGGCATGACGCACAAACGGCTATGCGGTGTTTGACTTGGATAATGCCACACAAAAGGTCAGAAGCGTTTGATGTCCCAGCCAGGCTCATTAAGCCGCAATCGGAGGAATGTAGCACCTGAACAATGGCACAGGCCTGGGCTGTCCATTAACAAGCTGTTCCCCTGAGGACGCTGACCTGGAATGCTGGGATCTCCTAGGAGAAGGGCAGAAACGCTTGCCTGAAATGCAGAGGTGCGTCTTTTGCCGGTTATAATTCACTGCACATTCACTTTTGCTGTTTGCTCAGGTCTCGTGAGTTGCATTGAGGGAAAAAGAAAAAGATTTACAGTCATGCAGATAGAGCGTGAGCACTTCTTGCTGAATTCTCAGCAAGGCCAGGGCAAAATGCCACCTCCTATTTACCACAGCTTTACTAAGCATAGCAGGTATAACCCTCAGCGATTTTTGAGTTAAAAAAATCATGACCTTTGACCTTTAGCTGTTTATGCTCCAACTGGCCACACTCTGTTTACCTTTTCAGGCCTGGGTCACCATGGCACTGCTGAAGGGTACAGAGCCCCAGTATTTTGGCCGGTGGCATGTCTGCACAAACATCCCCTGATGTCTCCGGGTATGTGTTCCTGCTCCCGCCAGTCCTGGTCTGGTCGCACATCAAATATGTCTGCTGTTGTGGGCCAAAACTGCACAGCCACCCCGGTTAGATGTGCACAAACAGAGAAGATCATGCTGGAGCTGGCCTGCCTTGTGCTGAACTAAAAGTCCCCCTCTTGCAGATACTCCAGAAGAAGCATGTCATGTATATGGTAAACCCTAATGACATTAATAGGCCCATAAAACTTCTCAAAGGGTGATAATTCATCAATCTTTTTCCCATTTCCTGGTCTCGACTGTCTTTATGTGTGTCACTGTTAGATTGAACTATGATGACTTACAAGTTACGTACTTTATGACTGGATGGCAAGTATATGTTATTTCGTAACCGGAACACATTCCTGTGCTATAACATCCGTCAATTTATTACGCAACCAGGTGAAACTGTAATGCCCTTCATCCAGTTTTTTTAAATGTTCTGTGTCCACAAAATACTGAGGAGAGACAACATATTTTGACATAATTTTAATTTGAGTACATGAAATTAAAAGATTATTTTTCTCATGCGCTGAATATGCTTTTCATTTAGTAACTGGATGTGGGATAGGAAATGTGGCAGGAGTATAAATTAAAAGTCCTTTGTATACAATATATTAAACTGGTCTATCTTTTTCTGAATCATATGTCTTAACATAGAACTCAAGAAATACTTTCTGTAATATCTTTCTACTGTCGATCCTTTATGATTTTCTGCTGTTCGAAATTGGTCTCAAGAGTCAAAGGAGCAAAGCAAAACTAGTCTGCTAAATTTGACGACACACTGCCAATGCCAGAGATGTCATCATGGAATCTAAAAGATGAATGAAACTCGCCTCAAGCATGCTCTGTCTGTCTGTCCCTCCTATTCATCTTTGCCTTCATGTACACAGATGTAGACACACATGCAAACTGCCACACATCCAAAGATATATATACGAGTCATGCAGCTCTATTTTCCATAGTCAAGAACAAAGGTCTGGCCTGCTGTGTATTTGTGTGCTTGAATCTTTAAAAATAAATATATAAATACAACAAAAACAGCCAGTTATCTGCCAATGGCCATGTTTGCTAAGTCTAAGAATATTTTAACCTAAAATAGTAAATGTTTTGTTTTATATTTCAATGTGCTATACGCCATTTTGTACATGAAGACAAAGTCATTAAATAACTACCTGTCAATTGTTTTACCAAACCTGATCAGTACTTAAGTACTTAAGATTAGATGTGTATACATTACAGAGATATGGCTTGCTAAGACAAGTCATTAGAAGTACTAATGAGAGTGTATCATTAATGATGGCAAGACACACCTTGTAAATTATCAATACCTGAACCGTTTCAGGTTTTTGAGGAGTAAAGCCCCCTCCCAAATGTCTCCTGGCGAAAGGTATTTTTCTGTATGAGTGTGTCCTCTGCTGGTAAAATGTTGTAACCGCAGATCTGCTCATGGTTTCTTCCTCAACAACAACAAAAAAAATGCCTATGAGGAGTTTTCCATGCTCCAGGGCTCTAGGGTTGAGCTTCTAAAGCCACCTGATTCAAACTCTCCTTTATGGCTTTCCATAACCCAAACACAACTTGTCTTTGTGTTCATTTTTTCTCTCTGTAACTGTTACTAAGTTATAAAAGTTTGTATAAAAAGTATAAAACGTTTGTATATCTCTGTATTAAAAAGTGATTTATTAAATAAAGCTTGTCACTATAATAGTACTACTACTACTACTACTACTACTACTACTAATAGTACTAATAGTAGTAGTAGTAGTATTTTTTCTATTAACTACCCATCACGTTTACCTCAGTGATTTAGTCTGTAAAGCTATAAGCAAATCTGAGCAAACTGAGTCACAGGCACAGACACCACAGGCGCAGGCACCAACACAAAGCAGCTGCTGTAGCTGCACTCGTCCAGCTGGAACACACCACAGCGCTCTGCTCTGCTCTGATGCTGATGCTGCACACTTATGCTCAGTACGATCTCCAAGGAGACATGTGTCAAGAGACAGCAGTCTCACTAAGGAATACCGCAGCTGCTTGGGGAGTTGCTGTACTGCTCTCTTCTGCCATAGAAATGACAAAAGTGACATGTCTTCAATAAAAGCAATATGGTTAAAAATTAATAACAAAAGAATCTCAAACTGTCTTTGACAATACCATCAGCGTTTAAAATGTAAAATTAAACCAAAACATTCATAGACCTTATGGAAAGAACTTATAAAAACCAAAGCAGAATTGTTGCATATTTCTGAAATGTGTAGTCCTGGTGTGTAGAGGAAGGCCAAGCCCATATTCCTTCTCCTATTATATCTAAGCCACTGTAAGTTATTCCCTTTGGTTGAACCCCGTACGGTTAGTTTAAATCCTCCACTATTTATATGAGAAACTTGATCTGATGATAGTAGATTGGGTAAGAGTGTGCCAGGAAACAAAACCACAATGTTCTGTCAACATCAGGGTCTGATATTGAAATATTTTTGATATCAACATGTGATACAGTGCAGGCACACTGAGCTTGGAGCTAACCAAATGATTCAACAAAAATAGGAAAAATAAAACTATTTTTGTTCATTTATTACAAAATACATTATACAAATAGTGATCAAAACACTAGTGGATATAGTCTCACATAAATCATAGTAAGTAATGGCTAAATGCCAATGTGCTGTATTTCAAAGTGATGAGTCTAATACGAGAGGTGAGATATAGTTGTCATTACTATATCAGTGCAATACAGTCATCGATAAAAAATCTGAAATATTTTTTCAACCTGCCTGAACTTAAGTGCCTATGACAAACATCTTGTATGCTACTACAGTGCACATGATAAGTTTACACAATTACATAATTTACTATTTTCCAATTTGAAATACTTGACCTACAAAATAATTCTGGCAACACTGAATGCATTTAATATACACAAATGCTTTCAGTTTACATTACCACGTTGCATGACTTGGTATAAGACATTTAACCCCTGTATACTTTAGACATAAAAATAGCATGTGAAGTTACATGACCTCATGTAGGGCATTACTGCAGAATGTATGTGAGAATGTATGTATGAATATGTGAGGATGTATATGAATGCATGTGGTAATGTATATGAATGTATGTTGTTCAGCCCACTTGGTCTTAGGGTTATTGGTGATCATGTCAATTATCTGCAGGTTGCAATAGAGCTAGACTTCAGCACCAAATTGCTGTTGGGTTACAGCAGGTGTGAATAAAAGGCTTCTACCTCTACAGTTCTTTAGGCCACCTTTACTTTGGGTTTGGACACAGCCAACACAGCACTCAGAACATCTCATGCTCAACAACATGCATGCACTACTGATGACTGACTTGGATGCACCTCATTGTGTATGTTTTGCTTGTAATTCAGTTAATAAATATATTTTGTTATATCTCCAACCTTTTGCCTACCTCTGATGTAACAATGTATGAATGTACAGTATGTGAGAATGTGTGTATGAATGTATGTGAGATTGTCTATATTTTCCACTGTTACTTTCTCCATCGTTTGAAGCCCATGAACATACTGCAGCCATAGCACATGGTTGCTATAAAGGCAAATACCTGTATGAGGAAAAAAAGGGCAGTTATTATGGGGTAACTGGAAAAAGAACGGCTATGCAACTTTTAAATCGGTAGGAGTCAGAAAGCACTTATACAACATAAGTTGTATACAACAAAATTAGTAGTTCTTTTTTTTTTAATTAAACACTCCAAATTATTTAATTGATTAATTTAATCCATTATTCCTTAATGTCCAAGGTCCATTAATATATATACAGTATATACATATGTAGATGTAGATGTAGATATATATGAAATATCGCGTAGTACAGAAATGGCCTGATGTGTGCGGCGAGTAAGTGATCCTTCTGAGGGAGGCCCGCATGTGTAGCTGTGACTAACACAGCAGTCAGCACAGCACAGGAGACACCCAGACAGGTCTGATGCCCAGCAGTGTCAGCACTAAGGGAGGGGCCTGTGACAACAACACATCCACTGTCTGAGCACAGCAACTCAGGCATTCTCACAGGAGTCCAGTTCTGATGTTCAAGCACTCAAACCCTGGAGCCTGAATAGGTGTTATTATTCTTTCTGACTGCTGGTGCGCCATCGCTGCCAAGGCTCCTCACACTAAATCATCAGAAAATCATACTAAATCATCAGCTCCTTGTCACGGTGGCCAGAGAGAAAACACACTACAGACACACAGAATCCATTCGTGTTGTCACGGGTAAAGACATCTACTCCTTCACCTTATGGTATTACTATAGAAGCACTCTCGATTAATAACAGACCCTGTCGATCAGGGTCACCGGTTCACAATGCAGAATGTCTTTTCAAATCACCTCCTGTCGTCCGGGACAAAGAGTGTGCATATGGCTCCAGTCCTCTGACCACTCTCTTCTCTCGCTGTGTTTTCATAATGCTCTTCTTCTCAACTTTCCTGGCCCTCCCACTACAACTTGACCACACTTGAAATATTCTTTCTTTACTTTTGACAAGAATGAAGCCACATTCACACGTAATGGCGTGCTGTGCGTAGTTATGCTGCGGTGGCTCTGAGGGTGTGGATTGGATGCATGCACAGCTCCGTGGTATATTGCATAAGTCATGAAAAGAAATGTTTAATGTTAAAAAGGAGCATCAAATACTTACTGTGGCTGCAACATTAATGTTGTACTGCTGGTAACTCAGCACAGTGAGGATGTTACCACTTGGTGTGTTAAAACAGATGCTGTTATTTCCATTGACAGCAACAGATGCAGATGTAGTTGCGGCCTCCAACAGAAAAGCACCAAAGTAGAAAAGCAGCGCTATGAAATGGTAGAACATGTCCTGCAAAACACATTCAACAACAAACCTTTTGATCATTTTCTTTTCATGAACAGGCTAATTGGAGCTGAGAGTGTTATTGGTGGGAAAACCTAAGCACAGAAGGTAAGTCATGTAATTCTCTGAAGGCATATTTACTTGTTTCAAAAATGAAATGAAAATATTGCCATGTCCTTAGTAACCTGTGCAACTTGTTTGAATTTTATAGTATGTGTTTTTCATCTGGTGTTGTGGAGCAACTGGTGCTGATGCAACTCCCACGCTGCCAAAGCCACTTAAAATAAGTCTTAAGGAGCATGCTCATTTTGGTAAGAAAACTCTATGTTCATTTATCATGATCATAAAACAGACATTACTCAGCCCCCACAGTGCCAGGGCTGCAGAAAAAAAGACGTAGAAACTGGCACATCTTTTACACAGTGAAACTGTGTTTTCAAATTGCCCATGTGAGAGACCACTCTGTGAAGATGTGGGTGTGGCAACGTGCTCGTTTCCAACAGTTTATGTTTAGTCTTGCTGTTATTTTGTTTCGTAATAAACATAAAATGATTAAAAACCATAAGTAGCTTCTAGGTGCAACTGTTAGTCAAACCTTCAAACGCATTTGTAATTCTAAACAGAATCACAACTACTGTAATTGCTTAGTACTTGGAACTGACGAAGGGTCTGCAGTGGAAAATGTTCACAATATTCTTGAAAGTTAAATTAAAGGTATGACTATATATACTTCACAGTGCAAAAAATAATAAAATAAATAAAATAAAACGACACATTGTCGTACAGGTGGGATACCAGGATTTCTGTTCCACTCAGGTTGGAGTGGGTTATACAGGGACAGCAATCCTTAATTAAATTTCCAGTGGACTTTACAATTAGCCAGAACGCTGACTACTGGCTACTATATATCCACAGTGGCACAGAGTTGTTTTCCTATGCCAAAGTAATGACGACATAATTTTCTCGTATGACCTGTGACGATTTAATGTTCTTGGTTGATCGACAACAGTTGACATAACAACGTGGGTTAGGCCCACTTAGTAAACACTGTCAACACATTACTGTCACACAGGTAGATGTTGAAAAAGAAAAGACCTTTTGGACGTACCAAGAAATTCCAGTCAGTGTTGATTCGTTCAGCCAAACCCAGTAAGAACAACAGCAGGTATGCCGTGGAACAGCAGAACATGGTTAGCGATACAAACATCACCCAGCCTTGCAGGAGAGGCACAGGTACGTTTGATGACGCCACTAAGATCCATACTAGACCGCCAAACACCTGAAAAGAACATGTAATCTATTTTCAGAGCTAACATGCGTGTAGACATGCTATTTGGAAACATAGGTATACACGGTGCTATTACATAGACAACGTGCATTTGAAATGTTTGGTACGTATGTATACCACCGGCCAATGTCGGTACACAGGAGCACTCTTTATTCCAAGTATACAGTCTCTGTTCCAAGATTATATACCTAGAGATTTCTGACAGTAACGGGATGTTCCACAGTGCTCGTCAGCAGAGTAGATAAGCAACTGCACAGGCTACCATGTCTGATTCTTGCCACGAGCCTTTCACCTTCAGGGCATGAGGCCCTCATCTAGCTTCCCGTTATACCTTTTGTTCATTATTGCTATACATTCAGTACTGTCCGCTTTACATACACATACAGCAGGCTAGAACGACAAAATGTTTTCCCTCGCTGCGGGAGTATCGTGGTCTCTTTTCTAGACCAAACAGCTCAGTTAAAAATTACGCACAAACAACACTTACAATTTCTAAGCATATCAAGGCTCCAGAGTATGTCCTCAATACATCAGGTCCCAGAGGTAACGAAATGGTAGGCGCTGGGAAAGAGGTAGTGGCAGGATTTGTCGGATCCGCCATCCTTCCGTTTAGATAACCTCAACAAAGGACTAAAGGATAAAATCTGCCGGAGTCATATGTCACAAACAGGTTGGACAGGTGTTGGCTGCAGCCACTCCCATCCATTTCCAGTCTCCCAGCCTACCTAACTTCACGGTACAGACACCTGTTCTACGTCGAGGCTTAGCTAACACATTCGAAAACAAAGATATGCTTAAGTATTAAAGTAGGTACATTTTCGAGGCACGCGAAATAATTGTTTTAAAAGTATACTGTTAACACTTTTTACCAACATATGTAGTTAATATTTAACTATGTCCAGCTACGAGTGGGGGTATTAAGTAAATGTTATCGCAAAGACGAAATTCCAAGGAGATAAGAGTGACCTCTACAGATTTACATTGGGGGAGCTCTAAACAAATTCCTTTTAGCAGCCTACTCTTTGCTTGGCCCATTCTGTATTCTTTTCGGCCACAAAACAGTCTTATCCTAGGACAAGAGCATGGTACAGTGTAACTACACTGTACCGTCCAAACACGACGCGCAGTCTCTGACTTAGTTGGGACTTGGAACTAAAGGAATGCAGCCTATGTCTAAATCTCTAATAATTATGTTCCCAGGCAGAGTATAAGTTAATGATTACAGCAAACCTGGCTACTGTTTAGACAACTAATGGGTGGAGTGCTGGTCTTGGGGAGTACAAGTACACATTTCTGGAACGGAATCAATAATGCATAACTGTGAAAGAGAAAGGTTAGGCTGCTCAGTAATGCTAGATTTATTGAACTGTAAGATGTGAGATTTGTAGTAGTGCAAGTAAGAATGTTACCACATAGGCCATTGCCACACTTTACAGAAAAATCAGCTTTTACTGCAATATTTCAAACATGCACTGAAAACCCACTGTGTTTGTTGACTGTAAATATGATTGCCCTTCACAAGCCAAGACACGCACTGCAGAGTGAATGTAATTGATATGCACATTGTTCATTGTGATAAACATAAAGCATTCCATGTTTGTGGTCTCCATAATATATGCATTTGAATTGTTTTATGAATATGTTCTGTGGATTTGGATACATGTGCCAGCCAAGTGCCATAACAAAAAAAATAGTGACTATTTCACAGTGTTATGTGCAGAAAAATAATACAATATTATATATGTATTACCGATTCAATTGCTACCTTTTGGAAAGGAAATTCTGCAACCTTGTGTCATAGCGGCAGTTACAACAGTGTTGTAATGTAGGCTAAAAAATAACAGACAACACAGAGTTGCTTGAGCATAGAAGAGCTTATTGATTTTAAGCTTAAAGTAAAGTGGTTGAAAATGGGATTTATTACAGAATGAGCAATTTAGGGGTTATTTACAATGCTTACAGTGGACCTCCATTGTAATGTCACCATACCCATAAAAACTACATTTACCATTGCACTTTAAACCACTGCATTGTATTCTGAGGATTGTAGCTTCTCCCTTTGTGCAAGGTGGTTACCTAAACTGATATCTAGTTTACACCAATCAGTATGATCTATTTTAGTGTCAGTGATAAAATAATATCAAGGTTAAATGTCAATCATTTTTAAGCAGTTTGTTTGGCAGTTGAAGTCTGCAGTTTTACTCTGGTGTTAGGAATGTCTTTACATAAATCTTACAGTATTCCCATCTCCAAGAAAATCAACAGCAAGGAAATGTCAAGAGAAGTGGGTTTTCCATGTTAAAGATGATTACTCATAAGTAGACATAGCAAAATTTAAAAATTGTGAAGTGTTTATGGGAGAAATTACTTTGCTCTGCCATTTACTAGGTACACCTTACCAATTCATACGCAGTCTAATACATTAATCCTGCAGTAAATAATCCTTGATTATTATCATAACGTTCCTTTTACTTTAAAGGTAATTCAACTGTGCATTGGCTATGGAAGTCAGTGGTGCTGTTAGACTGAGGTATTTCTGCTATTAAGCTTAGGCTTACTGGTTTAAATGAAGTGGTTAAAATAACAGAAACATATTTCACTACAGCATAGAACAACTGTGCAGATTTAATACTAGTGTAACCCTTTTGACAGCATGATTTATTGTTAAACTGGTGTATTGTACCCTATTAGGTTTAGTTCAGTGTTTCTAATAAACTGGCAACTGAGTGTATACCGACACAATAAAAAAACAGTAATTGTGTTTCAGCTGAGGTAAAACAACTGTGCAATGACCTTCTTCATTAATCTCTTCTTGTCTCTTCTAACTGCTACTGTGCGACAGGATCTGTGTGCTCCTTGTTGAACTCGCACATGTAGAACATGCTGGCGTCACACGCCACCTGGCTCCACCGTCCCACGCTGCTCAGCTCCACACAAGTGCTGTTAGCAGCCCCGCCCTGTGGCTCCCCCTCTGCCCAGGCAGTGTAGTTCTGTAGGGGACTCTGGTCTGCGTACACCGGCGCACTGGGTGGGTCACCACCGCCGCCAGTCTGCAGTCCTATGAACACCCGAGCCAGGCCTGCCTGATTGACGTAGCTTGTTAACACTGAGTTGGTCTGTTCGTTCTTAGGCATGGCCAGGGTGCCTCCCCGTCGGTTGCAGTTGACCAGAGCCTCTTGGTACTGTCGGGCCTCCCTGACCATCAGGTACAGCTTGTCATCCGTTTCCACAATGCCTAATATCACTATGTAGAACAAAACAAGAACACATTTAAGACATGACATAGAACACAATCAACACCCTGATGAAGGCCAGTGGGCCGATATGCGTTGGTATTTTAACGATTTAGCCCTAAAAAATATTTTTAAATGCTTTTTTACTTTTTACATCCTGAGTGCCAGAATCTGGATTTACTTCCAATTTTCTTTTTATGAAATAGAAAGTGTTCTAAGCATATTTAAACAATTTCATGAAAATATTTTGGGGGTTGAAAATATTTAAACTCATCTACTAGCATTTAGCATTTCATTCTGCCATCAAGTTTCACTTATTTAAAGGTGTCATTAGAGGAAAAAAAACAACACCGGTATCAATACCAACACACAAACTTTTTTTAGGGCAGCCTATGCTAATGCCCAATCATGTTCTACAGACAGCTTGTAGGACAACAAAATATACCTCACAGGTATTCCTGCCCTATATCTTTGTGGCTGCCACATCCACAAACTATGCTGGCCTGCAGGCATCAAAATTTAAAAATACCCAAACATTTATAAAAGGAAGAGATTTGGTGCAGCACGGGAGTCTTCTTTTTTACTTTTATTTTATAGGTGCAAAACAACTAACTAACGTTTCGACGCCAACCAAAACATTTAGGCTGCAGTATATGTCCTTGGGCAGTATAATGTATTTGTCTTTTACTGTTATTGAAACATTAAGAATTCATACAAGTGTTCATGCAAGCGTGCAAATCAGCTAACTACAAATTATCATAAATAAGTACCACTTATTATGTAAGCTTAGTGCTTGAATACAAATTTCCTCCTGGCAATGAAAAGCATCCTGTCTAAAGGACCATCAGTCAACAGTAGTGAAAAAACAGGAACAAAGACTTAAGAGACAAACTGATTCAACTCCCTAGATGAGGGAAAGACTCCAAGCTTTTGCATGCTCAATTTAGCACCACTGAACCCATGACCAGAAAGCAGAAGTTGCATCAGCCCACCCAGACGCTTTGTAGAAAAGGATTTCTTCCAAGCCGAGCAACCAATGTACTTACTGGTGAGGGGTGCCATCACAGTTCAGCCATCACAGTGTCTTAGCAGGTCTAGACATTCAGTGGCTAGAATTGGCACACAGGTGTGCGTGACTATTACAAGAGTGAACACTATTACAAATCTGAAGGATGACATGAGACCAAGTTGTATTATAGCAAAAAGAAACCACTTTTTAGGAACCACGTTAAAACCTATAATATGTTTGGCAGGGAAAATAAGGATTTGAACATCTTTTTTTTGAAAATGTATTTCCATTTCAACGTTTGACATAAATGTTTGACCAGACATTGGCATTACCCATAAAATCTACACATGTGAAGAAATCAGAAGTTTAAAGTGTCATGTAATAACGTAAAATAGCAAACAAGGTGTGAAAGTAGTTCACAATTTGAAAGGTAATTATGCCTCCCATCAGTACATATAAATATTAACCCAGTTTTGTGCCTTTCAAAAAGCAAGTGAAAGTGTTGCAAAAGAACATCTCATGATGGTTAAAAAATACACTTGGAACCTTACTACTGCAAATGCATACCAAAAGTAACTCTTTCAAAACTCTTAATGCTCCTAGCCAGCAGCATTGGGGCCATTATCTGCAAAGTGGGGGAAACATCCCTGGCCCTACAACTGGACACAGAGGAATTCTTGCAGATGTTCTACTCTTGGAGCCAACAGATACTCAGAAAAGAATAGCGTAGGGGCCAAAGACCACTCATAAAGATCTTGGGGGTAGCAGGTACATTTGTTACAGAGGCAGCAATAGAAAATGCACTTCACTGCCATTTCACCTCCACATATTGTATAGTATGTCAGCTGCCTGGCCAGACTACAATGTCATAGTATTTCATCCTAATGTTGCATGGGAACACTGCTTTTTTCCTCAGTACCATAATGGAGCCTTATAGTGCTTGCATAAGTATTAAAAAATGTGACCTACCAAAATGTACTAACTTGGCTAATTACACAACGATAGGAGGTAGAATTACCTGTAAACTACTTAAAGATTACAGGTAGCTGTTTGCCTTTTCAGACCTTAGTTTACTGCTTTCTCTTGTAGTACAATACTCCCCCCCCCCCACCACCCCCTGCATATCTCTTTAGTACGCATACATTTTTATGGGCTTTAAGGTTTTGTTTTTAGATGTGTGGATTTCCTGGGTTAATACCAGAATTGCATGTTGTATTGATGCATTCAATACTTATTCGCCCTGCCGTATCCTGCTTGCTGATGATATGGTGTAAGTGTAAGGATTTTACTTTAATTATAGACAACAATGTCTCAATAAAAACAACATTCATGGGCAATGCACATCTCTTTGAACAGAACATCTAAATGTAACAAAATTTTCCCTCATTTCTCACTTTGTGCAGCAATCATATCACACACTGTTATGCATTCAGATTCAATTTAGAAGGCACAGACCTCTGCCAGAACTGTAACATACATACATGTACATTTTATTTCTGTCTTTAAATGGGTTTAACCCAATGTATAGCTTATAACGACTGTGAAATATAAGTGAAATCATGACTCACCGTTCTTTAGGAACTTGATGGCATTTTTTAACTTATTTATGTTGATGTCCATCTGTCCAACTACTTTTCTGTATCTTCCACAGTCACACGTGGTACCTGTGTTATTGTAAAGGACTCTCATTCTTATTTTGACCAATGAACAAGCAGTAAATCTGAAGCATGTTTTCTACAGTATGTCAAGGCTACTACTACATGGTAAATGGGCTAGTTCTTTGATGTCTCCAAAATGTTAGTTTAAAACCATAAAATAATATCATACCTGTTTTCCCTTTTGCTCCCGGAGACCCATTAGCACCAGGATCTCCTTTGCACCCTGTAAAAGATTCAGGTGTAAGCAGTAGTCCCAAAGAGTGGCCAACCCTCATAGGTTAAACTGTTGTCCGGCCTTTTGTTCACAGTTTTTAGATAATTGGTGGCCTTTACCCACAAGATGGCAGCAGCCTATAGTGCAGCAATGCGGTAAGGTACACTACTTATGATGCATGGCTCCTTTCCTCTTTGTTGTGTATGAATGCGGGGTGGATTGCAATGGGTTGCACTGGCTACTGTGACATCAGCCACCTGTTGATTTCATGTACAATTTAAAACAATTTCTCTTCATACACGCTTGCTGAGTCAGTTTCGTGAGTGAAAGTGTGACCAAAAAAAAAGGTCTGGTCTGAGGTTCCAGGAAGTGATTGTGCAGAGGCCACCTGGTCAGGAGGAACGGAACGGAACAGAACAGAACGGATGGAGGGAGGAGGGGAACGAGGGAGCGCTCCGTAAACATGTGTGGCTTGTGTGTGTGTGTGTTCATCAGAGGAGCAGCTCCCTTTCCAAAACCTAATCAGGAGCAGGGCACGGCACGGCGGCGCTGCCGGGGCGGGCTGGGGCGGGCGGCACCAGGGGACAACCGCTCTCAGATGCGGAGACGTAAACTCAAACAGACTGTCGGAGCTCTAAACATTTTTGTTTTGGAGTAGCCTGGTCTTGTGAAGGCTAATGAGATGAAATGAAAGTGTATCTCAGGAAGGGAAGCACAGGCAGGCCTGGGCCAGGGGGTTTAAGGGAAACGGGAGACATTAAAAGGGGCCTCATCAGCGTGGCTGGCTGCCATCCAGCGCAGTTTGTAAATACGGCTTACAGAGTTTATCATATGCAGTGCATCTTCACTGGGCTGCTCTAACGGAGGAGTGTGGAGCTCCCAGAGCAGTTTCAGTGGCCATGATAACTGCATGGTAATAGGGTTGGGGGGGGGGGGGTGGGGAGAGGGGGGAGTTGGGGGATTGGGGGATAGGGGTGGGGGGAGGTGGTGATCAAGACAGCATAAATGTATGCACATCCCATCCAGGAACTTAAGTCCAGGCTGCTGGACCACACAAGAGACAAAAACATAAAACAGGACAAAAACTCTGCACACCCCAATATGCTTTTAATGAATGCTACTACATCAATGTGACATTTTGGGCCTCTTTCCCTTCATCAGACATGAAACAGACAAAGACAAACCTTTACATATAGGTTGGATGAAAGACAAGTGGCCTGAAATGTCACATTGATGTAGTAGTCTTTATTCCGCTTTTTGGGAGCATATCCAAGTGTACAGATTTTTTCCAACTGTTTTAAATGCAAAAGACAACATGGTAACACTTTGTTATGGTATCAGTGTTACAGTGTATGTACCCAATTAGGTACAGTGATACAACCTGCGTAACAGCAATATGTAACATCATGCATTAGTTTTGTGCTTGCATGATGTAGCCCTATTATTGTCACAAAAATAGATAATGTACAACAAATGAAATTACAACAAAATACATCATGTGAGTACAACACAGATTGTACCACTGTACCTAGTTAGGTAGATACACTGTACACTGTGAACACCAACACTGTAAATAGGTACAGTGGTACAACCTGTGATTTTTTGCTGTGATTACATAATCTATTTTTCTAACAAAACTATATCATGCAAGTACAATGCTAGGTAGATACACTGTAACACCGGCACCATAAAATAAAGTCTTAATATAGTGTGAATGTACAGTATGCTGGCTCTCTGACAGAGGCCCTCTCGCCCTGCACACACACCCTGAAGCCGCTCCAGACAGCTATTGTGTGCAACATGTGTGTTTACCTCTGTCTCCCGCTGGGCCTGTCTTCCCCGCCGGCCCGGCCTCTCCTTTACTCCCATACTCCCCCGTCAGCCCTGTGTGGAGACATGAGGCAAGACCTTGAGAACGCTCACCAAAAATAAGCAGATATGCGCTGCAGATGTATTTGATTGTTTGCGATCACACTGCATAAAAGGAAACAGAGTGGCCGACTGCTTCATTGAAAAATACTTTGTCCATTACATGGCTTGTATAATTATACAACTGCTTTACAAAACCATCAATCTTAATTTAAGAGATGTTTCTGTAATTGCTCATGACTTACTAAAAAAATTCTGAATAGGACTGTGTTGGTGGTTAGTTATAAACCACTGGTTAATATGGTTCAGAGTGCACTGGAATGTGGTGGCGGACTGGAGATCTAGAGCTTCAAATGAACCTCAGACATGTGTAAAGCAAATGATTCATATCAAGCTGAGAGGGAACATGCATCACTCACAAACAACTGACACTGAATCTGAAGTGGACCTGCTAATAAGCAGCATGTTGCCACACATGATGTCATGATGTCGAAAGGCGCATTGACGCAGATTGAAGGGAACAGTAATTGTTGGTAATTTCCAAACAGCACTTTTCTGACTGTTTTTCCAGAGTTACCCTAATTGCTCCTCTAAAAATCGAGAGCCCGTAAAGCTCCGCAGGTATTTCCTCTGCCCCGCATGCTTTGCTGGGTAAATATGCGGAGGATAGCATTAATAAATTAAGCCTGAGGAATGGAGACGTGGCTGAAAGTTGTAGAGAGATATGGCCTTGGATTTTTTTTTTTTAAACAAAATCATTTATTTCAGATTCCTTTGTGTCTGGATTCTTTTGAAAGGAAACCGTGCGATTTCACGAGGATTGAGGTTGGGCCTGACTGCAGAATCAGATTTCCCTCGCTAATTTTTTGAAGTGATTCATGGGCACACTCATGGAATAGTGCAGTCAAAAAGAAAGGGAACCTTTTTGTATATAACTGGCTTTTCCACATAAAGCAGTGATTTTTCATCCAGATAGTCTGTGTGAATGACTGTGAAAAGATACCAGTACCTGGAAAAAATAATGGAAGGCAAAAATGGCGTTTCAGGCAGCAAACAGATTGGCTTGTTCCCTTAAAAGTGCCCCCATGTTGTGGTGTTTCAAAGCTAATTGCAGTCTGACTTCCCTCCTTTTCTGCTTAGTCAACGGCGGGGGGTGAGTTTTTTGTAGACTCACTGTGATAGCCTGCTTCCCCTGTCAAGCTCTACTGGCAGATGAAAACCTCCGAAACATATACAGTACTCCAAAAAGTTCAGTGTCACTGCTATTTCCCGGTAACAGATTTACTTTTGCTAAAGGGATGAAGGCATGATTTTGCTGGAGGCCTATGAATAAGCCAGAGCTCAACCTCTACAAACAGTATATGGCATACGGCATAACAGAATAACAGACACATCACTACTCTTTGTTGTGTTTGGAAATGACTGAAATTTACCCTTCCTGGCAGAATTGTTCATTTCCTTTTGTCAAGTAAGATGGATGTTTGTGAGTTTGGGGCCTGGGGGGGTGGGGGAGGGGGGCATCTTATTGTTCCGTGTGGCTTGTGTGTAGCAAAGCGATAAAATAAACACAGTGCCTGGAAGGGGGACGACCAAGCGCGAAAGCCGGAGAGAGCCTGCACCACCTCCTCCTCTCCCTAACACATGGCGACACCACGGCCCGTTACCGCAATTAACACGTCTGCCTGCCTCTGGCGAGATTTCCCTCTGGGGAAGAGGTGGTCTGGCAGAGAAACTACCGACATTCAGCTCCTTCTACACCAAATTAGGGCAAGGAGACATCACCCCCGATGACTGCAAGGTCAAACTCTGCGGGCGCCCAAAGAACACCCACCTCACAGAGATGTTGAGGCAATGCCTCTCACAGTGATTTTCCAGTCAGAAAATTGCTCAAAGCTGACGCTTGATAGGCTAATTTTTGCAAATATCCTGTGTAAGCTAGCTACTTATTTTTTAGTCTGTCTAAAGTTTGGGCTGGTATGTGTATGTCTACCACTTACGTATTCGTAGTATGTAGATGTGATTTGCACCATATAACCACAACTTACTTACACAAGTCCAGCACTGGGTGAAAAAACAGATAAACACATAGAAAAAGATTTTGTAGAATCATTATACAGTATACAGTAGTCTCACAAGTAATGGTTTGTACTTTAAAACAGAAAAGGAAATCTTATATGGATTTTGTTTTTCAGAAATAAGCCCGTATGCTATGTATGCATGGTAGTCTATTTGGTAAATGAAACCCTCAGGGAATGCATATATTTTTCTTTGACAAAATGTTAACCGTATATGGTATGTGCAGGACTTCCATAAAGATGAAAGTGTTTTGCTCTGCCCCTAAAAAAATCTATTTAGGATCAAAGCAAAAAGAACATGAAAAATGTAATGTGTGACCAATTTGCTTTCTTGGGGAGGGAAAAAAAGAAGAGAAATGTTCAAAAATAACAGTATTTACTACCGGAACTGAAAAGCCCAACCCCCTATTGGACTGTCATAGCCCAATCATTGCAACGTCATTTGCTGTAGTCCCGTAGGCTGAATCTAGAGGCACTGATGTCATGAAAACCACTGTGTGTATGTCCATGGATAATTCGGGACTCCTGCAGCCCACGCCACTGTTTACCAGGCTTTCAAATTAAAAGATTTGCATGCAGCATGCCGGTTATTTCTGGCCGCTCGTAAATACCCTGGGCCTCGACCAACTTCCCTTTAATCTCCAAGCATTTAACAACAAACCCTGTAACATGCATGAGGACAAACCTGGGTGAAGTGTGTTTGTGGTGTGTGTGTGTGTGTGTGTGTGTGTGTGTGTGTGTGTGTGTGTGTGTGTGTGTGTGTGTGTGTGTGTGTGTGTGTGCACGTGTGTGCATGCGTGTGTGTGTGTGCATGCGTGTGTATGTGCATGTGTGTGTATGGGAGTGTGTGTTTGTGTGTGTGTGTGTGTGTGTGGGAGAGAGAGAGACAAAGAAAGATCGAGAGAGAGGCAGAGAGAGAGGGCGTCTGTGTGTGTGTGTGAGAGAGAGAGAGGCAGAGTGAAAGAGAGAGAGAGAGTCTGTGTGTGTGAGAGAGAGCGAGAGTGAATGAGAGAGTCTGTGTGTGTGTGTGTGTGTGTGTGTGTGTGTGTGTGTGTGTGTGTGTGTGTGTGCCGGTACAGTATGTGTGTGTGCATGCGGCCATGTAGGCTATGCTGGGACCTTGGTGTCCGGGTGGTCCTGTCTTTCCCTGCTTTCCCTGTTCGCCCTCCAGGCCAACCGCACCATCCTCACCTGCCATGAAGAAAAAAAGTAAAAGTTAAAGGACAATGACAAAGACCAGAATAGAGAAAAACACTTAAGGAGGGGGAGGGGGGTTCCAGAAAGCTGGTTTGGTAACTTAACTGGGAAAGTTTATTCAGAGCAAGTGGTAAACCTGCTAGTAGAGTCATCTTATGACTTTACTTTCAGTGAAACTAAGACCTAGGCCTCTTCTATTAGAATGTTTACAACTTACTTTGAGTCAACTTATGCGGGACAGTTAGTTAAGTGGGTAACATTGTGTTTAAAGGTGTCTACATAAGGGTGACATGAGTCCTTTATAAACATGACATGGCACATATCATAAACATGAATGACACTTTATTCATGTTTATGACTGTTGTCATTAAGTGTCATTCAATTGTCTGTATCCCAAAAACATATCAACTTAACATTACAGAAATCAAGTGATACTTAATGGAAACAGTAAATAAATATGAACAAAGTGTCATTAATGTTCATGATATGTGTCATGTCATGTTTATTACATTTGTGTAGACACGTTAGGGATAACAGCAGACGGGGTGACCAATTCCGTGGAAATAATGGTGAGGTGGAACTTCGTGACGCGAAGAGGAGAGGAGTTGCCTCCACAAAGTCTTTATTTCCACGCAACTGGTCAGCTTAAAGGCCGTTACCCCTTTTATCTCCCTTTGTATTTACGATCTGATTTTATATGTGTAAACTACCGAAATAAGTGGTTGATTTGCTACTTTATAGCATTGTGCCCAGGGAAACTTTTTAAAAAGGTAGAGCATTTAACAATGAATTTGGCTACGAGAGTTGTAACGGTTACCATTCATATGCGCATTGATATGGAACGGTGATTCAAATTTTTAAGATCTACTTCAAAGGTAGCCAGTTATACAATTACAGATATAATTCCCGCCCCATCAGCCAATCAGAAAAGAGAATTCCACTGTTAAGGGAGATAACTTAAAGTGTTACCGGTAAGTGATGCATTTGGAATGCCCCCCAATTCCAGAAAAGCCCTTACTTACAGTAGAAAGACAGCATGGTAAGGGCCTAATGAAATAGATATGCAAAGTGGCGCTCCTACTCCCAGTGCATAGATGACTGTGTTTGAGATGGGTCTTAACCAAATAAGCATGTCTCTGGGAGTCCAGCTGTTTAAATACAGACAGACAGACATTCAATAGGCTGCGACGTGCTGAATTCGCTGGCACTCATTTGTAGAGGCGTAGAGAGCGAGAGAAAGACAGAGAGAGAGAGAGCAAGAGAAGAGAGCGAGACGAGAGAGAAAGAGAGCACTTAAGGAACACTTTTTTACAGTTTTCCCTGCTGAGGCACAGCACGATCACCATGTAGTGTGTAGCAGTCCAAGGGTGAGCTCAGACAGGGCCATGTCTACAGCAGAGCCTGTTGTTTTATATGATGGAATAGGAGCTGACTGCTTGACTGCTCCAGTCTCTGCACGCCTGATTTAGTTGATGTGGCTCGTCCCGCTACCCAAGACCGTCACATGTTCATCCACACAAATATGAAAGCACAGAGAGACACGTGTGCCCTGACACTACGTGTCACGCATATCACATACACATAGACAGAGACACTTACACACACAGTTTAATAGCTTCACAGCGCCATGAAAACAACTGGACAAACAACAAACAACTGCAAATCCTCTGGAGCTTACATAGCAGTCGAAATCAGAATAAATTTGGAGTCCCATGAGCAGAGATGAAGATGCCAGCTTCACAAAGTAATGCCTGCTTCAACCATTTTAGATAAAGTCATTAGTGAAATCACCTGTATTACGTACATTGCCAGAAGGCATACATGGCAGGGTTTGTACTTTCTGAAGCTGGGATCTGTTCCTTTGTCCAAGAATTGGTCATCTCTGCTACAGCAAACCTATTCAATGAGTCTACAGGACCTACTGCATCTTAGTGGCTGTACTCCCTTTAGTGTTTGTAGGTTCAAGCATATGCATATTATTGCACTCTTATTGTGTTAGTGTTCGTAGGTTCAACCATATGCATATTATTGTTCTCGTATTATTGTGCATATCATTGTACTCTTAGGAGTACAAAGCTTGTCACACTGGCAGCACCCTCAAAGGCACATAGTTCTACCTTTTAACTACTGTTTTACAACTAGTTTGTACCTTCTCCAAAGTTGAAGAGGTACACATCAGTACCTTAAGGTCCAAATATTGGCCTTTGGTGGTACATTAATGCTTACTGTACCTTAATATACAGATTTGTACCCCTACTGTCACATTATTTTTGAGAGTGTATGAGCGTAAAGCATGCGTATTTGGTTCATTTTTCTCAGCAAATACTTTTTAATCAAAACATCTTTTCTGTATCCGGACTGTCTTCTCTTTGTGTCCCAAACATGTGATTTTAAATGTTTGGTTGATTATTTAATTTTTGATGCAGCTGCATTTTCAGATTGTTTTTCCCGCATTGGCTTATCCTCAGTAGACAGATGCCTTGACATTTACTCTGTTTGGTCAAAGTAGACTAACAAAATGTTTTGAGCCGCTCTCATCAATATCACTGTCAAGACCTCAACAAACAAAAACAGTCGGAATAGACAATTCCAAATTTGACACGTGCTGTTGGAAATTTTTGGATGATTCAGAGGAGGACAAATAAAACAACGATGCCCGGTTGGTGTCAGAGAGTACAGCACAACAGCATTATCTGTATGTGGATGCTATATGCTAACAAATGAAAAAATGAAACCATTGAGAAATACCTTTTAATCCTGGGAGAATGGTATTTGAGCAGACCTCTGTGGTTGAAATTTCTGAGACAATAGAGCAGAGAGCAAAGAGCAGTAGGAGCTGGTTTCGAAGACGCTGGAGAGCCATGTCTGATCGGGAAATTAGTTGTTCCCAACCAGAGGACAAAGGACAGGCTTCACTCCCTTCTGTTTACCAGAACTTATCACTCTTCTGTCAAACAACACTGTCCAGAACTGGCACTCCCTTCTCAGAACATTGGTGTGAGAAAGAGTCTGGGAAACATGTTCTGAAATTGTCAATTTGTCAGAGTTTTTAATGTTTTAATTAAAACAAATTACATAAAAGAATGTAACAGCATTAATCTTTACACTGTGGATGTTTATGGCTTGCAGATGCAGATACCCCAAGCTATCCTGTCATTTGAATATAAGCTCAAGACTGCAACAGTGGTTAGTAAGCTGTAAAATTTATTTACTGCCAGTTAGTCAGTGGTGTGTTGAGCAATGTAACGTTTTTATTACAGTTTGTGGTCTCACTATGTGGAGTATGTCATCACTGAGGATAACCTTGTCGTCAGAGCAGAAATCAAATCACAATGGTGTGCGTGTGTGTGTTAATAAAACAAGATGGAAAGGCTTTGCACAATTACTTCTTAGTAGAGATAGTAGTACAGATACTTTATTTATCCCGAAAGAAATTAAGGGGTCCATCAGCATATACACATCATATAAAAATATATCATATATATACATATTTGCATAGAATTCAAGGATTAGGGATTAATCAAGAATTCAAGGATTAAGGATTTGTAGTGTCACAGTGGAAGAGGGGATATACAAGTGGATAGATGTGCCCTTAGTAAGTTTCCCTGGGCAGCAACACACACACACACACACACACACACACACACACACACACACACACACACAGGCACACACACATACTACAGGGATACAACGAATGTATTGATCGTGAGCCATTGCTGCAAAGTGAGGTTGTGACTTAGTAAAGGTGCAGTATGATGTTATCATAGTGCAATAGAGTGTCCAGGGTAGTGTAGGTGTATATATAAAGGCACCCAGATAAAGGCAGATAAAGGCAGGGTTCAGAAACAGACTAAGACACTCAATCATGTTCCTTTCCTTCTGTGAGGTGTTGAACAGCTGGATGTCCATAGGAACAAAGGACCTACGCAGTCTGTCTGTTTGTCTTGCTGAAATGCTGAAATGTCTTTCTTGGTCTAATTTCAGAGTTCAGAAGGATGACTTTTTTATTCCAGCCATCCCTGAGACAATGGAATTCCTTTTGTTTATTAGAGGAATCCAACTCGCTTAATGCACCGTAATCATAGTCTATTTCTTTGAAATACAGACTCTAACTATTGCCCCACACCCTAATCTACCTAATATTCCCTTTATTTTTAAATTGTCAAATACTGTGCGACATTTTGACATTTTTCTGGCATTCCAGAGTTTTGGGGCCAGCAAGGATGGGTTGGGAGAGGGGTGGATAGGAAGTGTGTGTGATGGAGTGCCATCAGTATAGTTCAGAATGTGCTCTGACTGCCCTGCCACCCCAACAAGCCTGGCTCTTTGGCGTTGCAGTCAGAGTGCATGTTTTACTGTGTTTTTTTTGGGCTTTGGATTGACTTTAAAATGAATACGTAGTGTAGAGGAGGCCACTGTAGCTGATGGAGGATGGGAGTGATGTGTTGCCAGGGCCTGGTATGGTTGAGAGGTCTTGCTGCAGAATTTTGTATGTTGTAATCTGTTTAATCTCTTTGCTGAGACACCAAAGACCTTTGGCGTTGCAGTCAGAGTGCATGTTTGGTACCCAGGAAACGTGGGTTTGAGGCCGGGTGGGGTGACTGCTCTCGCCCTTTATTGCAATGTGCATTAGTACCACGTTGGGTGCCGGTGGGTTCATGTCGGGTTAAGGGATAGAAAGATAAGTGTTATTTTGGGCTTTGGAATGACTTTAAAATGAATACGGTTGTGTAGAGGAGGCCACGGTAGCTGGATGGAGGGTGGGAGTGATATCTTGCCAGGGCCTGGTATGGTTGAGAGCTCTTGCTGCAGAATTTAGCATGTTGTAATCTGTTTAATCTCTTTGCTGAGACACCAGAGAGCAGGGCATTACAGTAGTCAAGTTTGGAAGTTATGGAGACATGAATGAGGGTCTCAGCAGTGGTGAAGTGCATGTCCTCCTATGTGGAAAGTTTAAGGAATGAGTCTAAGCTAGACCACGAGAACTGATCTATCAGCCCGGTCCCTCTTTGACCTCTCTGCTGAGGATATATAGAAGAACATTGCTGTCTTGGCATATTGCTATACCCCACCCATTAGGTGTGGTGAGTTGGCTGCAGTTATTGGTCCCTTCTGATTCCCCCGAGAACGTTTTTAAAATAATTGTGTCGACTCGATGAAACGAAAAAATGTACAAATTCAAATTAGGAGCTCCAGCTCCAAGATCCATGGGAGTAAAACTCATGGCTGCACATGGTTTGGCAGCAAGGATTGCTCATAAATTGTGTTTCCTCTCATTCTGTTTGCTCTTCATCATGACAGAGACTTGCAGACGACAGACCGTCCCACTGATCGGAGGCAAGAAAAACTGTTGAGCCACAAACCCACTGACAGGCAAAAGATCACCAGAGACAAATATGTCTGTTTAGGTCAACATCTTTACATCAGAATATTAATCTTAGTCCCGTTTATGGTTTATTTACAGTGAAGTTCACAAAAATAGTCATATGTTGGTGTGTGACAATTCATCCTGATCTTAAGGACCAAGTTATGAGTTCACAGAACTACCAACATGTAAAAATCTTTATATTAAAGGCTGTTTAAACTAACAATTATGACACACGTTGCATTAATGTATAATTATCCATAAGAAAATAGAAATCATGTTCACCTTGTGAAATGAAATATGTCTTAAGTAAGCAGTAAAACTGTCTTCAGGCACAGAGTATAGGACCATGCTTAACCATAAGCAATGCCCTTGGTATTCGACTAACCTGACAGAATAACACAATTTGCCTTTGACCATGTGCTGGCAAAATCAAATAGTGCAGCAGAGTTGCTGCTTGTAAAGTTAGGTTTTTTTTTCTTTGGCACAACTCTGGTGTTAGCCTGGCACTGCCTCAGAAAACCACACCAGATCCTTTTTAAAACATTATTTATGTTGTGGGAGGAACACGGAGGAGACTGATGAGCTGAAACCCCTTAGAAGTACACACACTAAGTCATTGGCATGTACCCACATTCATTTATTAACGTGTAAACAAGGCCAAAGGGACACATAACGAAAAATTATAACGTACAAAAAGTTTAAATCTTTCAGAAATTATCTGAAGGGACCTGCTTGATATGCCAGAGTCCACAGTTTTTATTTGGGCATTTTTTATTCTATGGGACTCTGTTGGATGGTAAAAAGGGTAGGCAAAACAGTTATTTCTTAACGGAAACTTGATATGTGTAGGCATGTATGGATCTGCTCCAAAAATCTAATGAGTCCCTTTTTTATCCATGCAAAACTTTCACACTAAATGTCATGAAAATGGAGCTGGTAGAGTTTGTGCAATCCTGCTTCGAGGACAAACGGCAACAAAAAGAGGAACCTCGTTGAAGGCAGGAACAACATGTACACACAAGATAAAGCTGTGTGACCTTAGGGGACTTCAGGGCCCCCATCATCTTGGATAACGTTAAAGTCGACATATCCTTGCAGGCTTTTACACAATGAGATGTTTCTTAACGCTAAATCTCTTGAAACAACATTTCAGACCCTTCAAGAAAACTTCTGGGAAGAGGCATTTTAAAGTCAAGTATCTAATCACCCATATGTGAACATTTTGTATTGTAGGCCTAAATAAATTCCCTGTAATGGATGTGAGATGAGCCATGTTAAGCTTGACAAAAATAATGTTAGCTTGTCATGGATGGATCCTAAGTCTTACACCCTAATTAGTTTTGAATGACAACAAAAGCTATGTGGTATACTGTCCTACAAAGGCAAAGTGCAGTAACTACATGAGCACAGAAACTGAAAAATACACCTATAACGTTGTCATATTGCCCAGTCAAACATGTTGTACGTATAATAATGGTGATGCTTTTATTTGCTTTCTAGCAGCAAGAAGAAAGAGATTTAGTCACAAGACAAAGGAGGTGTTATGAAGTCAATTTCTCTTTCAATACTCAATTTGAGAAAATATGTAGTTCCTGTTTTTTGGCTTTGTATGGCAGTATATATAAAATGTTTGTGGTGAACTGTGTTCAGAAACCCTAATAAATATGCTTTCTGCTCATAGACTAGAGGTCCTATGTAGCCTCACCTCACACATGTGTCTGCTCAAAACTGTTCCATCTGAGCATACTGCAAAGACTAAAGGCTAACTAGCATAGCAGTAGCATTCTGTGCCCGTGTCATGCACACTCTTACTCATCAGAGACGATTTCATTAGATTGGGTGTGCTTTTAGTCTGGTCCCAAAGGAAAAAACAATAAAATTTACAGAAATAGTCTCGAAAGTATTAAATAATGTTTGTTACAGAATGCATGACACCGAAACATTTACCGAAAGTGTCCACCGTTGTGTCACACACATAATAAAAAGACACAATCTGCACTGTGACAACCCTCTCTGAATCAATGACAAAAGTGTCTTCTAAGTCCAGACTTATGAGACACCCTTGTATAACTACTTGTAGTTAACAGTATGTCTAAGTAGGTGCAAATTGTACTGGTGTTGTTATTTCTTAGTCTTTTGGTTGTGAAAAAAGGTGATACGGGTATAAGTACAAACTAAATAAAGAAACATTACCAGTGAAATCTTCCAGATGTAGAATGCTAACAACAGACTACCACATATCTATGGGGGAAGGGTTTTTGGGAACTTTGCTTCTATACTCTGCAAATAGCCTAGAGATCTAGACGTACCCTAGCGGTAGCAATTGAAATTTCCACCCTGGATACTGTCTATCCATGACCCATTGACGTTTTGGAGCTTTTTTTTCCCAAAATTGGATGGACGGACGGAGCAATCACATCAGTCTATCCCTGTAGAGAATCTCTGGCCAGGCTTAACACGATGACAACAGGGCTGTGCACTGATGTAGTGTAATGATGAACAAGTTTGTTGCTTTGATTGATCGCTATCCTATTGCCTGCAGAGACAGCTTGAAAGACAGCCGTGGATCCCGCCATTTGGATTGTGCCTTGTCTATCCATTGTGGCCATTGTGGTCGATTGAGAAAAAAATCATTGACATGCGTTATTAGAGCGTACTAGAGCTTCTAAACTGTCAGTTTTGAGTATGACCTAAAAAGCTTTAAACCACCAGATTGCATCAGGATAGCTCTCAGAGCAAATGTAACCTTTCATTTCAAAGCTTTATCAGACAATTATTTGACAGGCAGGCAAATATATATATTGAAACAGCAAATACGGGAAAGAGAAAACATCTGAAATGCAAAAATTATTCTGGGTATTGGGGTGACTCACACAGAGTCTGTTGAATTCCCCCAGATCTGATTTGATTAACAATCAAATGAGCTTCAGTTGCATTAGTCAAACACATGGCTCATTATTTTATCAGCATCTGGACAAACGGCAACTGAGCTGGTAAATCTGGGAGGACCTGTTCAAAACATGTCTCCCAATGTCGTTTTTTAAGATTCTAGTGATGGAGGTTTATTATTTCACCACACTCTAGTCACTTAGCCACGCTTTACAAAGCTAAATAACTGAAACCCAACCTCACCACATGGCCAATGAAGTTACCTACTACATCTACTCAAAAATTCAGAGAACCTGACTTTTAAAGCATTTCTTGTTGTTACCAATAAATTCAGTGGAGTTTTCAGAATAGAACCATTCCGTCGCCTTTAAAATTTTATAATGTTTTTAACAATATGAGTAGTTGTGTGACATCTGCTATGCTGAATTATTCATCCCTATTATATCTTACAGGTATAAGTTCAATTGTGCTTCAATGTGTGTTTAGAAAAAGCCAAAAAAATGATGTTAGTATGTTATAGATATGCTGTAAAAACAGAGCATAGTCTGCTACAGCCTGTCAGATCACATACATAATTAAAATGGATTGCCTAACTGAAAGTAGACCTTGTTGAAATGACAGTTGGTTTTAAACACTTTCCCCCCTCATGAATCATGTGTTATCGGTACATCCTGTACCACAACAAATATTACTCCTTTACACATGTGAGGAGGGGGGAGGAATGTGTCAATTCTATATAGATGACCATGTTGTGAGGAAATGACAGGCATACTCTCGGGGCTGCATTAATTAGCCTAGTTTTCTCCCCCCCCCCCCCTTCCCTCTCTTTCTTCAGTCTCTATCATTCTCTCTCCAAATGTTTACACAGAAGTGGTCTGAGAAAGTGGTGCTCTCCTTTCCTCCCACTGCCTGGTATAAATAGCCTGTGGAGCTGTCCCATTATCACAGGGGCTAATAGTTTACATGTGGTTTAATGACAGGCCTGCTGGCTCGGGCTGGGGGAAAGCACGGTATGATTCACACCACATGGCAGCAGACGTTTACACAGTGGGAAGCCATGTCACAAAGCAAATCAGGCACCGAAATTCTTCACTTTACAATGACTTTACAAACTCTTAAACTGGAAAAGCCACAGTGGGAAGGCAGAAACCCCTCCTTCATTTCTGTGTGGGATTTCAGAAAGGGACAGCTAGCTCGCAAACTTGTTGGTGGTTTCACAGTCTGTGACTTCTGATGTCGGTTTCTGATGCTTGAAGATAAAATTCAAGTGGGCACATTTGCATTTTAGGACGGTAAACACACACCTTTTTTCAGCACCACATAATTCTATTGTCTTCTGTGGCCCTAGAAAGTCCAGTAAACAAATTTTAGGTCATTGATTTGCTTATGCTAATACAAGAGGCAAACAATACGTCACCACTGACATTTAATGGTAAGCCCAGCCAGTGAATGATTAATGACCCCTTGTGCCTTTCCAACTGATATACAAGTACATTTACGACTTGTTTCCTCTGTTAATCGTGATGGTTGCAATCAGAAGAACCCCCGGCAGAATACATGCATCTAAAATAATTTGCTGATGATAAATGACTTGAAAATGCTCTGAGAATTGCTGTGGTTTCTTGTAGAGCTGGGTCGAAGCACGGTCTCATGGCTCTGACACTTGTTCCACCCAGCACTCCTCTCACTCCTCTTCATCCGGTATGTGGTGTCATGCCATATAATTGTCCGTTTTTGCTCTGCATTTTTCTTTTTTCTTTTTTTTTAATTTCCTCTCTGATTTTGTGTTGAAATAGACAAACTGGAAATCATGACACCCAGCTGTTTTGCTTCATAGTATATGAAGTGGTTTAATGTCATTTGCATTGTGGGTAACTATGCTTTGAAAGTCTAATTTCCTGGGACTCTTGTGGATGGATGACAATGTTTTATGGACAGATGTAAAATTATGCAAACACACTATTTATCTTGGTCATATTGTTGGTTTGTAGAGCAGTGATAAGTCCTTGGTCTTGTCCTAAACTCATCTGGTTTGCATTATTTCACCAGATGTTGAGGAAGATGTTCTCTTACTGTGGTTAGAAATGAACATATTCTATGTTCACTCAGTTCACCTCTTCTGGAATCACAGAAAAAGAAAGAATTCTGCATCAAATAAGGTTTTAAGTTATAGCATACTTTGTTGTCCAATTTGCTGCCCAGTGTCAAATGAGGTGTTACTATTGCTTCGTTCCTAAAACAGATGTCATTTATTTCACTAGCAAAGGCACATTGCATTTCTTGAGACTTGTGAAATATAAACCTGTGGTATGTCTTGCTCATAAACCAAACACAAAATTCCTGGAAAAATGATTATACTTTTTTATTCAATACAGAAATGCCCCATGCCTATTTAAGATATTTAAGATATTTCAATAGTGCATTCATCCATAACCAGCCAGAAATTGCCTTACACTCTTATTTTTTAATTATATCATTTTGGAAACAATAGTATTTTTCCATCAGTAAGATATTCAATATCTCATCCAGATAAATTACTTATAGCAACAATAAAATACATGTCTTTTGAAAGATTTGACCGTCTGGAATCAATCTCTTTTGATTTTTCAATATTTTTTTTGTTATTTAATGAACTTGAATTACCTGCATGAAGTATAATCCTACAGTAATTTCTCAGTGTAATTTAAAGTGTAGTCTTGGCCGGGTGGGGGGTTATAAAAAGACTTTCGAGAACCAGTGTGTACATGTGGTTCATCTGACCCCATGAACAAAACAGCCAAGGAAGTGCTCTAATTGTCCTTATATGAAATTCCGTCATTGTGGCTGCATTAAGCTAATTGAAGAGAAATTCCCCGCCTACCAACCCTGTGTTGTGAAACAGCAGTTTCCCGCTCCCGTCTCCCATCTGGTCTTGGCACAGCAGTAGCGCTGCACTCCGCTGCCTCGGCCCTGCCCATCCCATCCACAGAGGCTGCAGCATTCCATCACACATTGCAGCTCATCAGGCTCCATGCCTGTCAGTCCACAGCACAGGAGCCATGGCGAGGCCGAGGCTGAGGCTGAGGCTGAGGCTGAGGCGGGGGCCAAGGCCAGGGCGGGGGCTGGGGCCACAACAACAGTGACTGCAAAAACGTAGCTGACTGCTAAAGACCACCATCTGGGTTTGCCTGGAGCACATGCTAAAAAGCGTTGTTTTTACGATTTGTCTGTTTTCTTTTATCCTCGACATTTTCTGTGCTTTCAGTTGTCAAGTTCCACCAAAAAACGTTAAAGTTCCCTGACCTCCCCAGCAGGGAATCTTACACTAATGATTATTTTTTACACGCATAACTATCATGTTTTATTTCTCAAGATTTTAAAAGGAGAGGAGGTGGCTTTTTGATGTTCAGGATTCAAGCAGAGCGGTATGCATTCATGCGTTCTCCAGGCGTCATAAATCACGCAGGGAACTTAATTTTGCGGTGTGATTTATGAAATGACTAAAGACGTTTGGATCAGCTTTGATGGACTCTGACTGAACTTGGACCGGCTTGTGTTGCTTTAGGCAAGGCCACTGCCAGTGAATGAGAGGCAGACTGTGTGAAACCATACCTTAAAGTGTTGTTTCAGAGGGCCTGCGAAACAGTCTAGGAGAGAGACAGAGAGGGAGGGATGGAGAGACAGGGAGAGAGGAAGAGAGAGAGAGGTGGGGAGGAACGGAGAGAGAGAGAGAGAGAGAAATTCACCTCATCTCCAGACTCCCCCACTAGTCTGGAGCAGGTCCCCAATAAAAAGAGGTGAATTGGCTCTTGTGAGCATTACTCTAAAAACTCAGTGGATTCACAGATTATTTTACACTTGCTACAGACACTGACAACTGAGTGACTGTGTGGAGCGGGCACAGGTCAGGGAGTCCAGCCTGAAACAGACCATTTGCAGGTGATTTTTGCCAGGTACATGAGCTGGTGTGATGTGTGGGCCTGGTTTCGATCAGTCGATTTTAATCCCTGACAGGCCGCAGTGAGTAGTTTTGAGTCAGAATGGGTTTGATTACAGAAAGCTGTTAGTGTCAAACTCACTGCTTTCAGTGTGCAATTACAAAATGTCTGCACCTTCACTGATAAAAGTGGTGAAGTTGTTCACAAATGAGTTTTGCAACAGCAAAGTATCCGCATCTTAATTAAGCCGAGCATAGGATTGTAATGAATGGCAGTAGCATCAGGTATACCAGAAATGTGTGATTATTTTAGTCATGTAGTAAACTAAAACAAATGCATAAGTGTCTTTTTAAACGATGCAGTACTTTTTTTGTAATGTGTTATTTTCATCTCCCGATTGCTGCAGTGTCTGTTCATACACGGCTCTGCACAGAGGCCAGACCAAGAGTGGAAGAGCCATGATTTTAAATTTGTTGAGCAAATGCTCTCTCTCTCACTATTTCCCTCAACCTCTATTGATATTGAACCTGTTTATCCAGTCCGACCACATTTATTACCGGTAATAAAAGGTATAACTGTGAGCAGCAAGCGGTTTAGATCGTGTGAAACTATTTGCAAAAGCATGTTTACAGGCCAGTATACTAAGGGCAGCTGCATTTGACAGTGGCAGTGAGCCAACCATGTAACTGTCCACACAGAGGAGACCAAAGACATGTCATTGTCTTTGTCAGTTGCTACAGATAAACAGACCTCAATGAGGGATCTATTAAAATGAATTATATTGTGGAAGACTTCCACACCAACTTTGTTTAACAGTATTTCTTACACCTGGTATGTGCCCCTTAAATACACATAACATCACGAATCCCAGCTAGCACAGCTTGGTGTAGAACATTAGTAAACCTCCCCCCGACACCTCAAAAAGATACGCTATTGACTGAGCTAACAGGGCATCTTTTAGCTCACTTGGTAGTGCGTCTGTCTCTGTTGCTGTGAGGGCATGGGTTCAAGACTGGGTCTGGACTACAAAGGAAGACCTTGATTACACATGCACACCTTAAATCCTAAATGAATTAGCTACTTATGCTCCTTTTCTCTCCTCCTGCCCCTACCCTGCCTCCACAGGCTGTGCTGAAAGGCCGCTCTGTTATCTGCTTAGGTTCTAGTGAGGTTTTGTTTTGTCCCATAAAAGCAATGCTTCTGCAAAATCGCAAATGCCATCAGACGATAAGTGAAACAAAACTATTGGGATACAAACCTGGATAAAAGGAACATATCAGCAAATGTGCTCAAATACAAATAGAGAATGTTTTAAAGATGGCAGGGGAAGGAAAAATGGCAAACATGAAGTGAAGAATGAAGAAGCAAGAATAAAAAAGGGCGAAAAAAGAAAAGAAGAGAAAAAAAACATGAAACATGAAGTCTTACTCAACAAGCACACTCAGCACATATAAATCACACACACACACACACTGAGATTTGTTATTGAATGCCACAGGGGTGAATTGATCAGGTGCTATATCAGACTATATTTAATCCAGTGGCATGTGACCCTTTGTCCAAGAGGGTTTCAATTTCAGAACGAATTAAGTTAGTGGGATCAAGAATGACTGAGCTGACATTTCTCTGTGATCCTTATAAAGTTCAAATAAAGTGGCGAATTGGCATGTTGGAGTCTCGAAATGGCCCATTAAACCAAGGAATCTTTGGCTCTCATTCACCGATTTTGTTGCCAGCAGCATAAAATGTAATCAGATGCAGCAAGTGTCTTCATGCTGAACAGAATTTATTGGCAATTAATGGAAACTTTACCACATCAATCAACTATGCTGGCCCACAATTACACATCATTTAATTTAGCTGCATTTAACCACTCATTCCTTGTGTAGACAGTCACGACAGGAGTAATTAGAAATGTTAAGAACAATATATTTCCTGTGGCCCCCTAATCAGACATGGTTGTACTTCATGCAAACAAAAAACGTGTAAAATATCATCTGGAACCCAAAGAGGAGTACATCTAAAGTCCTTCTAAAAACATTAAAAACATGCACACTCACGCTGGTGTATAGGAGGCCCTGTCTCTTCCATTAGCATGCCAAAAAGTGATGTTGACATCAGACATTTCACTATTTAAGAGGTTACAGATGAAGCTAAGCTTGTGTATTTCTGGCAGCACAGCCAGGTTCCTTTTTTCGTTGTTGTTGTTAGCATTATCTATACAGCGACACATGCAAAATCAGCTTACTGCAGCATCAGATGACAAATCTACCGTTAGATACAGCCAGTGTTCCCAAACCATCTGGAGATGAACTCCCTCCAAAATTGCACCTGTTTAAATATAATAGATCAGGAGAGAACCAAACGGCACACCTGTCTCAGTAAAAAACAACTGCTTTTTAAAAATTCCTGGGCACTTTTTGCGACTTAGGAGTGGACTTTTGCCTTAAGGCCTAGTGTGTGCTATAGCACTTATGTCAGCAAATACATAGATTTTGTGTTATCAGATAAAAAGATGCAAATATCTAAGCTGATGGTAAAGCTGTCTTTGAATCATCCTATGACAATCACAGTCTTTGAGTTTTACTTCAGTTCAACTGTTAGATGTTTTGTAGCTTTTATTTGTATATTATTTACAGCTTTTTTTAATCATTCAGTAAAACAAATAAATCACACAATGTATAGATCTTTCATCACAAGGTTTGTACTAAGTCACATATTCCCCCATTGCCTTTGTTGTTAAGCAGCCTTTTTAGCAATGGTTCAACAAGAACGATTTGTTCATCTGATCTTTTTCCACGGAAATGGAAGAGTAAATGAACGCCCAGAGGGCAGCAGTTGGCAACCTTTTGGAAATGGGATAGTCTGTTTCCGTGACAATCTGCCCAGATTTTCCGTTGCCTGATTGAATGTACAGATTGTGTCTTTTCCATCCACTTATCTAGTAAGCATAAATTAGCATTTTCTTCTGTGCTGTTTTTCACTACAAATCATACTAGACATATAGCCATATACATCTTAAAGCTACACATTAAAATGTTAACTGTTCTGTACAGTGCAGTTATAATAAATACACTGTACATTAAACATGGTGCATGGTGCAGTGCCATTTAAAACAAAACAAAGCAACTTCATGTTAAAAGTTGTCTGATTTAGCCATGAGCAACAAGGATTGTCAATAGACTGTCTGACCATATACTGACAGGATGTACAGTTATATGTAGTATGAGTTGGCAAAGACACTATAAAATGACATCAAATTTTGGTTATGAGTCATTTTAATTTACTTCTGTTGATATTTAGCTGCATTCATGCATTTATGTGCATTTTATGCATGCATTTTCAGTAGGTAGCAGCTTGCCATCTGTATTAGGCAGTTTAGGCATAGCTATTTGATTTGCACCAAATCTGCAAGTAAGACTAATATATCACTTCATGACATTGTACAGGGTAATCAAAACACACTGAATAATCCTGTTATTACTTACGTATTATTAACAGATAGCACTGCAAACCACTGCTTGATCATTCACTCTGCTCCATTCTCCTTTCACTTGGCTGATAAAGTAGAACAAAATTAACCAAGGTTGATCAAGGTTGTTGTACATTCTGTTGTTTGCACTGTAAACCATCAGACCAAGTGTAAATTCTGTACAGTATCGTGAGAGCCACAAACTTAGAGACAACGTGCTAATTTGTTAGGAAGATGTAGATTTAACACAAGTGCTAGCAAGCCAACATAAACTTGCCAACAGCCTCTCAAGGACACACGCCTCACACCTCACCTCCACATGTCCCTATACTTAGTCAAATACTTTCAATCCTTCCTTGAATCTCACACTTAGAAGGCTTTTGGAGTGGTTTCAAAATTTCAGATGCTGCTAATGATGAAATTGTTCTCCCTCCTAACATCCCCCTATGACTAGCTTGACTGCCTCAGATCTTATGAAGATGTTGAATGACAGCAGAGAGACTGAGAGTATAGGCCTATTCACACTGGAGATTAAACCTTCATACAAGTTCTGTTCCTCTGCATTTGGAAACACATTGTGCTTAAAAATCTTTAGAATAAACAGTAAAACGTATTTTCCCCGCAGTAAGCCTGACTGTGTATTAGGGGGCCCGTAACTTGGAAACAAACTCCCTTAATTTCTCCCTAATCTGCCGTCTCGAGGTAGCCAACCCTTAATTATCCCAAATCCATGCACAAATCCACTTAATATTTCCTTTAAGTCCTCAAAAAAGTTAAGGGTCGTTGTTTCATTGTGGCAACAACAGCACACAACACATTGACACACAGAGTACAGAACACCATGTATCCGCAGACAATGGCATGTTAATGCAATGGGAGAAGGGAGACATGATGCCATGGGCAACGACTGCCAATAGTTCTTCTTTTTTTATTATTATTATTTGCTTGGTTACTCAAGAGAGCACCTCTTTTATTTGATGTTTTTTTTTTCTAATCCAAGTCTAGGTTTTGTAAATGAGTAACACGGACAAGGGCGCACCTCACCTCCTCACCCGCTCCGGATAGGAATCCAGGCACACACACGCTGCATTCCTGCCCCTCCGAGTAAGTAAGTAAGTAAGCAACAAACTTGAGTGAATGAACAAACAACAAACAAGGACATTGAGGGGGCTGACTGGCCAACGTACGTAAGACAACATGATTGGCACCACCATGGTGCCGTCTGGACTCTGGACTGGTCAGAACAAAAACACACCGCTAATCCTTCCATGTGTGCCGTCACACACACACACACACACACACTTTCGTGACTGGCCCCTGTGTCGGTGTACCAGGAAAAGGGACATTTCTTTTCCAGAGCATGCTCAGCCACCAGACACCAGACACGGCTGACTTTTATAAAAAAAAAAAAAAAGAAAGAACGTCTAGATTGGGAATAGTAGTGACCCAGAGGTTCTGTGTATAATCACCATGCCACATGTTCTCTGTCTTTTCATATAGTGTGTGTCTGTGTTAAGGCCCCGTGTCTCAAACGGAGCTTAAGGGAGAGAGAGGTGGTTGCACTGAGTCACCATAGTGCGAGTTGTGGTGTGATGACACGCGGCATGAAAAATGCTCCTGACATGAACAGAGAGAGAGATTTGCAGGGAGATCAGGGAATGGCCCTCTGAAGACTACCGCTGGACAAGCCACAACATCAACATCAGTTGAGTCCTGTCTGACAGGACTTAAAGTGCATTGCAATACAACTTTTAGTACTGTTTGCCCAATAACCCAGCATTCTTCTCCCTCAGCTGTGTTGGTCAAACATATTTTGATAAAAAGAAATATCTTAGACAATATCATTTTAAAAACATCTGAAGAATTTTTCATCATACACCTGATTGTATGCTCACAGAAGACAAGTGTACAAGATTGGCCACAGAACAACTGTGGCCAGGATATTGGAGAATACTTCAAGTGTAATAACAATGACGATTGACAGTGCTGCATTCAAGGCACAGTCCAAACAAGGCATCCATGTCATATGGTGTGTGTGTGTGTGTGTGTGTGTGTGTGTGTGTGTGTAGCATGTGTGTATGCATATGTTTGTGTGTGTTTATGGTGTGTGTGTGTGTGTGCGCATATGAGTATGTGCACATGCATGTGTGTGTGTGTGCGTGTGTGTGACTGTGTACAGAGAGAGTACACAGACAGTACAGGAGGGCTTGATAACATCTACAGGGGTGAGGAACTTTTGCATGTGATAAAGGGGAGCAAACGTTAACACCAAGCAGAGGTACACAAAGAGTCCATTCAAGCAACAGTGCAGAGGTCTGGAAAATCCCAGGTCAAAGCCAGCCCTGCACTACTGCTGGCCCTGGGGAACCAACAGGGCAGACTGGTCAGCATGGCGCTCAATAAACAAAACACGCTATTCATTTAATATTATACGCCATTATGTAGCCATAACACACATGGTATAATACACATGACAAACAATCATTTCTTATGTCTTTTTGTTGTTGTTGTTGTTAAGTGTCATTTGCTCACAAAAAAGTTGTGGCAGCTGTATGTGATTTACAGTTCATGACTTACATACAGCTATTCACTGTATGTCCTTGAAAATATGTCGAAATATATTCATTATAAGAACCATGGCAGTGGGTGGTGGGTGGGGTTTTACGTGTACAAATACTTTTTAAATGACATTTCTAATAGCCTTACTCATTATACCAAGGAACTGATGAATTTTACTGTTACTGTTACTGTGACGCAGACCACTGTGGAGGTGATGCTGATGATGAGGATGGAGTTGCCCAAGCGCTGAGTGACTGTACGGACGTGGGATGGTGGATTTCCACACCTGCTGTCATACCTTCAATGGTGCACTTCCATTTCCCATCAATCCTTGCCCTCTCCTCCCGGCGCGGCCCTGAGAGTATGATTTCACTTGCACTTCAGACGTTTCATTTGGCGCACCCTGTACGTGACCACAGAAAAAGGAAATTGGAACAGTGTGTGACCACAGAAAGGCCATGGCTTGAGCACCGCATAGTAAAAGGACACGCCAGGAAAACAAAAGCCTCGGCACACTACTCCGTGAAGCATCTCTTTTGCAATAGGCCAAGACAGCTGCTCTCGTCTTTACTCTGTCTCTTTCCATCTCCTCCTTCTTTCTCTCTTTCTTTCTCTCTGTCTCTCTTGCTGTCTTTACTTCTCCTTTTTTCTCTGTCTTTCCCCCCTTTTCTCTTTGCAGTGGGAGAGGGCAGCTGTATGCCTGCAGGCTTAATGTTGGGTGTGGCTGTGGCCATGCCTGCTTTGACATGAGTGCCGGCTCTCTCTCTTTATGCCGATCCATCCATCCACCTCTTTCTCTCTCTGGTCACCTCTCCCACCCCTTCCCTCTCTTTCTGTCTGTCTGTCTCTCTCTCTCTCTCTCTCTCTCTCTCTCTCTCTCTTGCTCTCCCCACTCCTCTTTTTCTGTTTCTGTCTCTGTTTCTATCTCTCTTTCCCCAGACCCCCATATCTGTCTGTCTCTCTCTCGCGCGCGCTCTCTCTCTGGTCCTTTCTCTCTAACCCTCACTCTGTCTCTGTCTGTCTGTATCTCTCTCTCTCTTTCCTTCTTTATCTCTCTCTCTCTCCATGGTGCCCCACCCCTCTGTCTCTCCCTTTTCTCTCCTTCTGGTCCTCTCGTGCTCTCTCACTCCCTCTCTCTCTCGCTCTCTCACTCCCTCTCTCGTGCGCTCCAACTCTGGGGAGGCCCGCTGTGGCCCTTTGGTTTCTCGGCATCTGCGATTACTGGAATCCATCTTAATTTCGGAGACGGCAGGTTTAGACCGCAGCACTTCCACCCAGATCAGAGCCAGAGGCAGCACTTCCCTCAGATCACAGAGTCTCGCAGCGCTCAGAGTCAGTAGCCATCAGCGCAAGTGTCCGAAAGAAAAGCAATCATGTCTAGACCAAAAAACTCGGCTACGGCCCTTTTGCATTGAGACGTGGACCAAAGGCAAGTCAGATCAGTGGAGTTAGGAAATAGCCATGGTGTAATTATGTGTGTGGCACTGCTACTGTGCACCACTCCAAACCTGCTGTCTCGTAAAAAAAAAAAAAACAGAAGCTCTGTCCAGCCCTCCAGTGCTTTTCAGACTCAGAGAAGGTTTTTTAACACAGCAGGCCTGGATTGGCCCTGAAGTTTAACCCAGAAATCAGCCCAAGGGGCCTATAGAGTTGCACCTTTGGCACGGGGCCAGAGATGAAAAGGTTGGCATTTGTAAACCGATGGAGCTGATGGGAAATGACCGTGGCGATGAGGAATGCTCACTAACCCCACGCACACTTTGAAACGCAGAAGTTTTCGAAGACTGCAGAGTTCCGTTTATGCCCCTGGTTAGCCACAGGCAACCACACGTTGTGCTCTGAAGTTGCCATCAAGGGACAGATGTTTATCTGGGGGTTTTGAAGTAGATCCGATCCCGAAGGCTGAGGGTATGTAATAAGTAATACAGAATATGACTGATGTGTTTTCCCAAAGGAATGGTATCTGGTTTTAATGTCCCATTCTTAAATCCCTATGAGACATCACAAAAAAAACCCTCGGTCTCTGCCTTGTTCTCTCGTAGGGTTTTTGAATGTATCTTTCAGGTGCAAGGCTCCTATTTTTCCATGGTTAGCATTGTTGTGTCAGGACAACACATTCTTGTGGTGGGTTTTTGGGTGTACTCATGCCTGCATAATTTCAGTCTGTTTGGTGATGTGTGCTGGCTGGCACAGCTTCAGTAAACTTCTCTCTCTCTCTCTCTCTCTCTCTCTCTCTCTTTCTCTTTCTCTTTCTCTCTCTCTCCATCTCTCTCACCTGTTCTTCCAGCGCTGCATTGACTCAGGGCTGCGCCACCCCGTGACTCAGCTTCACACGCCCTGACTCATCCCACCGCAGGATTCCTTCCCTCTCTCCACGCGACACCCTGACATGTGTGAATTTAAGGCCCGCTGTGGCTTTCTTGGGCACTGGCTGGCTGGTGGAGGTGCCCCATCCACATCCACTCACGAGGAGGGAGCGAGGCGAGCGAATGCATGGAGTGAGCCAGACAACAGTGCTGGTGTGTTGACACGGCACGCTCGTAACCGCATGGGGCACCTCCACGAGTGAGGCATCCGTCTGAGACAGCACCTCTGCCTTCCTTAGTCACACTGCACTGCTCGGACCCCCCAGCAACAAGGCCAAAAAAACCCCACATTGGCCCCCCCACAGGGATTTTCAGTGCTGGTGGGATTTCACGAGAGCTTAAGGGCTAATGCTTTTCCTTTTGGAAGCAATCAATTTTAATCACTCTGTCCTACTGACACACCTGTCAAAACACCGAACCAAAAATTTTTGTATTTGGTAACATTTTTTTGTACAGCTAATACTGCAGTATAGGGATTTGATTTCCAATACCACAGGCAAGATCATCCATATAGCATTTTTTAATGCCGAGAACCACATTTTTTTGGCAAATTCTCCAGCTTTTGGCCACAGCAATGACAGGAATGTTTTTTGCATTTGTATGTGTTGGAATTTTTTGAACGTATCAAAACATGAAAAGGAAGGGCGTCAATCTGTTATTTCATATATGATGGATTCCTCTGCTTCTCCGCTTTAAGGCAAAGCTATACATAAGAAGGTATTCCAAAGCCATTTCACTTGAATGGCTGGATGCAACCTTTCATCCCCGGTTTTAGATTTCCCTGCTCAGCCTGCAGCGGCGATTGGCTGGGAAAGCGCTCCTGCGCCTGAGTGTCCTAATTTCCAGGCATTCCCTGAGATGTTTTCCATGTGACCTCACATGAGGAACGGGCACCCGTGGCCTCGGCAAGCGTCTGGAGATGCCCAGGTTCTCCCCCAGACGTCACATCGTCATCAGAGCCCTTTTCAAACGGCGGCAGCCATCTCGGGTTGCCCAAAAGCCTTGATGTGGCCGCCTGCTAGCTTCCAAGAAAGATGAACCGGTCTATAATGTGACCACAGCCTGACGGTCACAGTACCACCACTGCGGTTTTCAGGGAGATCTCACTGAAAACTGCCCAGGACGGAGGAGTTCAAGGAAATGTTTTTGACAGCCCCTTAAACAAATATGGTATGGTGAAAAACCAAGGAGCGCATTCACTGATATTTATTTTCCTCCTCCTGTCGAAACTAGATCCCTTTTTCGAATGAGAGACTTATTTCCATTCTGCACCTATCAATTTCTACTGAAGGATTAAACATTTTCCTCTGTTCTCATTCCAGTTACACAACCTCGGCAGACAAATATAGTTTTCAACGCCCTCTTACTGGCAATGAATTCATTTTATTTAGCTCTCCTTGTTTGGCATTTTTTGAGTAGTCAAAGCATCTGGCTGTTTAAACTTGAGTTCCTCATATTCTGTGTTCGGTTTAAACTCCATACCATCTCTGTAAAATTAGCCCAACTCGACTGTTGCCTGTTGAACCAAATAATCAAATGAAAAGGAGAACATTCTCAAGCAGTCTTAGCAAGACAAGTGAATTGATTTGACCTTTCTGAAGCAGTGTGTGTGGCAAAGGATGGTTATTGCTATGCCAACGTACTTGGGAAAGATGGATGCTGTTCATGAGAACATTTGTTACACGTTAAGGTGATCCAGGAAAGAATCACTGTAGTTTTTCTTTTAACAGGAATTTAACTTTGCAATGCTGCTTACCTGATGACATTTTGTAACCATTTAATGTTGTGCATCAAACAAAGCACAAAGACTGTTTTCAAAAACCAGACATTATGTAACAAATGACACACACACACACACACACACACACACACACACACACACACACACACACACACACAGATAGAGAGGGGAAGTGAGAGAGAAAGACAGAGCAACAGTGAGATCACAGTTTTAGTTAATATGAGTTTATTTATTCAGATTTTTCTTTCTAGGGGAGGAAAATAAAGTTTGATTTTTTTCTGTCCAGTGCCAGTATGGCACCCGTAAGCTTTGCTATCTCCATGATGTCATGGCATAGTGTCTGAGAAGGGTGACTGCGGTATCTCAGCTGTCTGGGGGAGCTGATGTAAGATCTCTCATGGTAGTCTGTTGGCACTTGTCATCTTTTCCAGAGAAAACAACAGCTGCAGGAGACTTTCTAAATGGAAAAATGCTTACAGTGATAATAGTGGTCATGAAGACAAAGCAGAAAAAAGTCATGTGGAAACATCGATTTCTACAGACTCCCTTTATAAAAACACTGATTGCTGATTTCAGCAGGCCATGGGGGAGTATTGCTCATGTTCTGTCTGGCAACAGTATTTAGCACTTTCCATGGAAATGCCTGAAATTATTTCAGTGTCTTGAGGATAGCCAGCAAACAGTGATGATTCAACATTTCCCCCTACTCGAAGGTTGAAATACTATTTCTAACCCCTGCCCTGGGCCTAAAGGGAGGCATTTGGCAATGGTTGGTTATTTGGAAAAGAGTCCCCTCAGAGAGCAATAATTACGCTGTCGAAGGGTTTGCCTCGGGATGGACGGGATGTCTCAGCACATACTGTATACAGTAAGGGTGTCTGTATTTGGGTCCTTCTCCACAGAAGTAGAGGAGGAACTGCTTCACCACACGCTCGTTTTGGATTGCAAACATCATGCACAACACAGATATTTGTGTTGCCTTCCCGTGAAACGGATAAAACAAACTGAAAACAAACAGTTTGCCCCAATTTGTTTACTCTTTCAGGGCAAAAGTTTTAAGCCCTGGCGGCTAACTGTTAAACACATAAAATGAGCACTGTGAGCCGGAGATGGAGTTTGTTTGTAATAGCAAAGACTTTCTCACATAGGAGGAGACAGAGCACTGGAGGAGTCATTCATGGTAATGCACGAGGACACTTCGGAACGCCAACATGGCGAGTGGCTGCGAATTTCCCGCCAGTTCTGCTGCCAAGAGCCAATCATCTGCCGAACTGTACAAACGGCGTTCCAATCATGTTGCAGTATCGTGCTCCACTGTACCACACTTACCATGTAGTGAAGCACTGTGTGTGTGCAGTTCAAAATAACCCACGACTTTGGTAATACGTACTGGTGAATTCCCATCAAGAAGCCATATAATATTCAGTCAAGAGAGGGAGGCATCACTGCCTAGTGTAATAGCTTACTGTGCCCAAAGGCTGACCTTTGTATAAAGTTTTACCCCGTCACTGTGTTGACAATTCCAGAATTGTATCACTTAAGATACAAGCAAGGAAATTCATATGTATCTCAGGACTTTGTTTATTTTTATTAAAAACCTGAATGCTGAAAAAATACTGATGACATCAACAAGAAACAGGATTTGGCTTTAAGGTTCTTTTCAAAGGCTGCCATGCTAAAACGCACTATATAAACAATTTTGTCTTGTTTTAAGTGCTGCAAAACCACTTTGAGGAATACTATCAGGTGTGATTAAGGCACTGTTTAAAGAACGACACCGCAAATTACAACAAATCAATGCTAGGCTTTCTACCCAGTGTGTCAGAGCAATGGTAACTACTTGTCCATTCTATACCCCATACCATAACGTGCTTTGCCTCTCTCTTTAAGTTTTAGCAGTTGGCATGCCAAGATTTTGAGAAGAAGTTGAGGAACAGTTGATCACTGTGTTGAGTAATGTAGTTGGATTTTGCACATGACTGCCTCTGGAGTCAACCGACGCCTGGGTGTGACTTTCAGACTTTCACCAGCAGCGTATGGGGGCAGCGTTAAAGGCCTTGAAAAGGTTCACTCCACAGCGCCGTTTCACAGCGTCTCACAGAAACCTTGTTTGACAATACCGAGAGTTGGGCTGTTTGATTGGGGTGTCTGTTTTTCTTTCAAACGCAGCGTGATGCTGCTGCTCGCTAGACCGGCACAGATCAGGCAGGGCCCAGCTGTGAATGCCATCAGTGCCTCGAGTCAAGAGCGTTGCCAGAAAGCTGACAGACTCATCAGGACGATTGTACGTCAGCTCATTGAACCAAATGACAGGACCGCAAAAACAAATGCGTAGCATTTAAGTGCAAATAGCAATTTGGTGGTCCTCCCGTTCCTTTCGCAGAAGACATAGTCCATGCAACAAGTTATAACTCAAAGGCAACAACTGGGCTCAGCTCCAGTAACTATATCAATTCATCCTCACCGACTCTCTGTACAGGGCTCCAAACCAATGATTTCACTATTTTGTCTAGGAGATTTCTAAAAACAAATTAAAAGTAAAAGTAATATGAAAGAGAGGACACAGTGTACAAAATGGGAGCATAATTACAATGAAACATCAGTGAGTTATTTATTAGTTGTGAAACTGTGTCCAGTTGTCAGATATTTTGGTAGAAACGTCAAAACAACTCAAAAAGAAGAACAGTGAAGTGTTTATAAATGGTGAGATATTTTCTTCCACTGTTTTGTTACCTTTTAGGTGCCGCTTTGTCTGTGTGATATCTTGTTCGACCATTATTTTCCGGAGCTTCATAACTGTGGCAGGTCTTCTGCCGGGGTCAGGGTCACAGTCTGGTGCTGAAATCCAGCTAACTGACCGTTTGACTGCGTAATAACAGGTCCCTGGACACCACACAGCAGACATTTTCACCCAGTTGATGACAGTTGTTCACATTTTCTCACACCCACAGCCCAAATGCCAACATTGCTATTATTTTTTTTTTTCAGACACGGGACATCCCCTTTCCCTAACCATATTCATCATGCAGGACCGGTTCAGTCCAGTCAGGTGATGGACACAGAATGTCCTCTCTCTCATCACAACCACTGAATGTCCTCTCTCTCATCACCACCACAGGCCGCAAACTTCCTTGTGTCTCCAGTGCCACTGTTGCTTTTTGTGAGGTTTTTGTGAGTTGTCACAGGTTTATTTGTTTTTAAAAATAGGCGGTGTAGCCTATATTGGCAGAGGTGACACTAGAAGTCTTCTCCAAAGAAATCTTTGGTTGGGGACCTTCATGGCGACTGCCCGATCTGATCTGAGAGAGCAACATGAGAGTTGTTCCATGGGTCTCTTCCTGGACCTCGTCCTGTGATGACACACAGCTCCTGTCAAGGGACCGATAACCTCCAAAAGCCTCACCACCATCTCACTCATCCTGAGAAAGCTACCACCTTCTTATTCAATTGTAAAATCAACGTGGTGCTGAAGTCATGGTGACAACTTCTCAATTTCCATTACAACCACAAATCACACACCATTTCTTTCAGTTAGGGAGTGCAATCGGGTCTGGCAATCATTCCTTGAATTAAACTGTTATAAAATCTTTTGTTGCCAAGCCTGAGGATACTTTTAAAGTAAAAAGTGCCTGTGGAGAGGCTGTACTGTCCCTAACATGCATATGAAACAAAAGAATAACAGTGAAAAGTAAACATACAACCGTGTATGCCAAGAATGGGGTTGGACGAGAGGTTTTTTATGCCGCTAACTCACATTGCAAACGGCCAAACAATTATAACATTACAGCAAAATCTGGGAAATTCAGCTCATTATACAAAAATGCTCTCCTCAAAATTGCATGTTTGTTCATCATTTCAGTGTTTGATGTGTGCGCTAGAATTGTCCATCTAAATTGTCCATTTTAGAAGTCTTGGAACAGTTTTTGCAGCTTGTGTAAAGGTTTGACAGAGGTGTCCACCATGGCTGTCACTAGCATTTAGTGGTATAAAATACATCACTTTGTGGACAACTGTTTATACCCACATGAAGCACAATAACAAAAACACACGGTGGGAACCTTTTTTATGACCTGCAGACACATTGCTTATCATGAGAAAAAAAGTCTTTCACGAATATTATCAGCAATACCACTGGCGTTGTATTTTTTTTTTTAAATCCCTCAATGTGTTTTACACTGTCCACAAAAAGGCCACTCACAAACAGTCTCTGTGACCTTTTGCCACTGCCACTGTCAGTCAGCTGAAAGCAGTGAATGTAATTTTTTTTTTAGCCATGCATTCATGGAAACAAGTCTTTGGGTGCATTTACTGTCACCCATCCTGACACAATGAGACTACTGGGAGGGGCTGTTGTCTCAGTTTCTGTCCGAGATGCAAATGCCATGGCTCATTTCATGGCTCAACAACGCTCTATTTGCCGATCAGCATTGAGTGCTTCAGCAAGCCAAGTCATTTAAAAATTCCCAGCAGACGCCATAAAAAAACGCCAGTGACAAGAATCTCTCAGATACAGAAACACACACTCAAGCCAAGGCTGTGATTTGAAGGGGGGAGAGGAGGGGTGTAAATCACTCAGCTGCCACATGTCATCGCACTTATGTGTGATTTGCTGGCAAAAAGGCCAGATTAACTCCACCAAGCACGGGAAGAGGGAACCACATGCACACACACATACAGTAAGATGCAGTGGAAAGCATTCAAGCCAGCAGTGGGCTTAGGAGTAGTTATTTATGATGAGTACGTGTGGGCAGAGGAGCGCTGGGATGGTCAGTTAAGAGGCCACAAGGTTTTTCTGCTGGTTGACCTCTCGACACCTACATCTTCCCCAAGCGCGTACGTCGGCATGACTGAAGTGGGGGAGTCGGCAGGCCCTCGCCACAGGCTGGTGAGGCCGTCCACGCGTCACTGATGTCGTCTGTGAGTGTAAGCGCCTTGCGTCGGCCGCCCGCGGCTGTGGTGACCCAGCGCTACGGGTTTCCGTCGGCGGCGTCTCTGTCGGAAATGTGGCCACGGCTCAATGTATCGGCGAGGGCTGGAGCTAAGGCATGTCATTAGACCTCGTGTCGGATACACAGCAGCTCACTCACTCAACACAGCAACAACAGCACTGTACTGTCTGAACCCTTTTAGAGCCCAGAGATCCAGACTCTATAAAAAGCTCAAACAAGTTCGAGCTGATCACATGACAGCTGTCATAACCATTTTTTTCTCCTTCTTTTCTTTCCTTTGAGATTTCCTATTTGAGCGTGTTTATGTTTGTGCATTTCCAGAATGTGAAGATGCTCTCGGCAGAGGCATTCTGGGAAGTCCGCAGAAGCTCCAGCGAGTCTGAGGTTTCGCTATCACCCGGCAGGGAAATGGGCGCCCAGACAGAGAACTGCAGTGTGTGTGTGTGTGTGTGTGTGTGTGTGTGTGTGACCAACCAGCTCTGTGGCTCCGCCATAAAACTGTAACTGGTGAAAACATTTTACATGCAGCTGGGCTTTTGCAGCAGCCCCTGTGACCTGCAACTGGGTGTGGGGGAACTGAAGAGGAAAGCTAAAAAAAAACTTGGACAACATCTATGTGGGATTTAGATTTCTTTCTTTTTTTTGTACTGTTTCCCAAATAAAATGTACTCTGCTCTAAATGGATGATGACATCCAAGAGTGGAACTGAAACATTCTACATGACATTAGAGATTTCTGACTAAATGACAGCATTGTGCTGAGGGAATGTGGAGATAAATAAGCAGAGGGCATGCAACAATAACTGCCTCTTGAAATAAAAGCCAGATCAGAATTTAAAATAGGGTCAGTCGAAGTAAATTGGTGATCTAAAGACATGAAATTAAAGACATGGTTTTAACAATGAAGCCCATGTATCATTCCATAATCAAATTATGTATGCATACCATTGTATAATTTGGCAAAACTGAAGTGATCTTTAACATTCTGATTCCTTGTCCAAATTCAGTGCCATAACATAAATTAAATGATCATCAGAATACGTATTCATGCTCCCTTTAAAATGAGAACTAGATATGTTAGGAAGTTTCATAGAACTGGATGAAGAGTCTAGACCTCTTGACAAGTTTGCCATCTACAACAAGCCATCATATTACTTGATTCTCTTCCTATGCATAGTAACTGTCTTTAAAATGCAATATGGACTATGGAATTGCCCTTAAAACAAGGTCTTGTAACTTCCATACTACACTGTGAGAGGTCACGGTCAGTTTCTATGAATATCTAGAGTTGTCAGATCAAAATTTTCACTTCAATGGAAAAATTAAATATTTTAAGCTGGGATATATGAGATGTTAGGAATACGTATTGTGCCAAGGTCTCATTACATGAATAAAAATGAGATGTTTTCATTTATTTTCCACAATAGTAATTCAATGTGCTTTGAATGAGTGGAACATAGGATGGTGAGTAATTATTTATCAACAATGCCAGTAATTACCTCATGAACTTAAATGAAAACTGACCCAGAACTTTCAATAAGTCACGTCATATTTATATATTTATATTGCTTTCTTCTGCGCGTAAGAATGGCTGCAGAGATTGATTCATTTTTTTTCCTCAGAGTTTTAGGGTGTCCTCTGAGAACGTAGGCAGTGGGTGGGCACAGACCTCGTCCCTTATCCCAACGTATAAGTATGGAAACGGACTTGTTCAAAGTCAAACTGAGATTTCTTGCGAGGAGAGATCACTGTTCGAAATATGAGACCACATACAGCGATGAAAGTATACATGGTGAGTGCTATCCATGTATTTGTTTTCATTTTGCGCAGTTTTATACACAGGGCTGAGGAGTTCAACAACGCGTTACCTATTCTGAGAGCCACCATCGGTTCACGCGAAGACTGGTGAATGATGCGGATGAAAGCGCAAGAGCGACAGAGTACCGGCTTCCCTGTGCATTTTGTGGAGAAGAGTGTTACGCAGTAGCCGTTACCGTGGGAATACAGAAGGTGGTCGTTTTAAAATCACTATGTGTAATGTCATTGTGGAGGGGAATTAAAGCGATTGACAAGGCATTACCTTCGCTCTCATCCAAACTACCTTACATTTGTCTGTCGTTGTAATTGCACTAAAAGTCGTGAACAACGCGTTGCCGTGGAAAGGTGCTCAATGCCACATTTAAGGAAAGTTGACATCGTCATTGGGATTCTCTTTCGGTGGCTTGTCACTGGAAGATGTGATAAAGTCGTCATCTCACGCAGAACATGTAGAGTCCTATGAATGGCTTGGAAGAAATGTGGAACTTATTATCGGTTTATTCTCAACGCGAGGAAGCCCTGCAAATGAATTCGCTCAAATATGACTCAAACGGGTCACAGATAGCCGAACTACATAGGCGTTTCTGTGTCGTTCCATGGGCAACAACGAGCAAGCCGAGTCTACTTTGTATAGGTAAATTGTAGGCAAATAGTAAATAGTTTTCCTAATGGATTTACCAGGTTTTCTTTACAGCAGTTACTAAACAAGGAGTGCAGCCTGCATTCTTCCATAAAGTATTACTACTGAAAAGACCAGTTGTTTCCCGTCCTGTGTTTTGCATGTTGCTCAAGCTGGCCTCTGAATTTGCATACACCTATGTTTTGATGTGTATCTAACTACATGACCAGGCATGATTTAAATGGACTTTACATATGATTTCATTTTCAAAAAAGCTTTGTGTGTGCGTGTGTGGATATATATATAGATTAGGTGAAGGGTGCTCACTGGATGTCAGTCATGAAACCGTTGCTGTTCAGATGTCATTTATCACTTTTTCAAATCTACTGTCTTTGTTCTTCCCGATGGAGCAGGTGGGGGTTGCCGCACTTCCCTAATTTTGACCCCGCTGCCGTGGTCAGTGTGGTGAATCGGCTTTGAACGGGTTTAACAGACTAGATAAGCACTGTTTTCCATCCAACGGTGGGTTTACAGTTAAGTTAACGTTTGTTTAGTTTGCAACCAATAAGCCCAATGGGAAGTAAGGACACGAACTTCCTCATTTCTGCCGACGTTGGTGTAAGCCTGCACAGCGAAAATCACTGTATGTTTTGTTTTGCATCTGTAGTGATAACTACTAATAATAGCTGACCGAGATTAGATGTCCCCCTCTTGCCCTTTGGAAAGTTCAGATTTTATTAATTTGCCTTTGTTAAGTTGCGTGGCATGCAGCAAATCACATTATGGCTTCATTTGCAAAGAACTAACAGGTCATGTCATTTCATAAGTTCTTTAATGTTAAAAAGCATACATTAGTTGTTGCATTAAATCAGTTATCTCAGGCAGTACAAAACAATACAGTTAGCATTTTTTTTAATCAAATACAGTTAACTCTAAACTTCAAAGGTATGTCCACTATGGATGTTAATGAGAAGATTAGCTCAAGCTCAGTGTTGTAAAATGTTAATGATTAACCATACAGTTTTCTCACCTTTATAGAAAAAAAATACAGAATGTAACTTTTCTTGAAAAAAGAAAAAAATCATAATGCCTCCTTTCACTTTGCACTAGGTCAGGTAAACAGAAAGCTTGTAGGTGGGCTTGGGAACTCCCGTGATCCTGTCTTTGAAGGCATGGGCTTGTGTACATAATGTGCTCTTTCTCATCTGCATGCTGTTTGAAGTCCTGATGGCTTTATGATGATGATGGAGACAGAGCAGGAGCTGTCTGAGGCCAGGCCTCACAGGCGATGTCTGCTGGACCTCCAGGCAAGGAGAACATCACAGAGGAATCACAGAGATCTAAGTTTAGCGGTGGGCTCGGGCCGCCGGATGCAGTCTGTGTTGAGTTGTGTGATGGTAGCCTGAATCTTGATGCGTGTCTGAATGCTGATATGTGCAGTGTCTGTCAACATCTGTCAGTAGGCCTAGTTTGTGCAAAACTGAAAGTGTGTTTCGATCTTTGCTCTCTGTGCCAGCAGTGTGAGTAAAAGCTGCACTGAGCTGTCCATCAGGAGATAAATGGCTTAAGCCTTGAAAGCCTACGATGATGATGATGATAATGTCTTTGCTGAGGAGAGCTGGAGCTGATGATCTGTGTTAAGGAGATGTCTAGACGTCTGTGTTAGAAGGCTGTGGATGTTTGAGTAATGCTCTGCAACTGTGTTCCTGTCCAGTCCATCAGACTAAAGGTCCTCATTTGCCTCCCTGATAGACAGTTTTTGCACAGGCAGTGCACAGACACCTTAGATATCTGACTCCATGTTCCCGAATCAGGTCTGTGAGTCAGTTGCTTCGATCAATACACCACTATGCACAACAGTCAGGAAAAATTAGATTGTCTGCAACATTTCATCTCTCAAAATTCCATGTAAATGGTTCCAGTTAGATTGAAATATTTGCCCCCATATGATCTGCCAGGGCTTGTCCCTGTTTACTTTTCTCTAAATAGAACTATGACTTTTGCTGTGAAGTGATATGTAGATTTAACAGTCTTGTTTGCCGAGTTCTTAATTCACATTAGCATGGCCCAGTGGAGGTCACTGCTGAGTTTTTTTTTCTTCCAGTGTAGGGAATCTTGTAACAAGCCTTTGACTTTAAAACAACATGCAACTGTACGTTTGACAGAGATGAATGCAACATACCTTGAAATCAAGCGTTTAAATTTTTAACTGGCGATAGGCCACAAGAGTCATCCTTTGTGAGTTTCCTTCAGATCATTTGAATGGTGCAATTATGGTCGTCAGAGGCCCTATACAGCCGTATAATTATGGTCTAGAGCGTTGAGCAGTATGTCATCAAATGGCATGGTCCCACTGAACACTGAAAAGGCTAAAAGTTCAATGGCTTTTCCTCCCTCCTCGGCCCTCCCCCTCCCATGGCATTCCCCCACAGTGAGGCACATTTGAGGACTTAATGATTTCGTGCCACCTGCCATGGAGAACATGAGCGATGTTTGGCCTCCGGGAACCCGCTCAGACTTTCAGCCACTGTCACATCCTCCGTCCTTGTGTGAAGTTATGCACATCTGAGCGCATGCCAAGAGAAGTCACTCCAGGGCAACTGGGAGATCCGGAAAACACTCTGTTCTGTTTGCCGTTATTGTTGTTGTTTTGTTATGGCAGCCGAGTTTCGGGGAAGTCCACCACGCCATGGGCCAAGGGACCCGGAATCCTGTATACTCTCCATTTGCAACTTAGATGGCAAAACTTTCTCTCTCTAAGCTTTCATCAAACGTCATATTTTTTTTTCTGGAAGAAAATCTCCACCCAGTCCTGACACAGAGGATACACACGCACATGGGTCACACACAGAGACTGATTTACTGGATTTACTGCTGCTTAACACTTTAATTCTACATCGAGCAAATATTGACACGAAACAGTATGTTTGCCTTGCAGAGGTGTAATGGGCTGAGTGGCAGTGGTGCTGTTTGCCACGTGTTGCCCATGTGGTCTTGTGCGTCTGCTCCAGCCAGGGTTATTCCCCTTACTCCCTGATGTCTGACAACTCCCTGTTATAGCTGATGTCATCTCTCATCTCCCCACAGCTCCTGATGGCCTCCATCGCCTGGGCCCTCCACGATGTGCAGCTCCATCAGTACCAGCATCGAGACCCCGTGACCTTCGAGCTGCACCTGTGCACCCAGTGCCCGCCGGGCACCGCCGTCAAGCGGCACTGCGGCCCCCACGGACCCACCGAGTGCAGCCCCTGCCCCACGCAGCACTTCGCCGAGCAGTGGCACTGGGGAGAGAGCTGCCAGTACTGCACAGCCGTCTGCAAGGAGAAGCAGCTGGTGCGACAGGAGTGTAACAGCACCCACGACCAGGTGTGCGAGTGCATGCCCGGCTACCACCTGGTGGTGGAGTTCTGCGTGCGTCACACGGTGTGTCTGCCCGGCAGCGGAGTCACGGCCCTGGGTGAGTGTGTGTGTGTGTGTGTGTTTGTGTATGTGTGTGTGTACTACAGTCCCTCCCTTGTGTATGTGGGTACCTCAGTCCATCCCGCCGGCCGTCCTTTAGCAGCAGAGGTGTCAATCACGGGTTCAGAAAGTAAAAATCATGCCACAAATTCGACCCAACCAGCTCTAAATCAGCTGATCATAATGAGCACTCAAGACAGGTAGATCAGCTACTCAGTAAAGTCCCCTGTGTTACAACAAAGACGTGGCATGGTTTTTACTCTCTGAACCCGGGATTGACACCTCTGTTTAGCAGCAGGTGCAGGTCCCTCTTGATCGCTTAGCCCAGTAGCCCCAGCTGTCCACAGCGCTTTTCTCCCCCCTTTTTATTCTCGGACAATTTCCCTGTCTGGCACGGCTCGGGCCTAGACAAATTACACAGAGAACAGCTGCCTTTTGATTCTGTCGTCCTCCCAAAACTCCTGTTTCACGCCTTGTATAAACTACAGCCGTAAGACAACAGTTGGAACAACTAATAACAATGTGCCAATATCACACCAGTGTTATCCCTGGCACTGGTGCAGTGAGGGGGTCCAGTGTGCTGTGCATGTGTTTGCTTGGCCAGCGCCGAACAGGCCATACGTTGTGTGAGTGACAGGGCAGGCAGGCGGGCGGGCGGGGGGAGAGCGCTGGAGGAGGAAGGCGCTGGGTAATAACTTCTCTGGCAGCGTGCGGCGGTGCTGAGTGACAGCATCATTCATCACGGCGGAGTTAGCCGGGGCTCGGCGCAGCTCAGCTGGCTGTGATCGGCCCAGGCCCTCCTGCTCGCTCAGACCCGGGGGGGCTCGGTGGGGAGAGGAGCGGGAACCATCTGTTATGGTGGTTTAATTTTCACGTTTGTTTTCGAGATTCTTTCCTCCCGCTTTTAATCAGGCCGCGTTTCATCCCATGGCCCGCTGCGGGTGAACTGCTTGCCCATCCAAACACGATGGACAGCATCCAAGGGGGTATTTCCCTGGCCAAACCCTTCCCATCAACAGTCGGCAATGTCTCCATAACAGATGAGGAATAGTGGTTCTTTGTGGCACACTGACATCTCACTCAGGCTCCTACTTTTCCACAGTTTATACAAGAATTACACTTTTACTTGTCTTACATAATGTGGAATAACATATATTATAAGGTATGCCTGATATGTCAAAAAAAATATTGCCCTATAGAGACTAAAAGATTGGGATAAGACATATATGCACAGGTAAATTCATGTGGAAATTTAAATTGAACCTACATTATTTGATAATATGTTGTAGACTAAATCTTTCATATTGTTTGGATTCGAAAAAACGTTACTGAAAACTCATGTCAGTTCATTGTTTGCACTCACCAGAAGATGGCAATATAGTTCATGATTAAGGTGTGTATTGTAGTTTAGCTGGTAAACATACAAAGATAGGCATATCAATAGACCAATAGACAGACAGAAAAATGAATAGCTGACTGATAGGTTGATTGATAGGTTAGCATAATTTATGTGAAACAATTTCTCTAAAATGCGTCAAAGGACTTCAGCTGCAAAAGTTTAGACCAGTCAGCTGCAAAAGTTTAGACCAGTTATTTACAAAAGAGAACATTTTGATGTTTTTGCACTTTTGTTTGGCAATAAACCATTTTAATGCTCTGAGTGATGATTGTAAACATTGCATTGCAGTATGAAAAAGGGGTGTGTGTCTGTGTAGTAACTCATGTGACCCTTGGCCCTTGGGGAACCAAGAGTCTCCCACATCAGAAACTGACCTTTTTAAATCGGTTGTCTGAGGGTTTCTGTTCCTGATCGCCTGAATGTCATCAATACAAACCTCAAACCATATGTATGATTACTGAAAAGGACCACCATTGACTACATATCCACTCCCACAGTTATCAGAAGTGAATGTGGATCAGTTGGTGGTCTATAAAGAATCTTTTTTCTGGTCAATGCCAAAAGTTCAGGAAAGTCTTTTTCACAGGCAGATCATTTGTCTGCCCATCATGAAAACATTCCCAGTTCAGACCAGCTGGAAATGATTCAGATCCCCTACATATTATATACAGGATGCAGACAGTTAGACAGAAATGCATTATAATTTGTGTGTATGTCAACTCCTAAAGTTGTACTTTTTACCCCTCAACAGAGAGGGGCTACATTTCAACATAATGACAGTATGTAATGCAGCTCGTAATGCTGCTGAAGTTGAGGTTCAACTTAACTGTGCCGCCATGTAGATTTCATCATGTAACTTTCTGCTTTTTAAATCAGTCAGAATCGTTACATCTCAAATGACGTTTTAATGTGTGTCTGTGTGTGTGTGTCCAGGCACGCCGGAGAGCGACACAGTGTGTGAGACGTGTCCCGATGGCTACTACTCGAGTGTGGCGTCGGCCACGGAGCCCTGCATCCCCCACCGCAACTGCAGCCAGCTGGGCTACAAGACTGTCCAGCGGGGCACCGGCACGCAGGATGTGGTGTGCGAGAACGACGCCGTGGTCTCCACAGAGTGCAACACCCACGACATGCAGTGCCACACAGGTATGCTGCCCACCTTGACCCCCCCCAAAAACACTCGACTTCTACACCAGATTATTTTACACCTTAACCCCAAAAACACTTGAACCCCCCCCACCCCCCAAAACACTCCATTTCTACCCCAGATTGCTCTGCACCTTAACCCCCAAAAACACTCGAGTTGTATGCCAGATCACAGACTTGCACAGACTGTCCCATTATTATTTGAGAGTGTAAGGGAACAAATCTGTATCCTAAGGTACAATCAGCATTAATGTACCCCCAAAGGCTAATATTTGGACCTTAAGGTACTAATGCGTGTCTCTTCAGGTCTAGAGAAGGTACAAACTAGTTGTAAAACAGTGGTTAAAAGGTACAATTATGTGCGTTTGAGGGTTCTGCCAGTTTGACCAGTGAAAGTACAATTCTGTATCTTCTTTTCTGAGGGTGTAGTTACGTTTTAAATTACTATACTGTACTGCTCTACAAAGGTACAAGACCTTAACTCATCACAGTGTGAAACTGATAAAAATGGCTTTAAAATCTTCCACTTGCATGTGTTTTCAGCGTTATGGCAATGGCAACATCTAATTTTTCCATCAAAAAAAAAACAACAAAGTTGACTTAAGATATTTGGCCACATGATACAGCTGATGTTTACTGCTCCAAAAATGAAAAGAACTCATTTTCACCCAATATCTGATCTTGCGGTCTCTTGCCTTTGCCAGCTACACTACCATATAACCATAGACATGCACCCACTCTCGAGTGAGAGCTAAAATGCCAAACAAGGGTTGTAACATTAGGCCAAAGAATACTGCAGCACCAAAGGAGTTTTCTGTTACAGGCAACTCTATATAAACCAATAGCATGAAAACAAACTTTAAATGGGACAGCTGTGTTGACAGGTGCAGCATTATATACAAATAACATCACAAGGACTTTTTATCCGCCTTCAGGAAATCCCTTGTTTGCTGTTTGAAATCACTTGTTTGCTTGTGCAGTGTCTAGATCCAGTCAAACTGTTTGCTGAATATATACATAAACTTTTATAAGCTAGGTCAAGACTATTGATCAAATCAGAGTCAAGAAAGGGGTTAACAAATCACCCAGTGCAAACTCAAGCTTGTTCGGTGAAATACAGTGCAACAGAAATATGGGTTACATATTAGGCCACGCAAAAGGGAATATGACTGCATTGTTTTGCAGGTATGTAGGCATTTAGGTTTACATATGACTAGTATTAGCCCCGTGGTATGGTGTCATGTGTCTTTCTTGATAAAAAGAGAGTAGATGGAGGAAAAGCACAGGACAGAACATCCAGAGGGCTCAGGTGGGGCAGCTGCTACTGGGGCTGTAATTTACCACGCCTTACAACCACCGCTAGTGATGATGTACTACAGGACATCCAGTTATTCATTTTTGTAAATAAGTGCATTCAGAAAGGGACGATATCACAAGATGCAGTTATGTAAGACACTGTTACTGCGTAGTTGTCATCGAGTTATCCAAAGTCATCATAACTGTTGTGATATTCAAGTATGAGCTTGACATTGGTTATATTCTACAGGTCTGTGAATTGTATTTGACCTGATAGACTGTGATTTGCCTAATTTTGAATGAATTTTGAATTTATTGACATATTTTGTCGAGTGACACAAAAGGATCCATAAAGCATGTCACTGTAATCTGTTTGTCTCGTAAATTAGAGCACTCAAGGAATAAAGTAAATTTTATGTCTTTATTACACACATTTGTTCGCGTGACAGCAACATAACACATAATTTGATTTGCAGTATACCCATCATTTGATTTGCAGTATAGAAGGCCTCCATGGTGCACTTCACTTTAGACAGAAAGGGCAAGCACAAGCTGTCCATTCAAAACAGCTCTTATTAGCAAAGAGGGAGGGAGGCCTAAAATACAAAAATGGACAGCTGTTTGGATTCATGAGGAAATGTTTAAATGGTGACATCATATCCTAAAGACGACCAGAGAGGAAACTGAGTCACATTGATGGCAACCTAAGGAGTTCCTTCTGGATCTGAGCTCATATTTAAGTATTAAGTGGTGCTAACACAGTCACTCGGTACGGGCATATTACTCATTTTTTAGCAGTGAGGTGTGTTAACACACATACACACATGCACACACACACACACACACACACACACACACACACACACACACACACACACACACACACACACACTGTTTTTCTTCTCCAATATGAAATACCTTAAAATATTTGAACAAGGATCTGAAAGTTTCATTTTCAGGGTGATTTATCAATTGGGACCAAAATGTTTTGAAAGTAAAATGCGGTCTTGTTGAGTGTTTCATATGTGTTTCTGGGAAACAGCATGCACCGTCTCTTGTCCCAGCTTTGTTGGATTTGAGGCATCAGTGACATAAAGAATCAAGTAAAGTGCAGAGCGTCCTCATGTGTTGGTAATTTGCTAAAGTTGATCCCAAACATGTGAAAGTGTGTTAGTGTGGGTGTTTTCCTTTTGAGCGCTTGGTGGTCTAGGGCCATTTATCACTGTAACTCACACTTGAGTCACTTTTACAATCAGCTCTGTACTTAATTAGGGTTTGGAGGATGTTTGTTTTAATTCCTGATAAAACCATGACTACCTGACCGTCATTTGCTAAGAATTTCCGCACTTGATGATAGAGGCCATTTAAAACAAAATAGAGGCAGGGCTGCAATGTCCTTCCTAACAGTGATGAGATAGTAACAACTCCTGCCAACTCTGGAGCCCCTTTGAACAGTTCTGTAAAAGCCATTTTGCTACTGGCTTGTATAAAGGGTTCTTTTACACAATAAAATTTACAGCGACAATGTTGGACCTCTTTTAGGAGTGTAGGGTGTACTTTTTGGTTTCCCACCAGAAAAATGTGCTTTTGATTCATGCCTCTCTGGTCATGTTGTTTTTGGGACCTTCGGTCTTATCGAGATCTTTTGCCTGGAAACTTTGCTCAACTTATACACCAGAGAGACATTTAATACACCATCAAACACAGTGCTGACATCATATACATAAGCCTTTGCATACATATGAAACACATATAGCATGCACAACCACATACATCAGCCCCACAGAGGCCAATTATGCATATTACATTGCACAGTATATCACAACATTGTAAATCACTGGTGGATAATCTTGGTGGGACCCTGCATTTCAAACATGGACACATACTGTGTGTGGTAATTAAACACATCTAGCCTCGCAATATGGATAGAGTAGGTTATTACCATACAGATTAGCATGGAATGGTGGCAAGGTTGTTTTTGGCTTTTTTGACTGTTTGAAAATAAGGCCAGGAGTCACGAAAGGTAGCAGGGATATCGTTTTTGAAAGGCACTTTATCATATAAGTGTATGTAATGTACTTAACAGAAAGAAATCATCTTTCATGTTATATTTGGTGTAAGATAGCACTGCTGTCCCAAGGTAAACTCTTCCAATATGGATACAGTATTCATTTAAAGTGTGCCAGCAAAAAATCGCCACTCCGTGACACGCTGTGTGAAGTCATTAATCTCTCTGTGCCTGTCAGACACCTTGCTGTGCGAGGAGGCCATCTTCCAGTTCCTGGCTTCCCCGCGCATGGCCTCCATCCCCCTGGACCGGCTGCTGGAGAGCCTGCCTGGCCGGCGTGTGGACTGGAAGAGCGTGGAGAGGCTGAAGAAGGCCTGCAGCCCTCAGCAGCAGCTCCTGCAGCTCCTGCGCCTCTGGAGGGAGCAGAACAAGGACCAGGACAAGCTCTACAGCATCATCCAAGGTGCGTTTGATTCACACACCATACATGGCAACCTCAGAACTTCCTTTTGGATCTGAGTGCATGTTTTGGTATTAAATGGTGCTAGCACAGTCACTCGGTACGGACATGTTACTCATTTTTTAGCAATGAGGTGTGTTAACACACCCATACACATACACACACACACACACACACACACACACACATATACACACACACACACACACACACACACACACAGTTTTTCTTCTCCTTGAAATATTTCAACAAAGATCTGAACCACCACTACCACTCCACAGTGCCGCACCAGCCTACCTCAAGGTGATGATACACTGGCCAAGTTTTTGACCACTGTTGCCTCTGACAACATTACTAACAGTTGGGGCACTTTACCACTGTATCAGGCAGTGCAATTGCAACTCATCAGCAGACAACTTTAGTGTTCATCATCCAATCAGAACAATCGGTGCCTATCTTGCTTTTGCCTGACAACACTGCTAAAAAAAGTTGCCCCATGTATCATCACCTTCTGCCCCACATTCCTGCCGTGTGGTTGCGGGGTCCATAAAGGCGTCCCACTTACTGCCTGATCGCGGGGTGACTCACATGAGCAGTTGAACCTATGAGCTGGCTTAATGACAGGATGTGCGATGGGGAACCATAAAAAAGAGTGTGCTTGTTAGCCAGTGTGTTTCACCCTCAGTTTTAACCTCCAGGTCATTTGTTTTGTTGAAGTGCGCTAGAAATTTTGCCTATATATGCGAACACTACTACTGTCTGTTGCCTTGTGTCGCACTGAGTCTCACATTCATTTTCATTAGCTAGTAATGACTCAGTTGTGTAGTTTTGGACTTTCACTTTCCTTCCATGAGGGTAGCCAGAAAATTACTCATTACACAGTAAACAGACACATTTAAAAGAGAACAGAAATTCCCTGTAAGAAATTGGGGTCATGTCAGTAAGAAAACAGAAGTGTTTTCTTGGGAAAAAAGAACCCCTTGATTGGTCCCTGACACTCCAAGGGAAAGACTTGTGGAGGCATGTTTTTGTTTTTTTGTTTTTTTAACACAACTGTTTCAGATTAGTAGAACAGTTGCTGTAGGTGCTGATCTCTACAGCCTGCTCTAGGAATTGTTCCTCCGAGGGTCTCCTAAGCACAGGGTTCTGTTTCCAAGAAGTCAGTATTTCCCTCATTGTGGAGTCTCCCTCGCTCTTATAGTAACCCACAAAGCAATGCAGAGCAAGAAAATGTCAAGCAGACTGACCATAACCATATGAGTCTTGGATTACAGTAAAGGGTATGGTTCTGTGGGTCCATACCAATAATAACATCACACACAGTAGTCTGCTCGTTACGTCATGAGAGGCATTCAGAAAAGACACAGCCTGACACAGAATTACACAACCTGCGACACACAGTCTTACAAAGCAGTACAACCTGTGACATCAATCAAATTCTGCATGGCTCTTGTGGTCCTCCAGCTGTGCGATTAGTGTTTAAAAATTGAAAGCGTTTGGCGTTCGTATAAACTGTGGGTCCAGTAAACTGTGGAAACAATCAGTGATCCCTAAACAATCCCAGCTAATCAGTGCACATACCTCAGAAGCTCGGAAGGAAGGAGTGTAATTTACTTGGTTGTCAATAACCTGCTATTGTCAACATCCTGCCATAACACTAAATGGTGGCTTGCCTCTTTAAGTGGTGTTGAATAGCTCTATATTCTTAAGTGCTTACAGACAACATTCAACATTCAACATTCAACATTTGTTGAGCATACAGTCATAATTGCTTTCGTAACAAAAGTGTGAATGTATTTGTGAATATATTCAGATTGTGTTATTGACACCTAATAATAATAATAATAATAATAATGCATTGACATAGTGCAAGTTGGAGGGTGTTCCAGAGTTTAGGGCCAGCCACACTAAATGTCTTGTCACCCATGGAACAAGTGAGACACAAAAAATCAGTGTGATAACTACAGTACATATTTTGTCAAATCTAAGGCTGTATATTGACTTTATAACACCTTCATTGTCTTGTGTTATACCTGCAACATGTTTAACTGGGCAGTATGAAAACTTTAAAGGCATTGTTCCTCAGTTTCAATGTTTGCGTAGTTACTGTACTTTGCCTTTGTAGGGAAGATTTTTCCGTCAAAACATCTCCATCTTTACATATTGTGAGCTGTAGAGAAGCAGTAAATGCCAAGTTCTGCATTAGTTCAGTGTGTACACAATGTAAAAGCTATCAAATGACCTGAGCATATACTTCTTCTTTTTGTACCCCTGTAGTATGTATGTGTATGTGGATGCCATATGTCTGGGTGCCTATGTTTTATGTATGTATGATGTGTATATGCTACTGGACACCCTAATTTTCATTTAGGATAAATAAATGACTCTCCGCTTCCACTCTTCCTTGCCCCAGGAGTGAACGTGTGTGAGAGGAAGGTGTTGCGCTGTGCCGGCCTGAAGAACCTGACCCTGGGCGACCTGCTAGCGGTGACGCACAGCCTGCCCGGCGTGCGCGTGAGCGACGAGGAGGTCCGCACGCTGGTGGTCTCCTGCCCATCGCAGCAGCACATCCTGCAGCTGCTGCACCTGTGGAAGAGCCGCAACAGCGACCGCGACGTGGGCAAGGCCCTCGCCCAGAGCCAGCGGAGGCTGCGGGGCCAGGGGGTGTCCAAGAGGCTCCTCAAGAGCCTCAAGCGCATCGCCCGCATCATCGGGGCCTCCACCATGTACCGCCTCTACGAGAAGATGTTCCTCAACATGATCCAAGACAGCACGTGCTTCAAATCCAAAACTTACAACGACTAGCCCCAGATCAGAGGTTTCCATATGCAGAATTATTTAAAGAAGTTGTACATAGTTGAATCGCAAAAGGGGAAAAAAGGGCAGGGTGGGTTTGTATTTAGAGTGGGGTTGTGGCTTTTGACGCGAGGACAGAAAAGAGAGGCTTGGTCCTCTTCTTTTTAACGATTCCCTTTTTTATGGTTTGGACTGCTCAGCTCAATATAAAATAGTAAATTTCTACAGAGTTCTGTTAAAATGCAAAAAAAGATATTAGTTGACATGAATGTACAGTGAAGTGGAGTGCAATTATTTTTTTGTTTATTTAAGTGTTTATTTTTTTTACCAGAAAGTTCTAGCGCTTATATGTGTGGATTTGTCCGGAAGCTGGACTGTGAATGCTGCAGGTCACACATCAACTTGTGTGCTTTTCAAACCCAGTTTTTGTCTGTTCGTTGGGTTTTTATGATTTTTATGATTAATGTGAGGTGATTTAAATGAATTTGTATTATGTGTACTATTTTTCGCAGAATTAGAGGTTTATGCCATATGATGTGGCAGTGTGAATGTATACAGTGTATGGCAAAATCATATCAAGACACTAAGTCAATAGTCCTCTATCAAAAAAGGTTTGTGCTGATGGTCTTTTGCCAAATGGCATTTGAGTAAGTTGTGACATGGTCTCCTTCTCAGGAAACTGACTGGAAAGCAAATCTATCACATGGCATTTGAACTCATGTTTTTTGTTTCGTAAATCCCTGGTAATGTTAATATTTGATCTCTTAAATTAAATGTGTACTGACTATTTTAGACAGCGTCATGAATGTCATTTCATATTCATATTTATTTATTCATGTATTACCTCTGGAACTGGAAGAACAAGAAGGGTGGAGGATATGAAGACGGTGGCTCTCCTAGGAGGGAGGGCGGTGAAGGTATCTCCAAAAAAAAATGACACTGTGAAAGCACCCTTGTTCCCTCTTTGGCTGTTACAGAAAGTGGACCTCCCTTGTCATAGTGTGAGTCATTCACAACACAGAAAGAGCGTGTGACAGGAGTGACAGGAAAGGTATGGTAGACCTAGGATGACACAGTGGCCAGACGTCCCGAGGAGTTGATGAGTCATGCTGAGGGTTTTTTTCTTAATAACATTTTGCTGGTGGTGAGAAGAGGGATGTATGCACAGGTGAAGTTAAAATCACTTACACAGTTCAGTTAGGACATTTTAGTCAGTCTGGACATTTGACATACAGTTGACATTTGTCTTTACATATAAATGAGTTTTCACAGACAATTAATCTCAACCTTATTGTCCACACTAGCTGTTTTAGTGGAACATGGATCTTTGTCTGACAGTGACATAAATTACTATTTCAGTGTTGTGTTATCACATTACTATGTCACATGGAGCTTAGATTGCATCAGTGGACTAATCCAGTTGAATTACTCAAACAGAAACCTAGTTTAGGCTTTAAAAGCAGTCACCAACAGTTCTCATCCTCCACAAAATGACTTTCACTGTATGTCTTTTCATATTGGTAGATAGGGTAGCAATTGTGTGAAACATTTAGTCAGTCTTCAAAAGCATTCAGATAGGCGGGAACAAAATGGTAAAACACAGTTTTCATAAAACTAATTAGATCACAACTTGAAATGATTGCAGCAAATTTGAAGCATTGAGATATATGTGTCCATGCACATAAAATCTGACTTTCATGGTCACGTGACCTTGGGCTTGACCTTTGACCTCTAAAATCTGACCTTATTGACCTTAAAATTCCTTATTGAGGACAGGTACATATGTGTACTAAATTTGAAGCAATTACCTCGATCTTGTAATTTGACCTTACTTATTAAAGAGGTCATAAAAATCACCCATCATTCTCATTTACCGCCTTTTACCTGGTCAGTGTACAGCAGTCACATTCACATACTTCTTTATGTTCTCACACAGAATAACCACAACAACTATTAATGGTAACACAGTGTTTTAATAGGAAATTGAAGAATCTTATCATCAATTCTCTCACTTCATTAATAGTGGTGATACTACTCATGCATGTGGTGTGTGACAGTCTCTTTGATAGCGTGCCCTGTTGGTCTGGGAAGGCGACCAGAGATTGGTGTCACACACACACTGACCCCTTTGTTTGCTGGGGTTTATGTCTGATTGAAACGTTTCTCGACTGGATGGAGCCAGCACTGTCCAGCGATAGCCATCATGCAAAGTGGTTCTGGATGGAGAGCTGCTGTGAGTGGGTGGGGGGGGGGGGGTAATTGCGTTGAGTGTTCTGTGTTGGGGGGGTGTCATAATCAGATGGTGCTATGCCCGCTTCTTCCTGCTCAAGCTCAATTATGTCATGCTAGTCTTGTCTTGTATTGGACTTTCTACTGGCATAACAATTTCAAGACTGCCAGCTTAGCAGCAGAGTTTTGAAATTGTAGCTCTTAAATTCAGATAGCATTGCACATGGCACTGTCCTCCTGCTGACATATGCCATAAAAGACACTTTTGACCTTTAAGGCTTAGTTGATATGACCGTTATCATCATGTTCTCCAGAGGAAGTAAAGACACATCCTCATTATTGTTGTCATGAATGAGTCTGCAAAAGGAAGATATCATTCACAGCTGCCGTAACACTCAGGGTGGGAGCGTCATTTGACCTTTCCGTGGAATCGAGTAGACCCTATTTGGAAGAAAACGACGAATAGGTTTGGCTTTGGTCTGTGAGCAGTGCATCTCACTGTATGAATTTAATTTTTTATGTATTTATAATTTGTATTTATTTCATTATGTGAACTACAACGATTAAACAGTTTAGAGAAACACAAGATAATTGTGCACATAGAAAGAGTATGTTGGGAGAAGAGATTTAAGCCTTCCTGACAACAAACATTATTCTAACATATTGTTGTGTACTATGGTAAACCAATCTTCTGATGTTGTGCATCACAAATGTGAAAATATGGCTTCTCTGGAAGCATATTCAGAGGTGATGAGTATGTTTACCGTTGCCATGGAGAGTACCGATCAGCATCCTCCACGCATATGCAGGCCTACGCACATGTCGTCAACAGATAAGCGGAAGTGGAACCAGGAGAATGGTTTCGCCAGTACTGTAGTTCCTTCTTAACTGCTAAAAATAGGGCGCAAGTTCAATATAAAAGTCTGGGAAACCTCCGAGCCTACCTCTTGTGTCACAGCAGCTTCTGAAAATGGTGAGTGTGATGTATGTGATGTAGTAGTATTGTTCTATGTGGTGTATAAATAGTCTCAAATAATTTCAAATATAGAAAAACAACAACAACATCAGGTAAGGTTACCCAGTTGGATTAAGACAAATCTTAGATGTAATCTTTACTTCTGTTACAAACTGAGAGAGAAATTGAAGCTTTTTGGCAGTTGGAAACAGCAGTATTAGTCTTGTTGATATAATGTGTTCTAGACCACTTGTCTCTTTTTAACTACTGTGATATTTGAACTATGGACATGTCTCATCCACAGCCTCAGCGCACACTTGCACTGGTGGTGGCCTGTGCCTCATTTGTAAGCGTCTCCACAGAGCTGCTCACCTTCCAGCACACAGACTCTGCAAGTGGAGAAGTCCTGCAGTGTCAGCGGTGCAGTGCTGGCTTCTACATGAAGGCTCCCTGCACACCTCTCAGGCAGACCCTCTGCTTGCCATGCCCCACCAACCACTTCACCCAGTTCGACAACTACCTGCCCAAATGCTTGTACTGCTCCACATTTTGTGGCGAGCACCAGGTGGTGGCGAAGGAGTGTTCAGCTGTGAACGACCGGGTGTGTGAGTGCAAGGAGGGCTATTACATGCTCGCGGACTTCTGCGTCAAGCACAGGGAGTGCCACCCTGGACAAGGTGTTAAACAGAGAGGTAAGGCAAATGTGCCGACGCAAACAACTCCAGACAGACGTGTGTTGTAACTGATGTGTCAGGAATGTGAACTATTTCACACTTTCATGTATTCATGAAAACAAGACATCTCCCACAAATATGTGTTGACGTCTTTGTCATAGCACGGCCATGACATGTCTGAATGCCTGAAACAGGTAATGCGGTGCGGAACACAGATTGTGAGGTGTGTGTCCCGGGCACGTTCTCCGCAGAGAAGTCCTCCACAGCACCCTGCGTCGCTCACACCAGCTGTGCAGCCAAAGGACTACGAGTGGCCTTAGACGGGACTGGATGGCATGACAACATTTGCATGTCCTGCAGTGACCAAAAGGCCCAAGGTATTTAAAAAAAAAAAACATTTTTAAAACTTTAATGTGAAAAGATTGCAGCAGATAACTGTGTATGACAAATGTTATTGACTTTGACTTTGATTTCGATTTTGATTTTGTCTTTGTCTTTGTCTTTGACATTTGACTTTGACAAAAAGTTTGAAAAAACTTTAAAAAGTTTGACTTGAAGGCTTATTAATCTTCTATCTCTACATGCTATAAGCATACCATTGTCTTGATTTGTTTTGTTGTCATGTGATATGACTGCAGAGCATAACAAGCGCACTGATTCTGACATGACTTCATTGGCTCTGTGATGTGACACCCAGGCACCCTGGCTCCTCTCAGGGGAATCCTCCCCACCTTCTTCAGCCACAAGAAGCTGCGTCTGGGCAAGCTGAGGAAGCTGGCGAGGCACATCATGGGCCTGAGGGTGGAGCGGAGGCAGGCTGGCGACAACGTGTCTCCATCCTCGGAGCGCGCCAGGCTCTTGGCGGCCATTGGCCGGTGGGCCCAGAAGGAGCCTGAGGCCGGGCTGAGGCTGCTGCCTCACAGGCTGAGGGGGGAGCTGTACGATGTGGCGCTGGAGCTGGAGATGAAGATCAGTGACATCGAGAGGCAGATAGGACCGTGTGAGTCTGAGGAGGGCCACCACCACAGGGCCCACTGGCACAAAACATCACAATCATGAAAAAAGACTTTAAATTATTAATTTAAAGAATTAAAAATAATATAAAAGTTACTTGAAAAAAAAATGTTTTATTGTACATGTACACACATATGTGCACAGGAAATGGAATGTCCGCTCTTGTCCACAGAATGTCATCTAAATTAAAATATGTTTTAATTTTTTATTTGAAATAAAGCTATTTTGACAATAATACCTCTGTTATCCATCTTTTTTTTCCACAAAAAAACACACATGTATGTCAATCAACTGGGATACTCAGTAGAGTATGAGGATAGACTGGAGCACTTTATTAGTGTATTTAGAAATGTAAGCCTGCGTAAGTTCTGTCAGGAAGACTCTAATATCACGAAAGCGCACTTTGCCTTCGGCCAATCAGCGGCCGCCACCTGCTTTGTAATTACTTTGTAACTCACCTTTTCCACTGCTTCAGGTAACGGAGTTATTGAAGTCTCCTCCTCCATCCCCAACACCACCAGTTTGGTCCTAGTCTACCGGTCCGCCCGGGGGGTGTCTCTGGTTCCTGTTATACGCCGTGTCAGGATCTGCCAGACCCCTCAACGCTAGACCCGGGCTGATGACTGGACCTCCGCCAAAGAATATCTACTTCCTGCAAATCATTGTCAAACCTATTCATTAAATCCCTTAAAATCATTTGCCTTTCTCTGAGTCTTGAAGTTCAGATATGAAGGAGTCATATGGTTTTAAATCCTCGTTCTGCTCGCTGAGCACATTCCTTGTGGTATCTGGTTAACACTGGAGAAGGAGGGTGGGAATGGGAAGGGGGGGTGGGGGGGTTAGAGAAGTTAAATGAAAAACACAGCAGCGTCACCCCAACCTCTGCGGTTCTGACTAATCTTATCTGACATTAATTCTGCTGTGCTGCTACCGGGTCCATCTGGATCTCCTGCGGAGATATCGGTCCCCACATTTAGGAGGAAGTGAACCACGGAGGTCAAAATTACCTCTGCACAGGCAGGCGGGCAGGCAGGCAGCACCACCCAGGCTTCCCCACTGACTGCGCTCATGACTAAACCCCACAGCAATGTTTATGAGCACTCTGCTCTGTGTGGCTTTCCTTATGGAGCCTTCCTGTTGATGAGGGCCATATCTAGGGCTGCCAGAGCCACTTGTGCATGCATGCGCGGTGCTGTCAGAACAGGAGGGCATGACTAGTGCCTGTTGGTGCACACATGTCCAAATAAGGTCACTTAATAAGGTCCAAACAAGGTCAGAATGTCTCTGTGAACATCCATTTGCATGTCACTTCGTGTATGTGTGTGAGTATGAATTTGACTTTTTTTTTGAGAGAATAGGGTGTTTGTAACTGTTTAGTAAAATTAGTCTGTAGAGCTACTTTGTTTTTTGAGGTGGGCATAATAGGGTGTTTGTAAGTGTTTAGTAAAATTAGTCTGTAGATCTACTACATCTAAGAGATATAAACCTGAGGCATGCAAAGCAACTTCAGTGCCATGGAAGCAGCATCGTGCTACTCATAGTCACAGGTGAAAGGGAGGCAGACAAGTTCAAACAAAAAAAAAAAAAACAGAAACTGACCTTTAAAAATGCAAGTCATGTAACCATGTGTAAATCATCCCTCTACGGTACAATGACTCAGATAACACTGCTCAAGCAACACTCATGACAGGTTTCAGAAGAGGGGAGAAAGACACAAAAAACCTAATCCATTTTTTTTTTATCTTTAAAAAGTGTTACACAAAAATCCATTTGCAGGAATCAAACTATTTTTTCAATGTATGCCTGTCTTTAAATGGAATCTCACACTTCCGAGAATGTTTAGAGTAGACCCAGTGTTTATTACTTTTCCTGGTGGAAATTCCACTTGAAACAAACTCTCTGAAGTAGAATTTCCCCAGGACACGGTAATCCTGAAATAAATGCACGCTGGATGACCTCCCAAGGCACACGCACAAAGTCAAGCTTACGGGTCCTGATCCTGCTGCTCGGGAGACTTCCTCGCCTCGCCTCCGGTTATGAGGTACCACACTCACGTGCTGAAAGACGTATGCACTGTATACAGTGAGTCAGTAAGGACCAGGGTCACTTTTAGCATCCGCACAGAAAATAACTTTCATGCAAGACGCAAACAAATGATCAAATGACTCACTGTATTTCCTTGAGTCACATCGAAGGAGTGTCCTCCCACTGGACTATTTCGGGTGTCCTTTGAAATTGAACACACACACACACACACGCACGCACACACACACACACACACACACACACACACACACACACACACACACACACACACACACGCACACGCACACACACACGCACACACACACGTGCACACACACACACACACACACACACACGCACACACGCACACACACACACACACACACACACACACACACACACACACACAGTATCCTACATTACCAGAGAGAGCGTTTTAGAGCTTCACTGAGAGGTTTCACAGTCCCCACCCCTCCCAATTTATTGCATGATAATCCTCCTAAGCCACCATGAGAGAAGCTCTGTTTGTATCCCATACTAGATGAAGAGTGATTGCAAATCTGGGCTATGTAAGCTCATGAGCCATTTCCATGACAAGCATTGCAGTTATTTGCTAAAACATTACTACATTTACATTATATTACATTACATTACACTTAGCAGACACTTTTATACAAGGCGACTTATGAAAAGGAGGACACAATGAAGAACATGGCTGAAAACACAAAAGATCTCAACGTGTTATGAAATGGAACTTCTTCTAACATCAGACGATACATACACTACCAGTTAAAATGCCACAACAGTAGTGGGGTAATTTCACAGTGCACACGAAAAGCACAGCGTCCGGTCCACTGGGACGAGGCTGCTGGTCACTTTGCTGTCATAGATGTCTACCAGATGCTTGAAAGCAAATACAGAGCAGACGGTTCAACCCACCAATTCACCTGACGCCATGCCAGACAAGTGCAGAATGCATTATGGAAAGACAGAGAGTGGGCAGGCCACAGACATAAAATAAAGAAAGGCCTTAATGTTTTGACTGGAAGTGACAGGGACAGCCTGAAGAAATTACGAGAACAGCGAGGTTCAGGTCATATGTAAAATAGGGCTTTTGAAAAGCATTCAACCCTCTGTGTTTGGGTCGCATTATATTTTATTATGCAGTCTCATAAAGATACTGACTCAATGTGTGCTCATAAGGTCTGTTTTCATCACATTTTCCCCAAATTTGGGAATACAGTATTTCTAAGTGTTTGCGTGTTGGTAAGCTGTCTGAGTCTAAGCAAAATGGCTAGCAGAGGATGTGCCAATGTGGTTTATTTTTGGGTCTCAGGACTTTCCAAACACTCTAAAATAAGGTGCCTTGTGAGGTCCAAAGAAGACCTTGGGTCAGATTTGGTGTCTCTGTCGTGGTGAACAGATTCATGTGATTGTGACGTCCAGTCTGACACAAAGGGAGAAGGTGTTTTTTTTCCCTAACTTTCCAATTTAGTGAAAGAACCTCGCCTGTTTTGCTCGTCTTCAGACACAAGTTCACAGAGGACAAACAGAAGTGAACAAATCAACTTGAGAAAGTAAAAGTAAAAGCGATGTGTTCCTTCTGCCTTTTGCTCTTGACACAAGTGATTTTACTAAAGAGCTCATCTATCTAGTTGAGGAGTTGTGCTAAGTAAGATCAGCTGGTTCTGTGATTTGGCTGAAACAAATATGTGGCAGGACTTTTATTTCCTAAGCACAGGATGTCTGCCTCTGGGGACAAAGCACATCGGAAATATTTAAAACACCATTACCGTCCCAGATATCCGACAGAAAAATTACCTGAATTCAAACAAAATCAAACCTCATCACTGTGCTATTTACACATAAGCAAATATGACGTGGGCATTTATGTACCCCTCAGTGGCATTGGTGGCCTTCCTGTCAATAGGGGACCTGTTGAGGCAGAGGGTGAAAAAAGGGAGTCAAACTTTAGGGTGGGCTTGAAAGAAAGAAGGGAGGTTAAACACATATTTAGCTGATCTCAGTACAGACATCAGATGAAGCGATCATATGGGACATTGCTGACTAGTATGGATTTATATACTTGTACTTTCCCTAACAGCATTTTCCATCTGCATTTCAAAAATATAATGTCATGAATATGATATTGTAACCTCTTACGCATTTCCCATGAAGGAGTGATTTATCACTGTGATTTCTGCCATAGAACAGGCTATATTTTAAAAGACTTATAAGGTCAGTTAAATTTGAATACCATATGTTTCAATAAAATACTCCACAAAACAGAATCGTAAAATGTAGAAATAAACAAATTGCTCCATTGAGACTTGCGTCCCAGCGCCACAGCTTGTTTGTCTGTGCTGTAGCCTCAGATGGTCTCGTACTTATTGTTCCAAAATAAATGAAAGGTGAACATGTACTGCCATCTAGTGGGGAGGGCAGGAAGGCTTGCTGGAGTTACACAGTGCACATGTGAAACGTGTGGTTAGAATGCAGCACCCTTTATGCCATACATCAAGAAAGATTTAAGATTTAAAATTCTAGAATTTTTGTTTGTCACATGTACATTTGTACAGGTACAAGTAGCAGTAAAATTGAAATAAATTAAAGTATATAATATGTGTAAAATGTGTACATATACTACTTTCACTTTGCACATACTTTGCTTTTCCCCCATACTACCTCTAATGTACAACTTCACCTCGTGTACAGGTAATAATTCCTCTAAAATTTCAGAATTTCCCATAAGCAACTAGCCCCTACCCCTGGAAAGTTTGTAAGATCTTTATGTGTTTTTGTGTGTGTGTGTGTGTGTGTATGTGTGTGTGTGTGTGTGTGTGTGTGTGTGTGTGTGTGTGTGTTTATGGGTGTGTTTGTGTTTGAGTGCTGGTAAAATGGTTGTGCAAGCTTCTCAGTATGTATGTGTTTATACTAAAAGAGGTGTATGTGCAAGCTTGTTATGTTTGTGTGTGAGAAAAGGTAGGTACATATGTAAGCTTATCAAGTGTCTGTGTGAATGAAAGTAGTGGATATCTAAATTAAAAGTGGTATTTTTGTTTTTACATTACATTACATTACTGTTGGTGCACACATGTCCAAATAAGGTCACTTAATAAGGTCCAAACAAGGTCATAATGTCTCTGTGCACATCCATTTGCATGTCACTTCGTGTATGTGTGTGAGTATGACTTTGTTTTTTTTTTTTGGAGATGGGCAGAATAGGGTGTTTGTAAGTGTTTAGTAAAATTAGTCTGTAGAGCTACTTTGTTTTTTGAGGTGGGCATAATAGGGTGACGCTTTTGTCCAAAGCGACTTAAAAAAAGAGGACATAAGCTGACAGAGATGTAGAGGAACACAGAGTAAGCAGACTACCCTTATACATACAAGAGTGTTAGTTTTTTTAGGAAGGAAAGCAGTCTCTGAAGAGAAGGGTCTTTACAAGCTTTTTAAAGCTGGAAAGGGATGTTGTAACTTGCTTTTTGTAGCAACTGGTAGGTTGTTCCACCATTGAGGGACAACAACAGAGAAAAGTTTAGAGTGACGTCACTTTAAGGTCCCTTGATTTGTATTAGCGGATCGTAACGCTCTTTGAGATAGGCAGGGGCAGATCCTGGTATGACTTTGTAGGCTAGCGTCAAAGACTTGTGTTAAATTCTGCCAGCTACCGGCAGCCAGTGCAGTTTGCTGAAGAGTGGAGTGACATGTGCCCTTTTGGGTTGATTGAAAACCAGTTGTGCTGCTGCGTTCTGGACCATTTACAATGGTTTGATCGCACAAGCAGGTAGGCCGGCTGGGAGGGAATTGCAATAGTCGTTGCGGGAGGTGACCATAACCTGTATCAGGATCTGAGCGGCGTATTGGGTCAGGTACAGTCTGATTTTTCTAATATTGTACAATAGTTTTATATGCATGTGAGAGACAAAGAGGTGTATATGCAAGCAACATGTGTGCAAACTGTTTAATGGTCTTTTATAATGTTCAAATTATATACTCAACTACAACTAAATCTGCATTACTAAAGATAATTCCTGACTACTGTATGTATAGCCATATTATGGCATGGCATGACAATGCTCTTGAAAGTCAGAATATATAGGTTGGAACATGACAATATTGAATGAGGCATGGGAATATGGAAGAGAAGTCTGATACTTTTGAATGAGAGCCTGAATATATAGATTGAAACTTAAGAATACTGAATGAAACTTGAGAATATCAAATGGATGTCTAAATATTAGGATAAAAAGTATGGATATATAGATTGGAATTTAAGAATATTGTCTTTTGCAGAGGACAAATTGTTTACTATGTAAATGATAATGTAGTTTTTGTCTGCATTGCTGCAGTTCTGAAAGGCCTAATTTGTATCTAAACAACATTTTCTTTCCATTCATAACAGCAAACTGAGTTAAGGATAATGGACTTGGCAGGTTTGGCAGGCTGCCCACAATGAATCAGGGTAGTAATCAACATGGTTAGGCCTACTAATAGTTTGGCCCATGGCCCATTTATTTGCTTACATTCATCAAATGTCAAATATTAGCTGACAAATAGATGTGTTGCTCAGGATTCTTTCATATGTTCACGTTCCAATTAATATATTCACATTTTCATTCCAAATATTAGATATTTAGATGTTCACTCAGCATTCTCAAGTTTCAGTCCATATATTCATACTCCCATTCAGTATTTTCAAAGTCTAATCCATACATAGACTCCCATTCAGTAATCTCAAGTTCCAAAACTTTGACTCCAATCCATATATTTAGAATTTTATTCAACATTGTCAAGTTTCATATATTCAGACTTTAAAGGATAATTCTAAATTCCAAATATTCATTCCAATATTCATCCAACTTCCCAATATTAGCCTATCAAAATGGATTAACATGTTTTGTTGATCCAAGCATGTGGTACTTCTTAGTTTGTGGAGTGCAGTACAAGGTGACATCACTTTGCATTGGAAGAAAAGTGACAGAAATGGCAAGGTTTCCATGAAGAGTATCTAGGCAGGAAACAGAAGTGGCATCTGTCAAATATATTTCCTCTCTTTGGAAGTTTGTACTGCACTGTTTAGTTACACAGCACACTAGACATAGGGGGAAATGAACAAACAAACCAAACAGCAAAGCAAGAACTGCAGGAACTGAGAAACTTTGTGATAATGACTAAAAATAACTGTTGCACAATATCGCAATGAAATCTGTCCTGGTCTGCTGTAGAACTATGGGTCAGGGGAGTAATCTGTCGGTGCAGTCACACGAAACACAAGGCTTCAGCAAGTGTATTAGAAACAGTACGGTTAATGTTTCAGAATGATGAAGTCAAGTCCTTGACCTAATCAAAACCCTACTAAGAATCATGTGAACACTACCCCCTCCACCTTGTTTTTTTTGTCAATATATTTACATTTTTAAATATACACCAATATAATTAGGGAAACACTACATATATCAACAACTCTCCAAAGTAGTGTTGCATTCTATCTGAACCTAATGTGTCTTGTCTAGCCTAATTCAATCTGACTGATTTATTGATGCTTGGTGACTTCATAAAACATTAATAAATTAGGGTAAACAGAGACAGATTGAGACTGCCACAGACTGTTAAAATGACATTGAAACATTTAAGTTTATTTATTTATTTATTTATTTATTTTACTTAACCATATTATCATTTACTACTATTTTACTTCATTTTTGACACAAAAGTAAGATAATGCATGCGCTGTTATATGAAATACATGTAAATGTTATGGCTTCATGATTTTTTACTAGTTCCATACCTTTCTAACATGACATATTTGTGACACAATTGTGGAAATATTAGGCTACGTATAATCAATTTAAACTTTAAAGTACCGGCCATTAACAGTGAGATATTTGTTGGCACCCAAAAAGTGCACGATTTCTTCAAAATATGAAGCTTAGCCGCTGTACTGCTAAACAATGCTCTCAATCTCCTGAGGTATCGCCAACCCAACCGTAGTGATTTCAGACGACAGTCGGCAGATGTCACTGTCTGAACACTCCCACTGCGTCCCACTAACCCGAGGCCGCCTTGTCTCCTGATCTGCGCTGCGGCGGATGTCGATTGGAGGACTCGCGGTATCACTGGCTCCGTGAGACGAGGGTTTGAATGAGGAGGGTGTGTGATTCTTCCGGGCGGTTCATTCTCGCGAGGTGAGCCCACAATACTACCGAAGCTTAATCGGGAGATTCCTTCTCTCGGTCTCTGGTTATCTCTCAATACATGATTTTCCTCGTCAAGTTCATTGTAAGCCGGCTGAAAGAAGGAGATGCGCCGAGACAAACGTGGATATATAATACCGACATCGCAGGGGGAGGGAGACATGTAAAGTGTCCGAAACGGCACCTGATACCGATTGAACAAGCATTAGGGAATAGCCTACCTCCCTATACTACTACTCCGTTATATTTTCGTTCATTTTCAGAGCGCATTGCCTTTTCATTCCAGCAAGGATATTCTTCATGTGGATATAATTACCAACAGCGAAGTCCAGAATGACTGAAGAAATATCAGATGTTCCCAAAGAACTGCTTGGTAAGAAAGGCAATCATTCCTAGTTGTTTAGTCTTTGGTCGAATAATTCTACTGTATGCACCGAACTTGACATATTGCTTTTCTTTTGAGTTTCACATGTCTGCTTTGTAAAAATGAGTAGATTCTGTCAATGCCAGATTCGCTAAATGCGTGCGCGCTCTGGCCAGCTTATAAATGTCGTGGCTGCTGACTGTTGTGTCTGTAACTGTCTTTGTTGAAGATTGAACATTTGTTTTTGTTTTTTAAATAATTAAATAGTCTATTCGAGAAGCCTTATCACTGGCGTGCTATGGCCAATATTTACGGCTGGTTTCATCACTGTATCCCGCACTGAATTCCCCTCATTGTATTATGAACACTTCATAACGCCGTGGGACGGTTTTTACTGTAGTTCTGTCTGTAGGCGTTAAAATGCTGATAAGAGGTTGTGGTGGAACAATGTGGATTTCAGATAGAGTTTATTTGCAGCCAACTAGTAATACAATATACATTTGGAGAAGTAAGAAACAAAACTATGACAAAACTGTGACCCTTTTCGAAATGTTTTGCTGTGTGGAATGATGCAAAAAGAGCTCCCTGTTTGATGACTGGTAGTCTGACAGCCCCTCTGCAACTCTGACTGATGCTATGAGTCAGTGCTTGTTTAGCGAAAAGGGAAGGGGTTTAACCTGTTCCACATTCTCTGGGTAGCTGATGGCTTGTCTATACCAACGATAAGGATGACCGTTTAGTATACTTTCTACTAAATTCAGTCATTGGTTACAGATTATCTGTGTTCCGGGGATCTTGCATCTCACCCATCCATTGTGATGATAGAGGAACACTGTAACAGCCCTTGGCAGTGGGCAATGACTTATGCATCAGATGCACCAAGAAGCCCCAGAGGTGTCCCTGGCTGCCCTGCCAGCCAGCCGGCCAGCCTGTGGTGCCAACACTACCACACAGGTGCAGTGGAGAGAGGCAGACTTTGGGTCTCAATTGCCAGGCAAGCGCCGGAGCGGAGATCCAACAAAGAATAATTAGCAGGCGCGCTGCAAGGACAAGGGAAGGCAGATGCTTTGTTTGTTTGGCCAGCCAGCCGGAGAGCTCTGCCCACGTGCTGAGCAGAGCAGCACAGTTTGCAGACAGCTCAGAGGAGAATACATCTGGACCTTTTGTGTGTCTCATCTGGCATCTGGATGCTGAGTGTGTGTGTGTGTATTGTGTGAGCATGAGTGTGTGTGTGAGCATGAGTGTGTGTGTGTGCATGTGTGTGTGTGTGAGCATGAGTGTGTGTGAGCATGAGTGTGTGTGTGTGTGTGAGAGAGAGTGTGAGAGAGAGAGAGAGAGAGAGGAGAGGAGAGAGAGAGAGAGAGAGATGACGAGCTAAGCGAGCTAAGCAGCATGAACAACTTTGTCTTTGTCTGCTGACATGGGGGCTAGTCACAGGCAGATGAGTGACACCATTTACGAGTGAAAAAGTCGGTTGTTTGTCATGGGGCGCTCCAGTGGTTAGACGCCTGTTCCTCTTCCACGGGGCCCTGGACAAACTGACCAGTCAGTCAGTCAGTCAGTCAGTCACGCTCCCTGGCCTTCTAAGGGCAGGGACGGTCACGTAAAGAAAAGCAAGCTTTACTTTCACATTGGTCCTCATGTGTCCCTGGATCCCCTGACTTCCAGATGAGTGACATGACCCACTTTGTACCACAGCCAGCCCCCCCTCCCCATCCCCTCTCTTCCTCCCAGACAGAACTTCAAGAGCGGGTGTGAAATCGATGTGAGTGGTGGAACCTGGGGTAAATATGACTGGTGGAGCCCGGCTCCCCTCCATGAGCTGAATGCTAATGTTCCTCCTGGAGAGGAAGAGCTCTCGAATGACACAAAACTGGTTGAAGAACAGCTCTGTGAGGATTTACTGAGATTAGGGGATGTAATTAATGTTTGTCTCCATTGGCATTATTGATTAATATGCAGAAATACATGAAGTGTGACAAATTGTATATTTGTCGTGTTTTGGTGTAACTGAGCTAAAATGAGATTCTTACCCCCATGTGTACAAACAGGGATATGCTTTATATTAGCCTAGCAAAAAATGACTCCAGAAGTGTAGTTCCTTCATAACTGTTCTTTTGAAAATACCAATAAATTGTTGAATGTGTGTGTGTGTATGTCTGTCTGTACAAATATTTGAGTGTCTCTGAGCATGCATTTGTGCGTGTGTGTGCGTGTGTGTGCGTGTGTGTGTGTGTGTGTGTGTGCGTGCGTGCGTGTGTGTGTGTGTGTGTGCGTGTATGTGTGCCTGTGTGTGTGTGTGTGTGTGCGCGCGTGCGTGCATTTGTGTGCATGTTTTGTGTTTTCGTCTGAGTCTATGGGAACAAACTGTTTGTGTTTTGAATGTCAAATGTCTCCAGCTGAGCTGTGTGCCTGGAGAGCGCGTGAGAGAGCATGTTAAACGCAAGCAGTGCAAGTGCTCATTTCTGGTTCATTGACTGGCTCGCCCCTCTCTGCTCTTCCCTCGTCCTCAGAGAGCATAAAGGATGCGGTGGGGAGGAAGAACAAGGTGTCCATGAAGAAGAGGGTTAAACTGGAGATCAAAGGGGACAAGGTGGATAACAAAGTTCTGGTAAGTCACTTGTCTCCTTACACCCCCTTTTTGCTCTCAGTCACACTTGCACAGAAGAGTCTCCCCCCCTCACTGCGACTGTGATTACGCCCCCTGATTTCTTTCAGTTCCTCCTTGGGGCTTTTTATCTTTCTCCAGGGGTTGTGTTCACATCACTTCTCTCCTGCCCCCCCCCCCCCTTCCCCCAAGACTGTTGTGAAAAAGCAAAAGTGATAGTGCTGCAGCTCGGATATTGAGTCACCCCTCTCTCTGTGAGATGGCCTGGTTAGCAGAGATGTACTGGATGTACTGGATCATGCAGGATTCATTTTTGGGTTCTGCTCTTTCACGGCATTCACATGGGGTCTAATCATAAGCACTTCCATATAATGTTGCAACTTGCAAACAAGCATGAATCTTGGAACATTTTTGTTCTGAAGAGTTCTGAAGGTAAAATAATAAGTGTTGGGGTTAGTTAGTTTTTTTTAAGTTGAAATATGGTCTTAGGGGTGAGCAGCCAGTCCCGTGCAAAATGTCCATTCTTTTTTTATTATGCGCAATTTGAGATTTTATTTAAACAGAATTTAAAAAGGAAAAGCAAAACATTGATTAGTGGTTATTTGTTATTCTATAGCTGTTTTTGTGCTGAAGTTAGTGTACCTCACACAAATGTGTGGTAGTCAGTTTTGGATGAACATTTAGTAATTCAATTTATGAATCCGCAGCAGAACCTTAAAAATCTGGATTCGGTGCATCCCTAGATCAGTAGACCGTTGTTTGGGTAAAAAAGGTTAGTGAAGATTTACAAATGGGATCATCAGAGATCTGAACATCCTTACACCTGGTGGCTGTATTACTGTTTGATCAGATGTTGGAACTCAGGAACTCAAGAGTTTTGCCCTTTCCTCAAGGTTACTATATTATGTTTGTGTGTGTATAGAAAAGCAGAGCCAACAGCAAGCAAAGGCCCATTCTGTTGGGCTGCTTCCTGTGCCGCCATTCAATCTTCAGCTTGAAATTAGGTCTCCTTTCATCATTCATATTTTTGCATAAGTCTATGTTTGTTCATTATATAACCGAGTCCCATTTAGACAGTCTCTTCAATTCAGCTCATTATTGTTTTGAAATGCTAAACACAGTTTTTGTCATTCTTCACTGCTCTATGGGTTGCTGTATTGGATTAAGCTACTGTATCTACAGAGCTCATGCATTCCGCCAACCTTCTGAAATTTGACAACATTTATTCCCTCATGTTTGTTCATGAGGGTACAGTAACAGGTGTGGAATTGTCTGCTCTTTTGTGGCATACGGACACACTCTGAGTCCACCTCAGAGCAGTGCCCTGCTGTGACAGCGGAGAGAGCCTACTGATTCAGTGGCTTGCTGCCTGTTGCAACAACAGAGATGAGGGTGATGATGAGTGTGTGGGGTGTGTGTGTCTAGTGTCTTATGCAGTCAGTCACTGTGCCAGACCGTGGCGTAGGAACAGGGATGCTCTCAAAAACACTTTGTCAGAGCACTTTCAGAGCCAACGCAATACTCCGATCCTGCTTGCTCTGCATGCGTGTGAGGTCTCAAGTTAATGCGGCCAAGTTTGCTAAATGGAATTAGATCCCCTCTGATCTCGCTGTCAGCGAATGTGTTTCCTCTGTGACTTTATATCAGCAAACCAGCGAGGTCTGTGACAGTGATGCTCTCTGTGTAAGGCTGCTTTCACACTTACAGCGTTTGGTGCACACCAAACGCTCCATTCGAACCAAAGGTTCTTAGTTCGGTTCACATTCGTTGGTGTGAATGCAATCTCAGTACTTTGGTGCGCACCAAATCAACCAGTTTGAGACCGTTAAAAAGGGGTGGTCTCGGGGCGCTTTATCTGCCCTACTTTGGTACCGTTCCTCTGGTGTGAAAGCAACCAAATTGGATAGAACACTACAGTTTACTGCGTTATTATTATGAAAAGTGGCATGTTTTAGTCTGGTTCTGGTGGCGATGGTCTTCACGGCCTATTTTGGTTCGTTTAGAACTATGCATATGTGAAAGCAAACCGTACCCACACCTGTCTGCTACATTGTAACATTTTTCTGACTAGTGTGGACCAAAGCAATTGAACTATAGGTCTGAAAGCGCCCTAAGAGACTAATACTAATGTGAGTGTTTGTCACATGACTGACAGAGGTTTGTGATGCTACAGTCATGCTGATGAGGTCAGTGGATGAGGAACTACCTTAACCTCCTCCCCATGTCTACACCATCCATATATGTAGAAGGGGTCAGAGCTTAGGGTGAACACATTTACATGTCATTTACATGTCAGTTTAGCTGATACTGTTATCCAGAGTGACAAGCAGTGCCTTAGGTTAAGGGGCATTCCCCCCTGGAGCAATGTGGGGTTCGATGCCTTGCTTGAGGGCACCTTAGCCATGGATGAGGGTGCAGGAGAGCGCTGGTCATTCACTTCCACACATCCACACATTTTATCTGGTATAGGAATTGAACATACTACCCTCCTATACCAAAAAACAACTTTTTAGCATATTAGGGTGAAAGAGCATGTCCCAGATGGTGTTGATTTGTGTCCTTGCATCTCTGTTGTATCTGCTGAACAGACTCTCATACATGACCACGGCCTCCCTTTTCCATTCTTCTGATTGGTTGAATATGGTTCGGCATCCCACACATGGAGTGGAGTGTTTTACATGCTGAGGCCTGTGGAGCAGAACAAACTCTGCTCTACTCTACTGTGTGTAGGAGGTGACTCTCAGACAGAAAGAGAAAAAAAGAAAAGTAGCAAAATTATCCTCGGAATTTCCCCAGAGTTTACTCTGAATTCCACGAGTGGGACTCGAAGCGTAGCGGCACAATGCTCGCTGCACCACAGCTTGGCTTGAAAGGCTGAACAAACACATGGCTGCCAGAGTGTTTGTTGTTTCAAAGGTGGAGAAAATCATTTGGGAGGAAGTGGCAAAAAAACAGAGAAAGTAAACATCTGTGATCTGCACCCCTCTGGATCTTCCCCTCCATGTTTTTGGTCCAGCCCCCTCGCTTCTCATCTCCTCTGTCACTAACGTGCTGCATCTGTCTATCTCAGTTATAGGATGAAAGGCTCGCTCTCTCTCTCTCAGAGTCAGCCTCCTCTGTTTGTTTTTCTTCTGCAGTGACACATTGACAAGCCGTAACCTCGATTCAGGACGCAGCAGCGATCGCTGCTCCAGAACAGCGGCCGTGCGGGCCAACTGGGCGTGTGGCCTGCATTTAATTAGCTAATTTAAACAATTGATTGGCCTGAGAGTGCTGTCCGCTGGTTCTGCTGCAGGACGGAATGGGGGCTAATGGATGGGCCACTGCAAAAGCCGGCCAGGACTGCTCATCTTGGAGCGTGTCCCGTGCACTTTGCTTTATTGAAACTGCTATGGGTAATAGTTTTTTCGGGGGGTACTTTGGGTTTTTGTTTTTAATCTGAAAGCCCACAGAAGAGTAGATTCTCTGATTTATGATTCTCTGTAAATTATCCTCTATTTAGGCTGAAATGAAATGTTAGCATTGATAGCATCTACAATGCATCTGGTAATTAATATGACCTGGAGTTTCTGGCAGAGGTGAAGATCCTGGCTCCAGAAATAAAAAACCCTGCCATGTATTCATTCTGCCTTTGCATTTAACACGGGTGATCTCACCAATTAGCTGATGTACTTGTGTAATCATTTCTGTGCATATAAAGGGTCAACTGCTTTGGACAATGGTTGAGAAAATGATGTGGCAGGGCTTTTTGTTTCTGAAGCCAGGATCTTATCACTGTTTGTTTGGGAGGTTTCAGCATGAGCTATTGTGTAAGTGTGGAGATACTGTACTGGGGTCTAGTGCACAGAGCGCTCTGAAATGACAGCTGTAATTTCCTCTTGTTTGAAGTCAGCAGTGTGCTTATTTTCATTTCTGGGTGATCATAGGGTGCTGCCATTTGTGCTGAAACTACACTGCATTGTGTTCTTACTATGGGGTTGGGAGGAGCACATTTAGTTGTCACCAATAGGGTGATCAGTGTGTTCAATGCAATACAGTATGTGGAAAATGGCATGGAAAAACTGATTTATGTGATTTAATATCGTGCTCTATTGTGTGTATGTGTGTGTGTGTTTCTTGCATTACTGTACAGCAGATGATAAATAAGGTAGTTCATTTTGACAATTACTTTGTGTCTGGCATAGTCAGAAGCAAACAGTGCAGTAAGAAATGCTTTGATGATAGCTGATTAATCTCTCTGGAAACAAGCTTCTCTAAGCACCTGCAGTAAGACTTTAACACAGCTGTAGCCCAAGGAAAGTGTGGACGGCATCACTAGGACATGAAAGACAAATGGTGTCCTTTCTGGTTGCCCAAGGCCCACCAGATACAGATATCAGGGGGAACAGATGTTTTAATAACTGCACTCCATCAACAAGGAATCCCCAGGGACTGGCGCAGGGCAGAGATTTAGGATGTGGAGACGCGGGCTATCAGGCTATTCAGCTAGAGAGAAGCCCAGAAATGCCTTTTATTAGCAATAAGAGCCATTGTTCTGCGGGTTCTCCTTAAAAGAGACACAGGGAGAAAGAAAGAGATGGAGAACCAGTCCTGGAGAAAAAAGACTCAGGCGCGAACATGGAGGAAGCGATAAATCTATTTCGTCATCCTCTGAAATCCCCTGCGTTGCAGTAAGAGTTGTGGTCGTTTGTGTTTTTACACTAATAGTGGTGCTGGCTGTGATTAATGGTCAGAGAGTGATTATTTCCTACTAGCTGAGCCAGTCGGCTTGCCCCATTCATCAAACAGCACCGAACCCAAGGCAGACGGCGCTCATACTGAATACATTACATGAGTCGGCAAAAGGCACTGATGGTTGTTCAATAAGTGTCAGAATGGTTAGAAAAGTGGAAATATAAACAGACATTTACAAACATAGATTTATGTACAACTCAATTGTAAAATTATCCAATTTTCAGTTTTTTAAGCAGTGTCTTTTGTAACTGAGCAGATATATAAAGTATAAGTTAAATAGCCACCCAGTTGTGCTTCCTCAACAGCGGACAAAACATATTTGGTGTGTGTGTGTGTGTGTGTGTGTGTGTGTGTGCGTGTGTGTGTTTGAGTAAAGGCAAATGACAGGGGGTGATCTCCTGCTAAATTTTACGCTTGTGTGTGGGGCTCTCTCTCAGTTTCCGACGTCTGCTTGTCTCGACTTGACGAGTCAGATTCCGGAGCCATGCAGAGAGAGTGCAGCAGGCCTGCACTAAGGGTCCTCCACCCACAGGCAGTGGGCCCCTCACAGGGGCGCCACTAAGGAGAGAGGGGGGTGTGTGGTGTTATATCAGGACAATTCAGGGGAGGGGGGGGGGCAGGTTTTCACAGGGGCCCACAGAGGACTATGACATGGTAGGAGCGGTGGCCCAAATTTATTCTCTTTCAGGGGGCCCACAATTTCTAGCGGCGCCCCTGGCCATTCATGTGTCTTCAGCATTCAGACTCACTGGAGGCTATAAGTCTGGTGCAGGTCTTACTCACAGCACTGTTACAGCAGCCACCAAATACACACCCCGAGGAGCGGACGCCAGTGTTGAGGTGATAGTACCAGCAGCACAGCTCGAATTACAGGGAGTACAGTACCCGGCACCCCTCAAAGAAACAAAAATAGCAAGTGTGTGTGTCTGTGGAGGGGTAGCAGCAGCATATTAATGTAACTAATGTAAAACACAAAAACTAGTACCTAAAATCTAGTACCCCGCAATTACGGAGCGGTAATTCACAACCTGACCAGCAGTGGTTCAATATTGATGGCGGTCAGCATGCAAGCCACAAGTGTGCAAGATAAAAGTCTCAAAGGGTCAAGTGAGAGCATAATAAATAATTAAACAGTAAAAGGAAAATAATCTGTTTATGTATGTCAGAGATTAAGATGTCTGTTTATCTATGCTGAAAGCCAGTATCCACTCATGGAACAATACTAGTCATTTTCAGAATGGTGAAAAAGCAACTACAGCTGAAACGATAAGGTGTTTTTTGTTTGGCTGATGACAATGCCGATCTTTAGAAATAAGACCTGTCAATGTCAACAGCAGGGGCAGTACCACACATGTTCCTTAGCACCAACGCTGGAATGCCTGCAGATGTTCATGTGAACTAATCAGTTTAATAGGTTCTGGCATCTGCCGAATCTGATTATTTTAAGAAAAAAACGTTGGTGAACATCAGTTTGATTATTTTGTCAGCCCTAGTTTAATCTCAGGGTACCTGTATTAACAACCATTTACCATCTGAACAGTCTATGAGTAGGTGAAAAGAGATTTAAAAATGATTGACTAAAGAAGTACCACTGTACCCATTTTGCAATGTGAGGGGAAAATTGTGATGGAAAAAAAAAATCGGACAATATAGGAACATATATAGTGATTACATATTGTTTTGTTTTTTTGCCATATCGCCCAGCCCTAATCTTAGTACTTGTTTAATTGTCAAACATTTAGGCTTGAATAAAGACTGGGTCCGCCTAAATGTTCACATGAGCTGGGCTGCGGGATAACAAGAGTAACAATAATCATCATCATCATCATCATCATCATCATCATCATTACCATCATCATAATCTTTAGTTGTATAGCACATTTCATGAAAACGGTGTAGCTCAAAGTGCTTCATCAATTTGGCAAAGGAACACAGGACAGAGATGCACATGGCAGGCTTTACGATTGAGGTATGAGTGGGCCTGTCCTCTCCTCCCACTCCTGGACCTAGCTCCTACCCCTGCACCCCTAATAAGCTCCCTAGGGGACAGCTACCTACAGCAAACACATGTGCCCCGCACATACTGGTCCTGAATCTCCGACCACTCGTTTCCATCTCACCCCTCAGATAGGCTGCTTCCTTCAATGTGTCCAGTCTTGTCCAGTCTCAGTGACCCTTTGTTACTTGTCACATTTATTATAGAAGATCCTTCAGTTTAATCATTGCGACGTAGCGTGTGTTTTGGTTATTGTTTTAAAGTTTCCTGATGCCGCAGCAGCAGTGGTGAGGTTCTAGTATGCAAGCATGAGGGCTGTCAATACATCTTCCATTGATAAGCATGTGTGATATTTGACTGTGTGTCGGCAGATGCAGTTAGCTAATTGACACGCCAAAAGTATGTGATTGTAGCAGTTTATCACAAAATAGTCTTATGTCTAGTTTGAGTTGCAATTGCAATTGCAGTTGCAATTGCATGTTTTGGTTACCCTATTTTCATTTTTTGTGTCATATTTTCCTGTCCTCTTCATGGAAAGATCCATCTGTTTCCTGAGGAGATAAGAAGGAATTCTCCAATGAAAAGTAATTTTTGTTTTTTATTCATCGTTGCACTTTTAAGGCTGTACTGTATGGAAATAGACTCTCCTAGTTCAGAGTACATTGCAGTCACACAGTTTCATTTTTGCAGATGTGTTAATCCCAAACTTCAGAAAATTAAAATCCTGCCACATATTTTACCCAACCATTTGACACCCAAATCATTCGACAGGTAGAATTAGCACATGGCAGAGTTTTAACTTTCAAAAGCTGCGACTGATGCTGCTGCATATTTGGCAGAAAATATTAAGTATGGCTAAAATCAAGTACATTTGACTGCTCACTGGCTGTAGCTGTGGTACCGGTGAGAATGGATTTCATTAGTAAAGTTATTTCAAAGCCTAGGGTTAGGCTTTGAAATAATGCTTGTGTTTCTCCCACCAGTCCTTATTCCTCAAACTAAGAGGACACGTACCGGTAAACTCAATCTTAAGCGCATAGCTCAACACTACCATCAGTGCTGAGAAGGGCTGTGTCACTTCCTCTAACATGTTCTCTGTCTTCTTGGGCTGAGTCAAGGAGCTGGGGGGGTGGATTTCCAGAAAATGTCATTAGCTCTCCGGGAGAGAAAGACAGTCAGTCATCTTGCTGTGTTATCAGGAGTTTCCATGTAGTCACAAACTGGGCCCAGGCTAAACTTAGTTTCCCTGTGTTTTTGAGAACTGCACACAAAAAAATGTGAGCCAGTGCACGTAACTAAGAGGACACGTGCACATGGCAGTTACAGTTCACTACACTACACTTCACTAGAGACACACACACACACACACAAATTTTTTTCCAATATGACTCATGTTTATGTTTTTAAGACTTATTCAGTGCCCTGGTAGGTTGTACTTGTAGGTTGAAATCTCTTGACCTCCCAATAATTCTTTAGCAAATGTGCATGGCACTTTCTGCAAATGTGTAAATGGTCAAAAGTGGTGTCCTAAGGTACTCTGTCTCATCAGGCAAACCTTTATTTACTCATTCAGTGTAGGTACTCCCTTATGTGCAGTACCACTATGGCTTACACACTGTACTTCCTCTTCTAGTCAGGCTCTGCCCTTTCATAAAAGTGCATCTTTCTGCTCAGGCCCATGTAGCAAAACTCCCTGGGAACAAAAGGAGCAGCTTGTTGGGTTTAATTAGGTAGCAGAAGAGAGGGCACTGGGGGGTTGTTCCTGGTAGAGTGTATTTATCAAATCTGCTGTGTATTTGCTTTCTCTCCCTTTCATCCGACTCTCCCCTCCCTCTCTCTTTCTCTCTCTCTCTCTCTCTCTCTTCATTTTTTCTCTCTTTGTTTTCTCTCTCTGTGTTCTATCACAGACATGTAAACCTCTCCAGGGTCAGTAGAAAGACATGCAGAAATCCTGTGGCAGCAACACAGCTGAATGCCCTGTGCTTTTCTGCCACAGTGTGTTGAGAACAGACTCAGATGCTCACATGTGAATGACTAAACTTGTGGGTTCTGTTTTGTTGGGCCTCAGGAGGGGTAGGTTTTGCTCTCCATGTATTGCAGGACTGAAACCAAAGCTTGGCAAAGTACATTTTTAAAACTAAAAACACAAATTTGATGGAGTTATTCGCATGTGTTTAGCCCTTCTAGTTGTATTTCATTCATACCATGAAATATTCCTGCAATAAATCTTTATTATGGGAAAGGGCAACAACTCTCCCTGCCATGCAAACCTTTGTTTATGATGAATTATCTTATTGATCATTGGGTGCTGTAAGTGCCAGACTCAATCTCCTTGATGTATTAACCTGTCAGAAACTAGCGTTGAGGACGTGGGAAGTGATAGTTTTTTTCCGTGGCAAATGAATGTATTCAGAAGAGAGCATGAATGTGCATTCAGAGGAGAGGGCGTGTACTGTAGACTGTGTGTATGGCAGGAGTCCTTAGATGACTGCATACAGCAGTAGTACTCCTGAATTATGAATGGCTGTAGTGCCTAACTGCTGCCGCTCCAGGTGACATAAGTCCTCTGACGAATCCTATAGTGCATTATGAATGCTCTCCTGGTTTTGTGTGTCAGACTGGTCTGGTCTGCCACGCCTAAGGGAAGCGCTCACTACAGTCATGGGTCAAAAGACTGGTATGGTGCCAGGTAGATGGATGTGGTGTGTGTGTGTGTGCGTGTGTGTGTGTGCGTGTGTGTGTGTGCGTGTGTATGTGTGTGTGCGTATGTGTGTGTGCGTATGTGTGTGTGCTTATGTGTGTGTATGTGCATGTCTGTGTGGGTGTCTGTCTGTGTGGGTGTGCATGTGTGTGTGTATGTGTGTATTGTGTGTGTGTGTATGTGTGTATTTGTATGTGTGTGTATGTGTGTGTGTGTATGTGTGTTTGTGTGTGTGTGTGTGTGTGTGTGTGTGTGTGTGTGTGTGTGTGTGTGTGTGTCTTAGAGAGAAGCAGAGCAATGAGGCCTGAGACCTACAGGGAGACACCTGTTCATGTCTCCAAACCAGCCAAAGTGTCATGCCAATATGTCTGTGCAGTCCTCACTATGCAAAAAGAGTTCGATTTGGTGGATGATGCACATGTCTTATTTTTTATTGTAAGTCACACAATGTGTTAGTAAGTCTATACAGTGTTGGGGATGAGCTCATAGGGATGATTGACAGCAAAAGACTCACCTGTCTGTCCTGCCTTCCAGGTGACTTAAACCCGCCTACTGTTTCATGTGTCATGTGCACTGGCATCGAAATATTATCCCTCCTTCTCTCCTACTTTCCTTCTACGCCTACTCTGCTCCCATTTTACCAGTAGCTCTACACTCTTATTTCCCCTAAAAAAATGTAGGGACCTCTGCTTCAACTGTGGGCCTAGTGAGCACTGCCGTTTCAAATCCTGTGTACGACCTGTACATATGGTTTTGACGATAAAACTGACTTTGAACTTTAATTTTGAAATAATCTTCTAAAGTCTAAGCTGGTGTTCTCCACAGATTTGGTTCCTTTGTTGCTTTTTTCCCCCCTTCTTTCCTGTTTCTTGTCACTGTCAAGTGAGCGTTGGCCTGTGTCAGGCTGGGCTGGATCTGGAGCCAATGCTAGCGCTCGTATCCTGTCATCTGTGCCATGTGAGTGCTCTGCCCGGGCAGTGGAACAGAAATGGGGGGTGGGTGGCTTGGGGGGTGGGTGTAGTGGAAGCTGTGGGGCTGGGTGCGGTTTGCGGTGTGTGTGTGTGTGTGTGTGTGTGTGTGTGTGTGTGTGTGTGTGTGTGTGTGTGTGTGTGTGTGTGCCCGTCTGCAGATGAAAGTGTGTGTGTGAATGCTGGGCGCTCTCTGAAGTGGTCGCTGATTGCTGGGGCTTTGGGTAGCCCTGAGAGTGCTGTGGCTGATGTTTATCGACGGCCTCCAGCTGCCTTTCCCCAACCACCTCTCCCAGTGAGGCGTGTTGGCCCTCCCTGCCCTGTTACTGATCTTAAGCTAGCATGCAAGCTTCTGTCTCCATGTACGTATCAGGTCAGTCACCACTAGTGAGATTAGCATGTTAGCATTTGTAATCCCAATGTCAAAGAACCTTCTATACATAGATAAATAACAAATAAGACATTAAAAAAAGATAGTCTTATTTAATGTCAACACATTCTGATATTGTTTGTTATTTTTTACATTAACGTTTTCTTATTCGTATTTGTTGAAGATACTGGAGTTGCTGTGAAGGTTTAGAGGTGGCTGTTGGGTCATTGTTATGTTTTATTCTACTAGTGACAGTGTGTCTTAACTGAAATTTGGGTAATGATTTAAAAAAATGCACCCCAGCCATAAATGACCAGTCCAGATTTGTGTGACATATGCCACTCTGTCTAATCTCTTTCTGAGCTCATAAATAAATCTCCCTCTGAGCCTACACACAGGAGGAATTAAAATAAAATTAGGAGTGATTATGGTGCAGTTTTCACAGTTTGTCAAAACCTCTGATTTCACATGTATTTCACTCCTTACAATGAGCCTTTTTGGTTTTTGTCAGGGCTACCGATACTCATGGGATCTGCCCCTCAGAATGATTTTGTTATTTGACAGACATATGTGCACAGCAGAGCTGCGCTGCTCCCATTAGTGTGTTTCTCATCCAGTTCTGTGAGGACAGTGCAGTATGCTGTGAGGCTGTGAGTTTTGGCAGCTGGCCAGATTCTGCCAACTGCGTGTGTGAGTGTGTGTGTGTGTGTGTGCCCATATGTGTGTGTGTGTGTGTGTGTGTGTGTGCCCATATGTGTGTGTGCAGCAATAGCTGAAAAGGGGGGGGGTGGATATGTTATGGATGGAAGCACTAAGCAATCGGAAAATCCATTGCAGAATCCACTCATTTCCCCCCACCCCCCTGGTTGTGTGTGTGCGTGCGTCCGTGTGCGTGCAAGTGTGTGTGTGTGTGTGTGTGTGTGTGTGTGTGTGTGTGTGTGTGTGTGTGTGTGTGTGTGTGTGTGTGTGTGTGTGTGTGTGTGTGTGTGGAGGGAGGGAGGCTGGCTCCTTTGTCTGGGCTTACAGTTAGACTGACATACTTGGCTGTTGATACGGCAGGGTGCTTTGTAAATGGAGTGGGCGGCAAAATGTTATGGAAATGCCTGATGTATATCCATAGGCACTTAATTAAAATGTACTAAAATTGACATTTTGAGGAAACAAAGCATTTGTACGATGTCTGAAAAAACAATGGCAGAAGCACCAGCAACAACAGAACCAGTGGTGGAATTTCAACCAATGGTGCTGTTACAGCATTTACTACAAAGAATTTGTGGGTTTTCCTGGGAGGTGTAGGGGTATTGTTGATAAATGAATCACTCAAAAAATTATTCAGTCAAGTCCTTGCATCACATTTAAGCTTCACAGTTGCTATAAATGGAAGAAGGATGAAGTGTCTTTTTCATGCATCATTTTCCTATTATTTCATCATCCGATCCTAAAGCCAAGTCTGATTTTAGTGTTCTGTGTTAAGGTGGTGGAGATGTGTTGTTAGGGTGGCCGGTTGCCTTAACTATAAAGCACAGCATTAGAGCCAGTGGCTGCCTGTAGAAACAGATATGTCCTAAAGTGTCCTGAAGTGGATGTGTCTGCGGAAACTGTAGTTCTACCAGAATGACTTGATAGGCAAGGTAAAGTTGAATGAATTTACTGAAGATAGCGTGAAGTAATGCAAGATGGTGCGTATTGTAGAAGTGACAATAACAATATAAAAGTAATTGTCTTTGGCACAGGCCCCTGTCTTCATTGTAGATGTCCTAATGGACATTCTGCATATCCTGCCATCAGAGATCTTGTACCCCATTGACAAGATGGGGACCAACCGGTGACAGTGGCTGATGGAGTGGATGAAGGGACACTGAAGTCGGTGTACTCTAGGTAGCAGAGAGCAGAGTTAGACAGAACAGACTTAAAGAAATGCACAATCATGCGGAAATTGAATGAATGAATGACGTAGAAGGTAACACCCGGCCCCAAAAGCGGTGATACGGTGGACAGAACATAAACTGACGCAGCGGGGGGAAAGAATTGATTGGTTAAGCGGGGTTAAGAGTGAGCTCTAGAGCTTACCAAACAAATCGACAGAGCTCCCTTTGTGTGGTGCCAGGTGCAATGTCCGCTGTATTTTCTCCGCACATTTTCGTTGAGATCATTCCAAATGACAAAAATTCTTGTGTTGTACGTAGCCTAATGACTTAGCAAATAATGCGCATTTTGGAAGTTTGCATTCGCATTTCTTTACTGTCCAGGAATTGTCCCAGACACATTATGTTTGTGTTCCAGTAATGACTTTTATGGTCCCTGGGACATCGGGACACCGTTAATGTCGAGCCCTGCTAAGGTGGACGTGTCTGTGTGGCCACTGTAGTGTCTGCAGACACAGGGGTTGCCATGGTAGGGGCCAGCAGAGGTGCTACTGTATGCTGTGCTGTGCTGTCAGGGCTGCTCTGGCAAAGGTGCCGTGTCAGCAGGAGGCTGCTGGGGTGGTGTGGTGGGGAATCGCCCCCCTTCCCCATTGCAGACCCTCGAGGGAGGAGCTCAGTCACCACCGATAGGGAATTGGCTTTGTCCTGTCTGCCTGCCTGCCTGCCTTCCTGTCCACACCTCAATGTGCAGTCAGTGCTTGTTTGAGCTGCATAGCTGTGTTTTTTATCAAAGCACTTGGCAGATGTGAGATGAACCTGTGGCTCAGTTTATTTTTAAAAATCCACACAGTCTTCAACCCTTCATGATGTATATATTTTGTGGAAATGTGTTGTTATGTATTTGTAGTAGAGTATGGTTGTATTGCTTTGGGCTGAAATGAATGTTCATGTTTAATTTTATTTTGATTACACTGCAATATTGTACACCTATGAGAATTATTCTGTTGTCAGCTCTTCCTCTTGGCATGAAAAAGGAAGTGGCATAACTCTAATTGGTTTCCCTCCAATGGCTTACTTGTATTTTTGCTGCAATGTGTGTACATTACTATTACAAGCCTTTGTGCTGTAATTTTTTCAGTCGCTTGTGTTTTATTTGGTGATAAGAGGGGAGGAAATGACATGCCTGTCTTTGAGGGACATGAAAGCTATTTCCTGCGTTGGTGTCTAGCCTACTTACAAAGATAAATGGGAATTCTGCATGTACGGATGGATGCTCTCCGAGGAAACCATGACTAGTTTTCTCGGATGCTGCCCAAACGACAGATGTAAAACCAGTCCCATGGGTGTCTTCCCGTTTCAGCCACATACGATTAATACTTATGTAGCATTACTACAGCGTCATGGCAGCAGAAACAGTGAAGGTGCAAATCGCTATCTCTTAAGTTAGGCATTGCCTTTAAAGGTGTACTGTCAACCAGTGTAACGGAATTGTTGGGAAGATGAAAGTTCTAAAGAATGTTGGTGTCCAAAGAATATAATGTGGAATTTTAGAATCTCACATTGTTGTAGAACACATTTCTTATTATAGAATGTTAAAAAAAACTCACACTTTTAAAGGTTAAAGCCACACTCTAACTCCCCATTCCTCACAATCCTAACATTTACAAAAGGTCAGCCTCCATCAGCGTGTTTTAATAGTATGATTGCATGTTATGTGTAATGGAGAGCGATGCTGTGGCTGTTGTCCTCACCTGCAGCCCTCCCTCCCACACAAAGGCCCGTGTGCAGCAGCAGCAACAGCAGCAGCACACGGCGAGAGTCGAGGGTGTGTGGCATTAGTCACAGCTGTGTGTGCTGCCAGAGCCCTGCTAAAGTAGGTTAATGTGCAGAGCTGAGAGCAGGAGGGGAGACGCAGCAGCAGCAGCAGCAGCAGCAGCAGTAGCATTGCCACTGAGACACACGAGAAGCACAGGAGGAGCCAGACTCAGTCTGTTTGAGCTCCAGGGGATGGCAAACATGCCCACCTCCCACTCCCCAAACATGCCCCCCCCCAAACATGTTACCCCCAACCCCCGAAATATGCCCGGCCCCACCAAACCCCCCCCCCCCCCCCCCCACCCACCCAAAAAAAAAAAAAAAAAAAAAAAAAAAAACATGTATTACCCCCCAGACATGTAGACATGTCCACCTTACTGACTGTCTTTTGGAGGCTAGTCTGGAATCAGCAGTGACTGGCCATAGGGTGTGGCTTCTAATGCAGTGTGGTATTGAAGAATGGCAAGAACTGATTTTAGAAATCCTCTGTTTATTTAGTTCACTTTAATCACGGTCACAGTGAGCCACAGTGAGTCATCCTCCTGGTCAGTCTTGAGTCACGGCCCAAATTTCAGCAGTAGCGGAGCGTGGTGCTGCGCTGTGCTGGATGCACATCACGTGTCTGTGTGTGTGTGTGTGTGTGTGTGTGTGTGTGTGTGTGTGTCTGTCTGTGTCCGTGTGTGTGCGTGTCTGTCTGTGTGTGTGTGTGTGTCTGTCTGTCTGTGTCCGTGTGTGTGTGTGTCTGTGTGTGTGTGTGTGTGTGTGTGTGTGTGTGTGTGTGTAGATACATTAGGGGGCCATGTGGGTGGACATGTCAGGCTGTGCCTCAGCGCTCAGCCCTCAGCCCTTCCCCACCCCCCACCCCCCACCCCCCACGCAGGCCTGATTGATGAGTGCGATGCAGTGCTGAGGGGCTCACGTTAAGGCGGCAGGTCACAACCTCCTTCTGTCATCTCCTCTCTGCACCGCCCTGAGGGGGTTGGGGGAAGGATGGGATTGGGTGGGGAAAGAACACCGCAGACAAGCTTCGTCATTCCTCCGTCATTTACAGGACGGTGCACAACACAACAAAGGGCTGTGCCTGTAGCCATGCCTGTCATTAGGGTTGGTGATCACCAACCTTGCCTTAACATCAAGCATTGGTCAACCAAAGCTACATTTTTTCTGAGTTACGAATAGGCTTGTACGTAATTAAACAGAGCTGGAACAAATAGTTGCCTCCGTAAAAGGTATTGATTTGTGAGTTATATATGGTTCAGATCTTAATAGATGAAGCTGTACTGTACAACGCCGAGGAGATGCCAATTATTTTATATAGAATCCCCTGACAGGAGACAATGAAGTTTAAGTGGTGGAACAATTAAATGGTATTAAAACCTCAGGACCACTTTTGCAGCCTCAGCATTGGATGACGGCAATCTTGATACACACGGGAATGTTTTCTGAACGTTGTTTTTGAGTTTTGCGGCATCGATTCTCATACCGTTTTATTGGATTTCGGTCTCTATTCAATTTTTTCCCTTCCGCATTAATAACTGCAGCTGAGCGTGTAGTAAGGTGTGTGCAGTGGTCCATCGCAGGATCTGCCACCCAGAATGTGGATGGATGAGTGTTGCTGGACGGGGTGTTTAAGAGAAATCCATTGACAGAGAGAGGCCCCGAGTGAAACGAATTTGAGTCGCTGAAGTGAAGTGAGGATTGTACATCAGAACAGTGGTCGCTCCGTTCCAGGTCAGTGGCTTGGCAAAAGGCGGCGTGTGGCGGGGTCCGTTTCCTCCCATTGCTGCAAGCTGTTGAGAAAATCTGGAGTCCCTCCTGACAAGGGCCCACCATTGCCACTGAGGCACAAGCCATTAATATGGCAGGCCAGAGGGGAATGAGGGTGAAATAATAATAAAATACAAGCACAAACCACTCCGGATTCATTAAAGCCAGTACACATTTTACTGTACATCGTTTATAGAGCATATGATGGGTATGAAATGTGACAGATCGATCAGATCAAGGCTGTTTTTGGTATTGATTTTGCATCTTAGTTCAGGAAAGCAGAAAATTGCCTTCTCTTGCTTCAGGTTTAACATAAGCTTTGTAGGTTTTATATTTCTTTCCCCATGCTGCACCATGCTAGTGCCATACACACTGACACACTCACATAATGAGCCAAATGAGCCAACACCAACATGGGAGATAATCTCATATCTCATAGGCCTGACCGTGAGAGTGGGAAGGAGTTGCATAGTAAAGGGTAGGAGGCTACACAGGATGGGGTATGGACAGACAGATAGACAGACAGATGGACCTTTGTACTGTCATCAGCCAACCAAGTCAGGTGAAATACTGTAGGTGGGTAAAACACACACACACACACACAAACACACACACACACATGCAGAGAGACACACACACGGTCTTCATTTTTTCCTACTGCAATGCTCCCTTTTTGTTGTTGGTACTGCACATTTCCCTATATTTCCCTTGATATGCTGGTCTTTGGGCTTGCTCTGAAGAGATTGAAGGTTTGGTCAGTTGGGGTTTGAAGGACAGACACAGCGCAGTAGTATATGAGTATGCTCCAAGCGCAGTAGTATATGAGTATGCGCCAGTGCTGCCATCTGCAAATGTTGGGCCATGATTGGCTGAGGGAACTCATGCAGACACTGGGGCTGCATCCCAAATGGAAAAAATGCTGCCTTCCAAGAGAGCGTTGCAGCAAGGCATCAAGGCTGTCTGAATTGAATAAATGCATAAAATGCTGACTTCGTAGGTACCTTCATTTGGCCCTATTTTATTTTTTTTTATTTTATACTATATTCACATTCTGTTGAACTATGAAGCCAGCTGTTGGTCTTAAGACAACAGCGTTCTGTGTTGCTGTCTAGCCAGGTCGTCCGAAACGAAGGTTTTAATTGGCACCTTGATGCCTGTTTAAGGTGCGTGACTTGTTAGACAGTGAAGGCAACAATGCAGCTTTTCATTGTGGACATAGCTTGGATTTTATGCTTGGCTGACTGGCATATAACTGTGTCATGAAGTTCACCACCTTTCAGAACTATTGCAAATAGCAAATAAAAACGTTAGCATATGACTTGACCAAAGTGCCTCTGATTGTCATCCTTCCCTGTGCTTTCCATTGCTAGAACAGGCAACCTCAATCGGATTACACAGGTGCCCCAGTTATGTAGGAGCTGCCTGAAGGTCTGTGGATGTGGTGCAGAGGTGTCAAGAGGTGTCAACTCCAGGTTCAGAAAGTAAAACCCTGCCAGAAATGTGATCCAACCGACTGAATCAGCTGATCGTAATGAGGTAGATCAGCTACTCAGTGAAGTCACCTGTGTTAGAAGGAGAACGTGGCAGGGTTTTTACTTTCTGAACCCGGGATTGACACCTCTGCTGTAGGGAGTGACTGGTTTATTGAGCTCTGCAATGAAGCTTCTTTTCTGTCATAGAGAGGGGGTGGGGTGGGGAGTTTAACAATTCTTTATTAAATCATTGTTGGACAATTACACGTCATCAACCACACATCTCACATTCTTCTGTGAATTTTAATGGTCGCCCCACCCTTATCAAACATTAAAAAACACCCCTTAGCTGTGACATTGCACAACACTTCCCACCCCCCACACAGCCACAAAACAATCAGTATCATTAATTAAAGTATAGTAAGCATGTTACATATTACAGAGAGAGAGAGACAGAGAGAGACAGAGAAAGAGAGAATATCTGCACAAGCCACTAAGCTGCTAAGTCTTTTATAATGGCCTTATTCCTTTTCTTTCATTTTCTCTTTCCTCCTCTCTCTGTCTCTTTCCCTCTCCCCCTCCCTCTTGCTCTCCCTCCCGGGACTGCCACTGGTTTTGTGGGTTAAATATAGACTGTAGTAGTCCTCAGCTTACACAATCCAGTTAATGTGTCCACGGTCCATGCCGGCACATTTTCTGAATAGAAAAGATTTGTAACAATCTGCTGCTGGGGCGTTTGTCTTTGTGTTGTCAATCTCACATAGTTGTGTAAAAATCTTGGCAGGAGAATAAAAGAACTAATGCTTCTTTTAGCTGATCAGGTTTGTTACAGAACTGCAGAATACACACACACACACACGCACACACACACACACACACACACACACACACACGCACACACACACACACGCACACACACACACGCGCACACACACACACACACACACACACACAGCAGAGCTCAATGCATGCTGGTTCTGTTGTGTAAATTCAAGAGGAGCTCTCTGGTCTTTAGTATATATAGAGAGACCACAACAGCTTTTTTTTGTGAGCTTAGACACATAATGGCTGCTCTCAGCCTTTAGGTCAGTCCCAAAGAGCAGTCATTATTTTCAGGCATTTAATTATTGTTCAGGCCTCCTGGGTGGATATTTAAAGACTTGTTTCCAACCATTTCACTTCAACAGTACATCCACAGCTTGGCCTTGATCAGGAAGCGAACTTCATGACTTGTCATGAAGGGATTTGCCGAAAGCCCCAATGTAGTCAGACTGTGTGTTATGCTGCTGGCTTACACCAGAGATGTGTTTTAGCTGCTGGGTCTGGGACAGGGATGCTGGGATGTCCATGGATGGCTCTGGTGCAGATGTACCGAACTCCTCAGGGCCCACTCCTGTCCCGGAGTCAGAGTTGCTGTTGCCGGTCTATTCCTGGAAGCCGAGATGTAGAACCTCAGAGGCTCAGGCTAAATTTGGAAGGTTCCCATTTTAGATGAATGACCTAATTTATGCCGAAACGATGTTTCTGAAGCTAATTATGGGCCACAATGATTCACAATGCAGTCATGGAAAGAGATTAAATGAGGGATTAGCAACGGGAACAATGAGCCATTTTGTCAATCCAGTTTTTTTTTGTAAATGAGCGTCAGATGTTAGGTACTCCAAGTGTGATGTATTTTTGGAAATCAGCTGTTTTCAGTGGAGGTATGCTGTTCCATCCAAAGGAACACTATGCAGGAACACTGAGCAGTGAGTGATGCTTACTCTTCCCAGGTTTGTGTGAGTGCCGTGCTGTGTGTTGTCTAATGGGCCATGATGGTCTTGAATCGATGTCAGGCTGCTCAGATGATCCTTAGGGGTGTTTGATATCAGGTCAAGAAGATTGAATCAGAATCGTTGCCCCGAAGCAAACATTTGCTCAGCAAAAACAAACATGCTTGTGCATACACACACACACACACACACACACACACACACACACACACACACACACACACACACACACACACATGCAGAGAGACACACACACGGTCTTCATTTTTTCCTACTGCAATGCTCCCTTTTTGTTGTTGGTACTGCACATTTCCCTATATTTCCCTTGATATGCTGGTCTTTGGGCTTGCTCTGAAGAGATTGAAGGTTTGGTCAGTTGGGGTTTGAAGGACAGACACAGCGCAGTAGTATATGAGTATGCTCCAAGCGCAGTAGTATATGAGTATGCGCCAGTGCTGCCATCTGCAAATGTTGGGCCATGATTGGCTGAGGGAGGTCATGCAGACACTGGGGCTGCATCCCAAATGGAAAAAATGCTGCCTTCCAAGAGAGCGTTGCAGCAAGGCATCAAGGCTGTCTGAATCAAATAAATGCATAAAATGCTGACTTCGAAGGTACCTTCATTTTGCCCTATTTTATTTTTTTATTTTATACTATATTCACATTCTGTTGAACTATGAAGGCAGCTGTTGGTCTGAAGACAACAGCGTTCTGTGTTGCTGTCTAGCCAGGTCGTCCGAAATGAAGGTTTTAATTGGCACCTTGATGCCTGTTTAAGATGCGTGACTTGTTAGACAGTGAAGGCAACAATGCAGCACACACACACACACACACACAGTCATTGTCTTCATTCCTAAAATAATAGCACTGAAAGCAACCATTTGAAATCATGATACTTCAAGCCTGGTCTCTATATATCTCAATATTTTGTCTTGACATGCTATTTCTCAACTATTTTTCCATAATTACAGTCTTTTCCTTTCCACTGTTTCAATACACCTGTATAATCCTGATGTACAACTTAGTGGTGCTATTGACTTTATTGACGTGCTGTGCTAAAATATGGATATGGTAGTATATTGGGATATTTATTTTCATAATATACTGATATATTGATTTCTGGTGAAAAAAGAAAAAAAATGGAATAACAAAGTTTAAACAATTTGCAAACAATAGCTAAAACAACATTGTGACCAATGTATTATGATATGTATTGTATTGTGAACTTGTCAATACCCAGCCCTATTACCAACTGACCTGTCTGCTCTCTGATCCACAGGCTCTTGCTTCTCATCGTATCTACATCCTAACAACACGGATCCCCTCCAAGGTAAGAACACCCAGCCTGGCATGCATGCTCTCAGCACCTTCAGAGTAGCCTCGCACATGCACTACATATGCAGATAACAGGCCTGCTTTATCTGGGCCTGTCCAAGCGTTGTGTGTAAAGCTGCAATCTCGGTCACACCATCTGTATTACTTAAAATACGTGCTTGTACCTGCGCGCACACACACACACACACACACACACACATACATACACACATACATACATACATACATACATACATACATACATACACACACACACACACACATACATACATACATACATACACACACACACACACACAATACGTGCTTGTACACTTAATGTGGGAGCCTACTTCACTGCCTCTGCCAGGATGTTGTATACACAAGATACAGAGTGTTTGAGCGTCTGATGGTGTGTCTGTGTGTGTGTGTGTGTGTGTGTATGTATGTATATATGAATGTAGGTATGCTGAAAATGTGGTTGTGGCATAAGGAAGGATTTAGAGGCCTGGGCCTTTCTGCCTGCTGGCTGCACTGTACTCTGTAAGAGTCTAGGGCAGACTGAAAAAAAGAGTGTTTTTCAGTGTTGGGCTGAAGGATCACTGAGATTATGCCCATCACTGGAGCACTCCTGGTGAGGTGAGAGGGAAGGTGAAGACCGCTTCAGTAGAGTAGTAGTAATAAAGTAGAAGTCTTTGTTGTCACTATAGAAAATACAGTGAGATGTCGTTCAGAGCAGCCAACAGATGCACAAAGTAAGGAGCAGTACATAAGAATAGATAAGTAGAATAGAATGTAGGTTCTGAATGTACAGCGATATACACAAATAAGAATAGAGGCTGCTGACACCTGGAAAAACAGACAGATAGACATATTTACTTCAACATTTTGCTACAGGAGGACACATTGGTTTGAGATGTAATTTAGGGGACCCTGAATGCTCTCTGGCATTGACCAGCAAACCATCATGTGACACAGCAACCCACTAACCTTGTGACCATGTGACATGGCTAGCAGCGATGACATCAATCAGCGCAAGGAATGGGAGCACATGGGTAGAGTTATTGTGTCGCTCTTGGTCTTCGTAAGTGTGTATACATTTTGCTGCTGCCTGTTAGGCAGCGCTTGTCCTCCTATTGCCCCATTGCGCTCAATTTGAGGGTAAAACCTCACAACTTACTCAGCACAAAGCAGCACAACCCCACCAGAGAGAGAAGGAGTTTTGACAGTCCAGTATTTTTCTGTATTGAATCCAGATGGATGTTGCACTTCAGTAGTGCATTTTTCTGTCATTGTGGCTGTGGAGTTGTGGTTTAGCTTTAGCCGTCATGCTAGAGTTGCAAGAATGTGTTCGTGTTTGCTGCAGCCTTTTACTATGGATGCTCTACTACAAATATAGATTTTTTTTTATTTTTTTACAGCAAACGCTAGCCTGTGGCTGCCACAGAGAGTGGCGAGTCTGAACCCAGTCAGGTCGATGATAATTACAGCCTTAGCCCTGCTCAGCAGCACACTGGGTTTGACTCTCCCCCTTTGTGTTCGTAGTTTGGCTCTAGGCAGCCGTTGGTTGTATGTTCCATGAAATTGGGGCGCCGATCTAACCTCTCACCTCCCGACAAACACACACCCACCCACCGCAGAGGTACCATGCTGTGCCATGGCTGAAAGTGAATGAATTTGTGCTACAATGTAGCTTGGTGATTTTTCTCTCTCTCTCTCTCTTTCTCTCTCTCTCTCTCTCTCTCTCTCTTCTCTGCCATCTCTCTTTCTTTCTTTGTCTTTCCCTTACCACAGCCGACTGACAAATTGTGGCGGTGGTTTCTCTCTCTGGTTGTAGACGTCTGTAGCTCCGGGGTGTCTGTGTTTGAGGTCGGTTGCTAAATGCTAGCTGGCAGCAGCAGGCACAGCAGCTCTCAGTGGGTTAGCTGGGCGGTGCTACGCTGCTGCTACACTGCTGCTGCTTCAGGCTGCTGAGCAAGACCCTTCTGCTGGGGTGATGTTGCTGTGTGGTGCTGCAATATTCTCCAAAGCTCTGGATACATTAGTGTGTGTGTGGGTATATGTTTGTGTGTGTGTGGGTATGTTTTTCTGTGTGTGTGTGTGTGTGTGTGTGTGTGTGTGTGTGTGTGTGTGTGTGTGTGTGTGTGTCTTAAAGAGAGAGAGAGAGGGAGAGGGAGAGAGAGAAAGAAAGAAAGAGAGATAGAGACAGAGAGAGAGCCAGAGAGAGAGACACAGAGAGAGAGAGACAGAGAGAGACAGAGTGTGTGTGTTGTTAAAGGTATGTTTGTGTTTCTGTGTCCAGTGATTTCTTTAAACCCGTGACAGACATTGAATGTTATTACTGCTGCTAATACTGCTAGCACACACACACACACACACACACACACACACACACACACACACACACACACACACACATACACACACACACGCACACACACACACACACACACACACACGCACACACACACACACACACACATAGAGCTGTGCACATAGTCTCTGGTTCACAGTGGTAAACAGCACTGTGGAATCTTAGCCTTGTTGTGAACTGTGACTGATGTGGGAAATGGTTTTATCATTCAGGTCAGCTCTCCGATTTATGGGACACGCTAAGCATAACTCACAAAGCCCACAGAGGAATGTGTGGTTGGAGAGGTCAGTAGACCCCACTCCCACACTGACCAGGTCCCACATCCTACTGCATCAGCAATACTGCTGGCATCTGCTGTGGCTATTTTATACCATTTCATTTAATTTACTTAATCACTGTCTCTTTTAAAGTGTTTGATTTATGTGATGGAATTAAACAGTGTACTTACAACTATGTGCTCATATGTAAAGGAATGGCCAGTTCCTCATGTCAACAAAACACATTGTACCCATTTGAAGTCTTAGACACACGGTTACAGGTCTATGTCTAAGTTGTTGTGTAACACATTTTTATTCAATATTCATGTCAGAGACTTACTTTGCCTAGTAATAATATGAAATCTAAATATAACACAAAGGAACAACATTTCCATAATATAAATTGTTCGAATGAAAATACTGAGGTAGTGCTACGGCCAGAGATCTCAGCTATGTTTTTTTGTACACGGCACCGGCTCCCGTCATGTAATGGACCGACCTTCTTTTGTTCAGCCTTGTCTGCTGTTCTTCCTCTGACTCAGCACGTTCAATAGACATTCCTTCCCCTGCTGCTCCCCCCGCTGCTCGTGAGATCACCCGCTGGGAAGGTGCAAGAGGCAGCGTGTGGACCTCTGCCCTCCAAAGGCGAAAGACTGTGACTTCAGTTTTCAGCGAAAAATGTGTTATTGTCATTTTTGTGGAACGGTAAACATCAGTTTTATCATGTGGCCAAATGTCTTGGGTCAATTTATTTTTGTTTTTTGTCTTTTTGTTTAAAAAAAAGATGTTTTTGCGTGATGCTGAAAACACATGCAAGCAGAAGTTTTTGTAAGGTCATTTTTCTCAGTTTCACACTCTGGTGAGTTAAGGTCTTTTGCCTTTGCAGGGCAGACCTGCTCCAGTCTCCAGCTCTCATTGGTTCAGCTGGAGGGTGCCCATCACTGCTTATTTCATGAATGGAATGACTGTGTAGTAATAATAACATCTAAGAGCATTTCCCAGGGGTACTACTGATAGTATGATTATCACCATTCCCACTGGATGCATGCATATCCACAGGCAATTGTTTGAAGGCTTAAATGCTGTTTGAAGATGGTAAACAGCTGAGGGAAGCCTGTCAGAGGTTGGTGTTGGGGAAGGCATGTGTAGGGCATGGCATTGAAGTGGTGGCTGAGAGAGCTCTAGGCAAGGGCTGACATTTGGAGCTGTTTGCTGCCCCACGAGGTCTAATGCTCAGAGGAGGCCTGTGGCCTGTGGCCTGTGAAGCTAGCTGTGAGAGCCACATTGATGGTGCACCTTCTGAGGACAGGTAGCCACAATGACTGGATACATAATATATTTGGTACTACATGGAATTTTTATAATCCATTTTAAACGTGTCCCAAATTATATACAGGCATTGGATAGCCAACAGCCTAAAACAAAGAGGTACTCTCCTCAAGTTACTACTGATGGGGGGAGTAACTTGAAAAAATGTGATTTTGAAATGTGTCCATATTGATGGTGATCACCCTATATATTACTTTATTATGATTTTTGTTGTTTGATTCCCACGGGAGATGATGTGGGGCAGGAAACGTCTTAGAAGTGCTGTGGTTTCCTCCTTTGGTAGCCGGGTCTGGGTGTGTGGGTGTGAATCTGTGTCGTCTTTCCCTCCGGCTGCTTTCTCACAGACACACAGTTAATTTGAAGGTGGAAGCACTCCAGTGGGACAACGTCTTTTGATCCAACTGGATACACCTCAGTAACCCTCCCACATGTGTGTGTGTGCATGCGTGTGTATGTGTATGTGTGTGTGTGTATGTGTGTGTGTGTGTGTGCGTTTGTGTGTGTGTGGGCTGTCTCTCTTTGTTTGTCTCACTGTCTGATTTTATTGTTATGTAGGCATGAATGTGGTTGTATTTGTGGCAATCTTTCTCACTGAATCTTCTACCATGTGTGACTGTATTTGTGCGATGGATACCTGAATGCGATTGATACAAGTCTGTAATGATCCTTACATAACATAAAATCACTGTGTACATTTCTAATTGACTGTATTCTGAGTTATACCTTTTTCTCATCTCTTAGGTAGAGCAGTCTTTCAATTACCTAGAGATTCAAGGAATCACATGCAATAAGCCAACACAGGTAAGAACTTTTTTGCTTTTTGTTGTGTAAACACACAGACACAGTACACCATTAATGAACACTACAGCAAAATAGCATGTTACCAGTCAGTCATCAATCAGTGAGCACACACTGTGCTTGACATGCCTTCCATGTTCTGAGATTTGATGATATGACATGTCTAAGTCAGAGAGCATGAAACAGATCGTCACTGACCGTGACCGCGCCTATTGAAGAGACTAGAACTAACTGCCGTATTATTACATTGGTCGACCTGGGATGCTTCCTCTTGGGTTCTAAAAGATCTTTACCACTATGATGCTCCTTTGTGTCCTCCGGTTGGCAACAGAGTATAAAAAGGCACATGAATTTTCTTCCTTTACTATGACATGTGCAAGTCAGAAGAGTGTAAAACAGATGTCAGTATAGTAAGGTAGAAGGTATAAAACTTAACCCATTATAATGTGGCTTTGTGTCGCCCAGTTGACTATAGAGTATGAGAAGGCACATGTTTTGAGATTTCATCTGTTTACTATGACATGTGTGACTCAGAAAAGCTTAAAGCAGACATCAGTATTGTACAGTAACAGGTATAAAACTCAACCCGTCACAATGTGCCTTTGTGTCCTGCAGTTGACCATAGAGTATGAGAAGGCACAGGTGTCTCTGCGGCTGGCCTCCACGGAGGAGGTGGATGAGGTGGTGGCCCACATCGGCAGCTGTCTGCAGAGGATATGTCCAGGCCTGTCTCCCCCGTAAGCCCCACTCTCCACTCTCCACTGCCCAACTTCACCTTTATCCTTTCCTCCCTTCACTCCTCTGCCAGCTCCATTAATGCTTATCAGGATCATTTGTTAGAAACTTGGAAAATTCATCTAAAGCACATCAAATAACCTCATACTCCTCCTACTCATGCTCATTAATATGGATTGTTTTGTTACGTAACTCTACAGCTGACAGTGAACAATGGCTATGAGTACACTTATCCAAAAAGGCTCATTTATTTTATTTTTTAATATTTTCATATTTTCATACCAAAAGTGTAAATCCTTTTTTCTTTTTAAATGGGACATTTAAACATTATCAGGT
>CM059266.1:17253780-17416280 GCA_030347295.1 Setipinna tenuifilis | reverse complement strand
GGTGGCTATTATTGCAGTCCTGGAGTTCAACCAGTGGTTCACAAAGCTCTCCACCAAGGATTATAAACTGGTGAGTTAATCCGGCTTGCGACTGACAGGGCTGACATGCTCACTTCTCACTTTTAGATGCAGGGGGATGCATCCCCCATCCCCCACCCTGAGCACCATAGCTCCTCAGACCCACACATGATCAGCTCAGTTGTGGGGGCCTCAATTTAAGCTGCGCGGGGGCTGAAAATAGGGGTAGAGTGAAATGTGCGCCGGAGGAGATGTTATCGTCTCGCGGCAGGTCTTCTATGTCCTGCTTGATGAGGATTAGCTGGGCGCACCTCCTGTGTGTCCCGGAGCTTATAAGGGGGCTCTGATGAGGAAGCTCAGGGCCACTTTACCCAGTCATAACACTTCACTCTACAGGATTATGTCACCATAGAAACGCCAGAAGAGCCATCCACACACAAAGGTTAATCAATCAGTACCCTACAATTACAGTTAACACAATTTAAAGGCGCTCCATGTAGGATTGTGGCCAGAACTGGTACTGCAGTCGAAAGCAGAATACTCACTGGTTCATTGTTTCCCCCCTAGAGGCAAGAGTCAAACCATAAAATGAAAACATAAGCAAAATTTGTTTGCTGTAATTTAGGTTTTAAAATGCAAATAAGCTAAACTGTTGTTTTAATTGAAAGCAGTATTTCAATTTAATGTGTTTTCTTAATCTCTACTGACATATCGGGACCAAAAATGTCTTGCATACAGCAACTTTAATAAGCTGGTTTAGAGGTGATATCGATAGAGGCATTGTAAGTAAAGTCATGATCAGTCCAGCTATGTGCTACAATTGGATCATGTTTATAAATCATAGATTAGCTTTTCCACATGTTACTGTGGAATTCTGAACCCAAAGTAGTTGTTAGAAGGTTGAATAAGTAGATCGAGTATTTTGCTGTACATGTACATTTTTTGTTTTTGGAGCATATAAGCCGCATTTTGTTCAAAGTCACTGAAGACCCTTGAGTCCTCCTGATGCACCAGCTGGAAGAGACACTCCAAAGAGGGTGAGGCGGCTCTAATGATGCCGCTGGCATCGCAGCCAACCTGTCCTGATTAATGCCAGCCAGCATCGCTCGCAAATCCCCCGTCCCAAAACACGGCACACCTCATTATGTGGGTTTGAATCCCTGTCTTAGAATAAAAGACTGTCACAGGATAGGAAAAGGCCAAAAAAAAACAAAGGAGAGATTTTTGTGTGGAAGAAGGGGGGTGGGGGTGGGGGGCAGAGTAGCCGCCAAAAAGGGAGAAGGAGCGAGACGTTAAATCAGTACTGAAATTGCTTTATCGGCAAGTCTAGTTGGTGAGCCATTGGCACCAATTCAGACGTATTAAAGTGTACAATGGATTAATCTGTGGCAAGCAGCTAGTGATGCTCCTCTCCTGGAAACTGTGGTGGCCCCTTCTGCATCTGTCTTTGTCTTTGTGTATGTCAGTGTGCAAATACATGGGGAGGCAGGGTGGTTTAATATCTGCGTGCAAAGGAGTTCTGTGTCTGTGTGTGTGAGTGTATGTGTGTGTACACACAATCATGTGGATATTGCCCATGTGCTTACTGTGTTACCTACCTGTGACTTTCGACTGCAGTGCCATAGAAGAAGCCTAGTTGTGTCCAGATAACAAGACAAGAAAACGAAAACAAAAACAATCACCATCCATTTCCAAAATAACATTCATGTTTGTAATGTGTTCTGAGGATTAATATGCATGTTTGTAATGTGTTCTGAGGATAAAATCAAGTGATTACCAAATTTTCAGTCACAAATATGAAAGAACCAGATGCTTAGCCATCCTTATGTTATACACAAATGCCTCTAGAATGTGTTGTTATACTACTGAAATGTCAGTCTGTCTTTGACCAATGCAGGGCATTGTCTATTTTTGTGTGTTTGTGTGTGTATGTGTATGTATGTATGTGTGTGTGTATGTGTCTGTGTCTGTGTCTGTATTCATCACTGTGTGTGAGACCCCCCTCTCTGCGGTTTGTGCCAAACCGAGCTGTGGTGTGTATCAGTGCAGACTGCCCTCCTCCACTGCCCCCCCTTTCTCTCTCTCTCTCTCTCTCTCCTCTCTCTCTCTCTCTCTCTCTCTCTCTCTCTCTCTCTCTCTCTCTCTCTCTCTCTCTCTCTCTCTCTCTCTCTCTCTCTCTCTCTCTCTCTCTCTCTATGCCCCCCCCTCTCTCCACATTCCTCGGTGGCCGCCCACACCGCTGGTCCCATGACCCAGAATCCATCCACCCCTCCTCCTCATCAGGCCCATCTCCTGCCCCCACTCCCCGCTCCCTGCTCCCCGCTACCCGCTGGGACGGCACTGCAGCAGGCCCCACACAATACCGCATTGTCATACTCCAGGGTGGCCACAAACAGTTAATGGAGAGACAGAATGTGTCATTTACAGAGCATTCAACAACATTTAAGCAAGAGTTTAACCAGAGGTTGGGGGGCGTTGTATGAGTCAGTGGTGCGGTCTGCCTAAGCAGACTAGGATGTTTTTGCCTCAGTGCTGAGGCTTGAGGAGACTTGAGAACAGGCCCAGCCAAAAGAACTGGGTCAGAGCTCGTCAGACGTTTTGCATTTTTAATCTTCTCCCCCCAATTTATTTTTGTCTCTGGGCTACAGCAGAACCCCTCACTTCCGCCCCCTCCGTCTGCCTCCAGCCTTCGCAGTGTTTTGACTAACCTCGGTCGCCCGTCTTCCAATCTCTGCAGCAATGGGACCAGTTCGACAGTAAACCAGCAGCGTTCCTTTTTGTTTCCTCTCTCCTCTCCTCTCCTCTCTCTCTCACTCACACTGCTGGCAGAGTTACCACTGGGTTTCTTGGTGCCTCTTATTTGTCACATTTCACTGACTGTCCTGGAGCAGTGTTTCAATCGTAGACTGTATAAAAGAGAACTGCACAAACCTTCTGTGTTGTCACGCATAGACTTTCTTACAGACCGGATGAGGCCTAAATTGGAGGTTCCGGGCATCAGCCATTTTTGCCAATTCATCCTGTAAATGACAATGTCAGTTATCTAGGGATTAAGCTAATGGATTCTAAAAAAATCACCCCCCTCAGAGTTATCATGGACCCAAAAACTACTGAAACAAACCAAAAGTTTTTTTAAATATTTTTGTTGTGAAAATTGACTTTTTAAACATGGGACTCTATGGGAAGTCGCTCGCTTCTGCCGCCCGCCTCCAATGGACATGTGAGGTATTGCAACTTTAGAACATTCAGTTTTGGCTTCATTGTTTAGCCTGGAACGTTGTCGCTTGGCTTTGATTGGGTGTTGTGTTGAAGTCACATGAGGAGGGGATCATGACAGGGCTTGGAGTTATCCATCCATGCCGATTGGCAGCAGAGCTTGGGGCCATGCTGATTTGGCGCCGTGGTTAGTGTGCCTCACGCCGCCATCTCTAAAATGACATCTCACCACGCCGGCCAAACCACTGTCTTTCCAGAGTCATTATGTTTAAATTAGGTTTTGCCCGGTGTTTAGTTTCTCGCCACGTTTAACCCGTGTTGTTTCTCTCGTTCTGTAATTATTTTCCAAAGCCACATTAACTCCCTGTCCTTCACTCTCCTTTGGTTCTTGTCTTCCAGGAAGGGGCTGTAATTCACACACACAGTTATTTTTTGTTGAGGGTGGGGGGAGTGGAGGTGGTAAATATCACTGTGTGGTGTTTGACTACTTCTCTCCCTCTGAATTTGCACTTTCTGTCTTGTTCAGTCTGTAGAAGTGTGTGACCAGATTCTGAGGGTGGTGGCCCGGTCCAGTCGGCTTGAGGAGCTGGTGCTGGACAACGCAGGACTCAAGACGTGAGTTGGGTTGCATGCATAGTTCAAATAACAGTGAACACTGGGGGGTACGGTACCCCCCAAATCAAGACCCAGTACCCCCCAAAGACACAAATATAGCAAGGTTGGGGGGTACCAACATATTAATATAATTAATCTTAAACATAAAGGTAGTGCCCCCCAATTATGGAGGGGGGAATTCACACATTTTCAACCAAAGAACAAGTGAGCACACATATCCCAAATCTGTTTATCAGATGCAGGAAGAGGCAAATGTACAAAAAAAGCAAAAGAATGCGCACTGATTTTATTGTTCCCTGAAAAATAATTTTCAATGATGCACACACAGCAATGTTTCAGCATACTCTGGCCTTTGTCAAGTCTTAGGCTGCCTATCAGATGGAAACAACAGATTTTGTATCTCTGTTTTTCTGCCTGTGTCTTTCTCACTGTCACCATCTCTGTTTTATTTTCCTTCCCTTTGTCTCTCTTGCTCCTCTTGCTGTCTTTCTGACATAAAGGGATTTTGCACAGAAGCTGGCTAATGCGCTGGCCCATAATTCCAGCTCAGGGCTTCATACTCTAAACCTTGCCAACAACCCACTGGAGGACAGAGGTACATTTTTATTTCATACTATTTCCACTTTGTTTTATGCCTTCATGTTTAAAATAGACTGCATCCAATATGAGGAGGGTCTTTGCCATGAATGTTCAGTTCGATAAAATATTTATCTTATTCATTTATACTTGGCTGGAGCCTTGATTTGACCTTCTAACTGATCAATAATGAACTGAATATATAGTATTATGCAGAATTTTCCTCCTCATTCATTTGTAAAGCATCACAATATTCTTCACTGTTTCTAGGGGCGGACTTGGATTAGTGAAACCACAGTATTTAAAGATGCTTGTTTGTGGCTGAAAATTTCGCATTTTTTTAAGTTTGAATCTTTAATGTGATGTTACCAGAATGTGTATATTTGCCTATCTGACTGCCGACCTGTAGAACAATGCTCATATGTGCCTATGCAGCAGACTGTCCTGGGTCCTGTCACTTCTGACAACAAAGGAATTCCCTCTCCATTTGCATAACAGAGTCGCTTTTGAATCTTGGCTCTGAATGAGAAGCATGTGTGGGGGGAAAAAGACAGAGGACAGGTAGGGGCTGGAGAACAGAGAGGAAGAAAAGGGGGGGATCTGTTTTGAAAGAAGGCAGACAGGACTCACACACAGACAGGTAGAGATGGAAGGCAGTGGGGCAGACAGAACTACCTATTTTTTGGCTGGAAAGTCAAGAGAGAATACAGTATGTTGCTCAGGTCTAGGTTAATTCTATCATGTTGATGTACCAAAAACCCATTATATACTTTTTGTGTAGAATGGAATATAATAGAATGAAATAGTATTGTAAAAATGTAAAAAGGAATAGAATAGAATAGAATAGAATAGACCATTAATTCCTTTGGGAGGTCCCTTCAGGGATTTGGGATTCCTGAAGCAAAACACCAAATCATGATGCACTAAACTAATGTGAAGTGGAAGACCTTACGTTTATTTATGTATTCATCTTATTTGAAGAAGCCCCTAAGAATGTTTACATTTCTGCCATGAAATATTTACCTGAGGTACCTCTTTGTGCATTACCAGGAATCGCCTCTTTGGGTGCCCAGTTTGCCAAACTCCGTAAAGGCCTCACACATCTCAATTTCTCCAAGACCTCACTCACGCCCAAAGGTAAGGTGATCTAAGTTGGAATCTGACCAGACAGTCAACACGGCATTTGTGCCAAAAAAAGAAAAAAAAGGACTTTTTCCTTCCAGGAGTACTTATCAAATTTTATCCTGTGCCTTGGCATGGGATGTGCATAATCTTCCTGTTGTAACTCAAAGCGATAAGGCCAACATCAGAGCTCTGGATCAAATCGTGAAAAATACCTCTAAATTCCAAGTCCTTCTCAAGCCATTCCATCTTTGAGTAGGCTCAGCATGTCTTTGGAAGGTACTTAGCAGCAAAGGCTCCCCTCTCTTTTCCCAATAAAAATGCAGATATAGAAGCTGGGCCTGGTTTGCTGTGTGGCTCAGATCTTCAGCCAAAATTAAAGGCTTGGTGTTAAATGAGCTGGGACACCTGTGTGTGTGTGTGTGTGTGTGTGTGTGTGTGTGTGTGTGTGTGTGTCTCTCTCTCTCTCTCTCACACGCGCTCTCTCTCTCTCTCTTTGTCGTTGCCCTATCTCTGTCTTTCCTTCTTTTATTTCCACCTCTCTATGGCTCAGTCTCACTCTCTGTGTCTCTCCATCTCCTCGCCTCATCTCTCCTGTCTCTCTCTCCCTCTCTCTCTCTCCCTCTGTTTCTCTCAGTGTCTATCTCCCTCTCTTTCTTTCTCCCCCCTCTATGTATCTCCCCGTCTCTCTCTCTCTTTCTCTCTCTCTCTCCCTGTTTCTCTCGGTTCCTCCCCTAATGTCACAGCCTGAGCTGAGGCGTGTGTGTGTGTGCGTATCGTGTCTCCCGGGCTGCTGTGGGAGGCTAATGAGGTGCTAATGAATGACACAACAGTGAGAGCTTCATCCTAATGAGTACAGGCCTCCACTGCTGCTCTGTGCCGGGGATAACAGACAGGTGGACTGAGTGGCGTTTATGGGGAGAAAAAAAGAACTTGACCTTTGTCAACCTGAAATTATCCAGGACTTAAAAGAGCCTGCCAGGCTGTGTGCGGTTGCATGTGTGTTGTACTGTATGTGCATTGTACTGTATTGGTTTCAATGTGTGTGTGTGTGTATGTAACCTAGCATGTACAGATATATCTCAAATGACACATTGCCAGCAGCAAGACCAGATATTTCAGTGCTTTTTAATAACCTTTAATGTTTAATAACATTAGGAGAGATAATGGTAAATGCAAAATGTCTTCTTGCGTTGCTGTATAAGTCCTTGATGAGACGGACACTTTGGGCCTAGATTTAGGCAATGCACATCTCGGTGCATGACACATTTTTAGGCCATGCCTCCCCGTTGTGTAGTTAGCGGGTTACTGTGCTTTAAAAGTCCTGTTTCTCACAGGTTGTTTTGAACTGCGCATGAGCAATGCTTCACTACAAGGAAAGTGTGGTACAATGAAGCACGACACTGCTAGACTATTGGATCACCGTTTGTACAGTTTGGGAGATAATTGGCTTTTGGCCCTTTTTAGGTTGTAAAATTTTCCAATAAAGTTTCTATGGGTGATTGTTTAATTTGGGTGTCTCCTCCTATGTATAAAGGCTGTACTGGCAGCCAGCCTATAGGATCTGTAGATATGCTTAATACAAGTAATAACAGTGCACACTGCTTGCCATGCTAACATATCCTGGGAGCAGTGACCGTGTTGTATATAGCCTACGTAGGCCCTTGGATTGGATGGTTTACAGCTTAAGGACTGGCCATTCTTTCCATTGGATGTGCAGAGTCTGCCTTTGTTCGGTATTATTTTAATGCATTTAGGCTAAGTAGGGTCAGTCGATGGGAGGCTGTCTGTCCTCCTGCCTACAAGGTTTTTTTTTTTATTCTCCCCCGTTGTCCTCATGCTGCTCTTTGAAGCCGCAATCCACAAGAAGCACTATACAAATGCACTTGAATGAATTGAATTAGTCCAGAATTCAGTGTGCTTCACAGAAGTCCTTTCAGAGGGTGGCTGGACACGGTCGGCCCATTTTACTCTGCTGCCTCGCTTCAGTGAGTGGTGGGGGTGGATTGGAGAACTTCACTTTTTTTTCCCACCTCCACATGTGGCTGAGAACAAGTCACGGCCTTGCACAAGTGTCTCTGCCAGACGCTATTGTGATGAATCTGCTCTATTTTCAGTGAAACAATTACAGGGCGAAATGTCCTTTTTAAGTTACTGTCAAAAGGCAGCCAATGCCTCCTCGGGAACACTAATAAGCAAACTACAGGCTTTCCCTGAGACACTGAAATATTCATGGAATTCTCCTGTTACATTACATTACATTACATTACATTGCATTTGGCAGACGCTTTTATCCAAAGCGACTTACAATCAAGGGGGACATAAGCAATAGAGGAGGACACAGAGTAGAGACACAATAGACATATGTACTTCTGCATAGGGATAGAGAGAGAGAAAGTTTAGATTAGTGTTTGTTAGTTATATTAGTTTTGTTAGGGAGGGAAGCAATCTCGGAAGAGAAGGGTTTTTACAAGCTTTTTAAAGATAGGGAGGGATGTTGCTGTTCTAGTTGCAACTGGTAGGTCGTTCCACCATTTGGGGACAACCACAGAGAAGAGCTTAGAGTGACCTCTCTTTGTGAGAAGTGAGGGTACCGATAGACGATTTGTGTTACATTCCTCCTTTTCTTTCCTTCTATCTTTGTTTTTCCACCTCTATTTGTCTCAGTGTGTACATGTTCTTATATGCTTATTCTCCTAGTTGTGGATACCAAAGATAAACCATTATCAATTTATGGGCCACAAAATATATGTGTATGATTTGCTTATTTTTGTTTAAGGCTGAGGTTTGCTCTGTACACAGTATATTTTTTCACAGTGTGAATGTCTGCCAAGTGAAATGAACTTGCTCAGCACTAGCCATGGTTGAGTGCTGTCACATCAGTGTCTAATCCTTTGGCTATACATCTGTGCCCGTCTCTCTGTCTGTCTCTCTCTCTCGTCTCTCTCTCTCTCTCTCTCTCTCTCTCTCTCTCTCTCTCTCTCTCTCTCTCTTCCGCAGGGGTGAACAGCCTTGCCCAGTCCCTCAGTGCCAACCCATCCATCCCCACCACCCTCACCCATCTCAACCTCTCAGGGAATATACTGCGGGGGGATGACCTCACGGTAGGCACCGCCCTTCCGAAGGCATTGGTCAGACATAAACATTTACACTGTCATGCAGAAACACCCAGACACATGCTCACAATTATGCACTGCTTACACTGTGACAAAGACCTTGCTTTCCACCAACAGACATGCAATATAGGCATAACCTGAGACACAACAGACACACACACACACATATACATATATAGTACATACGTACACATATAAGCATATACAGTATGCGGACTTACATACACACACACAGGTGCACAAGGTGCACAGGTGCACAAGACACAAGACTGTACTTTTAAAAATATAATGGATAAAGAATGTCAACATACAGAGATGTGAAGTGTAACATAGCATGTGAATATGCATTTGTGCTCTGAGAGCAGTAGTGAGGATCGTGGTACCCACATGCAGGCACTTGCACTCCTAATGTCCCCATCAATAGAAGCACATTGATCGCCCTGCAGACCAACACATGGTGGCCTTATGGCCCCGTGGGACACTGGTCTGTGTGTACAACAGCCAGCTCAACCTGTTTGTGCATCAGCAGGTCCTTCCCCCGCCCTGAAGCCACCACCAGCTTTGGGCCACTCACACACCATGCTTTTTTCGCCTCTGAAAAGCATTCAGTGTAGTATTCCAAAACCCCCACAAATGTTTTTTTTTTGTGAGCAACAGTTTTTATTTTGTAGAAAATGTAATAATCAGAAGAAAACAGAGGAAGAGGGGTCATATGATCACAAGCAAACTTTGCAAATGTACAGTTTTCAAAATCAAAAAAAAAAAACAGACACTTGCAGTTTTTAGAGAGGTTGTCTTCTAACTGTGGAGTGTTCTAATACTAAAGTACTGTTAGAGTTCATGGGTAGGTGGGGGTTAAACCAGTGTTTTAGGATGTTTTTGTTTTTGCAGATGTCAATCCAGTGCACAGGGTTCGCTGTTGTCTGAAACCCCAATGTTTAAAAAGTGTTTGCTGGAAATTGCGTATGGTGTTTCATTTTTTTCCATCGATGAACTCAGCTGTGAGTGAGTCACTGTATCTACGGAACAACACATTGTTGAAAGAAATGCAACCCCAAAGTTCAAAAGCCTATTACGTAAATCACCTCATGTTTCAAAAAGCTTCACTGTGTAACCCTTGAGCCCTGCTCAAAACACAATAAGGCCAACAATGGTCAAACTGCCACATTGCTCGAAAGGAAATAATTGAATTTAAGCGCCTGGCAGAGAAAAAAAGCATTGCCGTGTGAACAGCCCCTCAGTCTGAAGGGCTAGAGTCTAGACACTCCCCCGTCACACAACCACCCATCACTAGACAGTCAGTAAGAAGAGGGGCCACCAGAAATGTTTCCAAGGGGGGGGGGTTGTGCTTGGTGTCTTGTCTGATTGATGGACATTAGCGAGGAGGCCTTTTCTCTTTTCCACTCTCTCGTCCTGGAGACAGAGACAGAGCGAGAGCAGAGGAAACATCTGTCGCAGCTCAGATAAAACATGGCCGTTACTCACACATGACCTCAGCGCCCCTGTCGGCCGTAGATCTGGACCTCATGCGGACGGGCCTGACAGCGAGATGCTGTGCGAGCGGCTGCCGGCTTTTAATCTGCAGTGAATCATGTCCTCTGGAACAGTTCATTTGTCCCTCCTCATGCTTTTCTGTTTCTGTGTCTCCCTCTCTCTCTCTCTCTCTCTCTCTTCTCGCTTTCCTGTGAAGAATTTTTACAACTTCCTCGGCCAACCAAACTGCTTGACCACACTGGACCTTTCCAACACAGACTGTTCGCTTGACCTGGTGAGCACTGTTTTATAGCCATGGAGATTTGTGTGCTTACAATGAGGCACTCTTATTCCTATGTTTTTCAACACACTACTATTATTATTAATATTATTATTATTAGTAGTATAACAATAGTAGTAACAATAATAAGAACAATAATAATAATAATAATACAAGTAATAATAATAACAACAACAATAATAATAATATAATCCTCATTAATGTGTTAAAAAGAGTCACCACAGTGTCCCTTGTTCCCTCAGGTCTGCTCTGCTCTGCTCCGAGGGTCTGTGCAGCACCTCTCTGTGCTAAACATGTCCAAGGGGATCTTCCCCCATAGGTGAGCTGTGGAAACACCTCATACACTACTATGAATACAAATAGATGGATACTGTAGATGGATGGATAGATAGATGGATAGAAGGAGGGATGGAGGTATGGAAGGAGGGATGGGTGGATGGAGGGATGGATGGATATACTTTATTTATTCCAAGCTGGGAAATTGTAGAAACACCAGTTGTAGCCAGGGGCTTGTCTTGTAAGATAATGCCGTTGTAACACATTTGTGTTTTACTTTTACATTTCTTTATAAGATGTTGGTTTGAAAAGTGTTGAGCTGCTGTGATGGAGAAAACCACAAATGAAGTTCCCATAAAATGCACAAAACCAAACTATAAAACTTTGGACTATAGACTATTGCCATGAGCTCTGCCTGACTGTATGCATATAGTGTATACATTATACCGGACAGATGGGAGAGATGGGAGATAAATCCTCCTGCCTAATGTGGCCTAATTGTTGGCTGACCTTTGACACGGTGGCCAAAGTGCTCAATATATTGAATTGGTGTCAGATTCATGGTGTGAGTGCAGACTGCTTTTCTCTTAATGAAAGAAAGCAAACACACGGAGAGGCCGCGGTCCTCATGTGACTATGATTCAAGCAGAACGGATGGCTGGGCTGTCTGTCTGTCTGCATAGAGCAGAGCAGCAGTGGGGCATGTGATGGTCCACATGTCAGTGCTGGCTGGAATGGAGGATTCTGGGAAAAGGGCTGAAGGAGCCCACACAATGTGTCTATTGGTGTGACTGGGAGAGGATAAGGATAGCTGAAAACGTTGGTCGCTTCTGCCTTTTCAGAAAATCTTGTATCCAACAGACATGTTTTTACAAAGCCGATGTTGTAACCTAAAAACAACAACAAAAAAACTGTTTCTGGAATAAGACCCCAGGGTAGTTGTATTATAATTTCAGAATGTTATGTAAGAAATTAAACTAGTTAATTATAGTATGTGAGGGCAAGGGGGAACATTGTTTTGTTTTGTTTTTTGATAAATTCAAATGCTGCAGGATTTTGGATATTGCCTGGACATTATCTGCTACCTTTACAATTAAATGAGTGTTTTTGTGTTCCGTCCATGCCATTAACTGGAGCTCTATGTCTGTGTGTACAGGAAAGGAAAGGACATACCTCCAGCTTTTAAGCACTTCTTCAGTAGTGCCATGGTAATAAGCAGCATCAACGTGTCCGGAACCAAACTACCACCCGAGGCCTTAAAGTGAGCACGCTATCTTCTCTTTTAATTAAACTTGTGTTGTGTTCCTGTGTATACTGAGAAGCAGGAACTGTGTCAAACAGTGTCTGGCAATAACCAAGAAGCTAAATGTTTGTTAACATCCTCTAGTGCCTCCGGTGTAGTTCCATAGTTCCAATTACAAGGGGGTACTGGGCTGTATGGTACCCCTCGATCAAGACCCAGTACCCTGCAAAGACAAACATAGCCAGGTTATGGGGTACCAATATATTAATGAAATTAACGAAAAAGAGAGTAATTCCACGCGCTTCTGTGGTATTATCTGGTGCTGGGACTGTGATGAAGATGGCAACGCCATCGAAACGTTAGTCCTTATGTTGTGCACTTGATTAAAAAGTTAAAAAGTAATTATCTGTGCTGCTCCGATGTACTTTCCTAAATGTATATTAATGAGATTATTGTAAAACGTAAAAGGCAGTACCCCCTCCATTATAATGGGCTAGTATTTGTGGTTAAGAATATAGAACCTGCCCTCATGTCTGTATTCACATTTTTTGTTCACAGAGCTCTTCTCCTTGGTTTAGCCAGTAATGCAAATGTTAAAGAGGTTTCAATAGATCTAAGCTGCTGTGAGGTAAGGATGAACATCTCCTTCATGAATACATATGCAGTACTGTGCCACCGAACTTTACCATTATGCTGTTGGATAGAAATTTGGAATAATATTGTTGGCTAATCGCGACTGTAATTGTATTGGAAAAAAAAATCAGTCAGCAGTGGAAATGGAGTAATGAGGGAAAGTGAATGAGTCTGTGGTATCAGAAAATGTATGCTCTCTGTGGATAAAAGGCCTATTAGCATGCATATTCATTTAGCATTAGGGTGAGACGTCTTTAGATGAAAAGCAATCTGTGTATCAAAGACAAGAGCTTTAGTGCCTCATGGCAGTGCATTTGAGTTAATGCTTGTTTCTAATCGGCAGTCCGTGTCCAAATCTTATTTCATTTGTCGAATATGGCACTAAGGTCCACTGTACAGCATATAATATTCAGTTCATTGCTCCGTCAGGAAATTTCTAACTGAACCATTAAACTGTAAGCCATTTCTACTGTTGGTTAGCATATAATCACACTTTAATCCCTGTTACCTAATCAGTATTATTTGTGCTTATCTGCATGCTGTAACTCAAACTGGTATAATGAACAGATTTACAATCATTTTAAAAAGAGGCTTGAAGTTCTTTGTTTCATCCTCAAATTCCCACCTCTATCATATGTAGCCATTTGATTTTAAGTAATGTATAATCACAATCAAAAATCGATTTGTAAAAGTTGTAAAACCCAAGCACAGTCTGGGGGGGGGTGGGGGTCAGAATGGGTTCCATCTACACTCCTCACTTCTCAGCAGTCTGGTACAAAGAAATAACTGATGGTGCGTTTACAAACAGGCTATGGGTCATTTTGTTGTGGTCGGTGCTGGCCCATGGACAATCTTTACTGCCCACTGCCCTGCTGTGACGCCCTCTCAAACATATTTCACGTTCCACTAAGACATTGCTGCATAATGTTGTAAGATTGCAAAGCCAAATGAGGGACATTCTGTATGTACATTCTATATCTTTATCCCTGCCTATCTCCCTCTCCCTCTCTCTCTCTTTCTCTCTCTCTCCCTCTCCCTCTCTCTCACTTGCTCACTCGCTATCACTCACTCACTATCACTCCTTTCTTCTTGGCTTGTTCTTTTTTTTCATGACACACATTCACTTCTATCTTTTCCACAAATGTTCACGCATGTGCACACAAACACACACCCACACACACTCCAAAACATATTCTCACACACACAGATACAGTACACACGCATTTGTTCCAATTTAATTTACATCAATTTCATTGGCACAGTGATTCTTTCATTCTAATATGCTGAAAATCTAATTAGCCGTAAGCAGGCTTTAAACTCCATTAGAATCCCCAGCCAAATGTCTTGCAGCAAAACTTAATCATTGCAATCAGCGGCCATTTTTGGCCCGAACAAAGCAGTTGGATGAAGCATGTTGGACTGTCTAATTTATGACTGTGCTGCATTGGCGGTGCTTGTGTTTGTCGGCGTGAATGGGTACGTGTCACATGCGCATTAACATATTATTTTTTTATTTATGTCTGTTTTGATTTGTTTATGTTTTTAATCTGTATGTGTTTTGTGTGTATGTGTGTGTGTATAACTGCTTGCAGTGCTGATCTGTCTCACCCCTCTCTCCCCTAACGCGTCCTAAGCTTGGCCACTGTGTAAGTAAATCAGCTCTGTGAACTGCAGGCTGCTCTGACGCCAAACACCCCCCACCCCCACTCTCACCCCCACCAACCCTCCCACCCCACCCCCTCTTGCTCTCAGCTGCTTACTGCTAACGCACTCCAGTACCTCATTCAACTGCTTCCTCTCTCCTCTCCAAATTCTATCCTTTCCATTTCTTCTTTTGGATTCGAATAGCACAGATGAAATAGCCCTACTTATGTAGTTATTGAATTAAAAAGAATAGTTTTAGTGTCTTAGACACATTACTGTATGAATACATTACATACTGACATAGTTATTAGATAACATTTCTACGTGTTTCAAGGCTCAATTTGGGGTCTAACCTGGTTAAAGGTTCAAACCAATTCATTCTCAGCCAAGAGGAGGATAGACACCATTGCTCAGATCAAACGCACTTTGTCAGTTATACTTTTTTTCCCCCACCACATTTCACAAGAGAGACTCCACTCGTCTCCCGTGTGTGAGGGCCACACTTTAGTGTATTTTAGTGAATGGCCTGTGTGACTGCCTCTGTGTGCAGAAAGACTTGTGATCCTTCCCTGTTCTGCTTCCCTGCTCCTTGACCTCTGCTGTTCAGTGTAGTCATATGTGGTCATGTGGTTCCCCTCTGCACAGCTGCGGTCGGGAGGCAGTCAGATCCTGGAGGGCTGCATTGCCGAGATCCCCAACATCTCCAGCCTGGATATCTCAGATAATGGTGAGCAGGCCGGTCCAAACCAGCCTTGTTTAAAGGACAAATCCAGTGTAAAATGAACTTTGAGTATGTTAAAACATGATAATGAGTTGGTATTTTTGTTGAGGAGCAAAACTACGCTAGCCTATTGCATTCCAAACTTGATTATTTTTATCAGATTTATCGAAAATGCTCACCCTGCTAATTATTGGGGCACACTGTTAGCTTCAAGTTACAAAGTTCTCACTGCCTCGATTTAAATGTCAGGGCCCTTGTTATACTTCCAAAAAAGTGTCGAGCTACTTTGAGCTTATTTAATGGGTAAAAAAATAATGATGTCTTCAAGCTAACTTCCGATAAAAAATAATTGAGTTTGGAATGCAACAGGATAGCGTAGTTTTACTCTCCAGCAAATACACTAATTCATCATCTTTTAACATACACAAAGTACATTTTACACTAGACTTCTCTTTTAATTCCCATGTCATATCTGTCAACTGAGTGATCAATGACATACCCATATTCTCTTTTCTAATGAAATAGGACTCGATGCAGATATGGCCACGTTGTTAGTGTGGCTGGCCAAGAACCGCTCCATTCGTCACCTGTCTCTGGGAAAAAACTTCAACAATATCAAATCAAAGTGAGTGCTATGGATGCTGGCAAGTTCATGACCTTCTACATTGGCTTTATTGGCAGACATTTTCTATTTATCAGTGTGAGATGACAAGAATAATTTTACTTCAGGGCCTGATTTAGAGTTTGATGTCTGTTGTCCATACTCTAAGCTCGCTGACTATGAGAGAAAATGCTAAAACCCAAGACCCTCCTGCCCTCTCATTGAGTCTCTGTCTTCTCCTGCTCACAGAAACCTGGCAGCTGTCCTGGACAACCTGGTGCACATGATCCAGGAGGAGGAATCGGTGAGCTTTGTCTCTCTCATGCTGTATGCTTTGGTCATTGTACATGCACAGCTCATGGGGATTACACTGGTTATTTTGGGGTTGTTATGGCATAAAGGAAAAATCTATAAACTTCCATATTAACAGAATTTAAATGTGAATATTCTGGATGTGCTATCAGTATTTGTCAGTATTTTGTTGTCAGTTATTTGAAATCAGTGTTTCAATTTAACATACTGTATACTCCTTAATCTCTGGTGACACATCAGGATCGTTTTATTATCACTTGCTTTAAATTTCTTACATAGATTCTTAAATAAATTCTTACCTATCGCCTTTAAGTCATAAGCTTTCTTACTTTAAGCCAAAAGACTAGTTATATCCATAATCTGAATTCCTGCTGACAGGCCCTTTTGAATGGCAGATCAGGTACCCCTGTGAGCCTGTCTTTATTCTTATGACTTTAAATGCACTGGTGTCGTCGTAACAGCCGTGGCCCACACACACACCCTCACACAGGCAGGGCTTCATCTCCTCAGCTCTCTGGCATGTCTGCTGCACAGTAGTCTGCTGTTTCCCTGTCCAGGAAGTCCCGAAATGTTAGAATGCTTCATAAAAATAATCCTGTCAGTTCTTTGGGCCCCAGGAGAGAGCAGGATGAGAGAGGAGGAAGAGGAGATGGAGGAAAAGACGGAAAGAAGGCTCTGACTGTGGAGAGAATAAAAGATGGCTTTTACTGATGTAAAAATTCTCCAGATTAGATTTTGGAAATGAGGAATTTAATATCTGCATGGTATGAATCAGAACCTAAAATACTCGTATGAATCGGCATACCGAACTACACAAGGCACTGTCTGTCTGTGAAAGTTTAGTGCAAATTGTACAACCCTGGAGTCCCTACATGTTATCAACTTCTCAGCATGCTCTGCTCAGGGGTGTTTCTATTACCAAGTGTATTCCTTGAGGAAAAGCACTTAATTGCTTTTCCGTTTAATTAACATAAATTTGTGTGTTTCACAGCCGCTGACGTCCCTGTCCCTGGCAGACTCCAAGCTGAAGACAGACTTGACCATCGTGTTAAATGCGCTGGGCAGCAACACCTCTCTGACACGCCTGGACATCAGTGGCAATGGCATGGGGGACATGGGAGCCAAGATGCTGGCCAAAGCACTGCAGATCAACAGCAAACTAAGGTGAGGTGGTCTTGCTTTATGGCTGATGGGTGACATCCTCAACCAAGTTTACAAACCAGCACCATACTCTGGTGAAATGTTGCAGAAAAATGACTAATAAAAGCTACTACAGAGTGTTGAGATCCCAGCTTTAGAACGTGAAATGCCCGCTACATTTTTCATCCAAACATTTTTCCTAACAAACTGTTCATACTGTTCAATAGTGAAATCAGCAGTGTTAAATGCACAAGTAGAAGGACTACATGACATGACTTATACTCTCTGTGACCAGGAACTCCACGTCTGCTACTAACTCAAGGGGACAAGGGATTAACTTAGATCAGTAACTGTAGATCAGTAAATAAAAAATAAATAAACAGAATTCTTAAATGAATTAGATGAACGAACATTTAGAATGGATGCATTAATAATGGACATCATTTATAAAACATCAACAACATCATAAAGCTTGGATTGTTTTTAGTAGCATGGTAATGACTACATTTAATGTTAATAACCATTTTGTAATTCAAGGACCATCATCTGGGACAGGAACAACATCAGCCCACAGGGTCTGCAGGATGTAGCTGCAGCAATGGAAAAGTAAGTCTCTCTCTCTCTCTTTCTCTCTCTTTCTCTTTCTCTCTCTCTCTCTCTTTCTCTCCTCTCTCTCTCCCTCTCCCTCTCCCTCTCTCCTCTCTCTCTCTCTCTCTCTCTCTCTCTCTCTCTCTCTCTCTCTGTCTGCCTATCATAAAGTGAGTATCTGTGGATGGATATTGGGTCTGATATGAAGTCACAGTTGACTTTTTTGGATGGATGCTTTAACACTGCTCATAATGACTTGGATGGCTGGAGGGATGGCTCAGAGGCTGAAGATGCTTCAGTGATTAATCAAGGTGCTGAGCTCTTCATTAGCTTCATTAATAGACCAGACTCCATTAATAGATAATGGCCTATCTCTCAAAAAGTCATTTTCTATTTAATGAGTTGACAGTTTTGAGGCGAGTTGGGTGTGGGGGGCTTTTGTAGTTGTGTTTTTCAAGTTGTTCAGAATTTTTTAGTGCCGTTCAGAAGTTTGCTCCTAATATATTACCTGAGTTTATAAAAGTATTCTTATTATTCTAGTTCATGGAACATGGATTTGAAGCAAGCATTTATACTGTGCCAAGTCACAATCCACAACTATTTGTGATCATTTCAAGCCTAATAGGATTAATGTTTGTCTATAAAGTGTTAAACTAAAGAGTAGTGTTAACAACTCAAATTTAGTTATTGAGAACTGACTGAGAAGGCGTTAAAAATACAGAGAATTTCACTTTTTCTGATACTTTCTATCATTCTATGCCCCCTTTCTGTCATTAGAGATTCTAGTGGATTAAGTACAGTAAAATCTTTATAGTATGCAGAATGATGGTACATGGTACATTTATATGATGCATCTGCCAGTGCCCAATATGATATGACAGTAACCTACTTTTGAAATATTTCAACTCAATTGTAAGTCAGTGGGCACAGTGGTTTCTATTCTGGCATATGCTCTACTTTAAAAAAAAGTCTGTTTCTATCCTGGTTGTCTGACAATCCACAGTATGCATCTGTCTCGAGTCTGGGTGTCTGTGTGGGTGTTGAAGGGTGTTTGTGTGTGTGTGTGAAGGCCTGTGATGGCTGGCAGGAGAGATGGTTGAAAGCAAGCCTCTGAGGAGTTGGCCCTTTGCAATTCCTATTGAAGCAGCTATGGTCAAATATATAAACACTGAGGAAGGCAAATAAATAAATAAATGGGCAGATAAAAGGATTAGATAGAGAAGAAGGTGAAAGAAAAGAGGAAAGAAAGCAGCACCAATCCTAGGGGACATCAGTGCTCCTTTTCTCTCTGTTTTTTAGTCTGGGCAAAGAATGACCACTGGAGGAGAATATGAGATGAGCAGGAGAGCATGGGACGTGTGTGTGTGTGTGTGTGTGTGTGTGTGTGTGTGTGTGTGTGTACGTGTGTGTGTGTGTGTGTGCGTGTGTGCGTGCGTGCGTGCACATGTGCGTGTGTGTGCATGCATGTGTGTGCGTGCGTGTGTGTGCATGTGTGTGTGCGTGTCTGTGTGCGTGTCTGCCTGTGTGTGTGTGCATGCGTGTGTGCGTGCACGTGTGTGTGTGTGTCTGTGGTGCGTGTGTGTGTGTGCACGTGTGTGTGTGCACACACAAACCCACATGTGTGTGGCAGTGTTTATGTGCACAGGTGCACTGGCACATGTTTCAGCATTCAGATGTCAAAAGAGCAGGAGAAAAGAAACTGTGTGCATTTGTGCTATAATGTGTGGTTCTTGTATAACGGTTGTTTTTGTGATTTGCTTCATCTTCCTATAGCTCATTTTATTGTTAGTATTATGATGAATTTGATTTTATTAATTTATTTTTGTGCTCTGCACCCTGCTGTGAGTCAGTAATAAAGATTTAATTGAATTGAATGGAATTGAATTGAGGTGAGCGAGTGCCTCTTTGTATACCACTCTCTGTCTGTCTCTCTCTGTCTGTCTGTGCCCAGAGAGTGCTTGAGGCGGAGGGGTTAGCATCATCCCTGCTCTGCGCTGCGCTGCTTTGTGCCAGGGAGTGGTGGTACAGTCTGGAGGATGGGCTGGGGCTGGGGGAGGCTGGAGCTGGGAGCCGCGGAGGGGAGGGGGGGAGGGGACCGAATGGGGGATGGGGCCTCTCGGGTGACTGCTATTGGGCAGGCTGGGCTGCTTCAGAGTCCTTCTTCTCTCTCCATCTCCATCTGCACTGGGACTGGAAAGACTGTATCATGCAGGGAGGAAGTCGGCCAGCAGTGAGCACAGTGGCAGCCAGTATCAACAGTGCTAGACCACAAACCTTATCGTGTTTTTTGCTACGTGTTTTCAGTCATGCTCACTGTTCTCTAACCTCTGTACTACACACGTTTCATATTCATAATGACCCTCAGGATAATCTAGGTTAAACCAGACGAATCGTTAGGATTAACCTTATCCCACACCATGGCGGTGTGTGCTCACCTTTGGCAGGCATGAGTCAGCCTCATGGTGCCATAATTCAACTTTGGTGACACCTCTAGGTGTAATATATGTGTGGAAGGGCTGTTTGAATGTAGTTTTTTTTCCAGGGGCGTAGCCAGACATCATAAAAAGGGGTGGGACCTGAAAGGTGGGCCTGACCCAAAACACATAGTGGTACTATTATTACTTAAACAGTCAATCAAAAAACAGGCCCACCCCCATCCCACCCATGGCTACGCCGGTGGGTTTTTTTTCGTAAAAGGGAGACTTGTCCTCAGATTGCACGGGTTAGGTTCAAAGGTTAGTGTGGGTGGGGTCAAGGTATTACATCACTGTTCCATAGCTGACTCTGCAGCCTCTGTGCACGATGCGATAAGCCATGTGATAACCCATCCCCCTGTGGGTGGGTGGGTATATGTATCGCAGGTAAGGGTGCAGGCTGTTCCATCAGCCCCCCCCCTCACACACACACACACTCACACACAGCTCATGCATGGGGATGAGGAGGCAGAAGGCTGGAGGCTAGACGCTCCATTTACACAGGGTCACGCGGCCTCTAATGATGTCAAGTCCCCAGCAATTAGGGTGTGAAATGGGTTATTTCATTTCTGATCTGGCTCTGCCACTGCTGCCAAAATGAATCTGATAGGGTTTTTTTTGTGTGTGTTAGAAGAGCTCATTTTATTCCTTCCTTCCTTCTGTTAAAGAGGTTGCCTGTGTAATATATTCATGATTCATGATTCATATATTCATGATGAAATTGAGATAGATGAAATGATTATGTGGGGTTAGATTGTGTTCCTGTGTGGTGCTCCTGTTTGTATGTGTCACATTCAGAGTAGTGTTGTGCTCTGAATCCCTGTCAAGGAACAAACCATGCAGTCTATGGAACAAACAGTGAAAACAAGCTGTAACTCCACTCACAGCAGCTCGTAAAGAAGTTGTTTTAGCAAGTAGGTCTGTGGTTTGCCTGTGTTGGTAACATGAGGCATGTCAGGGTGTGTGTGTGTGTGTGTGTGTGTGTGTGTGTGTGTGTGTGTGTGTGAGAGAGAGAGAGAGAGAGAGAGTCCAGCTCTTCAGTGAGAATGTGTGTGTGTGTGTGTGTGTGTGTGTGTGTGTGTGTGTGTGCGTTTGTGTGTGTGTTAGAGAGGCAGGGAGGGAGGGAAGTGCCCCTCTGCTGGCTGTGGTCTGACAGGAGTGCTCTGCTGCCCCCTACAGGAACTTCACCATCAGGTTTATGCCCATCCCCATCATCGACGCGTCCCAGGCGCTCAAAGCCAGCCCAGAGAAGACCGAGGATGCCCTGCTCAAGGTGTGGCCCTTGTGCTCTAATGTACAACTATCAACAAGAAAGATAATGTCACCATTTATGCCCTTAAATGAGGAGTCTGTGAGAAAAACGGATGTGGTCACAAAATGCAGAAACTGAGAAAATGCAATTTATGAGTTTGTTTTTTATTTGATTTTATAAGTACATGCTATTTTAAAATGAGTCTAGCTGGGGACTATGTTCACTTGTTCACAGGATTGCTTTTGAAAACGCTGGTTTTAATGCAACTACAACTACTTCAGTAGGGGGAGTACGTTGAAAAATGTAATTTTGTGATTATGGACGTTTTCCATGCGCTCCTCAAATGTGGTTATGATGATGAGTAATGACTGTGATGACTGTGATGTCATATTCACACCTTTCTTATGCTTCAGAGCTAGATAGTGTATATCATCTGTGCCTTAGCATCTTACCTCTCTTTCTTGCCTTAAAACAGATTGAGCATTATCTGTTCAGAAACCACGAAACCCGAAAATACCTTCAAGAACAAGCTTACAGGCTGCAGCAGGGCATTGTCACAACAACGACACAACAGGTATCACAATTGTTATTGTTGTTTGTTTATTGTTTGTTATTGGTGTCACATCACATCACTTTGAATACCTTGGTCTGGTATTTCAGTGACCCTTCTCTCCCCCTCTCTCTTTTTATCTCCATATCATTCAGATGATTGACCAGATTTGTGTGAAGGTCCAAGATCACCTCAACTCGTTAAGGAGTTCTGAGACAGACACGATTGCAGAGGATATCAAGACTGCAGAGAACTTGCTGAAGGATGCCAGAAACTCAAAAACAGTAAGCAGGAAGTCTGAACAGTCTCAATCACTGTACAGTGTGTCTGGAAGCACTGTAATATGGCCAACAAAGGCCCTTATGTATTATGACTATGTTAATTATGTGGTACAGGAAAGGAAAAAAAACTACAGTATATTTTACACAGCCTAATTTTTCATTTACATTAAAATGTTGATGACATGCTGTCTGGTGTAGCACATAGCAATTTTTATCCCCTTTGAATGTCTAATCTTTCTATCTAAATCAGGTTTATACGTATATCAAGAGCAGCTAGGGTTACCATTTTCATTGATGCCATTATTGTTATTAGCATCAACCTGCAGATGAAAAATAGCCCTTGGCTAAAACTGGTACATGTACAACTGGCCTGTGTAAATGGCCATGTCAGTTAATGTACAATGTCCCTTCATTGTCCCCACCACCACCACAGCTGCTCCCCAACCTGTACCAGCTGGGAGCCATCTCCAGGGAGGAGCTGAACGGGTCCTCTGTGGGACCCATCCAGGAGAAGCTGGACTCCATGGCGGGGGAGGTGGCCCGGGTCATGGACGAACAGCTACAGGTACACACACACACAAACACACACAAACACACACACACACACACACACACACACACACACACACACACACACACACACACACACACACACTGCTGAGGTGCAGCGGAGGACAAGAACCAGATACTCACAGTAATGCAGTGTTCCCCCGTCTGTCGCAGTAGTTACATTCCACAACCCCATCAGAATCAGTTTTATTGGCCAAGTATACGTACATATACGGAAGTAGGGAACTTTACTCCGGTAGAAAATCCACATGTATATTGACATAGCATACATACAGTATATTAATGAAAAAAATCTGTGATATTGCGGGACAGCGAATGATGAACTGCAATACAGCAGGGGATCACTGTATACAGTCAATGACAAGAGCAGTCACTAGAATGTAGTGGCTCTTGTAGTTTGTAGTGAGGGCTTGATTGTGTGGTGCCCTATATTCTTATAACTCGGAATAATGGAATTTGGAAATCTATTGCTGTCATGGTAAAAATCTTTAATTATCCCAGAAATAATTGAATTTTAATCTGATTTTAAAATTTACTTTATAGCATTATTGGTGCCGTTTTGTTCTCTGTGAGCTGTTTGATCTGCGTTCGTCTGGTGGGCATGGCTTCAAATCGTTGCCGTAGTTGCATCAGCCCCAGTTGCCCCCACAGTTCTGGACTGACATGCTGAATGAACCTCCAACTTATATCTCTCTCCAAGCTGTCAAAGTCTGTTTTCAAGTGCTTACTCTGCAGGGAAGGAGGAAGGGAAAGACAAAGAGACAATGTGACTGTAAGAGATAGTGAGGGAGAGAGAGAGTGAGGGAGAGAGAGTGAGAGAGTGAGGGAGAGAGTGAGGGAGAGAGGGGGAGCGAGAGAGGGAGTGAGAGAGAGAACATGACAATGTGCATGTAAGAGACAGGGAAGGAGGAGAGTGAGAGAGAGATTGAGAGTGAACATGAGAGACAATGTGCATGTGAGAGACAGGGCAGGAGGAGAGAGAGGGAGTGAGAGAGAGCATTGCAGAAGGATGAACTGTAATGGGGCAAACCTTGAATGCTCTGCCAAACAAACAGCCAGGCTCAGTAAATATGTGCATTGTGTGAATTGCTGGCCTGTGTGTGTGTGTGTGTGTGTGTGTGTGTTTATGTGTGTATGTGTGTGTGTGTGTGTGTGTGTGTGTGTGTGTGTGTGTGTGTGTGTGTGTGTGTGTGTGTGTGTGTGTGTTTGTGTTTGTAGCTGTGGGGTGTGAGTGGCTGTCTGTCACCCTCTCACAGTGTCTGTAATCAGGCGTGAGGAGAGCGGAGGCGGGGGTGGTGCGGTGATGGTGTAGTGTGGTGGTGGTGGTGGTGTAGTGTGGTGTAGTGCTGTGCGGAGCGGAGTGGAGCGGAGTGGCTGCTCTGGTGGAGAGCGTTCTCCACAGCTCCATTCTCTCTTGTTTACGGGCTGCGCTGCACAGCACAGCACAGCACAGCACACACACTGCTGGGGTGCACAGACAGGCCACTGTGTGCCCCGGGCCCCCGCACACAAACGGCCCTTTCACTCCGCTCACCCAGAGAAGCCAGCTCGGGAGGAAATGCCCCCGCCTGCCTCCCACCCAGAGGCTTATGGGAAGGCTCCTAGCTCAGCATTCCTGAAAACCGTCTCCTCATACGCTGACCTGCATATAAAAAAGCATTTGTTTTGTTGATTTCATATACAATATTTGTAGTGTCTGTACACAATATGTATCATATTTCTGCACTGATAATAATTTCTAAAGTGTATGTAGTTCAGCATCAGTGAAATACGGCATTTAAGTTGCCTTCTATATAGCCATTTAGTTACATTTCGGCTGGTGTTTTTCTTTCAAATAAACAGTAATTTAGCTGTAAGTGTTTCAGTGCACAGTTGTGTGCTGTGTGTGTGTTTGTGTGTGCGGGCTCACACGGCCATATGTGTTTGTGCGTGTGTGTGCGTGCACGCGTGTGTGTGTGTGCGCACTTGTGTGTGTGTGTGTGTGTGTGTGTGTGTGTGCGTGTGCGCGTGTGTGTGTGTGTGTGTTAACGCTATCAGCACGAGAACAGGTCTGTGGGCTGCTGGGCTTGTTTGCTCAGGAGCGCCCCAGGTGTATAAATAACCTGCCTTTTATCCCCCTCGCCTGGCCAGACACATTGATCTGGGCAGAGATCAGGCAACACAAAGCAGCACACTGGGTTTTTTGGCAGCACTTTATAATGACTGCTTCCTAATAAGCATTTATTTGCCATTTGTTCACTCGTACTTAACATTTTGTTCATCATTTGGTAACCATTGCTTTTACACTATTTCTCATCAGTAAATCATTTATGAACACTTTTACAAATGTTAAAGCAGATGGATAAGATGATAGACAGACAAAAAGGCAGCAGGCTAAGAGATAGATAGCAGATAGCATAAAGACAAACATTCAGACATACAGACAGGTAGCCAGTCAACATCCAGACAGATGTGTGTCAGTATGTTTATAAATTATTTACTGATGAAATAGTGTAAAAGCAATGGTTACCAAATGATGAACAAAGTGTTAAGTACGAGTTAGCAAATGCAAAATAAATGCTTATTAGGAAGTAATTATTATGTGTATATAATGTGCTACCTTTTTTTTAGCTGTCCAATTTACAGTTCAAAACATCATATGCTCCCAGTCAAATCCACAACACTACAAAGTTCATGGTTTCTTTCATTTCTGTTTTAAGTTTACTACATCCAATTTTCTTTTAATGGCTGTTGGGGGGCATTACTAAACTTTTTAATTGGATTTTTCTGCTCTACATATGAAACATTTTGTTTGTCTTTTACCTCATTACACACACACTCGAACACACGCACACACACACGCACACACACACATGCACACACACACATGCACACACACACACACACACACACACACACACACACACACAGAGTGAGATTAATGTGTATCACCTAATGTGTTTGCTTTATTGCTTTGCTTGTCGGTGGCAGAGTTTGCTGGAATCCATGGTGGATGAGGCGGCGGTTCTGTGCCCACACGTCATGCAGAAGGTCAACCTGCGGCAGGACCTGATGAAGGCCTGCACGGGCAAGATGGTCGTCCCCCGCAGCTTCGTCAAGAACACCCTGCTCGAGCAGTCCGGCATCGACATCATCAATAAGATCAGGTAGGCGGTGGGCTGCTTCAGTACCTTGCATTGGAATGTCTACATTCGGTCATACTTCATTTTGATGGTCCTATAGACTGTTCACATATGCTGAGACTATTAAACAAAACTGTCTGTTGAAACCCTGTGTCTTGTTAAGGTTAGGCAGTTGGGGTTGGGGTTGGGTTTGTCTTAAGGTGATATGTCAGCAAACGATAAACAAAATGACACTCCATTTTTTGGTTTTGGTGGTTGGACTGTCCAAATATAATGTTGGCATACATTTTAGGTCAGGCCAAATAAACTATTAAACCACTGTTTAAGTGGCTGCACGCTAATAGGTAAATGTGAAACATGCTATAACAGTGCTAAGTGTTGAAATGACTATATGACTGTGATAAGTAAACAAATACTTAAATATATAGCTTTGTCTTCTATGCTAGACCTTAGACAGAAAGCAGCGACGACATTGTTTGTTGTGATATTGTATGTTTTGATGTATGTTTTGATATTGATGATTTTGAGCCAGATGCTCCTCTTGCCTGACTCTCTCTCTGTCTCTCTCGGTGTCTCTCTCTTTCTTTGTCTCTCTCTCTGTCTCATCTCTACAGTGAGGTGAAGTTGAGTTTGGCCTCTTTCCTCTCAGACCGCATAGTGGACGAGATCCTTGAAGCCCTCTCTGGTTCCCAGCACACACTAGTAAGGCATCGTCTGTGTCGGTCCGCTTTTACTTTTTGGAATGCTACGCGATTTCAAAATTTGTATCCTTGTTGAGGGTGTATCCAGTCTGGGTTTGAGTAACTTCCTTAAAGGTGTTACATGTAGGATTGTGGACAAAAAGTGCTCAAATTTAGATTACTGTAAAACATTGTTCCCCTTCTAGAGGCAAAAGGAAAAACATAAAATGAAAAAAAAAATCCCACTTTTAATTAAGTTTTAAATGCCAATATCCCAGCTGTACTATTTCTGTTAATAAAATCAGTATTTCAAATTGACATTTTTTTTAAAATCTGTGGTGACCTATTAGGATCATTTAATGATAACTTGCTATAAATTTCTCCATAAAGTACCTCTAAAGTTTGAGAAGCCCACCTTTCTTAATATGCGCACACTGCTCAGCATAACTCACCTCTCGCTATCTCTCTCTCATTCCTCTGGCAGGCGGAGCACTTGATCAGGAAAGGGCAGGCGTTGACACGGCAGGGCTCCCTGGACCTGGACGTGCCTGAGGAGAGGATGTCCAAACGGGGCACCATGGAGCTCCTGGAAGGAGAAAGGCTGGATGACCTTGAGACGTGCATGGTGAGTTTTTTTTTTTCTCCCTCCCTCAGTCTTCTCTTTGAGAGCCTTCTTCTGTGAAACTAAGATGAATGACAAAATAATACTCCTTTGTGTTGTGCGAAATTAAAAAGCTTGGGGAGAATTATTTTTGAAGGGTTGTGTAGCACTGCCTCCGGCCTAATCATACCTGTGAGCACTGATATATTACACAATTCCACGTTCACCTCATTACAAGGTTTTGAACAGTTTGACAGTGCAGGTGAAAGACCGCATCATTAGTATTACAGTAGTTGGTATACAATGTATTTTTGGCTCATTGTTTGTATGACAGGAAAGGAAGGAGTCCTTATGAGAAGAGGCAGTTTGCAACCATGTGTGTAGTGAGACACATCCCTTACTACTTGATGTAGAGCAAGCCTCTACCCCCTCCATCCTGGTTAAGGGTGATGAATCCATCTCTTGATCAATGCTGAGCTTGTGTTTGGTTTAACACACCAAACCGAAGAAGAGACAAATCTGGGCAAGGACGCCTGCCCCTGTAGGGACACAGATGCAGTTAAATCTTAGGCTGTGTAAAGGCGTTTTGCCTTTAACTTGTTGGAGGTGATTTATATGAAGGTGCGCTGAATGTTCAGCAGATGTTTAAGTCTTGAATTCATCTGGTGAAATCAAACTCAGTTTTCATCAAATACTCAAATAAGAGAGTTAAGTTCTGTCTGACCATTTTCTTTATTACTTGCAGTGAAATCTGCAGTACTTTTTTTTATTTGCTGTGGATAGTCTTACACGAATACAGGACAAGCTCATTGATGTACCCAAGAGTGGTGAAGGTAGTAGTAGTGTAGCAGTAGCAGTGTAACACATTTAGTCTATACCTTTTGGGAGGGCCACCCATAAGAGTGTATAAGCCTTTCCGAGGACCAGCCACCGGGTGAGTTAGTCAATTGAAAACAATAGGATTTTTTCAGGGGGGCAGGGCTGGGGGGCCCAATAATCGAATCTTTTTAGGTGCACAGCCATCTCTCTGGGCAGGCCTGCATTCTGGTGGATTGTCAGTGAAAGTGAAACTGTTGCTGTGATCCACTGTCATGAAGTCAATCAGGCGAATGTTTTATGTGCCATCGTGTCATAAGACATTGAAGCCCAGAGCCAGTGGCCATGATCTCTAGTCCTCACAATGCTGAGAGGGCACAGTAGGTCTGCTGTGCGTTGAGGATGTCTCTGTCATACTGGAGTCTCTTGAAGCTGGCCGTGTAACACTTTCTTTTCTCTCTCTTGTCTCTCTCTCTTTCTTCTTAACTGTCTTTTCTGTCTCCAAGTTTCTTTCTCTGTCTGGGAAAGGACTGCGAGTAGACTCTGTCTGAAATCAATAATCCTTTCTTCTCATATTCCTGTCTATCTGCCTGTTCCTCTCCTGTCCTGTCTGCCTTCTCTAATTCATTATTTGCCTCATGGAGACTCTGTGCTGTACCAGTGTAAGTATTGCATTTGCCTTTTCTGTCTGCCACTGCCCTTTATTTCTCCCTTCAGTTCTTTCTTTGTACTGGCCTCCCTTTCACTGTTGGTTTTGTCATATTTTTGTCCTACTCTCTTTTCTCTCTCTCTCTCTCTCCCACCCCTATTTCTTTCCCTTTCTCTGTCTTTCTCGCTTTCCTCTTCTCTCCCTCTCTTTCTCTTTCCTTCTCTCTCTTCTCTTATCTTACCCTGTCTGCCTCTTTTTCCCCTCGTCTCCTCCTCTGTTTCTGTCTCTTTCTCCCACTCCCACTCTCTCTCTCTGTCTTTATCTTTTTCTCTCTCTCTCTTTCTTTCTCTCCCTCTCTCTGTCTGTCTATTTCCGTTTCTTTTTTTGCACCTCTGCCAGTCAGTGTCACTGTGCCACAGTCTCTATCACAGAGACCACAGCTGTCCAGACCCTCACTCTCCATCCGACTATGTCCCCTCTGGGTTAAGACATCCTCCCGACACACACACACACACACACACGCACGCACACACACACACACACACACACACACACACACATATACACACACACACAGAGACACACACACAGACAGACACACAAACACACAAACACACGCACACACACACACACACACACACACATATACACACACAGCCTGGTGCCCCTGAGCCTGAGGTCTGGTTCTGCCTGTCACATACTCAGCACACACACACACACACACACACACCACAAGGACACTGATATAAACACTCCCCACAAGGACACTGACACAAACAGATCCAGGCAGCCACCCAGACATAGATGGAAATGCTGGCCTCTCACCACTTGCATAAATTGATTTCATAAAAGCTCATCTTCTGATGGGCTGCCTATGCCTCCACAACCCCACCCCGCTCTCACCCTCACCCTCTCCCCAGCCCCTGTGATGGATGGGAGGGGGGGTGGCCCAAGGTCAGATCAGCTGGCCACCACACAGCTACCTATCTGCTACCCAGAATCCTCCTGTGGTGTGAATCTGCCTTGTCATGCCTGCTGCAGATGCCTGCCTGTGCCTTCGCTCTCCCTGTCACTGGAGCCAGGGACGCCCATCTCACCCCATGTCACCCAGCTGTGTGCCCAGTCCAGAGCCCACACTAACCCATCTGAGAGTGGATGCAATGCCCACCGTAGATGACCTGTGCCAACCCTGCACCGTTTCATGTTACCTATCCTACCTGATACTGCTTGTAGTTTTAGAATTGTGCTTGTAGTTGTTGCCTTGTTGTAATCAGTCTTCATTCCTGCCTGTTCTCTAGAGTTGGTCCCTCTTCTATCTACTGTAATATTTTGATGTCTTAACATAGCGATGCATTCAATGTCTTCCTGATTTAACTGCAGACTTAATGAACTGAATTAACTGTAGCTGACACTGACATTGGTTTGAAGACCTCATAACGTAATTTGAATTTAGCCAGCTGTGCGGTTGATAAGTAGCAGGTAGAACCTGTGTGTGTGTAGTAGTAGTAGTAGTAGTAGTTTTGCAATCTAGCGTATGCAGAACATCCATTGTCAGGCTTGTGTATGGTGATGCTAATGGAGCTTTATGGCTGATCATCTCACACACACACACACAGCATGGAAAAAGGCTTACACACACACACACACACACACACACACACACACGTTAAGGCACTCTTCTCAATGCTTCAGCCACTTGACAGCAGCTCATTCCACTGCTTGGGGAAGCTCTCCTCAGCTGATAAAATGCTATCAGTGCAGATAAATGGCAGTGGACAGGGATACTGGGTCTGCTGCTCTACAGCACTCACTCTCTTTCTCTCTCTCGGCACTGAACGGAAAACAAATTGTCCGATGTACAGATGAAATACAGTAGAAATACAGTACATAACTGCTTTGGTTAATATGAGTTTGCACTACTAAAGAAAACAGCTGCAAGTTCTCCACAAAAAAATGACAGCTTTAAACCAGATTATTATTGCGCAATACTTGTCTGACTTCCTTCAATCCTGTTTGTCATTATTAAGTCCATTATTGTAGACCTGGTATTTCACTTTTTCCATTTTGACTCTGACATTTAGAATAAAGGAGCTTCTAAGTTTGGGAGTTTCTTTCGCTTGTTTTCCAGTCATCGAAAGAAAAGATTAAAAAAATCGATTATCAGTAAAAGGTCAATGTTTTGTCCTACTTCATAGATGACCCCTAAGTCCAAGAGGAAGAGCATTCACAGTAGGATGCTGCGACCTGTCTCTCGTGCATTTGGTAAGTCAGTATCGACCATGTCTATAGTCTATACCATGCTCATGTGTCTTATATGAAAGTGTAACTATCATCAACATTGGTATCATCAATAGTCACTGTGTTGATGATACAAAATATTGCCTACTTGTAACGTAGTTTGTGTTCATAGGCTGTCGACAATTTTTTTTGCCACTTTACTTTGTCAATACAACTTACATAAAATGGAAACAACCACTAGTTATGTGAAATGTAGTTTTAAATAAAATCAGTGTTGTGTAGCCATTCTGTTTTTTCCTACTCTGACCAGTGATGTTTTTGTTACCCTGTAATACTGTTTTGTTGTTTTTTTTAATTCCTGCTCATCGCTCATCATATCATGTAGAAATGGAGTTTGACCTGGACAAGGCTCTGGAGGACGTGCCAGTCCATGTGGAGGACCAGGCTGCCCCCTCCAAGCTGGAGAAGAAGGCGTCGGGAGCGCTGGGCGAGCTGCCCTCAGAGGGAAAGAAGCTCCAGCACTTCACCAAGCTTAGGCCCAAGAGGAACAAGAAGACCCAGTCCAGCAAGGTCCCGGTAGGTGTCATGTCAAAACTGGGGCAGCTCTGAACGATATGGCAAAAAAAGAAAAAAGAACACAATATATGTTTATATATATTTATTTTCCCTCCATTTCGTCCGATATTGCAAAAAAGGGAAAAGATCACAATGTTTTTTCCTTCCATTTTGTCCAATATTGATTTTTTTTATCACGACTTATCCTCCTGATTCTGACCGATTGAGACCATGTTGATTGAACATCAACATTGACCTGTCTTTGAAGTCAGTGACACATCTTAGATACTGGCTTTGTTTACTCCGTGTTAATTTGGCCATAACCATGTCATCACCACACAACTTGACATTATGTAACCTTTTTGCCAACTATGACATTAGCTTCAGGGGTGGAACTCCCAAGTCATGTCCAGCATCCCTTTTGCTGCCCTCTGGCTCGACCTTCACTCATTCTACTCGTTTCTTACGTTACCTTTCCCAGAAGCTCACAAATGGCAATGACGCAGGCAGAAGTGAGACAGATTGGTGGCGGTTGTGGCATTTTTGCAATGTGGTTGATTACACAAGTCCAATGCTGATTATCGTGGTTGACCCGAAATTCATCACGATCACGATTTGCAATTGATTAATCTCCCAGCCCTTCGCCAAACCTCCCTTCACATCGCAGACAGCCAAGATTGCCTCCAGTTTGTGTGCACCTCAATTTGTCTTATCAGCAGTGGCCCAGATTTACTGGAGCCCTCATATTTAGTTTGGCAAGAGTTGGGCCCAGTTGGATCAGTGAGTCAACATAATTTAATGGCATTATGTTGATTGAAGTCTAATTGATTAATGTGTGTTTCAGCATTGATATAAGCCAGCGTAAAGTACCCACATCAATGTTTACTGTGGAATTTGATGCCTGTGTTGTTGAATTGCTTTGTGCTTACCTACCTCAATTGTGTTGTCACAATGTCTCTTCTGGTGGACGTTTTGTTGAGGCCTGCAGGCTAAAGAGGCTTTCTTTTTTTTTTTGGACAGCAAATAAGTCCAGCTCCACCACAGGAGGGGGAGCAGAATGGCCTGATGGGAAGAGTGGACGAGGGAGTGGACGAGTTCTTCTCCAAGATCGACAGCAAAGTGAACAACAAGTAAGTGGTTTGGCTGCCATTTATATTTGGGTGTCTACTTTCAAAGTCGAGTATAGTGTTTCTATCTTTGCGTGGTGGTGACTGAGCTTGTTTTTTCTTTGCTATCATGACAATTATATAATTTTATTTTTCATCTGTGTAGCGGCATATGGCAGGGACTCTTGGGTTACCCATATGGCAGTCTGTTAGAGAAGTGGAATTACAGGCCATGTACTCTCCATTGATTAGAGATAAACTCTGTTAGACCATTTAATTACTCCAACATGCTGTTGTTGGAGTTGTGAAAGCCGGCCCACAGCACAGTTTTTCCTTCTGATAAATCCCAAAATGCGTCATTTAGACATGGTTTACTGGTTGTCCAGTGGTTGTCTTTATCTCTCACCCAGAGAGCCCCCCATCAAACAGCATTACCATCATCATCATTGGCTGGTGGTGGACTGGTGCCGTAAATGTTAAGCACAGAGGAACATTCCGGAATGTTGTGACCAAAAATACAATTTTGGGTTGGACTCTACAAAGCAGAAATATGTTGGTTTTGAAATATGTTGGCATGGCGGTTGTCCTACTTGTTTCTTTTCTTTTTTCACTTCATGCCTGATCACATTTGTATGTGTTTTGGTAGAGATTTTTGTAGTTAGATCAAGTAGCTGTACCCAAAAGTCGGGTTTTCAATGTGGAACTTACACCTTTGCCAAGCAAAGGCAAAAGACAGTAACTTCATTTTTGGGTGAAAACAAGTTATTATCAATTTTGGCACAACAAACATCAGTTTTATCATGCACCCAAAATATGCAAAAATATTGCTTTTTGCAGAAAAATGCTGAGAACATGTAAGTGGATGATTTTTAAAGCAATTTTTCTCAGTTTCTCACTCTGTCTGTTTTCATCTGTCATCTCCTGACTCTTCGCTCTTAGGAGGCCTTCCCTCAGGAGCTCAGACTCGCAGGATGGTGAGAAGAAGAAGAGAGGAGGCTTCCTGAACCTCATCAAGTCCCGCTCCTCCAGGTCCGACAAGAGCCACGCAGCAGCCGCAGCCGCAGCCTCAGCCTCAGCCCCAGCTCCAACCCCAGCAGCCTCCACAGCCTCTGCCTCCGCTTCCACACCAGCCTCAGCACCAGCATCCACCACCCCCGTGATCCTGGAGGAGCCCTCCTCACCCAAAGGTCCCGTTAGGAGCCCGGCCCCAGAGCCCAGGGGCCGACACGGCCCGGCAGCGGAGCGCAGCAGCAGCTCGGACCGCTCGGAGGAGCTGAAGACGCCCGACTCCATAGACTCGCTGGACTCCTGTGAGGGCAGCCCGCAGAGCGGACGGCGCTACGGGGTGCAGGTGATGGGCAGCGGCATCATGGCCGAGATGAAGGCCAAGCAAGGCAGGAGGGTGGTCGGTTCCCAAAAGGTTTGTGATTTTAGTTTTAAGTTGAAGTTTTAATTTCTTTATTATTAGTGCCTTAATGGGGGAAATTTACAGAAACATTGTCAGAAGTGTGTTTGTGTGTATGTGGTGTGTGCGTGCATGCATGCACATGCGTTCTGCACCTGTACCGGATCACTGAATCACTGTATCACTGAACCAATGTTTAGGAGTAGCCATGGGTTGGCTGGGGTGGGCCTGTGCCCACCCACTTGTCAATCAGGCCCACCCAATCAGAAGGCTCTTAAGGCTCGATTGACTGTTTTCGTAATAAAAATGACCTATGTGTTTTGGGCTAGGCCCACTTGATTTTTTATGGGCCCACCCATTTTATGATTTCTGGCTACACCCCTGCACTGAACCTTTGTCATTCTGATTTAGTCATGTGTGTGTGTGTAAGAGTGAGTCACTGTGTTAGTGGCTTTGGTTTGTAAGTGAGTGAGTTACGTTTCCAAGACAGCTATTGAATCAGCCATATGCACACCTTGAATAGGACTAAAGAAGGAAGACACTGTAAAATGCAGGAAGACAGATCATGTTCCAACATCCTACTGAATTTGATTTTAGCTTTAAATTAAACTTTGCCAGTGAACTATTTTACGTGTACTTTGTACCTAATGGGATTACGTTGATGATGTTATGTTGATTATGTTGATGATGTTATGCTGAAGTTTTTGTGTAATACTTCAGTGTGGTCCATGAATTTGACTTTTTTGGTGGTGCATACATCGTCGTAGAGATAGTATCCTGCAATGTCCTGCAATTCATCAGTTAGGTGATGTCTCCCCCTAGTGACCAAATATTTGTGTCCAGGTCAGCTGCAGATTTCTTGAAGCATAAGATGAAAGTGTGCAACATTTTGCCATTTTTTGAAGCTTGTTTTTAAAGACACAATATTTGAGCTGAGATCATCTTTAAATTAACTCTCGGGATTAGTGATCATATGAACACACCAAATGTTACGACCAGCTGCCCAGGCTATGTGTTACCCAGATCCATAGTTTAGGTTTGGCTACCCTGTAAAATGGACATAAAACCTTTCACAGCAAAGACACACACGCGCACACACACACACACATGCACACACACACACACACACACACATACTTTCTCTTGTATCATAGTGGGGTCCTTCATTGACTACCATTCATAACTAACTAAAGAATGCTTAACTGTGCCCAGACCAAAACAATCCCTAACCACAACCTGTCAGTAAAGAAATGTTTTTGCACTTTTACTTTTTTTCAATAACAACAAAATGACCAAGAAAAATACTGCTGAGAGTAGTGAGGTCCTTCGAAATGACCTCACTAGTCAGTGTTTTTTTTGTTTTCCTATTATAGTGAGGACATTTGGACCTCACAACTATGCCAGTGCAAGCCCACACACACACACACACACACACACACACACACACCAAAAAACATGATTTAGTGGGTCATCTACAGGAGCCAGCCGTGCTGTCTCAGTGTTTTGCTCTTCCATGTCCTATATGTGGGTAGAGGCTGAGTTCTGAATTACAGCTCCTTGCTGCCGCTTTAATACTTTGTTCTCCTCATCTACATTCTGTTGTCCTTAATGACCAACACAGTGGACATTACAATGCATTGTACTCCTTTCTCTTTTGTGTGTGTGTGGAAGAGAGAGAGAGAGAGATAGAGAGAGATAGAGAGAGAAAGAGAGAGAAAGAAAGGAAGAAAGAAACTGAGAGAACAGACAGGGAGAGGTCATGGTCCTTTCCCTAAACAAGTCCCAATCACATTATGTCTTTTAGCATGAAATGCGGCTGGTAAATGCCCATACCAGCTGGACTGGTGCATTGTTGGCTGCAGTAGAGCTGCTGGAAATGGCTGTGTTGTTGAGGCCATTTGCAGCCAAAGCCCCTGAATGGGATTAGACAGGGTGGATTTCCGAGAGCGTTCCACGAAAGTGTGTGTTTTGTTGTGGTCTCAGTTTAGTACTGGTCCACCAGTGTAGTGTATCATGCCACCAAACAATGTTGGGAAATAATACTTAGGGTAACGTAAAACTACCCACAATACAGATAGGTGTTAAGAAAAGCAGGAGAGAGAAAGTGAGAGAGAGATAGAGAGAGAGAGAGTGTGTGTTTGTGTGTGTGTGTGTGTGTGTGTGAAAGTAAGAGGTTTATGGTGTTTGCTGGAGTTATGTTTGCTTTGACCTGGTCTCACCGCACAAAGCTGTGTCTACCATCTGTTGGCCAGATTGTCACTGGTGCCAGAATTAAGGCCCACTCTGGCAGAAGAGCTCCCTCTTCAGGGGATGGCCAGACATGTGGGCCATGACACACATATACAGTCTTGTCAAAAACTGTTTGTACGCCCTGAGCCATTATCTTCATGGTGAGGAAAGCTTTTTCACGATTTGCGTGCTTGGGATCATTATCTTGTTGGAAGAAGCTGACGCCCATGCACATATTTGTTATAGTAAATTACAGTAAATTCTTTCTATAATACCCACAGTTTTATTTCCACTCAAGACGGTTTGTAAGGGTATACACATCATTTTGGCTGCATTGTAGGTTGTCTGTTTTGTGAATGACGGAGTCTTTCTTTCATATACAATCAAATACAAGCCAGAGTATCTTATTTCCAAAATTGTACAGTGATACTGCTTTAGCTTGTAAATTAATTACTGAAGCACATCATTTTCCTCATTATATTTGTCACGATAATACTACAGCCCAACGACTTTGCCATCTATGTGGCTATTTTAGGCAACAATTACTCATTTGTAAAACAGTACATTCTCTTTGGGGCTCTTAAAACATTGTAATGGTCTTATGCTTAAGCCATCATAAAATGACAGCAGGGTAATGAGTTCTGGTCGTGTAGTCGAGAAGGTCTCTCCTTCCCGGTTTCCTGTCTGCTGCCCTGTCGCGGCCGAGCTGGTGAAACCTGACGAATGGCTAGTCTAGCCGTTCCGCCACGTTAGCCTGTTAGCATTAGCACGGGCCATTGCAAGTCACATTGAGCCTGTAGAAGTGAATGAGCCTTGTAATGTGCTTTTAAAACCATTTCCCCCCTTGGGTGTCTCTCTGGTCTTTTAGCCTTAAACAAAAAAAAGGTGGGGGGGGGAGAGACCGTGCTTGCTAAGCTGCTGCACATAATTCTTCTTGAGGTGTAGCGCTCCTTCCGGCTGATGTTTTTGGCTCCAGATCGAGCCGGCGTGCCAATACCACAGCTGAGAAATATGTCAGGGCGAGGTGTGGCCGGAGGAGCCGTCGGTTAAGCCCTAGCTGTGTGGATCTGTTGCCGCCTCAGGCCTGGCGCCTGGAGGAATGCTCTTGGCCGGGCCGCTAATGGGAGGAACTGAGTCAGGGAGCTGGCGGGGGTGCGCAACGGCGGAGATCCAGCCGAGATGTTGATTAAGCTATTCGATGCTGCGTGTGGTGCAACATGAGCCGGGCGGTGGAAAGGTGTAGCCATAGACTGTGGTGTAGCCTGCTACTGTGGTCTGGTGCAGGGTTTCCCAAGATGGATGCCTCCACACCCTGTAGGTTGCCATGGCGCCGGTCCAGCGGTGAAGCAGAATACTGTCATAATATTTTCACATTACCAATGTCGTTTGTAAATTTTGATTTGTTTAAGTTATAATTATACCTTTTCATTATATGGATATTAGCAACTAGCCTCAAGTCCAAAGTAATCTGAAGTCAATTCTATTTTCTGTCCATTTTTCCTTGAGACAAAGGATTACAGGCCCTCCTGGCTAAAGGCTTACATAGCATCATATTAATATATCAGATATATATTTTCCTGTGTAGGGTATTTGTGGTGAACTTAAAAAGATAAATAAGTGAATAAATAACATTTACAATGTACAGAAATCATTTTTTATTCATTGAAAATTACCATACTGTTCTGCTAAAAGTTGTAAAGAATGGCCGAAAAGGAAAGTGCTAAAAATAATATAAGATATAAAGTAATTTCAGGGTGGCTTGGATATAAAATCGACATAAATTTTATGAGTGCCCTTGTCTCAAAGTGTTTAAACAACATTGGTGTACAGTGTTGTATTTATTTCAGATTTTCTTGCATGTTTTAAGTCTCTATAGTTCAGATGTAACATCTATCATGTAATGTAATGTTTTAAATGTGGAACAAAAGCTTTTGTGGTAAGACTGCCTGTGTGATATTCATGAGTGTGGTGTATGGCGTGCCTTTATCTGAAAGTAATGCGGTTGTTTCGAGGCATACTGAGGAGATGTGCTGTTTTTGCAGGTATCAGATACAGCATCCAGTCTGGACAGACCTGAGACTCCAGGGGCCGGTGAGTGTCAGAATAGAATATTCATCTGTGAAAAGCGGTAGCCTTTGTCATAAATGTTTAAGTACTCCTTACAGTTACTGTTGTCTATTCTTACTTCTCTACATGACGACCATATATAAAATAGGGTGTGGACATCTAATTGTTGTGACCACAGAATTCAATAATAATTTGAGTAAAAAAACAGTATTCAAAGTTTACAGGGTTACAGCTTTATTTGATCAGGAAGCAAAGTGAGATGATGAGCATTTGATGATGATGAACATGGAATTATATTGCGATTGATAATGAGCAACTCTTTTCCCTGCACTCTGTGTGTCTGTGTGATTAGCTAAGGGCCAAGCCCAGAGCACGGAGAAGAAGGCAGAGGGGGGAGGCGGCACGGAGAAGCCTGCAGTGACTGAGCCCAAACCGGAGAAGCCAGAGAAGCCTGACCCCGCCTCTAAACCCAGAGCCCCGCCCACCTCCCAGGCACCCTCCAGTCCTAAGCCTGCACCACAGGGCAGCAAACCAGCCCTGGCCGCCCGGCCTGCCATCGCCCAGAAGCCGCGGCCCACCTGCAGAAGCACTGGTAGGTGGCCATTTTTGCCTAGCCTGGCTGTCGCACCGCTTGTAGATGGAGCTTGGTCTGGCAAACCTCCCATAGACAAGAAGTTTTCAAGTATCTTTCAAATGTCTCTGTGTATTACTGAACAGAGCTACAACCAATCAGACCACTGATTCCAGTGATGTATGCGAAGTGTTCGTTTTTCATTGGTGCCCGATTTCTTGGGCAAGTTAGAACAAAGCTTGGTTAAGATTGCATATTTGGAAAAAACAACCATAGTTCAGTTGTGGTTGCCAAAAGAGGGCAGCATTTAGCCAAAACAGCCCATTTGGATTCCCAGGCAACATATAAGGCTGTAACTGGGCTTGTAGAAAACCCCTACAATCATAACCACTGGGAAAGTGTGTGTGTGTGTCCTTGTGTGTGTGTGTGTGTGAGCAAGAGATTCAGGTTTCATGAGTCACGTATCTTGAGATTCATGTGTAAATCAGACTCCAATTTCAGTGCGCCACACTCCCATCTGTCTCATCATTATGCTCCCCCTGCTCTCACATGTGTGATGGGTTAAATGCAAAGGTTGAATTTCATTGTGTGCACTGTGTGCTGTGGTGTGCTGTGTAATCACACTGACAAATTGGAGTCACTGTAATTCACTTTCATCATGTGTCCCCCCCACCCCACCCCTCCAATCCCACACAGATGAAGCCCCTGACTCTCCTGGAGGTAGTGCCCCTTCCAAAGGGCCGGGCCCACACTCACTGAAAAGGGTGCCTTCTGTGAAAGAGGGGACTGTGCTGGGGAACAGGCGCTCCCCTCAAGAGGGTAGGTACTCTGGGTGGCTGGCTGGCTGGCTGGCTGGCTGGGTAGGTGGGCGTCTTTGGAGCCTTTTGAAGATCAGTTTGTTATGCATGTTGTCATATTCCACTGTCAGTGCATGGTGTTTTGTCTTTTTCTTGCTAGGTTTGTTTTCCAAATCTTCCATCTTCACTTGTCATTTCCTGTATGGCCTGTAGGTCCACTCTCCATCAACCTCGGTTTAATCATTTCAGGAAAAAAACAAAACAACAAAAAAAATGCTTTTGGCAAGATGATTGATATTTGGTCATTTATGAGCTTACGAGCTATCTCCTCTCTGACTTTGCAAGACAGGTCAAATCAAATAATTTTCAGTGCGCTCCTGGTATCACTGCATTTAGGCAGAAAAACTAGACTGTATGTCCTTCAAAAATTAAAGCCTTTTTTCCATATTGCAAATAGATATTGGCTTAAAAATTCAGATGATTTCAACCACTAGAATGTGATCAGTGGCGGTGTGGTTTCATCTGCATGTTTAATTCACATATGCACAGTTTAGTTGTTATAAGCGGAGCAGTGGAGGTTATCCCATCAGTAGACAGGATCCCATCAAGATGTCCTTTTATTGTCTTGGACAGTCTTTAGATAGGCTTTTGGCTGTTAGATAGGCTTGGTGATTAAACGTAGAGAGCCAGGGTGAGTGAGGAATCCACACCTTGAAGAAGAAACAATTCTTAGAGGCTGTAAACAAGTGTATGGCCACGCACATCCCCTTGCCACACTTAGATGGGTGCAGGATCACAAACGTTCAACTGTACAAAAGAGAAAGTTGTCCGCACACCGACTACTGCAGCTCCCAAAGAATTTATTTTTAGCAACGTTTCAAGCTTATGGCTCTTCTTCAGGCTTACACAGGCTGGTATAAACCTGAATAAGAGTCAGAGGCTCAAAACACTGCTAAAAATAAAGTCTTTGGGAGCTATAGCAGTCAGTGTGCGGACAACCTTCTCTTTTGTACTGCTTAGAGATGTAGCCTAAACGGCAGGCCGTGCGGCCCTTGTGTTCTCAGTGGAGCCTCCAGCAGACGCTAGTGTGCCTGAGCAAGGCCCGGAGCCAGAGCGGCCGGCTACAGCCCCCAGGGCCCGACCGCTGCGCCGAACCTCCAGCGCCACTGCTGAGGAGGAGACCCAGCCTCTGGTGGGCCGGACGTCCCGAACATGGCCCGGTCAGAACCTCCTATACTGCACCTCCACCAGCACCTCCACACTTTTCCACTCTTCCTGCATTTCTGTGTTTGTCCTGTTCTACATCCTCATCGTAGAGTTCTTAGATTGCATCATCTTTCTATGCCTGTTCCTGTAGCGTTTCTCATCTACGTAACGCATGTTTTTTTGTTGTGCTTACTTTACATGTCTATGTAGTTTCATGCAGTAGTCATTTTGGGTTCAGATGAGTGTTTAGTACTGGCTCATGTGGTCTGACACATAACGAGAGGATGAGCTTTACTCATGTGGACTCAGCATTCCGCAGTGTGTTTCCAGACAACTCTGCATGGATATCTCCAAAACTTACCTTTTTCAGCTGTTGAGGACTCTCAGCACTGTCATTGTAGTAGAGTACAGTAGTAGAGTGGACATAGTTTATTTATCCCGAAGGAGCTGTACAGCAGCATATACACATCATATACATATATCACATATACACATTTACATATGTATACATACATTCAAGGATTTTTAGCATCACAGTGGAAGAGGGAACACACAAGGTGATGGATAAGCCTTAAGTAAGTTTTCCGTAGCAGGGACACTTCAGACACCCCCACACCAACACCCCCACACACACATACATACATAGGCACACAGACATACTATAGGAGTACAAAGAAGATATTGATTGTGATATATTAAAGGTGCAGTGTGGTGTTATAATAGTGCAGTAGAGTGTCCAGGGTAGTGTATGTGTATGTATAAAGGCACCCACATGAAGGCAGATAAGTGTTCAGAATCAGTTATATCATTAGCATTATCTGCATTATCGGCACCATGCACAGGCATATTCTGTATACACATACTCGTCCCTTAATAGTGGTGTGTAGGGTCAAGCAGTGCTGCCCCCTACTGGTGGCTCTGTTTATAACATATTTTTCCCCTCTCCCCCATTGTGCTCACAGTAAAACAGGGGTCGACATCAGACTCATCCCAGAGCTCCAGCCCAGGTCGTCTTGCCACCAGGGAGAACGGTACCAAGCCCAAGGATCGCTCGCCTGCCTCAGACCGAGACAAGGACAAAGACAAGAGCAAGGGGGAGGACGGGGGCAATAAAGACTTTGTATTTATCTGAGAAGTGTGTGCAGAGACACTTTGTTCCCACTGTGCCCACTTTCTTCCTTCCTTCCTTCTTTCCTTCTTTCCTTCCCCACAAAAGCCATCAGGAAATGCTATGAGACTGTTAGAGAAGCTGCCTTCCACCTCTACTGTAGCAAACCCCTCAGGTTCCCTCCTATGTCAGCCATCTCTTGAGAGAGCTGATCTAGGATCTGTTAAACCATTTAGCGTAATAAATGATGTTCGCATTGAAGGGCAGGGAATCCTTGATCACAGGTCAGCATTCTAAGAGCTTTCATATACCGGTGGGAGAGAGGCATGTGTGCATGTTATTTACTGGTGCTGTCTGAAATCTGAAAGGGCTGGGCTGCCCTTTCTCTGCAGGGCCAGTTTTTTTATCTGATTTTGTCTCCACAGCTTGCACTTATCTGACTCATTTTGTTGGGGCAGATTTGACTATTGGATGAGTTCTTAAAAATGTTTAGTTTTTCAGGCCTTAATCCTACGTTGCTGAAGAGGTCATCCTTTAAAACAAACAAATAAACAAAGAAAAAAAAGTATTGGTCACTTATGCAACTGGGGTTATCTGCCACTGCATTCAAACATCTGCAGTACACCAAACTGCAGCTCACCACCTCAGCCCTGACACATGGCAAAAGGCCTTAAAGCACTGTGATCACATGAACAAGGCGTTGCACCACTGTGTTAAATCCATTTAAACTCCCAAGATTCAACCCCCGCCACCCTGTGGCCAACTGTAGAGGGCGCTGCAGCTGTACTGAAAGCTCCAGCTCCACCCAGCCTGGTGCCGCTAAGCTACAGCCCCATTGCACTGACATGGAACCGGTGGGGAGGCCTCTGTCCTTAGCTAGTCAGTACTGTGATGCACCTTTTACCATTCATGGCTGGACAGATCTAATATAACAAGTACAGGCCACGTCTTACACACTCCGTTCTCTTCTTTGCCCGGTCCTCTATTTTTCTACGTTCCTCTGCAGATGTCTCCCTATTTTCCAACTAGGACACATTCATGCCCATGCGCGCGCACACACACACACACACAATCACACAGTCACACACACACACACACACACAACCACACACGCACACACACAGTCCCAGTTTCATATTGTCAGTTACAGTCGGTATGTTCTTGATCTAGCCGATGTGCGGAGCTGAAGCAGCCAGCCGGCAGCTTCCTGTTGTGTCTTATGAAAGGAGGAGCCATGTTTTATTTCCTGGAGGCCAAGTGTTGTGCTTTCATAAGTCCTCTTATCAACCCATTCCTTGTTTGCCACTGACAGTTTGTGACATGCATGTACGGTTTATGTGTATATATGTGCATCTCTGTCTGTATATGTATGTGAAATGTACAGTACCTTGGTTAAAAAAAATAATAATGTAATATATACACACGTGTGCGTGTGTGTGTGTGTGTGTGTGTAAAAGAAGTCCTATATTAATATAGTACTAAGCACACTGTCAAGACAGTTTAAAATGTGTTATACAAACTGTTGGTGATTTCTTTTTTATTCATTGCAATAGTTTTTCTTCCTCCTTTCATTGTACATTGTGTCAATATGATATAAAGCATTTAATTTTAATTTCTTTTTTTTTGCGCTCTAAGCACAATGATTATGGTTTTTGTTCGGGGCCAGGAAAATAAATATGAGGCCATTGGTGAATATGAACTTTACTATGAAGATAACTTGAATAGTAGGCCTACTTACAGAGGTAACCGCAGTGTGTTGCTTTCGTCCTGCTGGTTCTCGGCTCCTTCCATCCATAAATGCATTCTAGATGGCAAACATCTATTTGTGTATATTTATAACAATTAAAATTCTTTTACATAGCAAAAATGTTGGCAGTGTCTCTGTTATACAGATGCATGACATAGGCTACATGATGACGAGGCAGGTTCAGTAATGATTCCACTGACTCTTCATCAGGGAAACTATGCTAGATCAATTATTAGCAACCTGCCTTCAGAGGCTACAATTCAGCACCACAAAGGCTACTTGTTCCAGCCATTCCCTAAACAACTTCATTGTAATTAGCACCACTTTTCAGTCAGGTTGAGGAGTTAATTGTTAAAATCACCTGTATTAGGTGTGCTGACAGAACCAGATGAGTTGCAGTATTAGGTACTAGATTGAAGCTTCTGCATCCTGGTTGCGCACCGCTGTGCTAGACTGACGATGGGCAGCTATTTTATGCCCCACCACACATTGTGCTTTGCTAACTAGACACTAGGTGGTGTGAAAGAGCAGATTTGCTGTCATGTGCTCAGGCTCCTGGAAAGCTTTATCACTATGAAATCCCTTTAAAAAAATCTCTTGCTTTTGTGGGAAAATCAGTGAAGCAGTGTAACGTCTAAAATTAAATGTAACATTTACTAAAAACGTATTTGGCAAACGTTAATGTATGTTTACGCTACAACTGAAATGTAGCCACCAAGCTTCGATTTAGGACCTGTTGAGAATGAGCGCAAATCAATAACTTTAATTAGTATGACAAATGCACCCTACTATGCCATGTAAACATATTTCACAAAAGTGTCATCTACGTGTGTCTTGTGGGTCCCGGAAGTAGGCTAGTGCTGCCACTATAACCATGACCACAAGCAGAGCGGCCGAGGCTGACGGAAATCAATTGCTTTCAGTTCATTAGAGGAGCACATCTGCCAGAAGTCTCTCTGCGTCTGCCTTCCGTCTGACTGGTTAGATCTTCGCAATGGAAAGCAGTTTTGACAATTTGGATGCAGCAGGTTTTCTGCAGATTTGGCAACATTTTGATTCTGACGGTGAGAACTTTTCTATTTTAATAGAGCTATTGTTTATAGACTTGATATCACAATATATACTACTTATATACTTGAAATCACAAATGTCAGGCAACATTTTTAAGAAAATAAAACAAATGTATTTTTCTAGACAATGGCTATATCGAGGGCAAGGAACTGGACGATTTCTTTCGGCATATGTTGGAAAAACTGGGACCGCAGGTGAAGCAATGGTCATTGCATGTCTGTCTTCTGAAGTATTAATAATTTGTGTAAATTACCAGATTTTGCAAGACGAGAGTAGTGTTATGGGTGTTTCCACTGAACTAAACTAAATGTGTTAAGGTAATATCAATGTGCATTACATGCAATATACTTTTTTTTTTTCATTTTTAAATGTCAGAGTAATGTACAGAGGCTGACATGAACACACTTTTAAAACGTTTTGCATGGCATCGTTTTAACCTTCATTTACTCTAACTACAGTCCAATACATGGGACCACCCATAGTAGCCTCATAACCACAATTATGAGGTTCTGGTTAACATCTGAACATTGGGTGGGCAGAGCCACATCCCTCACTGCATGACAATGAACTCATTAGTGCCAATATCGGCAGCCACCACACACTGCTAGTGGTAAATAGTGTTCTCCTACTTAACCCTCATAGCATAATTTACTTGTTATGCATTTTCACTGCAATGTTTTGTTTATGTATATTTCAGGCTGTAAAATTATCTTTGTCAGATGCAGTGTATTAGGTTTTAATGTTCAGTCTTAACGGTCAGCTACAAATAGTGTACTATAATATCTTACCGTTTTGCAGCTACTAACATATTTCTATATTGTTTTCACCAACAAGTCTTGATGAATCTACTTGAACAGGAAGAAAGTGCTTCTCAGGAAGTGATAAGTTTACTGATAATGAGGAAACTCTGGTCTGATTTTTTTTCTTTTTCTTTTATGGCTGCCTTTCATGAAATGTTGGGTTGTGAGTTTTCAGTGATCTCTCATAAGCACACCATGTCCATGTCTCAGGACTCAATGTCAGCTATACTCCTAACCTTCATGAACCAAAGCTCACTATAATGTTCATATCCAAGTGATTGACTTGAATGCAATTTGTGTTCGTCATCGCCACAAATCATAGGGACAGTATGGAACAATAGTGACATCATGTAGGGCACCCCGAGTACAGCTGTGTGCATCGCCATGGTAACCCCATTAATGCCATGTCTACCCTACCAGGATCAGATAACAGAGGAGAGAGTCCAGCAGCTGAAGCAGCGCTTTATGTCCGCCTATGATGTCACGGCTGACGGACGCCTACAAATCCAGGAGGTAATGCAGCCAACTGTCTCGACCGCCATTGTCACCCAAGGGTGGGACGGGGCCCTCTCAATAGCTTCTTGGTTGTCTTTGGGTTTGTTTCTTGGTCGGCAGTCATGTGTTATGGTGCAAGGACGCTCCCCACTTACTTGTGACACAACGTTGACATAGGAACCACCACTTCCTCAATGTTCTCACAGAGTGGGTTGGTTTACAAAAGTATCGCACAAAGAGTGTGATACTGAGAGACGCATGGTCATCACTTTCATTTTGACATACATTTCAGTGCTCCTTTTTTATTTAATGTATCATAGCATAGCTGACTGTTTAATATGAACATAAATGTAATTAAATATCCAGGCCAATGCACAGTGTACTACTACATCTCTTAGTGTTTTGAGTAAAGATAGTTAAGGACAACAAATAATGTAAGATAGTGGAAATTTCCATAATGAAGAATAGGATTCACAATGTTTGTGCTCGAGACTATTCATATAACTACACTTGATACTTACTAATATAGGAAATTCAATATCCACTCCATCTTGTTACATCACACTTTTCTGCACTGAAGATGTTGCTGGGGAGTTTGGGGAGCCTATTTGGCTTATGTGAGTGTTGAACGCAGTCCAAGTAATCCCTCTAATGCAAGAGAAACATTGTTAAAACCCAAGACAGGGAGGATGGCCAGGCCAGCACTGCCAAGCAGCGGATGTCTGCCCACATGTATTAACCTTGAGCTGGTGGACAGGCGCTAGCATGGGCATAAATCTGATTTAAAGGATGGGGAGAAGAGGAGGGGGAGCTTTTAAAAACTCATGGCTAAGAAAGACGATTCTTCATAGTGACATTTATGCGTTACTACAAATGGAGAAATATAATCAATAAGTAGTAAAAAAAATCTGCATTTTGGCATAGTCACTCTAATAGAATGAGATGTTCATCTACTATGCTAATGATTGATGATATATACACATATCTGCATGTGACCGTGTTATATGTTCTGTTAACTGTGTTCGCTTCAGTTGTATAAGCAAGTGTTTTTAAATATCTTTTTGACCGTGTTGCATTTATATATACATAGGCTGTGGTCATCAGCAGAGTGCTTCCTGCTGGCAGTCTGTCAGAGCTGCAGTGTTACTTTTTGTGTCATGATTCACACACTCACTGCATGCTATGTTGTAGCTGGCAAACATGATCCTTCCAGAGGATGAAAACTTCCTGTTGGTCTTTCGGAGGGAGGCCCCACTGGACAACAGTGTTGACTTCATGAAGGTGAGCTCACAAGTCCCAAGTTTCTTTGGCGGTCTTTCAGTGGTGGTTTTGTCATTCTTACATACCAGGATGGTGGGCAGATAATGGTTAGGGAGTTGGTGTTGGGATGGGTGGTGGCTTTGATTCCTGTACCAGTAGGAAAAAACCCTCATCCATGGCTGAATGGCCCTTAAACAAGGTATCTAACCCCCACGTTGCTCCACGGCTCTACGTCAGACAGAGGGACTGTACCTGTATCTCATTCACTGTAAATCGCTCTGGATAAGAGTGTCCGCTAAATGCAATGTAGTGTAATAATGTGAAATAGAATACAGTGGCCATCTGTGACTAAACTTTAAGGGTGAATTTGAAAAGAAATCCTTTAATATCATCACAGCAACCCCTTTTCCATGTATCACCGGTCACACATTTGACAGCACTCTAGAGGGCACAGAGCCTTAGAGTGAGTGACAAAGTTGTCAGTAAGATTGCACCTTAAGATTGCTGAGACACAGGGAGGCAAGTTAGTCTGGCAACACTTTCCAGTTTCAGCCAGACAGGTGATGTGCTTTAAAGGCTGGCGGCACTAAGTGCTTCATCTGAACTATGTTTTTCAACAGATCTGGAGAAAGTACGACATGGACAGCAGTGGCTACATAAATGCTATGGAACTGAAGGTAATTGTAGGCTTAAGCAGGCACCACGCAAGCCACCAGCATGTCAGACGGTACAGCCAACTGACCACTTCTTTTTTTTTTTTACTTTGTGTAGAAGGACTGTCTGGATGTGGTAATATGTTGTAAGGAGATTTAATCTTAGGTATAGCTGTTTTGACTTAGTTGGGCTTTACTTAATACTAATAGCATGTTGTTCTATTTGCCTTTCAAAATGAGTTAGCAAAATTAGTATTTAAAAGTATGTGCTTGTTTGCACTTGAAACCTCTACAGTAAAAAAAGACAAAAATAGAGTTTGAAAGGGAACTGTTCTTGTCAGGAATGTGTTCCAGAACCATTACAGTTTAGCACTTAGATCAGAACACTTGTGTTCATATCAGATGGAACGTTTTTTTCGAGGCAGTCCATCTTAGCTGATGAGCAGATAACTGTTGAAACTTTACACATCACATTGCAGCATACTGTAGATGCATGTACTTATCTGTCACTTTATGCATACGTGTGAGTTTAGCTTTTCCTGTTCTTAGCACCTCAGAGGAAGTGGTAGAGTGTAAACAGAGCAGTCAAGTTTAACATTAACGTGTAAATGTCTTACTGTGGTGACATTTCTGTCATTAGTATAAGTGTATACTCTTTGTTAGTAAACAATTCCTTAACTTGTCCCCCTCACCAGAGTTTCCTGAAGGACCTGTTTGCTCAGCATAAAAAAGATGTTTCTTCCTCCAAGCTGGATGAATACGTGAACGCCATGGTAACTGTACACTCTTTAGCAACACATGCTTCAGTGACAGACAGTGGGGGCGGAGGTGAGATATGAATGTGAGGACAGTGCTTGACTATGCTGCGCTGTGAGTTTCACCCAAGAAAGAATATGCTGTGTGACCAAAGCTAACCCAATGAGATCAAACAAGGTTCATTACCTGAGGAGGAAGACATATTTTGACTGTTTGTGTACTAGATGGAACTTTTCTCCCCCCTTAAAGATGACACTTGACGACCACCATGTATCCTTAATGACGAGTTTTGACACCCCAGGTATATCATTAATGACATGATTTGACAACCATTACAACAAGTTCTGTTTTTTTAATGTAACACATTAATGATACAGGGTGGTCATCAAACGACATTTTTAGGGGGGTAAGAGTTAAATGTTAAAAATAAATAAAATGAGGCCATTCTATTTTATATCTAATGTCCTGGTTTGCAACCTACAGGGCTTTTTATACAAGTGATAGAGTTCTGTTGAATGTGTCTCAAACGAGCTTGAAAATTGTCTTGGCATGTTGCTCAATATTTATTACAGTGGTTGTCCGATCCATTTTCACTCCATTACAGGAAGTATGTAGGAGGGTGGCCATTTATGTCAGAAATTATTGTCAGTTCAGAAACCCTCTCCAGCTGAGTGCCCTTGTAGAGAACATTCTCATTGCCCACAGGTCTCTCTCGGGAGACTAATTATGTATTCTGTACAAGACACTTAAGGACAAACTGAAATGAATCTTTCTGTATTACAATTGCACACGATTTTGTTGAGTCTTGGTATACACAGTTCTCTTCACAAAGATGCAGTTTAAATCCGGGGTGTTGGTGAGACCACCTTTAGTCAGCAGTCCAACTAATAACTCCAACTTAAAAAATTCCTTGCCCAGGCATATATAATGTTGCGTGTGCACACATTTGCACAGTATATAAGCTATTTTGACATTTCATTCATGTGTAAGTTGTGGATGTAAATAATAGTGTCAATAATGAGCCACTAAAAAAATATATAACAGTGTTCTGTTTTACAGATGACCATTTTTGACAAAAACAAAGATGGGAGTTTGGATCTGAATGATTTGGCCAGGTGTGTACATCTTTACGTGTTTGAATGGCTTTAAGTAAATCATGTTACGGCAGACTGCTGCAGTGTTGTAAATGTTCTCCCTAGCTACAAATAAGACTTGATGAATGAATTCTTGGCCAGGCACTTAGTCCTTTTTATGTGAGCTATCGACCCATGGCATACCTCTAATGTAGTTGTAGCCACTTATTGTCTCACTCAATTATTCATTCTGTACGGACTGTGTGGCTGGTAAAAGCATGAGTTTCTAGACTTTACTTCTAGGAATAATGACTGTGTTTTCATTCTTTGTTAACAATAAACTTTAAGTTACTCTAACTTCCAAAAAGACCGCTAATTAGGATCTTATTAGGATCGCCTGGTTCAGTGAATTGTTTGGAAAAAATATGTGGCAGCACTGTTACTTTCTGAACCCATGATGTTTGTCTCTGCCTATCAAAGGGTCCATCTTTTAGTACTCAAATGTTCTTGTGGGTTTGCACCTATGGGGAATCTGTAGAATGTCAGATTCGATGATGAGTCTAACATTCATGCCTTAAATATGCATGTATCAGAAACAACATGGTGTCCACATTTTTGTTTTCCTACAGAATCTTGGCTTTACAAGAAAACTTCCTACTGCAGTTTAAGATTGATGTGAGTTGAAGTGCTCACTGTCGCAAAGCTTTACAGTCTAATAAGACAATCAGTAAAATAAACTTGGATTTTTTCCATTTTTTTGTCATTTTTATTTTTGCTTTTGACTGTGACTTATGCTGCCATGGTTGATAAGTAAACAGATGTTACAAATACACATTTATCCTTTTCTTCCTGACATACACAGTCTAGCAGTCAAGAGGAGCGAAAACGTGACTTTGAAAAAGTGTTTTCCCACTACGATGTCGTAAGTAGTTTGCCAAGTGTTCTGACAATTAAAGGAGACCACCAGGGAACAGCACTATGAAACTATAGACGGTTTCATGGAACGTTTGCTTGTTGCTGGGTGACGCGTTATGGCCCTAAGTTCATTTCCGGTCTGATGCTAACTAGCTCTGTGCTGCAATGGCTTTTACTGTTAATAAGTTAAAAGTGATGAGCCGGCTGAACTATGGCTCCAGCTGTTGTGCGGTAGGGTGCAACCTTACATCTGGCACCAATGCACTCTCCGCGATAAAAATGTACCGGTTCCCCAAAGAAACGAGGAGAAGACAAGCCTGGGTGACAGCTGTAAGAAGGCTGGCAGCCAGGGAAAAACTCGCGAATATGTAGTACGCATTTCATTTCAGGTAATTGAAAAGCACGCAAGTTCCCCATATAAGACTTTTATGTTTTAGTTTTTACATTTCACGTGTAACTTTTTAATACTGCGACCATGTCAACTCGCCTGTCAGATCGAGGTCCGAGGTTACGAGCAGTCATAGCCCAATCCAAAGAGTAGGCTCGTTCGACTAGCACACCGGTCTGTCTACGTCTGTCTAACCTCGGCTACATGCGTCAGCAAGAACTCCGCCTCGCAGCATGGGCGGGTGTTTAAAAGGCGGCGGTCAACTCGGACACAAGTCTTTTGTTTACACCACCTGATCTTCGTAGTAGATGGCGGAGAAGTCATGTGCTGTGCGTGAGGGACAAGAAGGGGGCGGGCGGTTGTAGTAGGGTGCATTGAGACTTCAAGTCAAGTCGAGTCGTTTTTTTAATAGCACATTTAAACAAAACAACAGAGATGTCCCAAAGTGCTGCACAACACAAGGATGAAAAATAACACGGCAAAACCATAACCCAAAGATCATTAATAGGTATAGCCTACTGACACAAAGCAATACAATAAAAACGAGATTAACAAATACATAAATCAATAAAAGATTGAGCTTGACAGCATCAGATACACGCCCCAGAACAAGCTAAAAAGAGAGAGAAAAGATATGTCTTCAAACTGGACTAAAATAACGTACATATAAGATGAGACGTTCCGTGACAGAGCGCTACACAACATCCGTGTCCAGACGTCAATGAACTTTAAACCAACCAGGGCACAGTTGCGTCACCACGGAGGCGTTAGTTAGACGATTGTAGCCGCGGAAAAAGCAACTGCAAGCGGCTGCACCTTTTGTCTACAGACGGCTACAAACGGCTACATCACATGGGTTTTTAGGTCATCTGACCTTGTGACGTTTTTGTGACAGCGCCACGCCTTTCTGGCAACTCTGACACAAAGTCTAACCATAATGCAACATTTCCATCCCACAATGCATCGCTGACTACAGCCGGCTGCAGCCGTCTGTAGCCGTCTACCCTTATCCAAACACGGCTATTGACAGCTTGCCAGATTGACAGCTTGTGTCAAACAATCATTTGCCTCCATTTGTGTCAATATGCAAATATCTTCTTGCACTGTGCTTACGGTATTGAGGTTTTTATTTGGGACTGTTCATATGTTTCCCTTTTGATTTTGACTGTCAGTTTGTCAGACTTGGTTGACTACCTACGAGCATATTATGTGTAGTGCTATTAGTGGGCGGGGTAGGCTAACATCAGGCAGACCGGGGACAGACAGTTTCCCAACCAGCCGTCACTGTCATATGACACAAATGTTTTTTCAATATGTCTTAAACGTATGCGTATGTAGTTACGTACCCTGCCATACAGGTGCAGTGTCCACTTAAAACTTCTCCCGTCTCTCTCGCCATAATCCAGGCTTCATATTGTTTGTTTAGCGTCTGCCCTGCCTCTATCTGACCATAGACAGCGCACACACACCCCCTTTTGTGTGCCAGCAGGTATTTTACTTTGCCAGCATAAAAGTAGTTATATGCGTCTAGGCTCCTATAAGCCATGAAAGACTCTCTTGTGTAGGCACACTCCGTCTCCACCAGGTATTGATAGACATTAACTTGGCTTATGTCCGGTATTTTTGACAGGTTGCACGTAAAACATGTCTTGCGTATGTCTTTGTCGAATGGATCAGGCATATTGTTGCTGTATAACAGCTTGTCTTTATACCTTCTTTTCTCCATTGTCGGTAACCCTAAAAAATAGTGACTTGTCATATTCTCGGTTGTTGTTGTTGTTGATTGTGATGAATGGTGACCGGAAGTTAGGTTAGGGCCATGGAACGTTGCCATAGTGTTTTTGTTTTGGTCGTGAACATTCCATGAAACCGTCTATACAATACATTTCTTATTGAATTCTCATGTTTATCATTATAGCTATATGTTCTCTAGTTGAGCTAACTGATGTTAAGACTGATGACTTGCATCTATCTTCAGCTACACAGAGCCTGCTCCGCTTTTCTCTATCACCCTTAGAGCTGTTCTTCTCTGTTGTATCCTGCTCTGCTCTTTTCTGGAGTGGTCTGTGTGCTCTTTAGCCTCATGTTCTTTTTTGTTCTCCAGCCTTTGTCTAATTCTGCCCACTGCCCACTATCAGTTTTAGTTGTGTGTTTGTGTGTCTTAAATTGGGTTATTCTGTTAGCACTGATGGTTTCTGTGCTCCAGAGCAAGACCGGAGCCCTGGAGGGGCCAGAGGTGGACGGCTTTGTGAAGGATATGATGGAGCTGGTCAGGGTGAGTCATATACTCAAGACTGGTCGATTCTCGCCTCATTCCGGTTCTACAAATCGGGTTTTTACTTCATAAATCGATCGCATGGTGAAGCTGCTGCGGATGCTTGTGTTCTTTTTCTCTAGCCCAGCATCAGTGGTCCCGACCTGGACAAGCTCCGTGCCATCCTCCTGAACCACTGTGATGTCAACAACGATGGAAAGATTCAAAAGAACGAGCTGGCCCTGTGTCTGGGGGTGAAGATAAACCCTTAACTGCCCACCCTCACCTACCCCTCCCCTCCCTTTCCCTGCCCCAGTGCTTGTGATCATCTGGGTGTCTGTGAAACGCACTGACAGGATTTGCATGTATCAAATGACCAAGTTTATAAACAAGCATTTTGTGTTCTTATGTGATTTTATCTTATTGGCGCTGGTGTAGAGACGTTTTTGTGCAAAAAGAGAGGGAGTTGTTGCTCCCCTCTGTAGCAATCCAGTTTGGTGAGCTTTGTGAAGTGTGCATGTTGTGTTCATAATTGCAGATCCATTTACTGTCATGAGTTAAATACCTGAGACTTATTAAAACTACAGATTGATTGAACTGCACTCAGCCTCTGCTTGTGATAAATGGTCCAGCTGGTATCAGTGTGACAGCTCACTGGCTTCAAGCATGTTTACACTGCTCAGTTCCACCGCATGCAAGTGGGGTATTGCCAGGCTTCATTCTGCTGGTATCGGCCCATTATCTTGAACCAGATAAGAGTGGCGACACACAGCATCTGTGAGTGCATGACGGGGGGATTTGACAAGCCAGGGAGGTGGATGTGCTCAACTCCCAATAATGAAGTCTTTGGGTGTGCAAAAAGAACAGTAACTGGATCAAGGAAATAAACGCACTCTCAAGGATATTTATTTGTCATGTACTTTTAAGTACCATTTCTTATGATTTATTGTAACTGACAGCATGTCAGAAGCCAGAGTCAAACACAGCTCCGCTGAGCTCCTAACATCTGAACCTGCCGGGGACAAAGATGAGCAGAGGAGCAAGTAGGCCTACTGCTCAGACAGATTCGGTGGCGCTCACGTTTGCAGGTGCAGTCTCCGTTAGCAACAAATATGGCATGAATGTGGGGACTAGTCAGTGCCACTGAAGGCCAGTGTGAAAGAGCTGTAGCAGCTGTTCAGTCTGCCAGGGGCTGTCTGTCTGATTGTTTACCTTTTGTCTCTCGTGGTCGCCAGTGGCACAGCTGCCTCAAAGTAAACACCTCCATTAACAGCCAGGTAGATGTTATGGTTCAGTTGGCAAGGGGATTCCAACATCACTGATCTTTACACACACTTGCTTTGTTACAGAGCTGAAACAGTATTTTTTTTTTAAGAACACGAAGAGTTAGATAATTAACATTAACAATGTCTTAAGGGTATCTCCTTTTTGCTTTTACTTTTTTTCTGAACCATTTGCTTAAACATCATCTCAAAAACATGTCGTTAGCTTGATAGCATAATTGCCTAAGTCATTTTTTTGTGTTTTTTGAAAACAAGAAAAAACACACTTTCTAAAAATCACATGTATATTTTTTTATTGATATTTTCACAGAACATTCAAGTAGATGTGAGAAAAAGTTTGGAAAAAGAACAAAACCGAACATCATTTTTTTAATCAAATAAAAGTGACTTAGGCAGTTTTGATGTATGCACAATGGCTGAGAAGATGTAATGTTTATTTTATATTCTCAGAAAAACTGCCTAAGTCATAGGCAAAATCTGCCTAAGTCAAATAGATTGTATAAAAACTGCCTAAGTCATAGGCAAAATCTGCCTAAGTCAAATAGATTGTATAAAAACTGCCTAAGTTCAATGGTAATACTGTCTAAGTCAAATGAATGGCTTAGGCAGCTATGTTTTTTTTTTTACTTTTATGAGTGTTGTGATTGGCCAATGACATAGGCAGACAGACAAGATGATGCAGAAGTGGTAGGGGAGTAAAGTTATGCAAAAATCTCAATTTGACCAAAAAATGACTTAGGCAATTATGCTATGAAACTAACGATGTGTAATCATAATTTCATAATTTCTTCATAGGTTTTAATTTAAACTAGACTGCATTCCTGTAGAAAATGCTACATCAGAACAAATATGTATGCCAAATTTCAAAAGTTTTCATTGCAGCTACGTTTCTTTTTTTGATGTAATGCATCCACTAAAAAGAGAGTATGTTTTGACAGTGCCATGTCTAAACTTGTCTAAATATATTTCATTATTTCAGCATTTATGTTATTAATGTCTGGTTTGGTAGAATTATTATTAGATAAAAGTTCATCCTCTCACCGCTCCGGATTCTCTCATCAGTTTTCACAGAGTAAAACATGTTTGCAGAGTCATTATCAACATCTGTAAATGAGTGAGATTGAACACTACAAGTGGTCTAAAAAGCAGTTACATGAGTCACAACCGCCTTTATCTACGGCCTGTATCCATAGAAACACAAGTACTTGCCCTATGTTTTAGACAGTAGTAAGCTGTATATTTTCTCATGTCCATAACAAAATGCAATTAAAATGTTATATAAGCTGTTTAAGACAATCGTGCAACATCATGACACTCTTAGCAGTTTGAAGACTTGTTTGCGTCATCATATTTACAATGTGTCACCACAGGCATTGTTCTCTCGCACGCTTAGCAGTAGCAGTGGTGACACATCTAGTGTGGTGTTGACTGGTGAATATAATGGATGAGATCCCACAGCAACAGGTAGGCTAGGCAAACAGCATGTGGAGCCAGATCAAATGACACACACCACCATCTCATTACCATATTATTTCTTTTTTAAATACAAATATGCCATATGCGTGACACTTCACTGTTGCACACAACATACAGCTACAGTCTCAGTTACAGCTGGTAACACAAACAGTTGGACATTCTTTCAACTTTCAAGGAGTATAACATTGCAATCTAATAAAGATGTCTCTATTTAAATATATTCAAAACATCACCTGACAATTGTGAATTTAAACTTGCTTTGCAGCCTCAAACCATTACATGCATAATAAAACAAAAAACCTATTCATCTTTCAAGAGGGCCAGAGGGTGGTGGTTCACAGACTGTCAGTGTCCTCTTGTGGTATAATACTTTAACTACAACTAGGACTGGTCTGTACAATTTAAAAAAACCCTGATGATCCACAATAATGGTAACCTTTCTACTTTATGGACAAATAGCAAACAGTGATATTAAACACATGCTGACAGAAAACATGTCTAAGCTGTAATATTCTAGGAGGAACTACTGTTTAAGCTACTGCAGTATCAGCATGATTACTTTTCTGGTTTTATGGTTCACACCATACCTCACTTCTCATTAGAAAATAAAAAAATCCCCAAAATCACTTCATACAAAACGACAACAGAATACCTTCTGCACCTGTGAGTAGTATTTTATTGTTATAGTTGATTATGAAAAGATCTATCTGTGCATGAGCCCTAATCGTCATCAGATGAAAACTTGCAAAAAGGAAATTGGTTAATGAACTGATTTAAACATTGTTGAAGGCATCACATTACAAAGTTTGCCAGTGCATATGACCAGAACTATGATTTAGCCTGACCAAATATGTGAAAATAGTTAACAGAGATTGGTGTGGAAAGACCTATGAGGAACATCACAGCTGTATGCTTGCTAGTCTGAATCATGGTGTGATTTGTAGCAGTGCCTAACATCACAATGTATACATGAGGGCCAAGACCAGTGACAACAGAGTCCAGCACACCTGGATCATGTTGGACTGGTTGGGTGCTGGACCTGGCCCAGGTGAAGTCCTCCAACAGTCTGGTGTTGGGCTGTCCATCATGTCTGTGATATTGCCCATGTTATGCAAGACGTTCTCCTGACAAAGCAAGACAGGGGAGGTCTTCTATTTATTTGTATTTCATTTGGAATTGTTTCTATATTTTTTTAAATATAGCACTTCCATTGAAAGCCTCTGTGACTTCATAAACTTCTATTTATGCTTTCAAACTTAAACTGTTCGCCACAAATTTGCCACAAGTTGCTGCAAACTTGCCACAAACATTTTATTTCTTATCCAGACTTACAGTTATTTAGGTATAGGGTTTCAGTTACAGTCCTTGGAGCAATGTGGGGTTAGATGCCTTGCTCAGGGGCACTGCAGCCATTGATAAGGATGCCCTCACCCCCATTCTAGCTGCTGGAATGGGATTCAAACCTGCTATCCCAAGCCCAACTCTGTAAACATTATGCCACAGCTGCCCTGTACCCTGTCTGTAGCCACATAGAGGAGTAAAATTACCTGTATTAAGTACACAGGTAGAACCAAGTGATCTAGACTATGGGGAACTAGATTGTAGGCTAGCTGCCTGTCCCTATGCAGAAGTACATATGTTTGTTGTGCCCCTACTCTGTGTCCCTTTACACCTCTGTTTGCTTATGTCCTCCTTTTTTTGTAAGTTGCTTTGGATAAAAGCGTCTGCCAAATGCAATGTAATGTAATGTAAAAGCTTCTGAATCCAGGTTGCCTGTCACTGGCTACTGGGTCCTTCCTCAGCAACAGAGGTGGAGATTCTGGCTTTAGAAAGTTTAAAAAAACCCTGACATGTATTCCTTCTTCTCAGATAACTACATCTAAAAAAATATTTAAATTGCGCAGAAAACAGTGAGACCAAATAAGTGACAGGATTTTTTATTTTCTGCAGCCAGGAACTCCAACTTTGCTTAGCAACAGATCTTGCATTTTGGCTAAATGATACCCTGTCATTTTTGTTTAACCCTACTTACCTCTTTATCAGTTATTACAAAAAGTTGTGGGAGATCTTTCAAGGTTTTCTCATACTCTGCGATGTTCTCCTCATCCCATGTGTTCTCGTTGAGCATCTGATATGCTTCACTGAAAAGCAATTAGCACTGCATTAATACCAGTCTCAGAAACACAGCTGCAGAATATGTCTTAGTCAGGTAGAGCTTATGTTACACTCAAATAGCTCCTCTCTGAAGCAAACTGGACTGATTTTATTTAAAAAATTTTACTGATATTTACTTTCATTTTTATGTTTTTATTGTACATAGTGTTGTCCGTGTCCGTGTGTTGTTTTTTATGCCACAAATTTTCATTTCCATCTAAAGTTTAAGGGACATTAAGTCTAAATCTAAGCCTAGTAACTGGTGAGATAGACTCCCAAGTAGGGCTTGATTCAATATATTGACATTTATATAATATTGTATTTTAACAATACAAGCCTGAACCTTACAGTATATCTGATGCTCCCAGCACAGATGGCAGGGCGTGCAGGTTAGGAAAACTGATACAGTTGCTCATATTGGAGGCAGGATAGTAGAAGAGGAACGCCAGACACATCTCTTGTTGAGTGGAAAAACCAGTCTGATGGTAGAAAGACATTTGGATGCTCAAGTGCCAGATCATATGAGGCTAGTGAGCCAGTCAGTGAAGTTTAAAACTGGGATCATGGCCCATGATTTAAGCCTGTTCATACTGACCCATGTGAATCCTGTGCGATTGCTGGTGTCATACGTGCACTCCACCAGAAGATTATCTCCCTACAAATGACAGCCAGCCACACAAGTGCACAAGTATGCATACACAGCAGGTAGAAGCATTGCCATTTCTTTAACACGTTTGTAAACACAGTTTTAAGCACTTACCCTGATTCTACCCACACAGAGAACTGTTGGTAGCATTTCATTTTACAGTGTTGGTGCTACAGTGTGGCTACATAATTAGGTACAATGGTATAACCTGTGTAACGATATGTAATATCATGTCCTTTTGTGACAACATAATATTACATATTGTTAGACAGGCTGTAGTACGGTACCACGATACTGTACACTGTAACACTGACACTGTAAAATGATGTGTTACTGAACTGATATACTACAGTGTCTGTATAACTGTAAGGTGTTGTGTTTGGAAAGCTGTGCCCTTACATCTTATGCACACATTCATCACATCAATAAAATCAGATAAATCAGAAAATGCATACAGACCATTTTAACAGTTTTTGTTTTGCCAAGGTTTTTGGTCTGCTGAAACTCAAAGTTGTAGTGCTCATCTAAGTCAATGAATCCAAGCTGTTTGCCATCCCTGGAATCAAGTGAAACAAACAACACCGCAGAACTGAATGGCTGGTGATCATTTTTTTTATCTCATTTACCTTTTTGTTCCCCATGGTATTATTTTAGAGTAAATATTTCAGGTAAAACTGGTTCACAGACACACACACACACACACACACACACACACACACACACACACACACACACACAAAGCCCCAACTTTTTTATAATGATTTTCAATAATGTTGTACTGTAATGGTGTCCATTTTGTACTGTAAATGTATTTTATTGTCTTTGTGATCCATTATTGATAATGTGACATAAAAAAGAGGTTAGAGTGGAACAATATCAGTTCAAAACAATCGTGACTTGTCTCTCTCACCGATAGTGACCCACTCGAACCTTGCGCCCTGCTAAATGAGTGTGCAGCGCAGTTGCAAACACTTGGAGATCAGAACCATTTTCAGACGGTTCCTAAGGAAACACAACAATGGAACAAGACAACGGAATTAAGTCTCTAAGTCAACAAGGTCAACACAGGCACAGCTACCTGCTGCTTAGGTAAGAATTAAACAGACAGACATGTAGGAAATTATTTACCAACTTACCAACACTACCTGCTGCTTAGGCAAAGATCTAAACATGCAGGAATTAATGTTTTATAGATGACAGCCACCTTTTTTTCACTACCGAATAGACTGATGATGAAAGTACCTGTTGCATGATGGATGTGTCACACATGCCATATGTGCGGAAAGCCGAGGCATTAGGCGGAATGCCATACCCTTGCATCACTGCCAAACCAGCCATCAGGACACCTGCATCGTGAGTTCGGAGCTGAGAAGTGTAGTGAAGTCGGAGGCCTGAGTTGTCCACACGACCTGAAAGGAGGAGGGGACATTGTGGGCATGATGCAGCTAACTGTGATATGTTACGTCAAAAAAACACCTTTGTAAAGTGCACTACAATTCCATTACCTACAAAAAAACTTTCCTCAAGATGGTGTCAACAGGAAGATGATTTCAAACAACTTTCTGAAAACTTGTTTTGATGGGGTTTTACTACCAACACAAAATTTGAACTCTATCTGTAACATCTGTAAATAGACCCAGTATATACAGACCTTCAAAGCATGCCTGTCAGTGTAGTCCAAAAGACAGGATATGGTAGGCTACAGCAAAGATGACAGTTTTGTAACATACCTGCAGTGAAGTTTGGGTTATTGTAGTGGATCTCCAGCCGATAGAGATAGTCTCCCTCCTCTCCTCCAATAGGATATCCCACCTCCTCTGGCACCTCAAAGTCCTTGGATTAAAATGATTTAGATTTTTTCATCAGTCTTTACAAACACATAAAGCGACACACCTCTTGCTCTCTGTGAGACGTCATGCAGAAGTCCGTGGTACCATAAATATACTTGGGCCAAATCCTAAATGTTCACTGTTTAGTGCCCTATATAGGAAACACAACTGTCTAACTCAAACCCTGCGTATTGCACCACATAGTGAATGAGGGAACATTTTGGATATGCCTTTGGACACTTAGATTTCAATATCTGAAACTCACCCCTGCCCCAACTCCCCATGCTGCTATGATTTGATAGCAGACATCATGATCAGTGTTGGTATAGCATTGCTCCTGAAAGGTGGTGTTTACGTAACGAGGACATTTGTACAGCAGCAGGTGGTGCACCAGATCCACGTGCTCAATCAGCGGCTGGATCTACATCAGGGGCAACAACATCACATTACATTACATAGCTGACACTCTTGTATAGAGCAATGTATGGTTAGGTGCCTTGCTCAAGGGCACTTTAGGCATTAATGTGAGTGCAGGAGAGCACTGGCTATTCACTTCCTCAACCACTTTTTTTCCTACTGGTATTCAAATAGATGGACTCGAACCTGTGACTTTCCAATCATCCCAAAACCAGCTCATTAACAATTAGGCCAACACATCATCAGGCAGTCCACAAACATTGAAAACTTGGATTTACCTTTTTAAAAAACCTACAGTACCTTTGTCTGAGTTTAACATCCTTACTCCCTTTGGACTCCTGCTTGCCATCATAAATTATGTGCACAAAACATTTGTGCACAAGATACAAAACAAAAATTTTAGTACAAAAATATAACCTTCTCCTTCTAGGGATATTTTTGCCTACATATGTCCTCATTGTCTGCAGTACGGATCAAAATAAAGGATCAAACTAAAGATCAAAGTAGTCATGAGGTCAGCATATGCCATTTTAATAATAAAATCATAAAGTCAAAGTAGCTCTTTTCTATACAACTATAAAACTGTGATACCTACTCGATAGATGTGATGTTTCTCCGCAAACGAGGGAGCATTCATCACTCTGCACTCATAGTGAGTGTCTTTGGCAGGAACTTCAAACTGCAAAAGAATAATGTTTCGTCATTCAGTTCAAATCACTAAATTCTGTGAAGAAATTTGCTCTGATTTATTGTGTATAACAAAAAAGGTCAGAAATGAGAGTTATCACATTGTCCATGGTCATGTCGAAGTAGTGGCTGCTGTTGAAGATTGAGCGAGGCATGTAGTTCAGGAGGTTCAGCTCCTTGGTGCCCCGTCGTTGCTTGTGGTAGCCCAGGTCATCGGTCAGCCCGTACGCATAGATCAGCTTGACTGGGAGCTCCTGCCAATCAGACAGGAAAGAGACGGGGTCAGGAATGTCTAACTGGGTGTGGAAAGACATAATTTAATGATGGAAACTATGTTAAAGCCATCATGTGAACACCCACACTATAACTGATTCTTATTCTAAAATGTGTTCTGATTCCCATTAATCACCTGAAATTCAAATTCAGAATTGCCGGTATATATTTTATATAATATATTATATATATATTTTAAACGGTTATAACGGTTGTATATTTAAGAAGAGAGACAGTTCTTGATTAACCTTGGGAAGGCAAATAGCAAACTAATGTTTGTAAACAAGTAACCAAGAAACAAGCAGTGCCACACACACACACACACACACACACACACACACACACACACACACACACACCACTAGCACTTACCGTTTTTAATTTGATTAAAGTTAATATTATAATATTAGTTTTGGTTGTCTGTAGTGACCATTGTGCAACATTTCTTTGTTGGTTAGAACAACACATACACACACAATTAACAGAACTCTTACTCTATCTAACTTTACTTATTCAGTTAGTAATTTATATTTGCTCATTCTCTTATTTCACATAATTGTCAATAGCTTGGTGTCAGTTTATTGTCCTGTACAAAGAACCACAATGAGCCTTTACATGTGGGATTTTATGCCTATTGTTTACAAGGGTCAGACCTAGTTCAAAAAGGTGCATCTTGTACAATCCAACTTTAAAAAAGAATGAAGTGTTCTTTTTACATTTTGAACTCTGCAGTGGACAGAAACATGCTGAGCAGGTTGTTCCCATGAGAAAAAAAAATCAGTAAACTAATAGGCCTACCTCAAGTAGACTAACTGTACTGCATTGCCTTTTCTCTTTGGATGAAGCCGTGTTAAATAGAAACACTGCCTTGCAAAAATATTTACTTGTATCCTAGTCTTTATGAGGACTGGAACAATAAGATGGCAGAGATGTATGAAGAACAGGAGAGGGAAAACACCAACAAAATATTTAGGTGTTTTAATCTTCATTTGGAAACCAAACAGATTTGGGACCAGGACAGAGGGTTACATGGAAACATAATCCCAACTATCAAATATGGTAGTGGTAAATGTAACATTGTGAATGGTAGCTGTAATTTTGACATTTTAGAATACAGTTAGAAACAGATAGGAAATCTGCATAGGAAATAATGCTGTTGCAGACTGTTGTATAAGGCTTGGAAGTGAGTTTGCGGACCAGTGAAGAAAACTACTCGAGGTGCTCAAGACTGGAGGAAAAGATCCTTAATTACGGACATAAATTCTACCGAGAGGAGAGGGGAAAACACTGTAGAGAGTTTAAAGCAATTAGTATTGGCTTCTTTAGGCTAATAGGCTCAAGCTGAGCAATGTTTCCAATGTTGCACTGTGTCAAACAACAACGTGGTGGGTTTCTAATTTTCAGGATGGTGACAGAAAAAGTTGCCTGCCACTGATTTACGTTCTCTTATAAAAATATGTTGCGTAATATCGGTGATAAAGTACCCAAGCAACATCTGTTATTGCAACATTACTCAAGAAAGTATGTTGTCTTAAGTCTTTAAATTAGCCTGAAGCAAAGGATGTTGCAATTAAGTGTTTTGTAATGCAAACGGATTGGATACTTATGCAAGCAAAATAGTTGGACTTATTCATTTTTTTATTTTAGTACAGAAATAACCAATGTAGCATTTAAAGCAAGCTCATGTTTGCAGTACACAGTGAATTTTTTTTAATACTGCATGTTGTACATGCATGTGTTTATTAATTCAATACTCTAAAACTCCAAACAGGTTTGAAAGGCTACCCATAACAGGGGAAAAAACAAGAGTTTGTGCCTCACAGTAATGGGATAGTCATCCTCGTCACAAGACTTGATGGACCTCTTAAACCTCATGGTGGTCTGTCCATCCGCCTCTGTGAGAGACAGCAGATGGTAGCTCTGTTTCTGGTCAAGAAGAGGCATCACTTTTCCAATCCCATGGTAATCCTGCAAAGGTTAATGGATCAAATAGTGTAACATCTACATGTACGACATCAATGCAACCCACTTGCCTTCCTGATTATGAAGTAACCAGATCTAGAAATGTTCTTCAGTGAGATCAATAATCCAGTATAAATATACATAGTATACACTAATCCATAAATTAAAGATTCTCAATATACATTCGCATAAAATGTTGTGACATGGAAGTGGGAGAGTGGCAACAAATGAATACATAGGGCATCAGGAAAACATTGATGAAAGAATGACCACAGTATATGAGCATCATTTCTTTTATATTTACCCCAAAATAATATCCTTCTGAGTTCACTCCTCCAATGATGATATCAGCTCCGATCATGTTCCCATTGGGACTCAGCCCAAAGCCGATCCAGCCTGTGGTGTTGACACACAGCTCGAAGGTAATGTTGGCTCGGAGCTCATCAAAGCCCCATCTCAGGGTGACCAACTGATCTGTATCCAGGGGCTCTCTAAAGGGCAGAAGAGGGTCCTCCTGCGCTCCGGTCTCCATGGCTAGTAAGAGGACGAGGACATGCACAAGCACCTGACAGTGACAGGTCATACTGTCAACCAAAACTACTTTCCTGCACTGGTATGTTTATTTACAAAATATGAGCTTTTCTACCACAATTGTCTTCCTCTCCCTAAACTTTAGCTCTGGCACACATCCACCCACTCTCTCTGTCTTTCTAACTTTTGTAGCTTTTGTAACCCCTCCTCTCAAATTACTCTTTGTATCCGATGTCCAAACATGACAAGGTGTGTTCCGTGCAGATGTATACACCCAATATTCATGGCCTCCTTCAACCTATACCTCCCTCTTGGGTTTCCATGACCTTTTTAGAGATTTGCATAGCTGGTAAGCCTGTTGCTATTTGGAAAATTCCTGTTTTGCTGTACTGTTTCAAAGCACAAATAAGTAGGCTAATTACATGTTAAAAAACAAACAAACAACTTATTAATAATACATTCAACTTAACTCACTGACAACCATCCCCCAAGCCATCCTATATACAACTTACCTTACTGACAATCCTCATCCCCTTGGGTACTCCGAAATCCCAGGGAACCTACACACACGCACACACACACACACTCTCTCTCCCTCTCTCTCTCTCTCTCTCTCTCACACACACACACACACACACACACACACACACCACTTCACTTTTTAAATTAGATTAAACTTAATATTAGAATATTAGTTTTGGTTGTCTGTAGTGACCATTGTGCAACATTTCTTTGTTGGTTAGAAATCCAAACCCTGGTGTAACCTTGGGACCAGGACTATCAACAAAGAACAACTCGCATTCAAATAAAGAAGCCTGTTTGGTTAGGTCTTGCCGAATATATTAGCCTACATTTCAAACACAAATGGTGTATACCTTCCACGTCATTGGATGCCAGCTATTCTAACCTGTAGTCTTCGGTAAACCTATAGGGCGTATTAGGGTCATGTCTGATTTTTTTTTTCTGTGTGTTAGTATTCCGAGAAATAAGTCACAAATTTACTAGGGATAAACTGGGATATTTGTGACATGTGTTTAATGAATTATATGGCCTTAGCTAGTCCCGGCATATTCTACACAACACCCAACCTCCTTGCCTCCACAGGCAATCACTATGTGTGAACATTTAGATGCACTTAGATGCATTTCATAAATGTTTGTAAATAGCCTATGTGTTTAATATCTTGAAGTTATGATTAAAAACGTACCTGGCCTAAAGTCAGCATCCGAAACGTCATCAGACAATGCTGTCCTTACAAAGACAGAAAGGCGTGAACACTGAGGAAAAAATGCCTTCAAAGTTGTCACCCTGCCCAGTCAAATATAGGCTATTAGGCCCTGTGTAATGGTGTTTCGTATTTTCCTATTCGGAAGAAGCAAAAGATTTGGCCACAAGACAAAAGCGGTGTAACAAAGTAGATTTCCAGTAAACTCAGCTTTGACAAAATACGTAGGCTAGTTACTGCCATTTGGCTATTAGGGCAGAATGATGCTCTATGTTTTTGGTCCAAGTTTGCTTACTAAGTGCATAAATTGTGCTGCTTAAATATTACTTGGGCTTGAGCTTGCAAGAGATATAATAAAAATATGCGCTGCAGAGGCTGTTTTCATTTAGGCTACACAATGATTCTTCAGTGGGCCTAGCCTAATAACTAACACAAAGGACGAGTTTATTTCTCGGAAATGTGTGAGTATTTTTCTCGCAATTTGCGCCTTTGCAATGTCACAAAGTTCCGCGTTTATTTCTCGTAAATTTGTAATTTTTTTCTCGGAATATTACCCGACTCTCCAGAAAAAATATTATACATGGCCCTAATACGTCGTCGTAGTAAACAGTTGATGTACGAAAGTATAACGATACATTTGAAGTAAATACCAGGTAAATACAGTAAAGTATTTACAGTAGTGCAAATGAGTTCAAACTGAAATACCGCTTTCAACCACCAGGGGCCTATCTGGGATCACCTACAACTTTGGAAACAGGGTCGTCCTTCCACTCCACCCCTCCCCCAAATCTTGAGAGGGGCGGGGAGAAGAGAGCGGCGCGCCACGGACGCGCAAACTCAACTGTGTTCACAACTCCAGCGCCGCTGTGTTGGTGGAGAGGATACGAGGCTAAACTCGGCAAAGGGGGCCTCGATTGGAATTCGTGTTATGGATACTTCTTGTCCCTGTTGGAGTCACAGGGACACGTTTTCAGACTGGAAATACAACCCACGTCAATTTTTTTCTTGCATCTGAACGTTCGCAGATTTTCGGGGACCTTGCATCCCACAGTCATGGAATGCATGCCATTGTGGGGAAGAGGGGTTTTAAATCTCGCCGTCCACTCTTTGCATCCCCGCGTTTGTTTGGTTATTGTCCGTCGCTAGCTAAAAGTCTAAGACGTTTTGCTTTTTCTTCTCAAAAAAGGCTGTAGGCGACAAAACACATCAAAAAACTAAAATTTCGGAAGACTTTGAGGGGAACAATTTCTTTTGATCCGAGAGGCAGCTCACCACTACCGAGCTAACCAACCAAGCAAAAAAGTCGTTGGCAAGCCAGTGAGTTAAGAAGGTATACCTGATCAGGTTGTTTATGATCATGGAAGCTGTTATTGAAAAGGAATGCAGTGCGCTTGGAGGGCTTTTTCAAGCCATAATCGGTGACATGAAGGTAAAGTGACCTTTGTTATTGCCATGAATTGTTTTATGGATTCCCCCCCCGCAGTCTGAGTTCACTTGTTTAGTCTTAACTACCTTAGCCTCTGTAGATTTTTGTGTCAACACTTTCCCTTTCCTACGACAGTTAAAGGGTGAGGTGTTTACGAAGGAATTCTGATTAGAAAAAAAGAAAACTTTGGACAAATGTCAACAATTGCCTTTCCAGAGTAGAGAAAGATGTTTACGTCTAGCTAGGTATGAAGACTTTGACTTGAGGCACGTTTGGCGTTGCAAAAGCTATAGCCATCAGCTATAGCCATAAGTGTATTCCATTAGTAGGTTGTCCCTATACACTAGGTCATTGCAATGTGCTTCGGAGAATATACGTTGCTTGATTATCCTATGTAACTTCATGTAAATGTTGTTGCTTACTAAAAAGGTTCCTGGCCGTTTTGCACATTGTATTAGGGCAGGGTAATTCACAGTTGTTTGTCAGTAACGAAAAAAAGCGAAAAAAAAAAAACCCAAAAAAAAATCATCATGCCATGGTTTCCACGTTGTCTTTGCTGTGGGACACCTGCTCTTATGGAATGTTGTTTTGACCACCTGGGTGACTTGCTTGTGGATATGCTGACGAGTCTTGACTCAACTCTTCGACTCATTTGTTGGGTCGATAAAAAAAAAGAAAGATATTATCTGACCCAGGTCACAACAAGATGTATTAAACCCATTCCTGGATACCCCTTCATTATGCTTGACCCACAGCCCCCTTGCTGCTAATTTGATGTCTGTTTTAGCATTTAGAGAGATACAGCCGAGTCGTCGCTGTGTTTCTCTACCTCTGCACTCTTTCACAGGGGTGCTCCTGGCTCTGTTTATGCCAAGTGGCACAGATAGCAAGTTGCTAAGTTGTACAATAAATCTATGCGGCTGGCAGAACTAGGCTAGAAGGGGTTTGCTGTACACTATTAAGGAGCCCAGGTCTCCTGGGCTCTCGGACACTGAAGAATATGGGGCCTGGAGTATTGTGCAGGTAAACCTGGCCTTGTGAATTCCAGCAGTCGTAGCACTGCACAGCACAGCACAGTGTTTCATTTGTTAGGCTACTGTTGGTTGTAGAGTTAAGCATGTATTTATCTTTCACATCAATAGAAATTAGTAGAGCATCATCTGGAATAGCACAAACATTGCTTGCTTTTGTAGTCCCTGAATCTCTCTCTAGTCCTCATCTTTTTCTCTCTCTTCTCTTTCCTCTCCCTCTCTCTCTGTCTCTGTCCCTGCCCCCCCCTCTCTATCTCTATCTATCTCTCTCTCTCTTCCTTTTGCTCCCTTTCTTTCTATCTCTGACACTACTCTATCTCACTTTCTATCCCTCCCTTCCTCTCAGAAAGACAGACATACATAGACATACTAACACACACTCACATGTTTTCAGTGAGAATGCCACCCCCCCCTTCTTAACATGAGTATAGAATTGCACTAGGTGACATTCTGAGGACAGTGATGGCAACAAATCAATGGCAGACATCTCCCAGGGCATCTCTGCGCGCCACTGGTGAAATGGCTCACTGTAGGAGCAAGCTCGTTTGGAATGTCAAACATCTCATTCGCACTAGTTATGGCCCCTCTGGGTAACTTCGCAAGGGTTAAAAAGTTGATGTTGTTAGGGAGAAGGGACCCCTTGCCACCCACATTCTCACCCTGACCCATATAGGCTGGTATGGCAGTCCTGCATGCCCTGTTTCACTGAAATGTTGAGTGACAGTAGTGCTACCCTCCATAGTGTTAACCCTTGGAGGGGAAACCCAGGCACAGAAGTGCTACCATCTAAGCTCTGCCTAGTTTTGTCATTTGCTGTGTGTTTAACTCTTTTTTTTTTCCCTCTCAGGTGGCTATGATTTGACATGTCTTTTCACGTTTTATTTTTACAGAGCAGCTATCCAGTCTGGGAGGACTTCATTAGCAAAGCTTCAAAGTTGCAGTCCCAGCTAAGGTGGGTGATTTTTGTCTGACATTCATAACATCTCTAATCCTTTAGCCTGCAGGTTGGTTTGTTGTGATGTGGTAATCAAAATGATTGACCCGCCCCCCCCATTAACAAAAGTGTATTAATATATTAACAAATATATTAACAAAATAGATCTGTTGGCATACAAAAAACTTGAGCTGTGTGCAATAAATAAACCAATAAAGAATAATTTAAATAGCTCATCACAATCAACATTACATGGCTTTCGACTAAATACAGTGCAATAGTTGCACTTTTTTGAGGACTACCATAGTGTCAAAATTATCCCTTCACGAATAGTGTCTTTCAAACTTATCAGAGCAAACTTTTGCTGTGTAAACCTATTGCAAATATGGGGAATAGCCAAACAAACTTCATCTGGCTGTGCTTCTGACAAATGTTTGCCCTTTCTCTCTTATTCGCTGGTATTCTTGGGTGTGCATGCTGGAACCATGTTCTTAAAATCCCACTAGATTTTTATGAAGTTCAAGTTAGTGCAACCAACTTTTATAAAGTTGACGTTGTGCAACAACGCTTGAAGTTACTGTCCCAATGGAAAGGCCCAACCCCATCCAATCATCAGCTTTCCTACACACAGCATGATGTTTTCTTCCTGAATTTTGTGATGTTTGAATGAATCTATCTTCCCCCAACACACTACTGTTTTCCAGTGCGAGAAAAAGCCAAGCAGTCCTACAGCATCTCTGTGCCCCCACCAAGCTTCATTTCATGCAACATGCTTTTTTCAGCATAGGCTCCCTTCTTCCTCTGTCAAAAATTCAACTGATCTTTAGGCCTAAAAGTTTCCGCTTTGTTTCAAAATTGTGGGCAAAGGAACCCTCAAAACTCTTTTCGTGCCTTTGTACAATTTTTTTTAGTTGAAATTCTGTTCTGTTTAGGCCCGATGGCACAGCACCCTGTCTGGAGAACAGAGAATGAAACATACACTGAAAAAAGTACTGAGTCTCTAATAGGGCTGGACAATTATTTGACAATTAATCGAACCGACAGTTGTGACCGTTAATCAACAATTATCAAGCACGCAACTACTAATCGTTGTTTATTATTACTGTTGTTATAATTTATTTTGTAAACCTTTTCTTTACATTCTGTGCATTCGCATTCCACTGTCTGTGTTTATGAACAGTTCCTTGAAAGCACACCATCACATGTGTGAGTAAATTGGTAAATCACCCGTAACCTATTAAGTGCGCAGGCAGGACCAGTTAATTTGGAATATGTGCTAGCCTACTGTATTTCATCTTCTGAGTCCAAGGTGACCATGACTGTGGCTACCATGGCTCTGTTGACTCTAATGTGTTAGTTCTGCCCCATTGGCTTGTAGGCCATTCATCGGCTGCCCTGATCCCAAAAAAAGTCAGACATTTGACAGTTGTAGCCATTTCAGTTTGGTTATGTCGTCTGGCAGCATGTCAGGCAAATTGCCTCAAATGTCCCGGGTCAGTGTGCCGAAAGGTATCATTACAGAGTGATAAAATGTTTTTTAAACACCACATAGAGTCCAAGACGTGCTGTCTAGCGGGGTTGAAAGGAGATTGGTGTCTGATAGTCTGCTTCTGGAACATTCTATGTGGGTGGAACGTTACAATGCTGGAAATGGCGGCTCAAAGCCTTCCAAATGAAGCCCGTAGGCTAAAGGCTCTGTAATTTAGTCTCCGCTCTAGAAGTACAAAGCTCCATAATTACTGTTTTATGGTCATCTCTGCGTCTTTTCCTGTGGCGTAACCTCAGAGCTTTGGTCTGCTCTGATCTCTGTGTTTGACATTAGAGTAAAATCAGGAGATGTGTAAACAAAATATTTTATAGGCAGGCCCTGCAGGAATTCCTTCGTCAAAGCAGGGCGTCCTATTCACAAGACTGCATCCTACATAGTTAGGCACATGCCCAGTGTGCCCAAGAAGAGTGTCTCACCTAGTCTATGTTTGTGCACATGGGTTCCAAGTAGATGGGAGTGTGTTTTGAAATGGGGGGGGGATCGGGGGTTTGGGGGTTTGGAAGCGGGGTCGCAGTGAAAGTTGTTTGAGTAGTTCTAGTTCACACACGTTTCACATTGTTGTTTTAAACCCGTCCTTTGACCTGATTAAGAATCTTGCAGCTGAAGCCAGAGGCTCTGCCTCCACCCGAAATAGAAAAGAATTAGGAGATCCTCATTTCCTTTGTCCCAGGGAGGAGGAGGAGGGTTTTATTTTTAAGAGCGAGTATTTTTATCACCCTGTGAAGAAAGAGCCCCTCCCGTGTGACGTCCTCCTCTCTCTCTCTCTCTCTCTCTCTCTCTCTTTCTTTCTTTCTTTCTCTCTCTCTTTCTCTCTCTTTCTCTCTCGCTGGGCCCAGTGCAGTCAGGCTCATGTAACTCCTGCCTGGTGCTGGCTGATGTTAAACACTGAAATGGACCGTGAGCTTTAAAACCAACTTGTCTAATTTCGCCTCGGCATGTGGTGGGAGAGACGTAAACTACGGCTAAGCCGAAAAACTTTTTTTACGGTGTTCACTTCACAACACAGCCAATGGGAAGCACATGTCGTCCAGTTGTGCACATGACCTGGATGTTTTGATCAGACGGTGCTTTGAGTCTGCCTAGTCTCTCTCTCTCTCTCTCTCTCTCTGTCTCTCTCTCTCCTTCACCCTCTTCCTCACCCTCTCCCTCGCCTCATCATTTGCTCGCTGAAGCTAGTGGAAACACTGAAACACATGATCACATTTCACAGTTGTCTGCCCTCGTCAGACATTCCAAACACAGAGAAGAAATCTCTGTGCTGAGTACTTTTTTTCCCTCCTCCTCCTCTCCCTCATCCTCGCCTTTTTTCCATCAAGGTGCAGTGGGGGAGTTACGTATTCAACTTGAGATAGAAAATTAGTTGCTCATAAGTCATTGTGGAGTCCACAGTGTGTGGACCCTAAATCATATGAAGTGTCATAGAGGGAGTGATGGATGAAGACAGATACGCCCCTGTTTCATGTGTTGCTGTCAGGAGAAAGGCACCTAGCACTCCATAGCTCTTTATTTAGACTGATTCTGGGAGGCAGTCTGATATTTGCCCTCATGTACGCTGCCTGCCTGATTTTTTTTGTTTTTATTTGTTTTTCTACCACTCCTTCTGTCATCAGTAGTGTACCAAGGGACTCTTAAAAAGCTGTTTTGAGATTAGAGAAGAGAGTTTTGGTGTATTTTCCCATCAATACTTTTATCCCTTTTAAGCATTTTCCTTTTATCATTAGATTATCATTGTTTGCTTTTACTTTTAAGAGTATTGAACTGTGTGTATGTATTGTATGTATTGAACTGTTCTCTATGCAAGTAAACTTGCCTTGTCTTGCCCTACGTTAAGAGGTCTGTTCCCCTAATCTAACTTTGACCCCTGCGCCTGCTTGTCTGTCTCTCCAGAACCACAGTGGTGGCCACTGCAGCGTTCCTCGATGCCTTCCAGAAGGTGGCCGACCTGGCAACGAGCTCTCGAGGTAAGCGGTCAATAGGGGCAAAAGATGTGCGTAAGTGGATTTCAGAAAGGAGTCCTCTGTCTGTAATTTTTCTATAATGTCTTGAGTTCTCTGGAGGTCAGTGTATATGTTGTTAAACCTGTGCATAGGTACAGTGTAGCCATGACCTGAAACCTCACATACAGTACTTTGAAAGGTACTGCATGCTGTGTGTGTCGATGCAGACTGCAACAACTGTGATTCGGTTGCATGCATGCATGCATTAACAACGGTTTCATCAACACATTCCCAAATATCAGACATAATGACCAATTGCTTTCCTGAGTGTTGCTGACTACTGTACTTTGCTAGCAAACAGCATTCTTTGGTGGTAGTTAGTTTACAAGTGAATATACTGGATGGCTATCTTTCAGAGGAAACTAGCTGGATTTAACTAGTTTTTTAATGGTTAGTTGAAAAAGTGACTTTTTGGCCCAAGCGCACAATTATTGAGGCTCACAACAGCATAGACAACAGACAACTCTCTCTGCATAGAGCTGACACACCACTGTAAATCAAGCTTAAAGAAGTGCCTGCTCATTTTTATGCGTCATTACATCGTGGGTGTGAATCAAGGACCATTTTAGATGTCGAAGTGGACATTTTATAATGAGTAGCTGTACACATTGACGACATCGGTAAAAGAGTGCGCACTTTTATATTTTGTGTGCAAGCACACACTTGCCCTCTCTCTCTCTCTCTCTCTCTCCCTTCCTCCCTCCCTCCCTCCCTCCCTCTGTCCTTCCATCCCTCCATCCCTCCATCCCTCCATCCCTCCCAGCCTGCCTGCCTGCCTCACGAGTACCTAAAAATAGTCAAGGCTTAGAAAGACATGCACATTCATCAAGCAAAGCAGAGGAGGAAATGGGAAGGGTAGAGAGTCTTTTAGCTTTCACATCAAGCAATGTGTGTGTGTGTGAGAATGCATGTTTGAATGTGTGTTTGTAAGTGTGTGTGTGTGTGTTTGTGTGTGTCCTCTTATTTGTTTGTGAGTGATGTTACAATGCTGGAATATTCTGCTGACTCACTTGCAGGGGGCTCACGCAGGTAGCTGGCAGTAATTGTGCAGTTGACTCTCTCTCTCTCTCTCTTTCTCTTTCCCTCTCTCTCTTTCCCTCTCTCTCTCTTTCCCTCTCTCTCTCTTTCCCTCTCTCTCTTTCCCTCGCTCTCTCTCTCTCTCTCGCTCTCTCTCTCTTTCCCTCTCTTGCGCTCTCTCTCTCACGCTCTCTCTCTCGCTCTCGCTCTGTTTTGCTCACTTTCGCTCTCGCTCTCTATCCCTCTCTCTCTCCCTATCCATCCCTCTCCCTCCCTCAGTCTCTCTTTCTAACATGCACACGCTCACATGCGCGCATGCCCGCACACACACACACAAGTATTGTCCCCATAGAGTCACAGTTTCAATAAAACGATCACTTCTCATCTTATTTCTCTCCTCTCGTGTGTGTAGCTTTCATTCCTCTGAAGATATATAATTAGCTGGTTTAGTTTAATGATAAATTATGTGGTTCACTTTCAGTTAATGAGCTAACTTCATTCAGTGCCAGTCTATAGTGCATCGATTATACCATCTGTGTTTATTAAAGCCATGAGTCCTCATAATAACAGTTTTAGACTTTAACTTCAACACTATTCTCTCTCCTGACATAGCAATCAAACAGAGCTCTAATGCTTATTTAAAAAATAAAAAACACAGATTTTATGCAGAGGTCTGTTCTTAGAAAGTAAAACAAACTGTTGTGTATTTTTTTCTGTGTGGTTACTGCACCAGTCAATTCTAATTAAGACACCTCTTCAGCAAGGTAGATGAATCAATTGGCAAAATCACCTGTGCACAGCTAGAAGCAGCGCATGCTGTAGTAAGACTTTTTGCTTTCTGAAGCTGAAGATTTCCACTTCTAGCTTCACGCAGGGCAAAACATACTGTAAGGTGAACGCACAAAGGCCCCACTAAAGGCAAGTTAAGGCCACAGTCCCTGTACATAGGGCCCCAACAGATGGCTGTGTGTGTGTGTGTGTGTGTGTGTGTGTGTGTGTGTGTGTGTGTGTGTGTGTGTGTGTGTGACGTGTTTTAACATGTTTGTCTTGTTTAGCAGAGAACAGAGCAGTTACTGTGCTCTCCAGAGTTTCCTCTTTTTCTCGGAGTCCCTCCTAACCGCTGACTGCTTGTTTGTCGTCAGGTCCAGTGGGTGTGGAGGACAGGTCTTCATGGCACTGCTTTTGTTTGCTGCTGTGTCTTAATGCTTCAGTTATGCATCGGCAGCTTAGGCAAGGCGGACCTGTAAAAAGGTGCTGATTGACACTTTTTAAACGGCAAACAATGAACAACGATGCAGCTTTTACAGCCAGTGTAGTTGTGCAGACATCTTTTTTGTCTCCTTATCATTATGAAGATGTTTATTTCCAGAGTAATTTTTGTCTGAGGACGTGTTAAGCATCTTGTTATGGCAGATAAAATTACATTTGAGGGAATTGTAACCTTCATTTGTAATTGGAAAAAAATGGGAAGTGGAAACAGCCCTTTGTGTGTGTTGTTGTTGGTTTCGTTGTTTGTCGTCAAGGGACGTGACTAGATTGTTATCTTTGTTCTATGGCGTCCTAGTATCGTATCCACATATGGTAACTTTGATGGGGAGGTAAATAGCACAACTCTCACATGGTTACCTTGGTGGATGTAGGTTCACTGCTTCACTCTCTAGCTCCAGCTGTGCAGTTCCTCACAGTCAGTCTTAAATCTGTGCAGCGTTGAGCTTTGGGGTTATGTAATGATAATAGTAACAGAGTGAATAGGTCATAAACTACAAAGCACCTTACTGACCACAGAAGAGTAGGAAGAAGACAGACAGTCTAAGATAAGGCTATTTATTCAAATTAAGTTGACAGGCTTGCTTTGCCACGCCGGTCTGTCAGTCGCTGCCAATGGTGCTTGGCAAAAATGCTTTTTCATAGCCAGACAGACACAGACACACACAGACAGACACACACAGACAGACACACACAGACAGACACACACACACACACACACACACACACACACAGACACACACACACAGACACACACACACAGACACACACACAGAGACAGACACATACCATATGGAAGTAACCAGTGGTCAGTTCTGTTTAGTTCCTGATTTTCCATTGAGATAGAGGTCTTCTAATTGCATTTCTCCCTGTTTGCCAACGAGGGTTCTGATAGCTCTAATGGCAAACATGTGTTTGTAATTTTGAGTAGAATTATGTTTGTTTGTGGGTTTGTTTGTGTGTGTGTGTATGTTTGCCTCTGTACACAGTTGGTCTTTAACAGACCCTACTATGTATATTTTTAGTATTCATCGTTTCATGTGTACATTAACTCATTTATACCGGATGCTGCACAGCGCAACATTGCACCTCCTGCCGGTTGCTGCGTAGCGCAGCTTTGAATCTCTTGCCGGCTGCTGCGTAGGGCAGCATTGTGGACTTGTATGGTATGTTAGTACATGTATTGCGTAGGGCAGCATTGTGGATGTTGGTATGTTAGTACATGTATTAATTCAAGCTGAGAGTCTTACCTTGTAAATGCAATTTATTTCATGTTTTTATGTGCTTCAGAGGCTAAGATATTTAAGTTTTAATAGACGTTGACAATTCTTAGTATTTTTTCAGAAAACCTTCAGGAGATAAGGACATTTATCATAGAATTGCATAGGTTTTTATAGGCGTTTTTTGCAGGCGTTTTAGGTGTCAATGGGTTAAGATAGCCTGGAGTTTCAAGTTCTCCAGTATATATATATAAAAAAAAAACATTTGAAACACGTGAATCTAAGCAACTGATACCGGGACAGAAAAAAGTAAAGTAAAAAAAAAAGCATAAAAATGAACCTTTAACCATCGACTGTCTTGTGAGAAACAGTGTGTCTGTTTTATGTGAGTTTACTCTCTCTGGCTTAGTATCAAGCTATATCAGCCAGGTTGTTTGTCCTGAAATGGCCCTTCCTCGTTTACATCTATACTGGATAAGGTCACGTAATATTTTGTAGCCACTGCCAGCTTAATGGTTAGCTTTAGTGCAGCTATTTCAAATGTAGCAACCCAATTAGACAGCAGCATCTCTTTGAAGGGAGAGTACTTCAGGGGACCAATGTCCAACCTGGAAATTCAAGTGTAGCATTATTTGAATGTGAACCAATAAAACAAGACACAGGTTTATTTGACCAGCCAAGGTTTTTCCATTACACTCCACCCGCCCCTAGCTTACTTTTTAGCATATGTATCTACCTGAAAAGTGCGTGCGTGTGTATTTGTGTGTGTGTGTGTGTGTGTGTGTGTGTTTCTGTGTGTGTGTGTGTTGCGTGTGTGTGTGTGTGTTGCGTGCGTGTGTGTGTGTGTGTGTGTGTGTTGCGTGCAAGTGTGTGTATGCGAGTGTGTGTATGTCTACATGTGTATGTGTGTATCTGTGTGCACATCTGTGTTCGTTCGTGCGTGCGTGTGTGTGTGTGTGTGTGCGTGTGCGTGTGCGCGTGCATGCATGCATCTGTATGTGTGTGTGTGTGCAATCATGAGCCCTGGTGGAGGTCAGCCTTTGGTCTTAATCCTATCGCACACAGCTGCAAAGCTACTCAGGCCGGTGGCGTGCTGTCTGTGTGGGACGCCTGCTGCTTTAGCCATCTCCTGCACAGCGCAGCAGCCTCCATGGGGGGGCTGGGCCTCTCTGATCGCCTCAGTCCATCACGCCTGCCTCTGGGGGGGGAGGGGGTTGGGGTGAGGGGGAGGGTTTTGGGGGTCTAGGGTAAGCAAACTCGTAAGTGCACAAGCCCATGTGTCCACACCAACAGTCTAAGACAGAGCAAAATGACTTCACTTTATAGTTTCTCACAACTTTAAAGTAAATACACACACACACACCCTCACACACACCCTTGACTTTTTCCTCCTCTCTTCATCTGTTTTTGGGAAGAGAGCACGCACATCACACTTTGGAGTTGGCACTGACAGCAGTGATGACACATCAGCCCTGTCCGCCCGTCTCTGGCTCGCCCACCCCGCCAGCAAGTTAGTCAGCACTTTGTCAGCTCTCGAGGTGTAGGCCTCCCCCGTAGAACCAGCACGCCTGTCTCCTTGCAGCAGCAACGGAAATGGAGCTAGTTGCGCAGGTTTGGACTTGATTCCCCCACGTACAGCTGTGCTGTGCCATCTCCCAAATGGGGGCTGCAGTTGCGAGGTTATTAGAGCGGGATTATAATAAGCTGTACAGCTGTGGCATTAGTTGATATGTGCTGATGGCACCCCTCTGAGGAAGAGGGGGAGGAGGAGGAAGAGACGGAGGAGGAGGAGGAGGAGGAGGAAGGGGCTTGTATACAACATGCCCACCCACCTGCCTGATTATAGTTGTGATGGTAAATGTAACGACGATAATGACTTATTTGTGTACACCCACACACACTAAAAGGTGCCACTTAAAATACTTTAACAGATTTAGAGCTGTTAGCTAAAGTGATTTGCGAGAACCCCCTCATAAGAAGGTAATGTGATGGAATTTTTAAGAGTGTTACTGCATGCCTTTTTAGATGGAGATCCAGAACCTAAGTTAATGTAGCCAGTAGGCTTGGGCGTATTTTGAAAATATCACATACTGGGGTATTTCCAAATACTGAAGGTATGATTTTTAATCATGTGGCCTCCTACAGGTCAGATTGAGACATACTGAATTAGATTGCCAGTGTCGGAATGATACAGAAATATTGAGACTGATACAAAAGAAGCACTTTCTTGCCTTCCATAAAAAAAGTTGAAATAAAGAAACACTGCAATATAGTAAATCCTTCAATGCTACTATGTTGGTTGTTTAAAACTGACCACACCGACTGACAGAAAGTGTGGCCTACATATGTGACATACAGACAGAGGGTACAGGGTACAGTATAAAACATAATGGGGCTAGCACCAGTTCTTTGATACCATAGAAGAACCTTCACACTCCATGGAACCACCCAGAGATGGTTAAAGAACCATTTAGGCATATTTTTTTTTTTTGCCATGTATGTGAAGGGAACTTCACATTGGAAATGGTTCTTCAGAGCCTCAGATCATAATGGGCTACGTTATGTCATATCGGCGTCAAATGGTTTTTTAAAGAACGGTTGCTTTGATGCTTCTTCAAAGCACTGTAAAAGGTCTTCTGAGGCATTGCTCTGAAGAACCATTATTTTTTTTCGAGTGTAGCCAGCTATAGCAAATGAAAAGGAGGCCAGCGAACATGTGCTAAACTGTGTGTTGTCAGGTCCAGGTGTTTGACGGCGCAAGTCACCATGTAAATGTTTAGTGAGTTGCACAAACAACAGCTGTGTACTTTTCCACTTTTTGTGCCAGGGACATTGCAGAAGGGAAGTCAAAATACTTCTCACTTTTAAAATGCCATTTGTCTCTGCTAGAGCAGCAATGCTGAATTTATATTTGCACAATAAAATGGTTCCCTATCTAGTATTCAGTAATTAAAAGAGATGACAAACATGTTCTTTATCTTTCAAAGGTTACTTTTATATCCTGCTGTGAAAGTTATTGCTAGTCATAGTACTCTCAGGTCGAGGAGTGTGTGGCTTGTCTTCAGAGGTAAACATACAGCTTCTGAGCCAGTTTCTGTCAGGAATTTCCCTCCCTCTGTGTGACGTGCCGATCAGATGTCTTGTCACCTACTGAAACCAGACGGGTGTCTAAGGTTTTGATAATGCAGCGATATCGCTTTCACCCTGTAACAGTGGCCGACTTCATTTGTACACAAGCCCCACCATGCCTTAATATAAGCTGTGTAATAGCTGACAGGAGCCGACAAATGAGTAGGACTGTTCATCTCAGAGTGTAGCGTGTACATTCAGAGTCTTGCCTTTGGTATTCAAATCAGCCAGCCACAAGGTATGCAAAAAACTGGCGCTAGACTTGCACTTTAAGTGACCCCCCTCCAACATGTGATAAGCCAGGCAGGCACCATGCAAACTTTGCACCTTCTGAGTGAATGTCATTGACACCGAATTAACTATTGAGAGCAAACAACACACCCTTAGTGTGCCACAGTTGGAATGCTGGTTACTATTTTGTGTTGCAAGTTTGCACGTTGTAAAGTAGTTCAGAGGCACTTTTCCGTTGTTCACATAAAAAACAACACCACTGAAATGGGTTTGGTGTCTTCACAAATGAACGTGGGACATCCACATTAGTCAGAAATTACTGATTGTGAAAGACATCGTGGCGTAATGTTTACCCTGTCTGACTCAGACTTGTGCCTGTTGTAACAACACTAGCCTATGTTTATTTTCGCCTCAGGCTTAGATACACCTCTTGTCTGGATCATCAGCTTCGTGACTCAAATACTATGGCATTTTGTTATGCGCAACATGCCATGATGACAGGATATAATTTACATAGCCGATCTTTCATCACAGTTGCACCAGTCCTATTTTTTAATCATGGCAAAATGTCCCAAACCTTTTGTTGTGTCTGCATCTGTTGGATATCTTATTTGTTTATGATATTATTTGCCAGGGCCACTATCATTTGGGTCTCGATAGATTTGGATGTTTTAATGGGATTCTTGGTTGGTACTCTAAATGCACTAGAGTTTATTGTTTTCTCTAATGTCATGTTATCGATGGTGCCTGTGTCAGGTGTGTGGTCGAACACGGCAGGTCAGGCCTGAAATGTAGAGCTTCACGTACATGTGAAAAACCTGGCTTCACGTACATGTGAAAAACCTGGCTTCGCAGAGTAAAAAGTCCATCTCACGTGTCTGTTCAAGCCTTTCACTAAGCCTGCCCAACCCCTCAGCCAGGTAGAGCAGGCTACTTTAATCAGACTCATGAGCTGCTGTAAGTGCACAAGTAGAACCAATTCATGGCAGGGTTTTACCTCTCTGAAGCTGGGGTTTTCCACCTCGGGCTCGTGTCTTTTTTTTTTTTTGTAGCAGAAAACATATGACCATAATGCTAATAAGCTAATTTATTTGGTTGGCTCGCCCACTGTCAGTGTTTGCCTGCAGTCTGTTTTTTTTTTCCTAAGTCTCTTCCCATCCCTGTGTTGTTTTCGTGCCTGCGCTTTTATCAGTAGAATACTTTGAGGCCCCTTCACGGGACTCCGCATGACTTGTTTACCGCGAGGCCATTAATTATTAAATTAGGTTTTGCTGATTTGATCATACAGTTCAGCCTGGCCAGGCATTGCTCACTTCAAAAACCCCAATCTGAATTGCACAGTGTTGTATGTGTGTGACCTGCTCAATAGTACGCTTGTCAAGTGATCACTTTTACATGTGGTAAAGCTTCTCTAAAAGCCCAGTCCATTTTTTCTCATAGCTACCAGTGGCGCTCAGATCATATTTTCCTTGAATGGATAATGGCTCCCTGTGGCTTGCTGAATGGGCCTGTGTGCATGTCTGTGTCAATGCTCTGACTTTATTATGTGTCTTTTGTGAGCCAGGCGAGGGGTCTTCTTCAGGCCTGGGCTACTGTACAAGTCCCAACAGTGGAGGCCTTTGTGAGGCTCCCTTGGTTAGCTTTCTCCCGCACGCGGACCATGCACCCCTGTTCGGGCAGCCGGATGATGACCATGTTCGCCATGTCCCGCCATGGTGTTTTAATGAGTGCAGATGAAGTCATGGCTCCCAGTTGGAAGTCCAGTGCCAGGGGATCTCATGGGGTTTTTAAACTGGCACGATTGCCTGCCTGGATCATGCCTTGCCTCTGGCCCGCTCTCGATCTGGCCCCGGATCGTTCCGGAATCTTGGCATGGAACATTGTGGGCTCATCTAGGCACCAGGCATACAAGCACCAGCCATTGTGAGGAATGGTGTGTGTGTGTTGTGAGTGAGTGAGCATGTGCATATGATGGATTTGAAGTGGACTAAAAAGCATCAATTGAACACAATAATGCCAAAAAAGGATTATCCTCACACGCTTTCAATTGGCCCATTTAGCTATCGACTTCCTTCATTTTGTCCCTTTTTTGATTAATGTCCCTGCAATTCCGAAGCGTGTCCTCTTCAGGGAGTAATGGGAATGAGTCTCTTGAGACTCTGTGAGTACTGGGCTTGCGTTTTCCCCTGTGATTATGCAGGGTCAGGACTAATCCACATGTTGGGGCGGAAAAGCTGTTGCTTCCCATTTCTGTCTGACTGTCATCCTGAATGAGAACCTGGGCCAGATTTAAGGTCTGGGTCAAGTTGAGTGCACTAATTGGCCGAATGAAGCTGGAGTTAAACAACACAGAAATTAGTTAGTATTTGTATGAGCTTGGATATGGTTTGCATACTTCATCATATTGCTACGTGGTATAATGTGTAGTTATGTTTCCACAAACATTTTTTTTTTTACAATTTTCCACAAATGCCATGAACATTAGCTACACTGACGCTGAAGGTCGAAAGGTCACAAGAGGCTATGCACGGCCACCCCATTGCTACAAAGAAGACCACAGGTCAGTTAGTTCATCAGGAACACCTAACAGACCAATTAGAACTTTTTGCTAGTCTCAATAAATCAGCCCCGGTCTGTTCGTTCATGAGATTGTATAGATCTCTCTAAGGTCTGAAAACATAGCTACCAACTCTTCATTTTTTCCTGGGCTTCTCCCCAATTCAGACCAATTCCCTGGTCAATTCTGGGTTCGTCCCAGTGATCTGCCGAAATGTATACGATCCAAACTCAATAACGTCAATATGTGGACATCCCCTCCATGTCAGTGGTTGTCTGTGTTCAGTAGTAATTCAGCATAACTAAGATGTGATTATGCAGATTTATGACCGCGTCTACAGAGTATTGGAGACTGATATAATCTGCACTGCTATCAAGATACGTGGATGGGTATCCTCAACGTCGGTCAGGGCATACCAGTTAAGGGTGCTGGCAGTGAGAGCAACACTGAACACGTCAGACAGGAGTTGGTGGACGCAGTGTTGAGAAATGCGATACCTGGAAATATGCAATCCAGTTGTTTCTGTCACAGTGTCCTTATCGCGGTTCACCGTACAGAAGTAACCCATCACTTGGCTCCAAGTGTCGACCCTTTGTGTAGAACCAGATTATGGGAAAAAAACAAGGTGTCAGGGCAAGGGGTGTATTGTTGTTGTTCTGTCTGGATGTCTCAACTCTCACACAAGAAACTATAATTATTTTAGTTGTAACACAATGAAGAGGGTAATCTTACTTCTTCACTTCTTTCTGGTTTGACCAGTTGCACAAAAAATAATGCATTTAGCTTGCTGTGGCTGATTAGAAAGACAGGCCCAAATAAGGGGGCCCAAAGGGACTATCTGACACAGCAGGATTTTTGGGGTAAGGGAGGGTACTGTATTTCACTTTCAACCCTTGTTTTTCAATGTCATGGCAATTGTGAAGTTATAATAAAAAATGCACCAATCAGTTCTCTTGAGAAAATGGCATTCCCTTTCCTGGAAGATCCTGGGGAACTTGTGGGTTGAAAACATGTCCAGTTCATAATGCCAGGATTTTTGGCTGAAAGAACATTGCTTATATTGTATGCTAAACACCAACAGACTACAAACTAGCAACTTATAAATTGAATGAAATACATTGTAGTCAGATGTCCCAATACCTTATTAATAATGGTGCACTGGATATCGACAAGAAACATTTACACATTCTTACAAACGGTCTTTTTGGCCAACCTCTAGGCAATGTCTTGGCAACTTTGTCTCTTTGGTTAGCTTGCATAATAAATGTAAATTCCTGTATGCTAAGGCTTGCGGTTTGTTTTTCTTGAAGGGAATACATATCCTTATTTGTGCTTGGTCATCTCATTGCACTACTCATTTTAGGTGAATGCACTTATGGCTAGATCAGACAAAACTGTGTTTTTAATACCCAGATGGTACATTTACCAGACATTACCTTTTTATGGGTTTGTCAAGCCAGCTAACATAAAGATACCTTAGGTATGTTGAACTTGCTTCATAGCATATTCATGGCATGGTGTCAGTAGTTCACCTGAAACAGTTAACTGCTACTGTTCATTCCTGCAGTGAAATTAGCAAATAGCTCAGATCTCGGTTAGCGCTCCAATCCCTGACCTTAGTTTTGGGTTGCTGTGCTAGTTTCGGTGTTTGGCCCCCCCGTACTCATTGTTTAATGAGGACACAAGTTGTGTGCTGAAAAGAATGTTTTAACAAGAGGCTAATGTGAGCTGTGGCACATTTCTGGCAAATGGCCCACTGTGGGAAGGTCGATCACTGTTCATTAGCTTCCACAGTGGGCCATCAGAGCCACTTTCGGTTCTGTGGGTGGCCATCCACAGCCGCCCGCCCCCCTTACTAACACGGGGACTCTCCGACCCCAAATGAGCCAGGGAAAACTGCGTGTCTGTGTTCAGTAGTAATTTATCACAACTAAGATGTGATTATGCAGGTTTATGGCAGCATCTACTCAGTATCGGGCAGTGATATAAGCTGTGCTGCTATTAACATACGTGGATACCATCACATTGCAAACCACTCAGATCTCGGTTAGCGCTCCTATCCCTGACCTTAGTTTTGGGTTGCTGTGCTAGTTTCGGTGTTTGGCCCCCCGTACTCATTGTTTAATGAGGACACAAGTTGTGTGCTGAAAAGAATGTTGTAACAAGAGGCTAACATGAGCTGTGGCACATTTCTGGCAAATGGCCCACTGTGGGAAGGTCGATCACTGTTCATTAGCTTCCACAGTGGGCCATCAGAGCCACTTTCGGTTCTGTGGGTGGCCGCCCGGAGCCTCCCCCCCCCCCCCCTTTACTAATGTGGGGACTCCCTGGCCCCAATTGAGCTAGGGAAAAACTGGAGCTGGCATGTTGGTGAGTGTTTCTCGCTGGGTTTAATTAAGATAATGAGTCATTAGTGAAACAGCTCGGGTGGATTCGACTCACCAGCCAGGCCGAATTATGCATCTGACCGTGCAATTCAGCCCATGAAAGGCCTCATTCAGGTTTTTGCTGCCAATCAGCCACCTTGTTTTGCCTCCAGCACGTTGGTGTTTTGTGTTTGCAGAAAGCTGCCGCCACACTAATGTGTTGAGTAGACTGTATGACAAGACATGCTGTGCTCTTGGTTTTGGTCTTTCAGGGTCAATGAAACTCAAAAACAGTTTTTTTAATACTGTAAGGGCCCCTGTGCTGTCAGTGTTTTACCGTGTTATTATGCTTTATTGGAGTAGAGGTACACGTGAGTCTGTAGATTACTGATTACCTTTATCAAGTTATCACCTCAGCCTTAACTGACTTAGTGTCTTTCAAGCCGCTGACTAAATTTCTACTTATTCAACACGAACTGTCCAGTGTTTTTGTTTTGGAAGCCAGAATGCTTTTTGTCCACCAATCAAATGGTTTTCAAAAGTAGCTTTTCAAGTGTCTGCATCCGTTTTTTTTTGTGATCCAACAGTTATAGAGAACAGGCAGAGGTGCTTATCAGGCATGTATAAAGGTAACCGACATATTTGAGAGCTCGTCATAGCCAAAGAATGACAGAAGGCATGAGTTACTGCTGATAGTAGATAGTAGAGACAACTGCCCCCATACCCTTTGACCAGCCTGTTGTTCTGCAAGAAAGTCCAATACATTCAAATTCAAACAATGCTAGGCAAAAATGCAAATGTTATGAAAATGGCAAAGTCAAGCGTAATGGACTGTGACTGTGAAGTTGGTGGACATTTTGAGTTTTGACCTGTCCTGCGCAGGTAAACCTTACTTATTAAAGCAAGACATATTAAGTTAAGTCAAGCAAAAATGGGGAATGAGAAAAACAAAAAATATATAGGTGGTTACATGCAAATAGGCTGACACAAATCAAGTCTAAACACTAATATTTTGATTTAGACTTAAAGTTTGGATGGGAAATAGATTGAGGATTGGCCTTTTAGTCTTTGTAATATGGCTGCTGGGTCCTTAGGTCTTTAGTTGAAGTCCATCTGCTCGTAGTTAGTTGTGCTCTTGTCCTAGACTACAAGGGCAGCGTCACGGTGTTCACAGGCACACACCAAATGCAGTTCAGGTGCAGAGGGGCCAACCATGTTTAACCAGAGCCAGCAGGCCCTGCCTACACTCTTGAAGGTGCTCTGGAGATGTGTTGAAGTGGGAGCAGGCCTCCAAAGCACTGAATGGGCAGGGACCTTCGTCCAAGGGGAGGCATTTGCTCCTGAATGCAGACGTGCAGCTGGGGGGGGGGCTAATCTGTAAAATCTGTGTGTGTGTGTGTATGTGTGTGTATTTGTGTGTGTCTACGTATGTGTGTGCATTAGAGTGTGTGTATATTTGTGTGTGTGTGTGTGTGTGTGCACTGCCTAGGAGCCCCTGGCTCTGTTCCTGTAATTAGTGGCAAAATGGGCGGCTGGCCGCTGCACAGCACAGCACAGCACAGCACAAGGGTTTATCTAGAGGTGGGGCCCGTGGCGATGGAGAACATCTGTGCCGCCCTCACGGATGGGGGGTTGGGTGGTGTGGTGCGGGGTGGGGTGTGGTGGGTGGGGTTGGGTGGAGGTGAGCTGCAGAAGTGAAGTTAGTGTGCCCCCTCCCCTCCCCTCGCCAGGTGCACTTTTAAGTTGCAGTTATCTGGCTCAGAAACCAAGCACATTTGTTCCATTGAGTTTCCAGTAGGCTCATTACAGGAAGAATGCCTGTAGATTGTCGTTTTGCGTAGACTGTGCTGTTATCTTAAAAGATAAGTTCCTGAGACATTGCTTGGGCTTACTGCTCTGGCATACTGCTGTATCACAAACGGCGTGTTTGGTAAATGATATTTCAGGAGCAGAATGATTGGGAGTAGATTGTGTAGCAGATTCTAAGTGAATTTCTGCCTTAAGAGTGCTGCTTTTACTGTGATTGGTGGGGCCTGAATTTTATGGAAAAATTCGTTATGGAAAAGTAGTATAATACAGCTTGCTTACACTTTTTAAAGGTACATTATGTAGCGAACACTGTAAAATGGTGCAGGTTAACCAATACTTAAATCTGACTAGTAGTTATTAGAATATTTCTAGTATGTCATCATGAAACAGTGTAAAACAAGATTTTTTTGTTTTCATTTCTGTGTGTGTTCTTTGTTTCTGCTGTCAGCAGAGCTTCTGAGTTCTGAGAAGAAATATGTCCCCTGGTGAGAGTGTCATGGGTGACGCCTCACTGCCTCAATGTGCGTCAAGTCACTTTCAGTTTTGCGCCCAGATCTGCATTCATGATGGAAGCTGATAGACATGACCATAGATCCTTATCCGCCCAGACACACTGTGGACTCCCCATGAATGGGCATTAGTGTGGATTTGACAGAGGGCCGTTTGCCTAAACCCGACATAATCCCCCATGCAATTAAAACAGGAAAGCTGCTTTATTTATGCTGGGCTCCCCAGAGCAGGCAGCCACTGAGGGTTGAGGGGGAAAGTGTGGTAGTAGAGTTTTTACAACTGACATGCTCTAACATAAGAGGACAGAAGTGACGGCAGCAGCAGCAGTAGTAGTAGCAGTAGCAGCAGCAGCGGTGGTGGTGGTGGTGGTGGCAGCGGCTACTCCTGCTCCTGAAAAGCAGCATTTATCTCTGAGGGCCGGCGCGCCCAGAAGACACAAACAAGCGAAATGTCAGGAGAGCGCGAGCAGCCGCATTTGGCCCGAGCAGGAACAGTCGCTGTTCTGTGTGTATTGTAATGGGCGGGCGAGGAGCGGAAACAAAAGTAAGACTATCTGAGCGGCCAGAGAGGCCCTCTGTGGGAGGGAGGGAGACTGTATGAACGCGGCCGGGGCTGAATAGCGGACTGTGGCTTCATGTACAAAGAGCACAACAGACTGATTGACCCAAGACGGAAAGCATTCATGAGGTTTACCACCCCTCCCTTTCTCCTTCCCTCTCTTTTTCTTTTTTGACGTTATTTAATCTTTTGGGTTATAAATTGGGGAAACATTTAGAGTTAAAGTAAATTGAGACCTCTTTGTAATCGTTTTTAGATGAGAAATCAAGTCTAACCTTTTTTTTCTTTGCACAACCGACTTGTCAGTTAATCGAACCAGCCTGTGAATCTGCGAGACGTTAAGCACTTCTCCAGCCACAAGAAGGTGTCTCCTAGAGGTCAGCATGCCATGCTGACTAGCTTTTCCAGACGTGTGGACTCCCAACATGTTTGTCCGACACACCGCAGCTCCCTAGCCTGTGAAAACTTGGAATGTTAAGCACAAGCTTTGTGGGACTTTCAGGAGGGTAGCCACAGGGTGGGGAGGTATTGTTGCGCTGTGATGTACAGGTGTGAAAAAGCCAGTAAGATCAAGAACAGCCACATGGCTGAAATGTCTGCTGCCATTAATCAGTTGATCCTGTTTTAAAGACTTAGGGCCCGTTCACACTGCTTGTGCCTCATTCACAAAACAGCATTGCATAACATTGCAAACAGCTTGTCAGGCGCATCGTTCCTTAGGAGAACAATCCAATATGAGTGCCTGGCAGAGTAAAAAAGTGTTGCAGTGTGAACAGGCCCTTTACTCACTGTGACTGTGAGCCTTTCCTGGCCTTGTGGGACTTTCAGGAAGGACACATGTTCACTCCTTCTCTCTCCACCCCGCCTAAATAGCCTGTGCTTCTGCTCCTGCAGCAAGATGACGGGCATCACTCTCGTGATTTCATTATGTTCAGCTTCTGGGCCTCATCTGCGTAAGATGACACTTGGCCACTCTTAGACTTCAGACAGAGGAAGTGATATCTGTGTGGAGTGGAATTATTTTGCCGATGTGCCGCTTAATCTGCTTGTGTTAGACCAGCAACACTGTTTACAAGATAGGTTTTATTCAATCACAAAGTTGTAGACCTCCAACTTACATGTCATTAAGAGATATGCAAAAGCCCTTTCTTTTATAACGGGTCTTGTACCAAATGGAAACCACTCTCTTTAATGAAGAAAAAATATAAACCGCATGTGTGTGTGTGTGTACTGTATATATGTATATATTTCTGTGCCCTTTTTTAGTGTAATCCAGTAATGTCCAGTCTCTTTAAGTGTTTCCCTCTGGCTCACTGTGCTTGTGTGTGTTGTGGTTTGTGTTGCAGGGGGCACCAGGGACATTGGATCGGCTCTGACCCGCATGTGTATGCGGCACCGGAGCATCGAGGCCCGTCTGAGACAACTGTCAATGTAAAGCATACCGCCGCTGCCACTACACGCTAGCCTGGTCATAAAACCACCCACTACATTTCGTATCACTGTAGGGAGATGATGATCGAACAGAAGTGCATAGGCAGGCTTATAGCCAGGGTAACTACACACTACCTCTCTTTAGTCCAGTCTCATTCGTCTCAACACACCACACTACCCTTTAGTCCATCTCCCATTCACCTCAGCACATAGTATTATTACAAAGGAATAGAATGTCTTTTACTGTCACTATACACAAGTACAATGAGATTAAAAGCAGCTCCTTCTCTATTACGTCTTCTGGGGGCACTAGAAGACTGCCTGCCGCGGCTGCTAAATAGAGTTAGCATGTCTCAAAATCTAATATCATTTGAGCTTTGCCCTGAAAGTGCAAGAGAGAGTACACAAAGAGGCCATGACTATACCTAGCTCTTGTGAGAACCCTTCTCTTGGCTCGATGGGAGTGGAAGTTAAAGTGAGCACTCTGTGTCAGACTGTCAGAAGGCCCTGCTGCTTTTTCCACCTTTTTTTTTCCTCCTGACATTCCCTCGAACCATCTTACACACACACACACACAGAGCACAGAAGTGTAATTTGAGAATGGTAGTTTGGAGGGAGCTCGCCCTAGCCTCTCCGCTGCCGTTACTGTAAATCAGCGGCTTGCGGTCGCGCTGCTCAGGGAGGGAGAAAGAAAGAGGCAGAAAGAGGGGCAGATTGAACGGCGAAAAATAAAAGGGCTGCAGACAGGGCTGCTATTTTAGCTTCCTTCCTGCCATGGAGTCACCCCAGTGCTTCTGTAGCCACAGGCCTGCTCATTGGGAAACATCACAACTCAAATATCAGTCAGGCTCCACTACACTTCTCCATCTGGGGGTGCATTTGAACCCAACCCCCCCCCCCCCCCATTCTTGTTTTTCATGCCGCTTCCTACCTGTGGGGTGGGGGTGGGGGTGGGGGGGTCATATTTGTGGTGAGCTAGAAGTCGTGTGTGTCTCCCCATTGGCAGGGCAGGGCTGTACGGTGTACTCAGGTCATAAAGCCTGTTCAAGGGGGTTCATCCTTACATATGTGACCCACTGGTAAAAGCTATATACAACTGAAAGGCTGAAGTCTTCTCTGTTTCATTCACAGGGCTCTTATAGACTGCTTAATCAACCCGCTGCAGGATCAGATTGAAGACTGGAAGAAAGGGGCCAACACTCTTGATAAAGATCACGCCAAAGGTAGGATGCCTGCTGCTTCTGGGACTCCCTAAGTTGTGTCTTCACTCTTCTCTCTTGTGGCTAAATATGTTTGATTGACAGTGAAGAGTCACCACAATGTGTTATTTGGCCTCAATTGAATTTGCCACATAATACGTTCTTTTGGGTTTACAGAGAAATAAGAAATACTGTTAGATGATGGAAAACATGTACGGTACTATGCAGAAAAAAAGCCAGATACAAGCCTATTCGAAGTAGAAATGAATGATGCCCCCTTACTGTTTCAAGTTGAAACATGAAATGATCCCCAAATGCCTGAGCCCATATGTCAGACTCAGGATTACATATGACCTATATTGAGAGTGAGGCCCCATGTAATCTTTCTTAGTCTAAAAGACCCCATCCCCCATCTTTGGCTAACTTATCACTTTAACTGCAAGTAAATCTTGGAAGTTATTTTTTTGTTATTTATTTATTTTGTGGTTTTCATGTGTGTGTCTGTGTCTGTTTCTACGTGCGTCCTGCAGAGTATAAGAAGGCCAGACAAGAGATCAAGAAGAAGTCCTCTGACACCCTGAAGCTGCAGAAGAAAGCAAAGAAAGGTAGGGAAAGCAAGAAGGTCACCCCTCTCCCCCTCCCCCTCCCAATCTCCATCCCCCTCTCCCTTTCCCTCTCTTCCTCTCCCTCTCACCCCCCTCCATCCCCCTCTCCCTCTCTCCTTCTCCCTCTCACCCCCCTCCCTCTTCCAAGTCATCTCAGTTATCTTCATTTTGAGCACACAGATGGCAGCAAACAAACGCCCCCAGCTGTTTGCCCAATAGAGAGACACGATGACCGTGAAACACTTAAAACAGATGTGTCATAGGTCAGACAGTTTGTTCAGTGGAAACTAAGGGTCAGACACTATGATGTGATGACTTGAAAGAGAACCTCTACCACTGCCATTGACTAGCCTCTATTAAGGCTTTTTTATATTTTTCAGATGGCAATTTAAATAAAAGTAGATAATTGAAGCGTGCAGCAAATGTTCGGGCGACAACAGTTTGACGAATACTCTACAACACTTACTCTTTGAGCAGCAGAGAAATGGGAGCAATTTATTTGTAGTTTTGTTTGTTTGAGAACATTTCTATTAATAAACCCCCCTGAAACTGAATATTATCAGCCATATATTAAATAAGGAACTATTTTTAGGCAGACAAAGCAAACTTCATTCAGTTATATCTGTTACAGATATGCACCGACCTGTGTAAAATCAGCAGGCTACAAAACCTCAGAATGACCTGGATGCATTACCATGGGGTATTTGCAGCACAGTGAGTGAGCAGCCTAGGAGTGAGTGGTGTGGTGTGTGTGCAGCACATCACGTAGAAACAGGGAAGAGAGGTGATCATTAATCTGGAGAGTCAGGATGCAGGCTGAACTTTGCCTGTGCAGTGGAACATGACCAAAGAGGTCTTAAATACAGTTGAAGCAGTGACCAACACAGTTGGTTGGAGCAGGAACACAACAGTTTGTAGACATGGCACCAGTCAAACAAAACTAATCAGCTTATCCACAGGTACCTACATTTAGTACAGTGCCATATTTATTTGTAGAAGTCACACCTGCTGGTGAAAATCAGTTAAGCAAGTTCATTTTTTATATCAGTCTACAAGTTCTTATTCTGGTAGGCTGCCTGAGAAACTGCACTATTAAAGCAACACTAAGTAGTTTTTTTCAACCTTTTCCAAAAATAATGTTTCCAAAGTCATTAGAGTGGTTCATGAACTCACAGCAGAGTGAAAGGCACTTCTGAATTCGCTTTGCATCCCTCAATAGGATATAACTGCACAAAATCACTCCAATCTGTAGTTCGAATGACGCATAAGAGAGACAATTCCGCTTCCAACCTGTAGGGCAAGGGAAGATGAAAAGTGCTTTAGTGTTGCTTTAAGAGCGTGGTGCCTCAGGTGTCTTACCTCACTGTTCTGCTTTTTTTTATACCCACACTCTTATACCCTTCCTCTTTCTGGCCAGTGCTGTTTCCAGCTGATGCCGTGGGTAAGTCCCCCCACCCCCCTCCCACTTCCCCTCCCCCTCCCCCTGCCCATCTCTTACTGTTTGTCCCAGGGGTTTTCACCTTGCAGCTGATCCGATTTAGCATGGCGGTGGTCCAAGTCCGTGCTGCGTGGACATGGTTGCTCCTCTCTCCTAGGGCCAGGATTGGTTATAAACGGGACACTCATGAGACAAAGCTGAAATCAAATCATGTACAATTTCAGTTCTCGGAAGAGTGTGTACATTTTCGAATTAGCCCTTGTTGGTCTGTTTTTCCCTCTCCGAGTAAACAGACAAGGGACAAGTGAGAACAAAAGGACATATTGTCCCGTTTTGAAATGTACTTTAAGACATATGTCTTGGTTTGTGTCTGTGATTAAATCAGTCATCTCAGTGTATGAGACTGTGATGCCTTTTACTGTAAAGGAATAAATACATACACCAAATACTGGAGGGCCGTTAACGATAAGTAGGTACACTATCAGACTACATACAATTTCACTTAATTACAGAGATTTTCTGTTCTTTTCAAACAGGCACACCCAGCTCAATTAACCTTTCAAATACTCTACTCCCTTTATGTGGCCTAATTTATGTTTATGCACGCACAAGTAAGTCTATTTATAGACCGCACAGAGTCTTGTCACGTCAGAGCAATCCTCTGAATCTTTTTCTCAGTGAGATTAAAGCAGTCTGAAGCAGTTTTACTAACGCCTTAAGTGTTTCGCGTGAAAATGCGAGCTCTGCCCTGGCACATCTCTGTGGAGGTAGTACCCTTCATCGAGGCTTCCTCACCAGCTAAGCGTCTGACTGTCGAAAGTGTAGCTCGGAGCTCCACGAGTCTCGTTTAGTCACGGCGAATTCTAGTTTTGGGAGTACAATTTTGGGAGCCTACTCTCCCTTAATGAAAATAGTAATGGAGCCTCAAGGGGCCCGCTGTCAATGCTGGGCCCTTTGAATTGTCCTAACTTTCCACACACACATGCGGGCACACACACACACACACACACACACACACACACACACACACACACACACACCTCTCTGGGTTCAGCCCTGGTTCTCCCCCTTGGCCCCCACCCCCTACCCCCTCGCCGGCCTCCTCCCTCATTGCTCCTCTTATCAGATGTGTGTGTACACAAACCTTGCAGCCCCTGTGTGTGGTGTTCTGCATGTCTGCACATGAACGCTGTGTACCCCGGTCATGACCACTCGCTCGCTCGCCCGCTCAGTCAGTCAGTGTGTGTGTGTGTGTGTCACGTGTGTGAGCATGTCCCCAGTGCTGCACTTGCTGTGGCCCACGCATGCTGGACCGACCCTGTAATCTCCAGTGTCTCAGTGTTTTGGGTTTGTGTTTGGTGTGTTTGGTCTGTACAAAGCATCTCACATATTGTTGTCATTTCCTCTGTGTGGGATGTAGATTATGGGAAGTATGCGTGATCATAATACCATCTAAGGGTATGTATCTGTTCGCCATTACATTGTTTGGATAAATCATTAGTTTATAGCCTGATTTAATACGAGTCATTTACTCTGAGGCAGTGATTAGTAACGAGTCCCTTTTAAAGGTTGCATTGTCATTGTATGATCGTCTTTTTTTTTCTGCGACCTCTCATCAGGGCGTTGTGGTAGGCCTATTTATGATTCTGGTACAGCTTTAAAACGGCCACAATAAATGAAGAAAGCCACAAAATAAACAACAACTGACCCATAAGACACTCTTTTCCACCCTGCCTGTGGTTTCAGACAAGGAAGCTGCAATCTAGATGCATTTAATAAAAAAGACACAGACAGCACAGCAACTCTGGTTTAGTTTAGCAGTAACCCAAACCGTCATTTGATGTGGCGAACTCCAAGTGCGTGGTATAATAAGGACTATTAGAAACATGTGCAAGAAGTCAGTCCCTCACCAGACTCCAGCTATTGTGGACAAGAGACTATGTGCATTCCGTGGCCAGAAAAGGAATACAGCTTCAGTGTTACTGACAGACGAAGGGGGAAAAAAAACGTGTCTGAGTCTGTATGCCACCTACCGAGTTGCCTTCCTGGGAAATGACAAGTTTTAATGGCGTATTTGTAGAGCTTCAAAGCCATCTTTGCCCAGAGTATGTGTCTCTAGGGGGTCGTGGGGCCAGGAGCTGGTTCGGTGTTGTTTGTGCTACACTAGTGCCCGCCATGCTCCATCTCCTTAGGCCGCCCTACCCAAAAGAGAAGGGTAAACAAACTTCGACTTGATTATTTACTCTGCTCTGATCTGCACAGTGTGCTTATTAAACCCTGGGCTGGATTTATGAGAGCTCTTTGATTCGAGATGTGGGTCAGTGTGTGTGTGTGTTAAGTAGGATAAGCAAGTTTACACACTTACACAGTGAGCCATTTTATACCCTCTCTCTCTCTCTCTCTCTCTCTCTCTCTCTCTCTCTCTCTCTCTCTCTATCTCTCTCTGCCATAAGCCTAGGCCCTCTTTGACATCAGCCTTAGCCTAAACTTATCACTGCAGGTTCACAACGCAGAAATAGCTTTAAAAATATCCCAGTTTTTAGAGGAGCATTCACAGGGCTATCATTGCCAGCTAATCTGAATGTGGGCCCTTTTGACGGTTGACACAGAGAGTGTTTACCGTTTATTTTGACCGTGGCCTTGGGAGGAGCAGTTCACACTTGGGTGCCTGCCAGTAACCTTGGCAACGATAAGCCCAGGGTAAGGCAGTGTACCATGCGCTCTGAAAATGCTCCGGTGTAAATAAGGGCAAAGGGGGAAAAAAACTATGGACTTTGCAACTTTGATCGATGTCTATTGTTTTAAATCAAAATGTTTTTCTGTTGTGGGTTGCATATTTTCCCCAGTTCTCTCATTTGTGAAAGTGTAGTTTTGGCTTAAGTCAAATGGACAGAAAATATGAGTAAGCTGCTATTTTCGAGTTTTCCATTTGAGAACATCATAAGCGTACATAGTGCACTCACCCTGCCATGTGTTTCTGCTGTCACACCTGTTCCATAGCCTTGTTATGCTTTTATATGAAGCACTTCCAGCTTAAACAGGTTGGGTAACCATCTCTCTGTCTCTCTCTCTGTTTCTCTGTCTGTCTCTCTCTCTCGTCTCTCTCTCTCTCTTTCTCTCTTTCTCTCTCTCTGTCTCTCTCTGTCTCCGTCTCTGTCTCTGTGCCTCTCTCTGTGCCTCTCTCTCTCTGTCCTTCTGTCTGACCCTCTTTTTGTCTTTCTCTGTCTCTCTCTCTCTCTCTTTGTCTCTGTGTCCCTCTCTGTCTCACCTTATCTCTCTGTTGTCTCCCTCTTTCACTCTCTTTCTCTGGCTTTCTCTCTTTTTTCTCTCTCTTTCTCTCTCTCTCTCTGTATGCACGCTCTCGTGTGGCAGGCCGTGGTGACGTCCAGCCCCAGCTGGACAGTGCTCTGCAGGACGTGAGCGATAAGTACCTTCTGCTGGAGGAGACGGAGAAGCAGGCAGTGAGGAAGGCGCTGATCGAGGAGCGAGCGCGCTTCTGTGTCTTTGTGTCCATGCTGAGGCCGGTGCTGGTGAGATATACACTACACGCACACAGACACACAGACACACAGACACACTACACACACACACACACACACACACACACACACACACACACACACACACACCTGCCAGGGGTGGACATTACCTTTACATTTAAACTTCAACCTTTATCAGTCTGTGTATAAATAAGTGGTAACATTCACCAGCCAATCAACAGTATTTATTATGTTGTGTCCAAAATCTACCAGACACATTTATATTTTACTGGTATTGAATGTATTTGAATGCCAGGACCCCTGCTACCCACACATGTTTAAAAAGTTCTTAGTCACTTTTTAGTTCTTAGTCACAGTGCATGAATGCAACAGTCATAGTTAGCCACACTCACTTTAGCTCAGATTTTTCTTTTGTTAGATTGTTACGCTCCATTAGTGACATGACAGTCCCATAACCAACACCTGCCGAGGATTGCTGAGTGCTGATTTGTTGTTGTTGTTGTGTAACATGAGCCTGTCACACTCTGTGTCATAGTGAGAGTTCATTTATCTAAAGACTTTAAAAGCTTATTTCTCCCATTGAAGACAGGTTGTGAAGAATGCTGTTTTGTTTGTGCTCTAGGATGAGGAGGTCTCCATGCTAGGAGAGATCACTCACCTCCAGACTATTGCAGATGACCTCAAGTCTTTGACTATTGACCCGCATAAGTTGCCCCCTGCCAGTGAACAGGTGCGTAAACTCGAGACCTGTAGCACTGAAAACAGTCAGGAGTAATACATTTTCTACTATTTTAATGCTTTATAATGTCCTGGTACAATACACAATACTTATTCCACATTAGTTAATATAAAAAATAAAAATATAATATGTGTAGTGTCATAGTTTACTGTAGTGCAGTGTCATCTTCACCAGTGTTTGAACTTAAATCAGTGTGACGTGAACTTTCGTAATGCCTCACCTGTTCTACTGGTTTCTTTGTCTTAGTCTTAAAAAAAGGCCACCAAATTGAACAAAAACACTTATTAGTAACCTAACTAAGCACCAACTAATTACTAAAAACACTATAATTGCTATCCATAGTCCAACATGTGACGTTAGCAGGTGCTTTGAAGCACGCAAGACAACCAGTTTTGACATGACTGACTGTTCTGCTCCCCCGCCCACACCTACAGGTTCTCCATGACTTAAAAGGCTCCGACTATCACTGGACCTACCAGACCCCCCCAGCCTCCCCTAGCAACACCATCTCCAGGAAGTCAAGCATGTGCAGGTAATTTCAACAGACACAGTCTTCGGTTCATATTGGCTCTGTCAGATCAATAATCTTGGTTCATAATCTGTCATATCCATAACATTATGATGAGTAATCTGTGCTGGCCACAAAGCAGTTGAGTGCCACAAGACTTTCAGTCAGTTCAAAGACCGTCTTGAAGAGAAATCCATTGCCATTTCGTAGGTGCATTCCTACTGTGGTGAGGATGTGGTCCCAGAGTTTGGCCATCACATGTCAACAGAGCTGTAAAACCTGTACCAAGCCAAACATGTCATCACTTTCGGACCTGTTTTTTTTTTTTTTTTTTTTTAAGTCTATGCTTTTTTTTAGCTGATTGCCAGTGCAAAAAGGCTGACATACAATAGTGAGATTCAGGAAGATAGTTTTCCTTCTGCACTGTGTAGATGCCGTCTGGTTTCCTAAACTTCCCTCCAGAATCAGTAAAGGATCCATTAAAATCTATGAATCTGTTACCGAATCTATCCATCTCTGGTATCAACATCCACATCTCCTTTACCCCTCTCCCTTCTCTGCCTGTCACTCCACCTTGGCTCTGGGTATCCAGTGGCAGGGTGGAGGGACTGGCAGTTAAGGTAACGGACCTGTGACCGGAGGGTTACCTCTGAGCAGAGTCCTCACACACGCTGTTGTCATGGCTAGCACCCTACTCATGTCTGTGATGGGTTCAATGCAGTGGTTGAATTTCATTGTGTGTGCTCTGTGATGTGGTGTGCTGTGTGAATGATCACAATAACAAATGGGAATGACTTGCGCTCTCCCTCTCACTCCCACTCCTCAGCAGCAGCCTGAACAGCGTGACGAGCAGTGACTCTCGCTCCAGCGGCTCCTACGGCCACTCGCCGTCCCCACACTACCGCTACCGCAGCTGCACGCTGCCCCCCCACGCCTCCAGCCGCCTGGCCTCCATCTCCTCCCACGACTCCGGCTTCATCTCGCACGACGCCGGACACTCCAAGTCCCCCTCGCCCATGCCCGTACCTGTGCCCGCGCCCGTACCCATGACCGTAGACACCGGCCCACAGGTGAGTCCGATCCGCCAGTTGACCATTATGAATGCTCATGGATGCTCAGACGTCAGGTTTGTGCTGTATGGTGTATGAAGTGGAAAAGGTACAACTTCACAGACACGAAAAGACAGGTTTCAGTCACTAACATTTTGACTTCAACACCTTTACTGTCATTGAACAGTTGCCTGTACAAGGAAATTAGACAGCAAGACCACAAAGTTGCAAGGTAAAATTGTCAAAATGTCGACTGAGGAAGCATTGTAGAAACAAGGAAAGATGGGAGTATATACAAGGGCATAATCAATAATAAATAGCAAAAGGCAAGGTTTTGGCAAGTTAGATAAAAGTAAGGTAAGTTAGGTTGGCTTAAGTTGCTCAGAGGAAGCTGTGTTTATGTAAAGATTCATCCTCTGCACTGACTTCACTGCCAAGGCCCCCCCTCTCTCACACACTGTCATATCCCTTTGTTGTGCAAAAGATTTGCCAGTCTTCAGGGTTTCGATGAATTGAAATCTCTTCCTTGCGGTGGGTGGGGGTGAACGGTAAACAAGACCCTGGGACTCCTGCAATACTCCCACTGCTGTGAATAAATCAGCCATACCGTACTTCATATCCAGATACCGTTAGGGGTCTATATGGAAACCACTATGGGGCCCCTATACAGTTCACCAGAATGTCAGTGACATGTCAGGAGCCATTGTCAGCATGGAGCTCCCTTTTCCCACACGCGTGCCCAATCACAGACTGCTACTGCTAGGCTCTGCTCTGCTGGGTCCAGAGTGGGAAAATGCATCACCCCTGAGGCTGTGTTCCCATTGGTCCCCTTGTACTTCCCATCCCATGATCCTTTAGTGGCCCCTTACCCCTTAGATCCCAGCTTCAGGAAGTGAGAGTGTTCCCTCTGTCTGTGCACGTGACATTGGTGATTGCACTTAACTGACTGATCCGCCTTGGGTGCTTATTAGGATAAGCTGGTTCAGAAAATGGTTGGAGCAAATATGTGGCAAGATTTTTTTACGCGTTTAAAGTCTAGATCTTCACCTCTCCTCCATGGTAGCGTTAATGATGTCATTTTCCTCATCTCCATCCCTCATCCTGACGATGAGACTCTATGCAGGCTCATGTGCCTCTGTGCCTCCATGGTCCCCGTGACCTCACAGAGGACACATGGCTGGAGGTAAATGAAGGCTGCAGGAGCTTGAGGCTTTCAGAGCGGAACAAACGCTCGTCGTTTTGTGGCCGTGTGACCTGACTTCGCTAGGCAACCACAGCTCTGCCGCCGCTTCCTCCCTCTGGCTCTCAGGCCGCACCGGCCGGCCAGCAGTCGCCGCCGCCGCTGGTGATGCGTTTGAGGTTTCCACGGCGACTGCCAATAAGGTCGTCACGGAGAGTGGCAGACGGGCGAGCTTCCACCCCAGCCCCAGATCCCCAGTGTTTTGTTTTCTTTTTTTTCTGCTGTGAGCCTCTCGTCTGATCTGGGGCCTGTGTCCTCAGACGCCGCCGCCACTCTTTCCACAGCTCCAGCCCTGGCCCTGGCCCTGGCCCTGGAGACCAGCTGGCTCACTGAAATAACTCTCGCTCCACTCCGGCTGAGCTCTCAGGCTGTCTGCCACTCTCTCATTCTCTCACTCTCTTTCTTTCTCTCCCTCACTCTCTCTTTCACTCTCTCTCTCACTCTCTCTCACTCTGTCTCTCTCACTCTCTCCCTCTCTCTCTCTGACTCACTCTCTCTCTCTCTCTCTCTCTCACTCACTCTCATTCTATCACACTCTCTGTCTCTTTCTCTCTCTCTCTCTCTGTCTCTCGCTCTCTCAATCTCTGTTTCTGTCTCTGTTTCTGTCTCTGTCTCTCTCTCTCTCTCTCTCTCTCTCTCTCTCACTCTCTTCCTCCATCCGGTCAGCTGCGTCATGGCAAGTGTGATCCATTGGCGCTGACTCTGGTCTTTTAACTGTCTTGTCTCTGAACTCTCCACCAATCAGCACTTGCTTCAGAGCAGACAGTATGGCCAGCGTCCCTCCTGAGTCCCAACATGTCACGACAGAAGCACTTCCCTTTTCCTTTTCAACCATTACAAACGTTTTTTTTCATTGACCTTTGAGTTTTACATATCCTGAGTTGAAATCATGTTGTTTTTTTTCTTTACCTTGCATTGCATCATGTTTTTCATGTCATCTTTTGTTTTGTTGTTTTTTTGTTGTTGTTTTCCTCATTGGGTGCCATGCCATGTGCGCATTGCATGTGCAGCTGACCAACGGCTTTGACCACTACGGGCTGCCTGACTCCCTCTACCTGTCCGGGGTGGGTACCGCCCCCAGCATCATCACCACCGGCGGCGGGGGCAGCAGCAGCATCATCTCCCCCTCCTACCATCCCCCCGCCTCCCCCTCATCATCCTCCTGCTCGTCCTCCTCCACCCTGCGCTCCTGGTCCCGGCCCATCTCCGCCCTCGTGCCCGAATACCCCCACTACTGCACCCTGGGCCCCGGCGGCATCCTCCCCTCCTCCAAGGTCCCCAGCTGGAAGGTTTGTTTGTTTACCTTTGTGCGCCTCCTCCTCCGTTCTCTTCATTCCTCCTTTTCCCCCCCACCAAGCTCACCCCACCCCACCCTGGAGGCTGGAGCTGTGCAACACCAGATGCATTCTCAGGACAAGCAATTTGTTGAAAGTTATCCAGCAGCACACACACACACACACACACACAAAACACACACACACACACACAAAACACACACACACAAACACACACACACACAAAACACACACACACACACAAAAACAAACACACACACACAAAAACACACACGAAAACACACACACACACAAAAACAGCCTTTGTGGGGTTATTGTAAACTAGGATGTAGGATGCTTTTATGTTAATCACAGCCAGCAGTCCACATCACAGAGGCCTCTGGAGACTCATTATGTGTAGGTTGGGTAGATCAATGGTTCTCAAAGTGTGGTCCCAGCAGATGTGTTAAAATTGTATTTTTCATGTTTCTTAAGTTACCCAAGGGCCGCTATGCTATGCGCAGTGTGATTAAATAACATTTACATCATCTTCGTGCCGTTGCTCAACAGAGTTGTGATACTGCTCCAATTCATACATTTACATAGCTCTGGTAGCCTCAGATGGATATGTGTTGGGGTGGCGGGGGGTGGGATTAGTGGTCCTTGAGGTTGTTTAAGAGGGAAAATGGTCGTTGGTCTGAAAAACTTTGAGAAACACAGGGCTAGATGATGCGGATTGAGAGACACAAAACGTATAATTTTGGTCAGAAGCTCATCACCTAAATAGAGCCCAGTGATCAGAGTCACCGTGTAATGATGTGCTGATTTCTGATGCAACAGGGAATTTTATGGGCTGTTTTGACAGTGGAGAAGGTGGAAAGAGCAGAATGCTGTTGAGTTTGGCAGGGAGTAATAATGAGGTGTATGTGTTTTCTGCAAGCGGCAACGTTCCAGGCTAAACAATGAAGCCCAAACCGAACGTTCTAAAGTTGCAGTACCTCACACGTCCATCGGGGGATGGCTGCAGAAGCGAGCAACTTCCCATAGACGACAATGTTAAAAAGTCAATTTTCACAGCAAAAATAAACATATTTAGTTTTGGCATGTTTTGGTAGTTTTCCGGTCTATAATAATGGAGGCGGTGATCTTTTTTTTTTTTTTTTTTTTTTAGAATATATTAATTTACTTCCCAGATAATTTACATTAGCATGAATAGAATGAATTGGCGAAGATGGCTATGCCCAGAATCTTCAATTTATTCTTCATCCGGTCTGTGAGAAAGTCCGATGAGTGACATCACAGAGGGTATGTCCAGTCTCATATTCAGCCTGTGTGTTTTCTGTAGGACTGGGCCAAGCCTGGGCCGTATGACCAGCCCATGGTGAACACCCTGCGTAGGAAGAAGGAGAGTGTGGAGAGCCCTCCTGCCCCAGCACAGGCTACACACATCAGCAGCTCTACAGAGAACTCACCACCAAGAGCCGCTTACACCACTGCCACACCTAGGGTAAGCCAAACACAGGGTGCACAGGCCATGCAAGCTACCCCTAACTGTGCCATGCCGTGTGTGTGTGCGTGTGTGTCTGTGTGTGTGTGTGCGCGTGCGTGCGTGCGTGCGTGTGTTTGTGCGTGTGTACGTGTGTGTACGTGTTTGTACATGGGTGTTGTTGCAATGTTGGTCTACTTGAATTTGGCCTGTCGCGATAATAAAGTTTACTTTGACCGTGTTTCTGTCCCTCAGCCTGCAGAAGACACAGACCCCCATGCAGAGCTGGCCCTGGCCCTGTCCTGTGGGCTGCAGCTGGACTCCCACACTCACACACAGGGCTCCAGCAGGGACTCTCTGCAGTGCTCCAGCGGCTACAGCACCCAGACCAACACGCCCTGCTGCTCAGAGGACACCATCCCCTCACAGAGTAGGAGCAATACACACACAGACACACAGACACACGCATGCACACACACACACACACACACATGTGCACACAGGCACACACACACACACACACACACACACACACACACACACACGTGCACACAGGCATGCATGCACACACACACACGTAGAGACACAGGCACACTCTCAGCAAACCAGACACACTGTTACAAAACGCAGGTGAAAACGTACTCAGCCACAGTTAATACTCACAACGTAATGTACTGTCAACGTAATGTACATCATCTTTTTGCCCTAAGAACCCATTAAGAGGTATGCAGATACTTATGTTTTAGGCACAAGTACACACTGCACCACAATGCTTCATGTTATCATGGTCATCTAGCTAGGTTAAGAGAGAGCCATCTTTGTGACAATGGAATCCATGGCCTTAGGTTCAGCATAACGTTTACACAATGTTGTGTTAATATTTAGGTTAGGTCGTAAGTTACGGGCCTTTGCATGTGGCACTGAGAGGTCTAGCCACTGTGTGGGAAATTCCAGACCAACAGCAAAGACAGCTATTTCATTGTGTTTAACTTTGAACAAAAAAAAATCACTGCACATATATACAATGAATTCGTTTACAGAGTAATACATGCACTCACATACAGAGTTCAAGAAAACCACCTTGGGCCATGTTCCCGGATCATTGCATACTTTACCATTATCTGGTACATGACACACGATCTGTGTCAGTAAGCTCCAACAGGCCCTGGGACATGCATAGGCGAAACATGCACACAGAGACAGACACAAAGACAACCTTAATACTGACCTGAAAACAGAAAAAAAACCACTATGAAGATACGTTAACAAAAATGTTTCTTCCAATGTTTCTTCCAATCCAATGTTTCCCTGTTGCTTGTGTTTCAGTGTCCGACTATGACTATTTCTCCATGGGCGGAGAGCCAGAGGTGGACCAGCAGGACTTCGACAAGTCCAGCACCGTCCCCCGCAACAGCGACATCTCCCAGTCGTACCGCCGCATGTTCCAGGCCAAGCGGCCTGCGTCCACGGCCGGCGTCCCCTCCAGCCCCGGGCCGGTCATCGTCACACCCGGCGTGGCCACCATCCGCCGCACGCCCTCCACCAAGCCCTCAGGGCGGCGGGCCACCTTCTCAGCGGGCGGGCCCATCCCCATCAAGACCCCCGTCATCCCCCTGAAGACGCCTATCGCCCCCGACGCCCTGCCTAGCCTCTGCCTCGGCTTCGGCCAGGGAACAGGCATGGGCATGGAAGATGAGGATCCCCCCAGCCCCGAGTCGCCACTCTCAGGGGGGGAGGGGGAGCTTGGCATCCTGCCCGTGTCCTCATGGAGTGGGCAGGCCTCCACCAACCCCCCTGTGCCCCTCGGCCAGACGGGGAAGGGCAGCGAAGGGCTGCTACTGGACGGGATGGACTCTGAAGACCCTCAGGGTGACACCATGCTGCTGGCTATTCGCCGCGGCGTCAAGCTGAAGAAGACTATGACCAATGACCGATCGGCCCCACGCATCGCCTGAGCGCATGGCAGCAACACCCCCCTCTGATTATTGACTAAGCAAAACCAGGAGGCTCCAGAAACTAGACATTTGCCCTTAAGTGAGACTGAGTTCTGGATGAGAAGACAGTATGACTGTGTATGTGTGCGCGCATGTGGGTAGAGAATGTTTAGGCAGCCATCTCTAATTGAAAGGCAGGTTGGGTGACCATCGTGATCATGAGACACACTACCAGTAAGGTTTGTTTGCTCTGATCTGTTAGCGAATGGCAATGGTATGTACAATATGGCTGCCATCTGTCCAGGACCGTTTGGGCATTTGGGCTGACCCGATCCTGGAAGAGAACAAGAGAGACATGGGTAGGTGGGGAGGACAGAAAGAACTTGTTGGGACCCAGATGAACCTAAAGATGGACAATGATGGCTCATCATAGTTTTGTTATAAGTCTATCACTATTCTGTTTTTTTAATGTCTTAAGCAGGAGAGGCCAACACCTGGGGTGCCAAATGGAAAGTTGCAGCCTTCCTGTAGGGACTTGAGCAGGTATCATGGTTGTGCGGGTGGCAAGTGCCATCCTTTAAGTGCCCATAACTCGACTGGTTCAGTTCTGATGATTCCAAACACCATTGCCCCTGTGGTGCTGGCAGTTTTAATCAGAGATCACCCACAATCTGTTTGAAAGCAATATGCTGGCTCATGATTTTACATGAACTTGCCATTGTGCAAATATCCGCACAGTTTTGTATCGTAAAGGTGAGAAGTGATTGCAGAGAAGCTTATCTATGTGAGGATGAAAAAGATTTAAGAGGTTGGCACATTAAAGATGTTATTCACTGCTTTTTACTTAAATTGGTTTTTAAGCATTTTTTTGTTTGTTATTAGGAATGCATGAAGCCTTACCTCTGTAAACTGCTGATTGAATATAATGATATTGTTTATCTCAAAATAAGCTATGTTTTATTTCACAGACCTTTGTGATGTACAAGAACTGGTTTTTAGTGATTTTGCTTCCCTCATATAAATTTTTAGTCCATATTTAGACAACACAAGCTGGTCAGGGAGTAATTTGCCAAACATGAAATGACATAAGTTGATGTAAGTCCAACTCGATCTTAAGTGTGTTTTTAAATGACCCACTGTCTCTTATACCTCTGTTCCTTTTCTGTGATGATTTAATTTTGTACATAATGTAGATACCTTTTTGTAATTTTATAGGTTGACAAATAACGATCTGTCCTCCCTGGAAGAGACTGTATAGAGTTTTGATTTCATAGGCAGCAGAATATGAAAGTTTTTAAATGTTAAGTAAAAATAATTGAAATGTTATATTAAAGCACACTTTAATTAAAAAGAAACACACACACACACATAAAATATCTGAGATGGTATTAAGGACCTATACCGGTACATTGTGTAGCGTTAATGTCTGGGTTTTTTAGATTTCAGGAGTTGACCACTTGGTATTGGTCTGCATTAGCACATGCTATTAACATGTTTGTTGTCTCCCAGAAGAAATAGCCTACCGTGTGGGAGCATAGGTAATAGCATATTTAGCATTTACTCTTATGAAATGCCTCACATAGAAGAAGAAAACATGTTTCAATTGTTCCTCTGTCCATGTAAACCACCAGTGATGGTAAGAATCTATTTTTTGACCTGCTCGGTAAGTTCTCTGACCTTGGTTTGATTCCTTGTATTGATGGTAAAATGTTCCATTTTTAGCAAATTCAGTGGTTTATTTATTTATTTTCATGTTTAATCACAGCTTTAGCACAGAATTAAAAAGAACGTGTTTTAATAACTTTGTGTGGAAGTTTTTATATTTCTTTTTTTCCTGTTACAAGGGCATTGCTTATTCAGTATTCACACATTTAATTTAAGTACTTGTCATTAGGGAATCAATGTTAAAATGTATGTTGACATTTTTATTCACAAGAAACCATTGAACTTGTCAAAGTACAGTAATTGCATTTCACAATGAGCAGGCACATTTTGTGCCAACTAAAAGTACCAGAACTACTTGGGTTAGTTAAAGTAGCCTATCCTGGAATATAAGTTAGTTAAAATGACTCGTGTTGGTCAGTTAGCTCACTAATCTAGTCCATCATTTCACTGCTTGGGAGATGAAACGGTGGCGATAAAGAGCTGTCCTTTGTTCCCTGGCCTGACTGCATGCTCAGTGCCCTAGAATATGAAGGCTTTGGGGTCTGAGTGTTCTACTGCAACCGCTACTAGTGTTTACTGACAGCTGTGGTGTCCTTGAGCCATTTCCATGCTGTTTGACTCGCCACAAGAGTAACATTTAAGCATAGTAAAAAGTATTAAGAATTAGACTAGTTAATTTTGTTTTATGTGATGAGTATTTTCATAGTCAGGCGGTATTTTAAAGGTGATTAAATATTCTTTGTAATAGTAATATATATGGCTGTAATTAAACAACAAATGGCTGTGGCTGGTGCTAAAAGAGTTCAGGCCCTCTTTAATTATAGGTGGAAGGGTGATCACTTTGCATCGTAAAATAAATGTGTGTAACAACGCAATGACCTAAAATGTCTTCGGAAAGTAATTTAATGGCCTAGAATGCAGATGGGTTCAGCTTCCCATACTGCAGTGCAAACTTATCCTCTCATCGTGTGCCCCCTGGTGGCAAGAGCAGTGAAACTCATGGCATTGACTCCACATGACCAAACCCAAGCACTACAGTTTTTACTGTTTATCACTACTGGGGCAGTAGTGGCCTGGTGGTTAAAGTGAGCTTTACCTTGTAACCAGTAACTGGAGGGTCACATGTTTGAATCCACCAGGTAGGGTAATGGACCTGTGGTCGGAGGGTGCTAGGTTCAACTCCACCAACTGCCAGAGGTGCCACTGAGATACCCTGAGCATGGTTCTGTCCTGACACACTGCTCCCCTGGTGCCGTTGTCATGACTGCCTCCTGCTCACTCGTGTGATGGGTTAAATGCAGAGGTTGAATTTTGTTGTGTGCACTGTGAGCTGTAGTGCGCTGTGTGATCACAATAACAAATGGGAATCACTTGTACTGAAGGTTTTTCAGCAGCCAGCTTAATTTTTTTCCTTCTCCAGCCTCACTGATGGAGTGTCACCAGCTCACATGTTTGTGTTGCGTATCAGTGGTTAAGTATGAGTATTAACAACATATAGGCCCAATGGTTGTACTAGGAACCATGTAGATATTCAAAAGTGAGAATTTATGTCTCATGTATTTGATACCTTGACCTTGAGTATTACTCTTGGATAACTTTTCTGGTTATCTATAGATGTGGATCAGATATGGACATCGGAGCCATGTTTTTGGTGATGTCACCTTGAAAATGGTTCTACACGAATGTCTACAGGAAAAACACAGCTGAGGGCAGTACAGCACGACAGGAGGGTTTTCCTTCTTTCTTGATTAACAAATGAAGTAAAAAGAGGCAACAGAGGATACACGGCCCCAGACCCCCAAGCCCCACTAGTCATTTACGGCTGTCTTGTGTACACACATAGGCCTACATAATATATTGTGGCAAGTTGTTGTTTTGAGACATGTAGCCTAATTATTAGTTATTGATTACTGTGCACAATCAATAAAAAAAAAACACCTCAACTAAGCGCCAAAAGGCAGTCATTGGAAATTGAATACGGTCACCTCTTTGAGTTTATAGAAAATGCACACCTACAAATTCTCAGTTTTATTGAACCTACACGTTTAGTGGCATTAGGCCTAATGATAAGTGTATTTTAGCTATGTCACTCACTGGGAGGTTACTGCTTCATCATGTTGAAATTAGACCTATGCCTTGCTAGAATTAGTTTCTTTATTTCTGAATTTAGGCTTGATATTGTGACACGTGAAAATTTGGCCTCGCACCCTTTGTAAGACCATTTTAACTTTTTTAGTATTTTCAACATTATGTTACGTTCTGTGGATAATTTCACAAAGGCCCTGTTTACTATCTATGCTAATTGGTACGGAGGTGTGTGCTCATTCTTCATTTGCTTTCATCATGGACAGTAGCCTAGAGTAGCCTAGAGGTTGCCGTATCGTTTTCAGCGACCTTCCTGTTTTCATCATGGCCTTGCCCTTACCACGCCTACCAATGATGACATCACAGCCCCAAACAGATGCCAGAGTAAGGCTCTCTCTCACCCGGTGATTTGTGTTGGAATTACTTTAATTTTCGTCACTGTTTCTTTTAATGACAGCCGTTCAGGGCTACATGCTGCTATTGTGTTATCAATGATGTGTTATTGAATACAACGTAAGACTCCGACGTCTACAAAGTCGTCAGGACCTACGTAAGGACCGGAGCTATCCAGTGGAAAATTAGAGGCCATAGGCAGCCTCCATCATTAGGGTGAAAGATTCGGTGAATGGGACCTATCCCAAATGCTTCGTCGAGGATAATCATATCGCATTTGCTCTAAGGATGTCCACGCTCCGGAGAGAAGGCTACTGAATGTTCTGACTGAACACGTAACCCATATCATCTTTTTAAAGGTATGTATGCCACAGCATGGATAATGCTGCGATGTAGGCTACAAATACCGAAACGGTCAGAGGAGTGAGAAAGCTTTAAAATCAAAGGGTCCAAAATAATGCTACAAAACTGTGGTAAAACCTTAAATGATAGATGTGCATATCACAACATGTTATACGATCCTCCTGCAGGTTTTCTGGGTGATATACGGACTCCATCCGCAAGATGCTGCCTTGTTTGTGGAGAGCCGTGCGACCAGCACTAACTCTGAGGACGGGAATATTTACTTGCCCCGTGCGAGGAAATAGTTTACCCAACTACCGTCACACTACGTCCGTTATCCACGCCTGTCACTTAGGCACCCACCCTCTCAATGAGCCCATGGAGCCTCTGACCTCTCCGCAAGGAGCCCGTGAATTTATCTATAGCCTTCAACCTACAGAGCGAACTTGCCTTTTGCGAGAACTCCACCGCTTCGAGTCTATCGCAGTGGTTCAAGGTAAGCCATTGAAACGTAAATAAACCTATGCACATCAAGGACAGGTGGAGAGGGTAAAACTATTGGGACCTACTGCAGGCCAAGTATAGCCTACCTATAGAAATGCAACGAAAGACTGGAAGTGACGTTGCTGACCAAAAGAGCTTGAATTTTTTATGAGTTATTTACGACAGTGTAAACTCTAGAGGGTATTATACATAATTGTTGCACTTGTCTATTTAAGACAGTATGCAATTCCATTTCAAAGACTACTTTGCTTCAGCTTAATGTTTTCTCTGTTAAAACTAACAACGTGATCAGTGTAACGCATACTTAAAGCCTACCTGTGAACAGTTTAGCTTTGTTTCTGCACCAGCATGTTCATACCTCTGAAATGGACACTGTCCTCGTCATCACTTTCACCAGATGTTATCTGCAGAAGTGTCATGTCGAGGAAAATGTTTGGATGGTTAGATGTTTAGATGTTTAAATGGTGATGATGCAGTAGGAAAAAACATTAGTATGTATTTATCCCTCAAACAGACTTTATGAACCACTAATATTTTTCTGCTTGACAGAGCAACTGGAGATGGCACCTCCAACCGGTGCCCAGCTTCGATACGGTAGGAGTATCCATATTTATGCAGGCCTGATGCTGTACACATTGGTTCAGTGTATCATATCATGATCAGGGGTCACTTATAGGTGCCTGCTGCAACATCATTTGAACATTTCTTATAGACCCAGAAAAAAAATGTAAGATGTCTTCATTGTCCATGAATCATGTAAAATTGACCTTTGGGGTGACACCAGTGACTAGCCAACAGGCATGTACAGGTGCAATTCTTGAAGTTCGCCAACCTACAGTTTGACTTGTATGTCCCGTTACCCAGATAAACAAGTGATGACTCACGGTGTCACACTAAAAACTGCTTTTTTATTCTAATGTCATATCCTTTATTTTAGCCACCCTTTTTTATATTATTACATGTAATCTAGATTTAGGCTTATTGTGTTTGAACATGTCTATGCTTATACTTCAGAGGTGATGTAGAGGAAATGTAGTGTTCCTTTCCTGTGTTTTGTAGATTATGTGTAAAATTGTCTCACTTTATTTATGATTTTTAATTTCAGTACTTTTCCACAATGCTCTTCCCTTCGTTGGGTTTGGATTCCTGGATAATGCCATTATGATTGTCGCAGTGAGTGAAAATATCCTTTCATTATTATCATTGTACATGTTCATACTTCAGATTCAGGCACAGTCACAGTTAAACCCCAGCCACCTGTAGACAGGTATTAAATATCAAATTGCATGCAGAGAAATGGTTACCTTTTACAAACGTTGTAACGTAACTTAAAACATCCACCCATTCATCCATCATTCAATTATCCTTATATTAAAAATCCAGATGATATCTATGGGCATGTTGTAAGGTAATAGCAACACATTTAAAAAACCATCCTTTAATCTTCAGGGGACCCAGATTGAACTCTCCATAGGTGTTATCCTAGGAATCTCCACTATGGCAGGTAAAGATATAATGTGCCTCTCCTATATGCAGCAAATATAATGTGGCTACATGTGCAGGGTATTCTTCACATATTTCATTGCTCAACATTTAATTTAGAACGTGGAACATGCACTTAACTATTGGAAATTACTGCAGAAAATGCTTATTGTGAACTGTGCCTCTCACCAAAAATGTGCTTAAAATGTAGACATGACATTACAGTACACGTTTAATGCTAGCTTGATTCACAGCTATCAATATGCACTGGTGTTGTACTGTGTAAACATCTGTTTCAAAATCTGTCATGCAATAAGCATCAAAGAACTACTTATTGAATCAAAGGTGAGCTAAAAATGAATCAAGCAATCAAGCAGCAGAACATCAACTGTAGTTATAACATTGTAACATTGGAGTGGTTCCAGAACGTAATTCAGATAATGCAGTTAGGTTGTGTTCCACATGGGGGCCTAGTTGTCCTCAGATGACAATTCTGTTCTCTCTCCAAACTTAGCTGCTGGCTTGGGAAACCTGGTGTCCGATCTAGCTGGACTGGGGTAAGTGACATTAGTATAGTGGACTTTCTGTGCAGCCAGTATGTTTTTAATGAAGACAATGAATGGTCACAGTAGTAAAATTGTAAACTTATGTTATTTGTAAATTATTTGTAAATCTTCATTGGTTGACCATTTGCACGTCTCCTACTGTATGCTATATATTTTCTTAAAGAAGTTACGATACCTAAAAAGTATATTGCTATTGCTTTGTCTACCACTTTTTCATATAAATTCACTGAGTACATTTGTGGGTTTTGCCATCTTTTTTGTTAGTTTCATAATTATACTGTTAAGCTGTGGAGGGGGGGTTGTTTGCTACTTTGTTTATATTTGCCAATTATGTGGGTGTAATATACAGGTGCATCTCAAAGAATTAGAATATTGTGGAATGGTTCATTTACTTCATTAATTCAATTTTAAAAGTTGAAGCTCACATGTTATATTGGTTCTTACATAGAAAGTGAAATATTTCAAGCATTTGTTTGCTTTAATTTTTATTATTACAAGCTCATAGCTAATGAAAACACAAAATTCAGTATCATAAAAAATAGAATAATACATCAGGCCAATAAATAAGGACTTTTATTAGAAAATGGGCCCCCTAACCAAGTACTAAGGGGCATGGGCCTGTTTTTGCATTTCATATTGCACTGAAATAAATGAGCTTTTCCACAATATTGTAATTTATTGAGCTGCACCTGTAGGGTACATGCACAGGGTAGTTGAGAGTCAGTCAGTCATGTGCACTGTCTGTGTAGTCTTGCAGGGTACGTGGAGGCTCTGGCGTGCAGACTGGGCATGCAGATACCGGAACTCAGCCCCAAACAGGCAGACATGTGGCAGACACGGCTCAGCTCTCATTCCGTAAGAACTCTCTCTATCCCTCAGTCTCTCTTACCTTTCATCACCTACAAGGATACAAGGATGGATACAAGGATGGTTTATGGTCACATGCATAGACATACTGGGCAGAGTAGGACATGCAGTGAAATTGGTGATTGTTAGTCTCAAACTGTGCATGGGGTAAGGGAATTTCAAGGCCAAGGGTGTGTTGTGTGCTGCCTTTTTTCAATGTCACTTCCTGTAACCAGTTCCTTAGTTTCACTGATGCTGACAGAGAGGAATTTCCTGTCCCACCATGTTCTCAACTTCTTGCTTTTGTCCTTTGTGCTGCCGCCTCTGTGTCTTTGGACTGCTTCATTGCTCAAGGCTCTGTTCAACCTAAAGAGAATGGGGTTCGCCCAAGGACTCTAGTTAGATTTTGGGTGTTATCGTCCTTGTGGCTAAGTTAGTGGATAGTCTCTTCCTACATTGCGCATTCTATTAATGGATGTGCTTGTAAAACATTATCTTATATGTTGGATGTGTGATGGAATGCAACAGTTATGGACGGCAGCTAGCACAGCCCACCCGCACAACTTGAGGGGGATAAACTACTACAACTGACTTAGCTAACACCCCGCCTTTGAGCTCACTTTGTAGTGCACCATTCTTGAGCTTGAGGCTGCACTGCACAGTAACAGCGCGGTGCATTGACCTGTATAGGGTTACCTGTCTTCCTCCCAATCTGGAGTCATTATGAGGCCGTGGGTTCAAGCCTGGGCTAGATTGGGCAGAATTAAGTTACACCTCTGTTTAAAACAATCCAGGCATAATCCTACATCACTTGCTATACACATGAGATATAGATTACACCGTATAAGGTGATAGGAGTAAAGTTCCTCAAAAAAAATGTTTATGTACTTAACTGTAATCAGTCTGTTATGTATTTTACACATGTATTTGTTTATCTTATGTATTAGGCTTTTTATAAACAGATACTCTTGCTTGCTACCTCTACTCTAACCTAGACTACTACTGTGTCTCTTAGGGAAAGGCCATAGGAGTGGCCATAGGCTGCATACTGGGAATGTTTCCCCTTCTGTTCTTCAAGGATGAGAAAAAGGACGGAGAGAAAAAGGACGGAGAGGAGAGCACTCAGGCCTCTGTGGACAGCAAAACTAGCTGAATGGCCTATCCAGTGGCTAAACAGCCAAGGACTCACCTGCAAAGGGATGAAGACTACTTACAAGACAAAAGACTACGCACACAAACAAAGAGCAGCTCTTGAACAGCCAATATAACTAAAGAAATGATATTAAATTCCATTAGGTCTGTTACATGCATGGTTTTAATGGCATACTCAAAATCTAAATCTCTGTAACATTTGAGCTATTTTTTTAAATACCAAATGGGAGCACAACCCTCTATAATGGCTGTACCACATTTGTCTGAATTGTATTTATTTGAACTGTAATGTGCAATCTAGAGGTAGACTTACTAGCCCCTTTGTTTTAGGAGATACACCTTTTTGTCAGGGCTCTTCTGGCCAGCATGCCACTGAAATTATTGGACAAAAAAAGACATACAGAAAGTTCCATGAGGCTTAACCCCACCCAACTTTGGTGTTTAGATAGAGTGTGTCAGTTTTTAGATTAGGATGGGAACATTTTAATGTGGTTTCCCAATACATCATCATGAAAACATCAGCTGTATAAAGTTACATTTACTGTGCAGGAATGTTTATAAACATTACAAATAGACAGTGATTTATAAATAATCACTGTAAAGTGGGGAATTCCCAAATTGTGATGCCACCATTTCAAATTTAGGCCTTTTAAAAAATTCCTGATAGTCTGGGTACTGGTTTGTCTGGGTACCTTGAACAGCAAAGTTGCCAGTTCAGCCCAGATGCTGTAATGCCTGTTGCAAGTCTTTGGACTCAATTCCATATATGAAAGAAAGAGCAAATTATTTAGTTGGGATAGTGTAAGGCTGAACAGTGCTGGTGTGGTCTTTAAAATCATCATAGATCATCACCCACTTAATTATTAGTGTAGATTCCTACATGGCCATAAGGCGTGACCCAAGAATAAGAAGAAATCTGTATGTATATGCACTACAACATAAAAACAACAGGAAATATAGCCTATGAAGGGACTGTGTTAATATGTTTGCCATAATGAAAGTCAGGAACTTTTTATCTGTTGTACGCCTGTCACTCACATTCAGAGTTGTATTGCTTTAAAGCTTGGCATAACGAAAGTTGGAAAGTTTTACTTATAATTTACAACACAACTGTTGACATTTTTATGTAGAAGGTAATATAAAGTTGACCTGGAACCATCATGTTTGAAAATATTTTTCTTTTTAGGCACTCCCCATTCTGAATTGGTCAGATTACTTCTATTACTATGCTATACTGATGTTGCCATGACCCTCACCAACGGGTGTCTCCTTGCACAAAAATCTTGTTCAGAAAACAAAATGAATTACTGTCAAATTTATTATTTAAACCTGTATCCAGTATGATGCTTATAGACCTATGAGGATGGGGTAAGTATTTACTCTCTGACATTGAAGTTGAGCTTTTTTGCAGCATTTTGGATTGATTGAGAAATATTTTACTGCCCCTTGCCCTGTTTTCTTCAGCATAATTGACAATGGACAATTTTAATTTAAAGTTGTACCTTTATCTCCCAAGTCATTTGTCATTGTAAGGTGAAATTAAACAAAAGGTGAACGAAATTAAACAATGACACACTGAGCACATTATTTTACCGAACAACTTATATTAAAAAGTAACATTGACAACTTGGATTATTTTTTATGTGTTTTAGTTTTGTTTCCTTTAGTCTGACAGATGGAATACAAAAGGTTTCTTGAAAGACTGGGCCAACATAGTGAGCTAAGATAACTGTACGCTGACTGTAATTGACCTTAACTCAATGAGGTGAGTTTGCATCTGGCTATATAAGTGCTTAGTGCTCAGTGATCTACAAGCTTTTAATTAATGCAGGACTGTACTTGATAACACATGCAACAATACAGGGCTGGTTAATATTAGAAGTGTTTATGGTATGATATCCATGAGACATTTGGGAGGTCAGAGAACCCCAAGGGTAATTTGTAGACTTGGATTGTTTTGACCACTGCACAGGCCCAAAACATAAGTTTGTTATGGTGTCAATATTTAAAGATATCAAAATTAAAATTAAAACATACAGTCAAATAAGTTCAATAAATCTTGTTTATAAATTTTGCTGCATACACTAAAGAAGACACAGTATGATTTTTTACACAGGATTTGTTTTCATACAAGATAATTCCTGATTACATTTTTAGTCCCTAAAATACTGTGAGTCATATATTATTCAGTGTCACTTTTGAACATCAGCAAGCAACCTCTATGTATGCAGTATTTAATGAATTGATTAACATTAAAATGATTGCTTTTCCAAAGTTGCATGTTTACACAAAATTGCAATAAAACATTTTTTTGCATGCAAGTGTCATTACTATTTAGTTTCGTTACTATATGAAGACTTTTTTTTAGAAATCGGTATGTACAGAATCTTGTTTACAGTCATGTTTCCTCTCCAGTTTTGACACAATATATTTGGTATGTCTTCGGTTTCGGAATTTGCCAAGTCCCCTGGGGATTCTGACCTGACTACGGTTCAACTTGATGATCACGTTCCGGTTGGATTTTATGGTGTTGTTCACCCTTCCCATGATGATACCAAAGAGCAATTCAACTTGCTGGTGTTCTAGTGTCATCTGCAGCAGATCATAAAGTGCCTCAGACAACTCTTCGCGCATTGACCTCCGAAGGTCTTTCCCAAAAGTCTTGACTTGACTTGCAATTTGGTCATCCTGCTGAATTGGCTGCCTTTTTGGCTTTTTCTTGCCTTTCATCCCAGTCACCAGGTCGCTCAGTAAATGGCAGAACACCTTATTGAAATCATCTGTGATGGCCATCAGAGCATCTGGGGCAGAGCCTTCCCACTGAGCCTCATATTCTGTTTTCATAGCATCAATGATGCTCTCTGGTTTGTCCATCAATATCTGAGCAACTCTGTTATCAAGACCTTTGGTAATCCTTGCCAGCAGTTCTGGATGCTTTTGTCCATTACATGTTGTGTCAATTGCCCTTTTAGTGATCTTCATGAAGGTCTTTTTCAGTGTCTCCTGAAGTGAGTCCTTGCCAAAAGTGACTTTTGGTTCATGGAGAGAGATCATCTCTTTTATGAGAGTTTGTAAAGGTTCTTGTCGAAAGTGTCTTTTTAAAGCTTTCTTTGATTTCTTAGCAATTGAGTCTTTCACTGTGTCACATAACTCTTTTATAACCAAACTATCTTTACCTCTGGACTTACATTCTCCTATGGCCAACTGGCCAGTTGTGCTTTTTGAAAGATCATGTTGTATACGTGCAAGCAGGTTTTTTATCACATTTTCTGTGTCTTGTTGGGGAGAAATCTTCATCTGGGAGATGTTGAAAAAATTGTGGATACCTTTGCGAAATTTGTCAAAAGGCACATGGGAGATAATGTCAGTACATAATGAAGCAACCTTTTCACTCCTCCAGCTATTAAAGCAGAACTCTCCAGTGGTGATGGCTGATATTCCTGTCAAGACATCCTTATACCCCTGTTTAGAAAGAGCTCCCATAGGGCCATCGAAGTTCCCCAGATTCCATCCAAAGTCTCCCATTGCAAATCCAGCTAAAATCTGTGTCACCCCCAAGCCTACCAATGCCAGTCCTTCCCAGCGGAAACGTAAACTTGTCCTGTCACCAAATACTTTCTCTAGACCTAGCTGATACAGTCGGTACATCGCATTGTGGTCATCCATGTTGGGACTTTTCATTAAGCCAAACGTGGACTTCATTTCCATTGACTTAGAGGCTTCTATTTCGTGTATGACATTTTCAATGTTATTGAGAAAGAAGACCCACACCTGCATCCTGGCAGCCATCTGATCCTGAAGACAGTTTCCAGTAGATTTGCCAGCAGCACCCAAATCGTTAGTGACATCTTTTTGCTCCAGATTCACATTTCCACCAAATACATTTTCTTTTCGTCATCAGTGACTTCCTGAACTCTCTCAGCATTTTGCATGACATTTCCTTCACACTGTTTAAACAGGCACTGGGTGATGTGATACTGGTCGATGAATAGATTTACTGAGTCCTTTGCCTGCTGAAGATCAGCTATTATTGGTGCTATGTTCTCAGCGTCCTTAATATTAATTGTCTTGTAAGAGCACAGTGCTCGGTAATAGTAGGCAATCGCAGCCCAACTGCTATCCATTTCAATTGCCTTGGAGTACAGCTTTAAACTCTCGCGTAGTGACTTTGGACAAGAAATTTATTGCCAAATTTAATGTAGTGGTATATGCTTGAGTAGGGCGAGTCATTTGTTTCAAATTTCTCTTGAGCTTGTGAAATGTCCGCCCTCAGGTCTTGTATTAACTTCTCAACTGCTTGATGGTTTAAGTCCTCGGATTTCATTAAGTACCAGATTCCCCAGTATTCGTTCAACATGGCAGCTCTTAATTGAGGGTCGTTAATTGGACTATGTTTATCCATTTTCACATCCACTTTATCCAAAATCCTGCAATATTCAGAGAAAAGCTCTTCTCTCTTAGAAACAACTGGAATGTCATATTTCTGTGTTTCAATGGTTCTCAAAGTGGACAGTTCATCCCGGGCTCTCTTGGCCGATTCTATCCTTCCTGCCACTGGCCCTCTGTAGTTTTGTAGTTCATGTTGAACTTTCTCTGTCAAGTGCTCAGAGCAGAGACAAAGCTGTGCAGACCCAGGAGTGCCTTGCCGGGCAGTACGCCCAAATGCCTGTTGCTCTACTCGGGAGTTGTTAGCCAGGAAGGTCAGTATTACAAATAACCCTCCGGCACTCTTGACCTTTTCACTGACCTGAAAGTCTGTACCCCGTCCTGCCAAGTTAGTAGCCACTATTATTTCACCAGGAGTAAGCTGCTGGGAACTTACGTCATCTTCATCAGTTGCGTCTATGTAGATCTTTAGCATCTGCTTTTCATTCTCATCCATTTTCTCTTTTAAAGCATCGTTGATTAACATTGCTTTTTTGATGGTCTCACAGATGACCAGGGCTGCTCGAGCACCTCTGTACCGAGTCTGTCGCGTCTGTTTTAGAACAGCTGAGCAGATTCTGTCTTTCCATGAGTCTTCTTCATCTACTATTATGGTTTCTGCTTCAAAGAGTTTGGATTGCTTAAAGGAAGGTACTGTGGATGTAAGGAGACCACCATAAACTTCACTCAGCGCTTTGATTTCATCTTCATTTCCTAGTGTTCCTGTTGTTCCAAAGATCCTGTTGCAGTATTTCTTGAAAAACGTGACATTGGACAGGAAGTTGGTGATTATGGACATTCCACTTAGCTTTCTCTGATGTTTTATCTCAAGGAACTGCTGAAGGCCATCACCCCACTTTTTATTTCTTTCCACTACACCTGTGTGTTCAAAATCAACCGGGTAAATGGCATCCCTCTCAACTTTGTAGTTCTCATTTTCTTGCATTTCCAGAGCTTTGAATGCATTATGTATCCAGTGCCCCATTTTATGGTTCACCAACTCTGCTAGAAAACAGGGAATTAGGATACAGTTGTCAGTGTCAACATCAAATGCCGTTGACTTCTTTCCTGTAGTGTAGCTTAGTCTGCTCTTCACTCCATCTTCAACAGCTCCATAGAGCATCTTTCTGTCAAAGAACAATTCACAACAGAGACCATCCTGAAGAACTAGGAGGGGCACTCCTCCATTCTGACTTTTTGGACAGAGTTGTAGAGGGCAACTGTCACCTTGAATGTAAATTGAGAAAGTGATGTTTAACTTCTTTTCAACCCTACAAAAGAGTTCAATCACTCTGTCCCTCTCTACATCTTCCATATTAACAGAGTTTTTTTCTTGTTCAGCCAGTTCTTGTGCAGTCTGCTCTTGTTCAGCCTGCTCTAGGATGTGTACAAGCTCCTGTCTGTTTCCAACAATGTCAAAACAAGCCTTGCGGAAGGGTTTTATTGGACCTCGAATGATACGAATTTCCTCTGAGTTTGTAACAAAGTCATACACACTGACCATGCTCCAAATCACTGACAGGATTATTTCAAGATGCTGTAGAGCTGGCATATCTTGCGAAAGGTATGTAGTCTGTATGCCTTTGTCTAACAGAAGGGAATCCACCTCATCAACAATTATGCACTGAAAACCACGATGTGGTCTGATGTCTTTCTTCTCAAAGTCCTGGCGGAGGCAGTCTGCTGCAAAGCACTCCACTGTCCCATACACTACTTTTGACTCATAGCATTTCTTTCGTGCCTCATCAGTGGATTTGTCAGCATTACAGTTCACTGTAATACCACACTCATTATAAAAATCACACCATAGCTCTGCATCCCTTTTGGAAAGCACAGGAGAGCTGGAGACAATGTCCACATTGTGCTCACATATTCTGGCCTGATACGCAGCAAACATGGCCACCACACAGGACTTGCCCTCTCCTGTTCCAAGTTGCAGTAAACGTCCTGTTTCGGACAAAACAAGCAAGCACCAGCTGACCATCTGAGTGAGACGGGGCTTCAGACCTATTGTCTTGTGAACTGCTTTGCACAGAGCCAAGAGGATCCCTTTCAATTTCTCTGGGTGTTTCCCTCCTTCAGTCAAATCATGGACTTCTGGCATTATGGCATCTTGATAATTTGCCATAACATGTTCCACAATTGCTTTTGTGTCATCACAAATGCTTGCCTCAATACTTCACTCTGTTGAATTTCTTGAAGAATTTCATGTAAGCTCTTTTCTCTGTCCATTTGCATGGTCTCTTGCAGCTCTTCATACAAGTTTGAGCTGTCAGATGTAAGAATTTCTGTCACTGACCTTCCATTTGGGTCCTTAAAAGATGAAGACACTGAATTAACTGCCATTAGGTGGAGAATTTTGACCACAGAGGTAAGTGTTGACGGGGCAGAATTTTGTCTATGAAATTTCAGGGGATTTACTTGTCTAAGGGCATAGGCTATTTTTCTGTGAAAAACTCCAAATCTTCCTAACTTCTCTGTGAGAAGACTGAAGAGGTCCAGGACTTCGACAGGATCCCAGAGCTCCCTCTGCACAAGGTTTGCCAGAATTGTGAGTGAATCCTGTACATTTTCTTCTTGGCATGCATCTCTGGCAGATTTAATCAAAACATCAAAACACATCATGTATAGGGTGCTTTCAAATGGCACATCCTTTTCTGCATCTTGGTAACGCTTCTGCCTTTCCTGAACACACCGAAGAATGATTTCAAGCAGTCTAAGCAGACTGTGCTGCTGCCTTGAAATGGGATCCCTTGAGAAGGTTTCACAGATGTCTGCCAACTTGTCATTCGGAGTGTATTTAAAACGTTCTGATCCTTTGACATCAGCAAGGGCTTTGAGGGCAAAAAAGATAATGCTGATGAATTCGACCTTTTGAGAGGCGTTCTCTCCAGCACAATCTGTTAGAGTGCACAGTGGTTTTTGCAGAGGTTTTGACTCCTCTGATAAACTGTCAAATTTGAGACTCTCAGCAGGGAGGTAACCTCCTAATACCAAATGATTCAGACGTAGCCCATACCCCAAATCTTCTTCTTCACTCACCCAAGGGTAGTGCTGCAGGTAATCATTGATAAAGGTTTGCAGGTCTCCAAATATTACTGTGTCTTTCGGTTGTAAAATATTTTGTTCTGTGTTTATGCCAGTTTCACCAACATGGATATTCAGTATTTGGTAAAGTTTACTCCAATCTGACATCAGATGGGACTGTACATCCTGTAGAACTCCAACCCTTCCACTTCTCTTGGCATGTAATGCTGTCAACATGGCTGCCAGGGGAGGATCATCTGGAATCACGCTAATAAGCCTCCAAGGTCGTCTTCGTCTTGCATATGAGTTCACACAAGGTCTTTATCTGATGATATGAGGGTGAAAAGCCTTTAAAGCTTAGCATAGCTTTGCACACATCTAGCATGTGTCCTGGTTGCTGCCTTTGTTCAAGCTTGTTTGCGATGACTGCTCTCTGGGAGTCTTTTTTACTCCAGACAACTGCACTGAGAAACTCAATGGCAATTACTGTACATATACATCCAGGAAACAAAGGCCCAAAGTAGTCAGCTAAGATTCCGAACATGAGGATGATGGCACAAGCAAGAATTGATAGGTCAATCCTTTTCGATTTCAGATTCACAGCTTTCAGTCTTTGACATGTAACCTGTAAAATCTTATCAGTTTTTCTTATGCTTCTTTGGCGTTGGAGTGATTTAAAAGATATTTCGTCATCCTCCGCTAGCTGATTTTTGAGTGTTGTGCAGAGGTTGTTTAATGTGACGTCTGTGTGTAGAAGCTCAAGAACAGTTTCTCCTGTTAACCCTCTCCATGTTGCAGTCACATGGTACCTCTGTAAAAGCATCAGCAGCTCTTTTGAATCGCATAGAGATGATTTCTTCTGAGCCAGGCTAACTAGCAGCTGTAAGGCCTCAACGCCTGTCCACTGTTTTGGGCCAGTAATGCCAAGCAGAAGAGAGCTAATATCAGGGTGAAGCTCAATTTCCTTCACAATAAACTTGAGGCACTCTTTTTCTGCATTTAGCCAGGTTTCATCTTGGTCATTTTCTTTGAGCAGGTCAAGTTTTGTGAGAAGAAGCTCTAGTAAAATAAGTCCCCTCTTGTGTTGCTCTGAGATTTCTCTTAATTTTGTGGACCAACAGTGAAGGTGAGGTGAAAGACAGAGGACAGTCTCAGGGTATTTCTCGCTAAGCATACTTTGCCATATGTCAAGAAGGGTTTGAGAGAGGCTCCACTTTTGTGACAGACTTGGCCGTGCAGCTTGACAGATGGTAAGCACCATATTCCGGAGGTTGTCAGTGTTGGCAGAACTGCTTTGGGCTGTACAGCAAAGTTTCACAATGATCATGTCCTGAACCTGGCTCAGACAGTCACTCTGTGGCAACTCCTCTTGTGATAGGAGTCTTTTGAGCTTTCGACAAAGTAGATGAGGAGCTTCAGTTTCACTGAGATCAGCATGTTTTGCAGTGGCATCAGTTTCATCTGTGTAGATGCCTGGTGTCCTTGGTGTCCTTTCAAAGGTGAATACGTCTTTGATAACCTCCGTCCTGTTCCACTGTTCTTCCTCAGTTTTGCGATGTAGGTCACACAGTGATTCAGCTTCCTCCAGTGTTGCTTCTAGTTGTTTCATAACATCCTCTTCACTCACTGTGCCTTTCTTGAACGACTGGTCTTTATAAAAGCAGTCAGCACATTTGCCACTTGATTGGACATCCTCTTCTTTGTCAATTTTCTTTGCGCAGGTTATACATTTTGGTTGTGTTTTTTTGGATGCTTCATTCCCCATTGTGTTTGGTTTATGTCTGACAAAAAGAGAGAAGACAATGTGTAAATCTCTCGATTTTGTCTTCACAAGAAAAAGAGGTTAACCATTTATTCAGCACTTTAGTTTAATTAATTAAACAATGAAAGTAAATGTAAAGCTTTTAAAATATTTTCATTTATTCTACATTTTTACTGTGAAAACAAGAAGGTGAGTAGAGACAACACTGTATATCCATGATAAATCCAGCACTTCATTATCATGCTTTTTCTTCACACTGTGTACTAACAGGCAAGCAGTAAATACACAGATTAATTTGGGATAGTAAAAAAAACACATCGTGCCAGATGTTTACACATTTGTGAATGCAGCACATTTTGTACCCTCTACAGACTGCAGAAACTGTATGCTTTTTGTCTTGATTTTATGTAGTATGTATTAAGCCCGAGTCTCATGATCCAATCAACACTTTACCCCACCCTCTGCCATAATTAGTGGAGCAATAAGCAACTCCATTCAAGCGTCCTAAAGGAAAGATTCCACTGAGTTTCACATATCTTTGTCTATCCTCTATTTCCCATATATTCCTACCCCATTCCCACTATTTCCCATTCATTCCTATGTAATGTTCTGACAGGCCATGTGTGCTTTCTAAGCCCCTCCTTGCATTGTTTTTTTTTACTCAGAAACACACAGAATCCTTCATTGGCATCTCTCACAACATCACCTCCTTCACACAGGTTAGAAAACCACTAAGTAGTTTCAACCTTAAAATAATATGTTGTTTCCCAAATCATTTCAGTGGCTTATGAACTTGCTTTGCCGCCCCCCATGAGCTATAACCACACTTAGCAAGTTTGGAGAAGCGGAGTGTCTCCCTGTAGTTCTCTATGAGTGTACTTCCAACCTGTAAGGAGACCATGACCTTGATACCTGCTTAAGATGCCGGACTTGACAGTGAAAGCAGCAAGGCACTAACTTACTGTTTCGGACACAACCTGGGTGTCACCTTAGATAGTACTCCTCTGTCCCTTCCTTACCCGGCTGGCATGCTGCTGCTATCTTTTTTCACTGCCTTGTCACTTATTACCTTGATTACTGTAACTCCCTCCTCTTTGGTCTTTCTCAAAAATCTCTTCATAAACTTCACGTAGTAAATAAGTTAGCAGTCTGCATCATCACTAAAACCCCCACTATTAACCACATCACAACTAACCTGCAGGAACCCCACTGGCTCCTGGTCAAGTCCCTTATGGATAGAATTTAGAATCCTCCTTTTTACTTTTAACTCCATTCACAATATTGCCCTTCCATGTCGACATATGTGTATATGTGTGAGTGTGTGTGTGTGTGGGTGTGAAAGAGAAACAGTGTGTGTGTGTGAGAGAGAGAGAGAAACCGTGATTGCGTGGGAGAGAGAAAGTGTGTGTTTGTGTGTGTGTGTGTGTGTGTGAGACAGACACACAGAGAAAGAGAGATAAAGAGAGAGAGAGAGAGAGAGAGAGAGAGACAGGTTCTATAAGGGAAGATTTCAAATTTTTGGGGGGAAACCATAACGCCCTCTGGTTCCAAATGGAATCCTATAGGGAAAATGCTAAACTATCCTGAACTAATTTCTATTTTGTGAAAACACATGATATGGTACAAATTTGACTACCCATGAGCAAATGTTTAAAAAGTAAAATGCATTGTACAACACATAGGCTACCATATAATTTATTTTCTGTCATTATAGAAAACAAAAAAGACTAAATACAGATCATACTGGCATATTCATACAGAAGAATAACACAGAAATTATAGGTTAAAAATATAGGTGTTATTGTAAAAGAGCTCATACGATTGGCTTAGAATGTTAACACAGGCTAACAAAATAAGCAATTGTGTTTCAGTCAACAGGGAAACTGCTGATATTGCTATCTCTCTTCTTTTAAGAACATCAAGAAAGAGAGAGAGAGAGACAGAAAGAGAGAGAGACAGACAAAAAGAGAGAAGTATTAAACACAGGCACACTTGTTCTGAAGCTCTCACTTGTAGACGTCACAGTAACTCAACATTCAGAATAACAATTAAAAAAAAAAAGGCAGACAGCTACTCTCTCTTTCCCTCTCTCCCGTCTCTCTCCCTCTCGAGCATGCTTATTGTAGCAAGCACACTAATCACTCATTCACTCAGTCAATCAATCATTCAGAAAAAAACTAGTTAGAACTTGAACTTGGGTCACATAAGGCTGAAATGCAGTGTGAAATATGTTACTTTTAACACCATTTGCCATCATTTTTGTTTACACTGTATGGGCTATATATATAAGTTTCCACCTTGATCAGAAACACAGATATAAGTGCTACATAACATGGAAAGAAAACACTTACTCTTAGCTAATGCTGCAGACTTGGAGAGCTTTGTCTTCTTGCTCCATCCTCATTTCCCATCTGAGTCTCCTGGTGTGTCAAAGGCACCTTTTATGATGTCAACTTATCTCCCGATTGTAACTTAGTGGCAGATCATATCTAAATAATCACTCTAAATGCCATCTGTCTTGGCAAGATAAGCATGAAATGAATGTCATTCGTAAAAAAAAAAAGTTCTATAGTTGCACCCATACATTGTTTTAATCCTAGCAGGATTCATAAAATACTGTATTTTTTTCTGAAAGATATGACTAATGATGCATTTCCTTTATTTACAGATAATGGACTGTTGAAACCATGTATGAACACATAGCTGCCAACCTGTTTAAATCGTACACCTATGAAATTATGCAAAATCTTCACAAACAATAACAGCACAGTTGCAGAGGCTTTCTAGCCTGTACTTTTGTCAATACCGTTGGAAATCTCAGTATTTTTCTTTCTGTATTTATGCAAGCTGTATTTGCATAGAACTACACCGTGCATAGCCTTGATGGCTTGCAGCAATGGCAGGTGGCTACACAGCATTTAATATAGCTTGAATGATGTAGCACCTGTAGTACAGAAACTTGGCAAAACACCAGATGACTCTGAGGTGCAAGTTCAGCAAGGATTCATGAAAATATACACTCCTATTGCACATTTAATTACATTGTCACAAAACAAGTCAGTGGGGCAAAATACCTTTGATAGCCTAGCCTGTATGAAGTATGAAATAAACACACCAAATCTCTTCCTTGTCCCATCCCTTTCCTTATTGTCCCTCATCACAGCCCTGTCCTCTGCCTTTCTGATAGAGTATACCAGCACTTCAGTTCATGATATGATTGTTTGTTGATATGAACCTGCAACCATCAACAACCTGGGTGTACTCTATATTAGCTGCATTATATCATGAATTTCACCAACCCAGTCAGAAACAAAGTCATTGACACTGTTCAGGTGAAAAACACGTATCTGTCTCAATTACAAATTTGGTAGGCTGAAGACGATGTGGCATTTGAGCTAAATTCAGACTGGCACTGGGGTTTCCATTTCCCCTCTTTGTTGGACTTTGGAAACCAAGTTTTTCTCGGCATTTCCTCATGAAACTGCAGTGAAACAATTACACACAACATTTATTACATTCAACATCATATATTTGTTATCAGGTTGGTGGAGTCACTGTGGCTGAGCGTTTAGTGTGAATCATTGTATGCATCTGATGTTAAAACTAAAATTCAACTTGTTAGGAAAGTTACTGCAGAAGATCTTTTGACCACAGGCTCAATTTATTAGCCAACAGAATTTTATAAGTTATGTGATGCAGGACCCTCAACCAAGTTTCTGTAAAAACCAAGACCTCTGACACAAATCAACAATTGACAGGGAAGAAAAAAAAACATGTAAACACAAAATAATGGCACGTAATAGCAGCTCACACAAAATGGCAACATCATCATAGAAACGTCTCACACCTTTAACTTTACAGTGAAAGAATAGCATAGACTCTGCAAAGTATGGGGCAAAATTTCACCCCATCTTTAATTGAGGCATCTCAGGCAATTCATGGTCCATCTGGTCTATTCGCTGCCTGTGGACAGAAGATATCGTGTGTGGGTTAAGGGTGCTCACGTATGTGGATTTAAGGTTACGGGGACAGATATGGTTTCAAGTTCCTATCTGGGGAAGAAGTAAACATTACCTGTTTGAAAAGTTGCATGCCCAGATAATTTGTGGCCATCGACCTCAGATTGGTTCCCCCACCCACTTTACAGCGCACATAGCCATATAAGTTGGCCCACTGCAGGACCACACCCATGATAACTACTCCCTGTGTGCAGAAAGAGGTAGGACAGTCAGCATTACTAAAACAGAAGGCTTACTAATAACCAATGTTAAATGTTACTGCCTTGTGTGTTGTGTAAGCCAATTATTTATAGGTGATGAGGAAGTTTACCAGCCACTTGATCCTGAAAGCGAAGATGGTGCTCAGCACAAATATGACCCAAAAGATTGGACACACGATCAAACCCAGCCAGAATATCCTTGACTCAGAGTTTGTAATGGTCTTCCTGCTGGTATCCTAAAGAAACAGCAATGTTGCACAGAGATGCAATTACCACATCTAAGCATAATCTCTTAGATAAAATACTGGCAAAAGAACGAAAAGAAAAAAGCTTCCCAGGCTGTCTGTGTAATGTCAAACACCTTGAGCAACACAAAGAGAATTGCAGTAGAAAGGAGAACATGGGGGTACCTTTCGAGATTCAAACACCCAGTGGCTCTTGCCATCCTCGTCTACCTGGTTCCACCATCTTAGGCCCACCAGCAAGCGGCCAGTCACATTCTGACCAGGAAGCAGGAACCAGGAGGAGGAGAGGATGGGGGGAAATAGTTTGGGTTAAACAGTCTTAAATAATTACTGGTATACAAAATACAGATATAGACTAAATTTGATTCCTCTTGACATTTAACTTCCTAATGAAAGGAATGTGTGTACAACAAAAATGGTGGTGATGAAATTCAAACAGAAGTGCAGCACATCTCTTACATGCTACCACAACTTGTTTGGGGGAAGAGGTGAAGATCCTGGCTATAGAAAGCAAACACTTTGCCACATATTTCATATAAACATTTTCTGAAGGACAAGTCATCAGACAGGTGGTTCGGTTAACTAGTAAAATCACCTGTGTTCAGTGCACAGAGAGGAGGAACATATGACAGGATTTTTACTTTTTAAAGCCAGGATCTCTTTGCTGTGCTGTGCAGACACAAAGGGTAAAACAAATCTCACTCTAAAAGTGTAAAGTGTTGTTTACCTTGACAGTCCAGAAATCACAGGACAAGAGGAGGATGATGGTCACCATGCAGGCGATGAAGCTGCCACTAAATAGCTCACAGAGGAGGTACACCAGGATGGCCATAGTGCGGAAGAAGAGGTGAAAAAAGGATGCCAGGGGGTGCCTACATCAAAGGATTTTTTGCAGCCATATATTTAGCATAAAACACAAATGCACAGATATTTTTCTGTGAGAAATAACTACAGTCTGAATTCTGATTTTCTCATTTGCGTCCCAATATCCCCTGTGGTGCACATTAAAGTGCTTCTTCTGGTAGTCAGTGGATGAATGCAGGTGAAAGCCAAAGAGATGGTCTGGGCTGCCCCACAGAAGTGGTATTATGAGTAGGTCTATATTAGAGGCATGGACCTGAATCCTGAATCAGAATGTTTTCGCAGTTGACAATTTACTAATTCCCCATAAAGCCTAAATAGCTGTAAGTTATGATTTATATCTTCTTTCAGTACAAGTGTCTTTAAATTTTGTCTCATTTTCCCCCTTAAAACAACTTTTCAAAACAAATCACAGAATACAAAACTGGAACTTCATCTGAAAAAAAAGAAAAAGTATTGCATTCGAAATTCCAAAACCAAAGTGCTGTGGGCAGTCACAGTTTATATTTGGCTATGTGGTGCACAAATGTTCAGTGTCTGGTTGTTGTGTTTCAGAAAGTAAAACGTGCATGTAATATTTTGCGAAAACGGTAAGATAAGACTTGAAATTAGCTTAGTTTTGCAGATTTACTGTGGAGTTTTATTTGATATGCAAAATGTGTTACATGTAGGCTAGGCAGTTGTAAAAATAAATAAATAAAAATAGTACGTTTAAAATGTCTAGGTTGATGCGTTCGAATGAATAATGTTGGTTAAAAGTTCACCTGGGCAAAATCAGCAATAAGTTGGGCCTTCATAAACAGTACTTACTTGAGTTTAGATTTCCTCTGCCTGACCTCATTTTCATCTTCGTGAAAAAGGGGAACGTCGCCCTCTATGGAGTCCTGTGGATACAAACACTGCACATGTGACTCAAATGCAACATGCGGGTGCATGAATTTTGTCAATCTATTTGTTTCTGATACGACTAAATACAATTCCAATTTTCAACGTTGAAAACTGCATTAAACTAGTTGTTTCTTTTATTTGCCGATACTATCAGACATAGACGCCATTAAATGAAACGACTCAAAGTTAAAACGAGCTGTCACAGACGCAGGTGTTCTCTGCAAGTTCAATTTGTAAATTAAGAGGCCACCAAAACACCTGACAGATGGGGGAGAAAGCAGGGGTACTAGGCAGTATCTTTTGGCCCGACGACCAAGATTGTCTGCCAAATCTTTTTATGGAAAATGTGAAATTTCAAGTTGGGCTTCTGCTTGTTTGTTTGTCTATACGTGGTTGTGGTGACTACACAAGTTAAAGTAACTTAGGCTATTTTTTGTCCAACGAGGTGGTCTGTAATCATTACCAGAATATTCTTTCAGTAGACTACTCATATTACCACGCAAAACCATTATACTTAAAGTTTACGATTTGTTTTGAGAATTCGATATTTAAATGTAAGTGCTTACCTGTCTCAACATAGCTCATGCAGTAAAAAACACACTACTTCCTGGTGACGTGTAAAACGTCCGGCTAAAGTTGAATCTCAGCGTCCTATGAATGGTTCATTCTAGTTCTGAGGATCATGCTAACCTACTGCCACCTGCTGTTGAAATCTATTGCTGCAACTGCGAATCTATCTGGTAGTCTACCTCTATTCTATTCACACAGTGACTTCAGTAAGTAAATTGCTCAAGATAACCTACTTAAATAACAACTATGTTGGACCCTTACATAAAAAATAGGCTACATATTAACATTCATAAAGTGTCAATATCAGTTACACATTGCACAACTTTTATTTGGTCCGAAATAAAGCCTATAACCCTACAAGGTTTTTAATATTTTCAATCAAGAAGGCTGTTCAAGAGGTGTTTATATTTGTACGTTAGATAATCACTGGTAAGGCACAAGTAACTTCTTTACAGATCATCGCTCCAACTTAAGGGCATTCTGTTTCATGGTATGTACACAATGCTCTTCAGATAAAAACCATGTGGTCTAATCCATTTGCTGCTTCGACTGGCTGGCGGCGGTCAATACTTCACTAATTTAGGCTGCTTTTGTCTGACAATGAACAACTTCTATGACCTGCAACACTTCTTCTCATATGACAGTCATGCACACACTTCCCAGCCAAAGTCCACATTGCTGCCTCATCTCACTCACAACCTGTGAAGATGCTCTTGCGAACAGCTGCTCTCATCTGGCTCAGTCTCTTGAGCCCTGTGTCTGCTCTTTACAAGCAGTGGATCCCAGACACCAACTACGAAAATGCCACTAACTGGGACAAGGGCTCTGTTCCCTGTGGGACCGACAAAGTGCACTTTGCAGCAAACAAACGCGTGTCTGTGTACATTGAGACTGTCCACTCGGTACTTGAGATGAGGCTGCCAGTGGACGGGGAGCTGATCTTGGCCTCAGGTGCAGCTTTTGCTGCGTCAAACCCTGGCCAGGACCCAGGCTGCGGCGCAGGGGTGACAGCCACGTTTAAGGATTCAGAGGGCCTCAAATGGTTCGATCCAGAGCTGTGGAGGGCAGCGGCCACCTGGGATGACCTCCAGGCCGGCCGCTACCTGTTTGCGGTGCACGAGGAGAGTGTGCCGTGCCGACAGGACGACGTGGTCTTCCGCCCTGCCTCCTCGTTTCGAGTGGACGTCTCTTCTGGCCAGCAGTCGGTCCCCGTAAAGAGCGTCAGCATCCAGGGACAGAAGTTCAGCAGCGGCTCCTCCTTCTCCCAGTACCTGTCCTCTCGCTCGGGCCAGCTGCAGTTCCACGGCTCCTCCTCACCAGCAGTCACGTCCTCTGGCTGCAACGACGCCACAGGCTGCGAATGTGGGAACGCGGCCGACCGCGAGCGGATCTGTGGCAGCGTCACGTGTCCCCATGTGGCCTGTGAGAGGCCCTTGCAGCCCGTGGGCCACTGCTGCGATGTGTGTGGTGCCATCGTCTCCCTGCAGTTCTCCGGTGCTTTCAACCTGGAGTCGTACCGCCAGCGCCTGCTGCACCTCATCCTGACCAAACCCTCCTATCGCTCCGTCATGCTCGGCCTCTCCAAGGTGCAGGAGGAGCAGAGGCTGCTGGGCTTCATCCCGCGTGCGACACAGCCAAAGATCCAGGTGCTGCTGGTGGAGGAGGACAGTGGGGAGCATGCCAGTGGGGTGGCAGCGGCAGCAGCTAAAGACATCATCTCAGATGCCCGCTCCAACGGTGGCAGTCTGGGCATCGAGCAGGCGGATATGGAGGTGTCGTCTGGTGATGCAGGTGGCGGAGAAGCAGGAGTTGTGGTGGCAGTAGTGGTTGTTGTGTTGCTGGTTGTGGTCATCCTGCTGGGCACGGGGGTGTTTCTACACCGCCGTGGGACCATCACACTGCCCAGTCTACCATCGATGCCCTCCATCGGGTCCTGGAGGAAGAGCAGTGGGGTAGGGGACCTGGCCGGACCATTGGACCATGGCTTCGACAACCCCATGTTTGATAAACCCACCCTCATGCCCTCTGAGCCAGGGATATACTCCAACTCCATCTCAATCACTCACTCAGGAGGAGTGCACTTTGTCAACCCAGCGTACGACGAGACTGACTTTACTGCATAACAAATCACCACACCACAGACCTCTCAGGCACCTGCTCCAAAAAAATTATGTGGTATTTTTAATTATTTAATTATCAGAAAGTACATTTTTAAATGCAGTAATTGTTTATTTCATGAAAGAAATAGCAGAACTTACTGATGTAACATGCTGATGGACATAAAAAACAATAAAGCATTTAAAAAATACACATTTCAATTTGTGTTTTGATATAAAATAATCACACTGCATCTAAATTTAACAAAGTGATTAGCAACAGTGCACATCCTGGCTTTTCTTGACCTTATGACTTTATGACATTTTTTGTCTTGTGACTAAATCTCTTGCTTCTTCCTATCATAAAAGTACATAAAAGCATCACCACTATTATACCTACAACATGTTTCACTGGGCAGTGTGATAACTTTAAAGGAATTTTCCTCAGTGTCTGTGTTCGCGTAGTTACTGCACTTTACCTTTGTAGGGCAGAATTGAATCTTTTAATTTGCATTGATTTCACTAATTAGCTGGTGTACTTGTCTGAAGATCTGTGTGCTCATAAGGATAACCTGGTTGGATCAAACATGTGGCAGTGTATTTATTTTTCTGAAGCTCGGATCGACACCTCTGACTCTGACGTTTTCTCATCAAGGATGTGGAGAATTATCACATTGTCCTTTTTTGAGAGCCAGAAGGCAGGATAAAGTGGCTCGAGAAACTGTGTGGTGTATTTATACAACAGTTTCATACACACAGCCACACCATAAAAGGCTACAACGCCAGACTGATAATCAACATACACCCCCACACGGCTCAAGGGCTCCCCCTGCAGGCAGCTCTCCTCGCCTCCATGCCAGCAGGAGAGGCTGTGGCTGTTTCGGCCCAGGCTCCAGGAGAAGGTGTTGCCTGTGATGCAGCTGCTGTGCTCTGCACTCTTCCGCTTGATGCTTTTGTATGTGAGGCCCACATACGCTCCGTCACCGATCAGCTCCACCTCGAAGTAGTGACGCCCCAGGAAGAGGCTCTCGCTGGCCAGGGCTTGCCGCCAGTGTTCAAAGCGCTCTGGGTGCTCAGGGTAGCAGTGTTGCCAGGGAGTGGTGTTGGTCATTCTCTTTTGCCCCTCCGTGACCCTTAGGAACTGATGTGCTGAGTCAACGTTGACTGTTAGGTTGGTCGCATCTGTTTAAGCATACAGGGACTTGGTTATTGCACCTTTGCACTACAGACCAGCTTGCACATCATACAGACAACTTTTATTCAACTGTAGATATTGGTTTTATTATGTGTTATGTGTTTTATTGCGTCTTAATTTATTTAATTATGTCAGATATTATGTGTGGTAGACAGCAAAGAAAGAATTTCATTGTGCAGTAAACTTGAACTTAAACTTAAATGTGAGCGGGTAAGTCCACATAAACATGTTGTCAAGTTCTGTTGTGTTAAAAAATACTACACATATGTCAGTATTTAAAGGAGTTACTTACATCTCAGGAAGTCACTGTATGCCACAGGCTCAGGTTCATTGTGGTCCGAGGGCGTGGACTGGATTGCTGTGTGTATGCCCAGCCCTTCTTGGATAGCAATGCAAAGACTGTTAGTCACACTGCAAAGACACTGCTTCAGCTTGACAACTGAAATAAAACAGGCCACAGCTAACATATTGCCTGCAACGATCACCATATAAAAACCTCAAAAACCTGTTTAGGGGCTTTGATAAATCTGATGATACAAGGGTGTGACACAGTGTAACTGTCACGTCACTGCCTGTCACCTTGCCATCTCTTAGTAGCACTCCAGTTCCAGACTGTGCCTTGGTACAGCAATTGATTCAAAGCTCAAGGAGCCACCCACTGCCTCATCCCCACACCTTCAGAAAATGTGCCAATTGGACTGTGATGTAAAGCCTGCTTAGTTACCTATTGTCTGCCAGATTATCACTCGATTTTTCTTCATAGGTTAGTTTTCTTACTAAAACAGTCAATCGAACTTATGGAGCCTTCTGATTGGGTGGGCCTGATTGACAAGAGGGTTGGCATGGGCCCACCCCAGCCCATCCATGGCTACACCTATGGTTTGTACTGTCAATTTTTCATGCATTGGGTTTACTGTTTTACTGCTGATTTTTTTTAAGGGGACTGTCGAGGATGTTGTCCACAAGCCGTCACACCCACCTTTTTGGCTCAGGTCAGTGAGTTGGTGCCTGTAGGTGGCAAGAAGCTGTTCGCACAGCTCCTGAGTAGCACTGGACAGGGCCTGTCTAAAGGTGGCGAGGCGATCTGGCAAGCCGATGTAAACTCCAGGCAGGTCAGTGTTCACCAAGTTCCGCAGCCACGCGTGGTACTCCTGTAGGATCGAAACAGCACCAAATATAATAATAAAAGCTAGCACTTTATGGCTTTATGACTTTTTTAGTATATGTCCATGTAACTATATGTAATGGTATGTACTTACACTGTACATACCTAACACTAACCCACTGTACATACCTAACACTAACCCAAACGTGTGTATAGCGTATATTCAGTGCTAAAACACATAGGTCAAATGACAGGGTCATGTCACTCCAGTAACAAGAGGTGAATAGCTGTAAACATGAGAAGATAGGATGAACTTGTGGGTCATGTACTTGTGTAAACTCATATGGGCAGGTACTGCATTGGTCTTCAACAATAATGCTACTCTCATGTGTCGTTCTAACTGGTTTCTGGAATAGCTACTACTAGTTTCACATGACATTAACAGAGGGGAACTCTTTACAATACAATGTCATCGCTACATCTGCCTCAACGGTTTAGGTCCGTTCGTTCAGAGATTTCTTCTTCCCTTCAGTCATCAGATTCCTGGTCTTAAAAAAAAACAGATAATCCCATTGACCTGCATGAAGTCCACATCATTGTTGTTGTTGCTGTTGCTGAATTTCTCCCCCAGGTCAAGGGTCCTTCTGAGCTGGCATATCTTGAGGTGCAGGTGTGCTCGGATGCCCTCCGCCTGGCCCACGGTCCGCTCCAGCTCCCCCTCCAGCACCTCCCACACCTCCGTCCTGGCCCGCTCCACAGCCAGGTGCAGCCTGGAGAACTGCTGCTCCACAATAGCCTGCAGGCCCATCACAGCGCCCTGGAGGAAAGAAGGTTTCAGGGAGTAAATGAATATGTAACGTAGGTAAGTCTATTATCGGACAGGTGGTGAGAGACATTGCAATGCGAAATCAGTGTACAAATAAACTTTATTAAGTTCACTTACTCAAACTAAATGTTTATGGGAGCTGAATTGGTGTATTTTGAACTGTGATAACTTCTTTTTCACCAGGCGAGTCACTGTTTTAAGTGGAATAGCAGGAAAGTGGCTGATAATAGGTGATATGCCGATAATGGGATGTCTTCCGCTAAGTATGTTTATGTTTCTTGGCAGAAGATTTTTTACAAAGTGGCACAAACTAACAAAAACACCACATTATAACCAAAAATTGTATACATTTGTAATATGATGTAAAGACTTTAATTAAAAAAAGAACACTTAATACGTTATTAACTAAATAATTGTAAACTCATCCTGCATTTTGAAGAATGGGCTTTTATTTAAGTAGCATTCCAAGCCCTTCTGGATCTTCCCCAGACTTTAAGCCAGTGTTGTTTGGCTGCCATCTAAAACCCACATGGTTACAAGGTTCTGAGATGGGCCACTGGTGATGATATTGCGTGTAAGGAACAGCTGTGCCAAACTATTAAACTTAGTTTATTTTGCAGTGTGCTTTTATGTATGGACATTTTAATAAGATCTACACACTACACAGCAATAAGACCAGTGTTGAATTTACTCCCAGAGAGTTTTGATGGGTTACATAACTTCACATTCTCTAGAGTTAAATTAACACTTTTAAAATGGGAATAAGCCCAACTCTGGACACAATTGAAATAAAAGAAATGTTAAAATTACACTTACAGAGGGTAAAATCAGGGGCAATGTTTAACTGAACATCAACAATTCAATTTTTGCTGTGTAAGCTTTGTGTGTTTTCAGTAAATGCTAATGAAGGTGCATGCACACACACCTCTGCTGAGGTGGTATTGTTTTGCAGATTGGTGATGGCGCCCTCTGCTATAGAGATTGTCTTCATCATTTCCACCTTCTTCCTTTGCATCTCTGCCTTTAGATTAAAACGCAAAAATGCATACACATATGCATACGGACACACACACACACACACACACACACACACACACACACACACACAAACACACACGCACACAGACATACAAACTCTCTCTCACACACACACACACAGAAAGAGCGAGAGATTTGTAAACAGTTCCATATGTGGGGTTCATATAAAAAAAACAACCAACAAATTCCATTGCTGCCACTCATCCTTACAAATAAGTTCCCACAATCTATTTTACCCATGTGATCATTTCAATTCTACCACATCTTGCATTAGCCAACACAACCACAACTGAGAAGTGTTTATTTACACTCAAATGGTCTTAGTCTCTGCAGAGTTGGTCAAGAAAACACAGCTGTTTACATTCTCCCATGTAACCAAAACAAGACAATTATTAGTGCCTAAAAGACCAAATCCCTGATGCACATTGAGATAGTTATGGGGTGATGGATGATGGAAATTATTTTCTTTCAGGGGGCCCACACAATTTTTAGTGGCGCCCCCACTATCTAAAGCCAGGATTACCCACCTCTACCCAAGACACCCCCCCCCCCCTCACCCACCCAAATACCTCAGCCAGTCTGCGGGCCTCCCTCACTGGCATGCTCTGGTGCTCCTGGTGCCCCTCTTCCTTGCAGGCGGGGCAGATGCAGCGGGCGTCTGGCCAGCAGTACAGCTCCAGGGGCAGCTTGTGCTCCGGACAGCAGCGCAGCTCCAGGTCCAGCTGGGGCTCCACCAGCCGATGGCTGCGGAAGCGCACGTTCTCCAGGTGAGGCCTCAGGTGGGCCTCGCAGTAGGACACCAGGCAGGTGAGGCAAGACTTCACTGCCCTGTGGGGGCTCTGGATGCAGGAGTCACACAGCACGCTGTCTGTGCCTATGTGCAGATCTTGTGTGGCGTGCGTTAGGGCACCACCGTTACAGTCCATGAAATGACCACCGTTAGCACAGCCAGCAAAGGGGTTCCCACACTCCTTGCTATCCTCACACTGGCCTGTTTGACTCATGTTGTCATTCCTCTGAGCTGTAAAGTCCTCATCAGCACCGTTAAAACTCTCCTCCACTTCCTCTCTCTGTAGACTGTTGTTGTTGCCTAGTGTTGCACCCCCCTCTCTATCATCATCCATGCCGTGAAAGCTGTGCTCTCTGTCTCTTTGCTGCAGTAGTTCTACTTTGTGTGGGGCAGTTAGAGAATCTGCCTGAAATATGGTGCTCACACTAACAGCAGTGGTGCAGCAGGGACTGTGGGGGACAGGAGGGACCCGCCCTGGCCCTGGCCACGGCCCTGCCCTGCCTGGGAACACTGGGGGCAGCCTGGCTCCTCCCCTCCCCACTGTAGCTCCTCCCCATCTATCTATACTTTCCTTCAGAGTTCTTATTTTAGGGAGGGATGGCAAAACATAGCAAAATATGAAATCCTGCACACTGCCTATTCCACAAGCAAGATTTATGTACAACGTTTCCATTATGGACCTTTGTCAGGTTGCTTCAGAGCAAAAAGGGTCTTGACACTTTTTTAAATGTCTACTGCTATCCAACTACATGTCAGTGATTTTTTTCTGGTCTTTATCTACAGTCCTCTTGTAGACAGAAAATGTACATTTCCAAAATGCAAATGCTATGCACAATTAGTCCACAATGTATGTGTGGTGTGCAGCTATACAGGAATGATACAGGATTACCCATCCAAATAAGTGATGGGTCATGTTCATATGAATGACAGTGATAACATTTGTATACAGCAAAAAAAACATTATGACATGGGTTAGGAAGTAGCTCAAAGTGAATTCTATTTTAAATCATATAAAAATATGGTTCACTGCGCTAGAGATATGGGGGGGCTTTGTCTACGCAATGACATAAATATGTTTGACAGGACAGACCCTGTTTCCTTGAGATTAGATGTTGCAACATATGCATAGTACATATGCAAGACTTCAGCCTCCCCCTGCATACCCATACACACACACACACACACACACACATAGAGGGTAATATACGTCTTTCTCCTGACAAAATAGCAACAACTTATTAATATGCAGTTTTATTTGTGCCGTTAATGCGTTAATAACCTCCCTAAGTTTGTTGTAATACAAAAATACATATATTATAAATACAGCTATTTACAGAGAATTTCATTTACATAAACCATCATTCACAACGTGTCTTAAAAATACATGTAACTGACCATTATGGTGTTACACAGCTGTGCGGTTGAATGCAATATTACATTCCAGCGCCCACACATACCATAGCAAAGAACATGACAGACAACATTGTAAAGGCTTTGTGGGCTGGAAATGAACTGTAACGGAAAACAAACATGAAGGCTGGCTAAATACCAGCAGTATCTGGCATTCGCATGCAGCATGGGTGGACTTACAGTTCAGTGTACAAAAAGGGTGTATTTCTGGCTTAGTACAAAAATGGCCTGAGTACAATGAGTCTCTATTTCAAGTGCAGGCATAGAGAATAGTGGGTACATGACGAAAACACAGCTACACCCTAACCAACCCTACTGTATGCCACTTCTGAGTTTTATCCTTTAAGCGATTCACTACAAAGGTTACTGCTACTGTAGTTGCCGCCAAAAGAGTCTTTTGAAGTAGATAAGCTATTTGCTCGCTTTCCATTGCTGCCTAAAAGCGTGGCTTTGTTAGCTCATGCCAACCACTGTACATACTTGAACAGCTGATTTGGCATATTTTTACAGTGAGTATTTCAGTCGGCCTATCCGTTATTCCATCTATTATTCCACCCTGATATGACAACAAAACCACCACTACCAACATGATCAAATCTAAGAGGGCAATTAAAATCCTATTCCGCAAGAGGAAATCATGTTAACATCAAGGAACCTCAACATTGTTTTCCAGACAATCTACAGCAGTTTATTTCCGCAGAAGGCGTTGCACTACCTACACTGTCACAAAAATAAAAAATAAGGTCTGAAAATATAAACATGCTACACATTTATAGATTCCTTACATCTTTTAGTGATCACATCCAGCGCACTGGTCTGTGCTTCACTTCCTAATAATGACACTAGTCCTTATGGTGAAGTTTACAGGACATTACATTGTACACCTTTTCTTACTAACTTAACTGGAAAGCTGTATCTTGTTCAAATGTTCAATATGTGCAAGAGGTAACCTGGAGAGTATTCATTAGCCAGGTTAGGCACACTATGTTAACACAGAGCAAATGCTAAATATCCTAATAGAAGTGCCCTGTGGCTTTGTTTTGAGAGGAGGACAGAGTGGTAGGACCCTTCTTTTAGGAGATTTACTACGTCCTCCAGAGTTAACTTATCTGGGTTAGTCATTAAACCACCTTCTTTCAGTACCGCCCTGGAAGCTGGGCTAAGTCAGTTGTACTCTGCACAACATCCAGTAGGGGGAGACACTGCACTGCAACAGGGCAGACAAAGGCAGTATGAGGCAGAGTATTACACTCTTCCTTCTCTTTCTGTACCAGACTCCCTTCATGTCATGCATGGAGTTGCAGCTCTTAGTGCTGAGTAAGCCTTCAGAGTAGAATGCTCCATTTTTCTGTGTACTTGGCAGAGTCTGAGATCCTATTCAGATCGACCATGTTTTTGGTCTATTTTTCCCAAAACAAAAAAAATGAACAGAATTCCTGCGCTATGGGGACACAGACAGTGGTATGTGCACTAGTTCTAGGCACAGGCGATTCTAGACACCATTAGATCCCATGCAAAAACCCCACCACTTTTATTGAAAACTACATTGCCACTGCTGTAGTTTAATGGCTGTCAGCTCTCCGAGGCCCTTTTGTGGTCAGGGGGCACCAAGCAGTTGCCTGTGTTGCCTCTTGGCTAGCTACATCTGTGGTCCTGAGCAACTACTATGGCATACACAACCACTGGTGGGGCGCCAATCACAATCCCACCTCAACTCCTGACACATTTTTACTAACATTTCTTAGGTGTAATTAAAACTAATTGCACTAAGCTAATGTATACTAGTAGAATAATGTACTACTTATGTAGAACTACTGAACTATTGTATACTATTAAATCAATGCAGACACATTGAATAGCTTAGTCTTATGTATGTCAGTGTGGGTTCGTAGTGTTAAAGTCAAGTCATGCTGAAGCGAGTTGGCAGTGACACTTGCATATACACCAGCCTTACAGTAACACCAAAGGGTAGTAGTTCCGGGACAACTCCTGCCATAACGCAGCCCCTTTTCAAAGGTCCTTAGTGCGTCCAACTGTCCACACCACATCAGTTATTCAACTCCTTGATCCAGAGTGCAAACTGGGACACTGTTCCTTAACTTTCTTCTGTCCTATTAAGCCTCAAGTCACCTGAAGAAATACAGGCATATGTGTTATTTGTATGTTTGATGTATATATTTTTTTCCATAACAACAGTGATGTAAGCTAAAATGATTTATCTGTATCTTTTATACAGTACACAATAAGTATTAATAAAAGTATATAAATAAAATAATATTTTTTGTCTATATGTAGGGCTTAACCCACACACTCTTCACACATGGTTTGTTGTGTTGCTACAGTGACTCGCTGACAGCTGAGTTCCACATGAAAAAAAAACTGGAGGACTATACATAAGGTGGCAACAACAAAAAACTGTGCCATCTCCACTGAGCTCATTCTAAATGTAAGCAAGGCCATTCAGTCTGTTGTGGCACTGCTTCGGAATATTAAAGAATTAAAGTTTTCTGAGGTAAAAAAAAAGCATTGCTGTGTGAACGTCTCTTTTAGGTGTCCTACCTACCTCACAGTGCTGTGTCCTCCATGGCATCTGGGTCCTCGATGGTCTCCAGGCGTCTCTGGCAGGCATCCATCATCTTCTTACGGGGCCCCAGCGGTATGTGGATGCCCTTGAGGTCGTTATCGGTGCACAGCAGCAGGGCCTCCAGGTCGATCTTCTCCCGCCTGAGGATGGGCATGAACTCGTTCATGAAGTGGGCGGCCAGGAACACCTCCAGCGGGTTGCTCTCGGCCTCGTCGTCATCGTCCAGGCCCAGCTCCACCTCGTCCCAGGGCAGCTCGTCCATGTTGCGCTGCTGCAGGCTGCGGGCGCTGCCGATGCTGTCTGCGTCTGCACCCACGCTGGGCGACCGCTGCAGCCGACTGCGCAGGCGCACGTTGGTCGCCTCCTCCAGGCCTGACAGGCTGCCCTCGTCGCGGGTGCCGATGTCGAAAAGGCCGCTGCTCACGTAGTTGCGACGGAACACCATGGTGCCCAGGCCGGGCCGGTTGAAAAGCGAGTCGTGGCCCGAGTCGGTGCTCACCTCTGAGTGTTCCACTTCGGTCCTGTGCAGGTCAGGCTCGCTGATGGCACGAGAGATGGCGTCGTCATTGTTAAACATGTTGCGAATGTTTCGGCGAGAGCGGTCCTTGGGGTTGACGTAGGTGCCCTGTTTCACGAACATGACGTCATTGCCCAGCTGAAGTCCTGACAGAGAGCGAACACTCTTACGTCCGTCCTCGTAGATCTTAAATGTCCCGTCACCCTGTTTCCTCTTCTCCAGCTTCTTCTGGATCTTGGTCTTACCCCTGGTTGTGGCATGAAGAGTAGCCTGAGGAGAGAGCTCAGATTAGGCAGAGCTTAGAATACTTAAGTAATAACGGCTGACGAGGTGACCAGTTCCATAGAAATACTGGCGAGGTGGAGGCAAAGAAGAGAGTAGTGGAGTCGCTGCCGCCGAGTCATTATTTCCACCGAACTGGTCACCATGACGGTTGTTATCCCGTTTATCTCCCGTCTGTATTCATGATCTTATTTTATATGCATAAACTACCAAAATGAATGGTTGATTTTCTACTTTATAGCATCCGTTAGGACAAAGTAGAGCATGGAATAGTCATTTAACCATTAATTTGGCTATGAGAGTTGTTATGTTTACCATTCATAAGTGTATTGATATGGAACAATGATTTTATGTTTTGGGATCTACTTCAAAGGTAGCCTGCTATACAAAGTTACTTCCCACCTAATCAGACAATCAAAAAAGAGTTCCATTGTTAAGGGAGATAATGCATAAATGCTGGCTATGATCTAGTCAGGTCAGAGGAAAATATCACTTCTCAAAACAATCTTATCTTTGTCTCTCAGAAATACTGTACATCAGATCTTGTTGTCTTGCTACTAAAGCTTGACCTTATTGAATTCTGAATTGTTTCTCACGAAAAGGTGAAAAATAGGTATAATATCTTATTTACGTTATCAGCCAGGTAGATTAGTTAACTATTAAAATGACATGTATTAAGTGCAGAGGTAAAAAAAGGACTAGTAGAAACTAAAACATCATCAAGGTACATTCAGTTTGCTTAAGGATTTTTAGATTTTTGAAAGTAGTCAGTGAGAGTCTGCAAAAATGTCCTACTGGCAACATATTTTCTGTAACAAGAAATCAAACCCATCTGCTAAATCACTGCAGTGACCTCCAAAATCTGAATCACAGGGAAACTCTCTAACTCGCTGCTACACTAGCTAGTGGCAATAGTGGCAGTGTTGGGGAAGTTGAGCTTGCAGCTGACCTGAGAGTATGGCACACTAATTGTGGCAGTGTTGAGGAGCTTGCGACTGGCGCTGCTGCCAGTGTAGCTGGAGTAGCTCATGGCGTCGGGCACAGCGAACTCGGGCACCTCCTTCTGGAACTTGCGCTCCATTTGTCGTTGGTGCTTCCGCTGCTTCTTCACGCAGTCCTTGATGCGTCGCTCGGCATCTCGGAACGCCCGCTTCTTCAGCTTCTCCACAAGCTTGGGATCGAGGGCCGACTGCTTGGCAGCGATGGAATCCAGGTAGCGCACGCAGTCCATGTGGTTCTTGGTGGCAGCCATGTCCAAGGGCGTGTGGTAGTCGTTGTCCAGGCACCAGATGTTGGCACCGAATGACACCAGGAAGGACAGGCAGTTCTGGTGGCCATGGGCAGCTGCCAGGTGGAGTGGTGTGTTTCCCCATATGTCACACTTGTCAGGGTTGCCTCTGGTCAGAATTAAAAAAGCAACCCAGAGGAAAATATTATTTCTTACAGCAGTCTTATCTCTGTTTCTCAGAGAAATATAACTAGTTATAAAACTTCTGATGTGCTTCTTCTAAAACCCCCTTTAGAAAAAAAGTAGCCCCTTAGATTATATTTATATATATTGAACTTCGCTGGACATTGTTTTTCAGGAGTTTAATTGAACAAATATGACACGAAGGCCAGATCCAACTGACTTCCAAATTGTTTCTTCTAAAACATCCTTTAGGAGAAAACGACACCAATCAGCTTAATTTAAAATCTTATTAGTTTCTGAAATACAAAGTCAAGACGATGCTTAGAACCAACATCTTCCTCTGTGAAAGCATCAGTGAATTCAGTCCTTTCTATTTTTGGAATCTACAGATATAATGTCTTACCCATCTGTTTTTCATGTTTTTTCCATTAGCAATTTGGTGGATTGTTTTGATTTGTTGAAGCAGTTCAAGTATATAACCATCATATTGCCTGTCCATTTCCCTGGTGCCAGACATCTTTGTCTTTTGTGCAATGCTCATTCCCACTGTACAGAACAATGGTCTCATTCAGTTGGTCATTCATCTCAATGAGGGCTTTAATTATATGATGTAATTATGCAAACTTGTACAGCTTTACAGCCGAACAACAACTGTAAATAATTCATCTCAGCATTGTGCAAGGCATGCATGGAGACACAGTGATAAATGGAGAATGGCATGCTTGTTTGGGTTTCTCCGTGTCAGAGAGTGTGTCAGCACTGTAAAGAATACTTTACTGCAAGACATTTACATGCAAACATGGCACCTAAATGATTTAAAATCCCTTTAAGCTCCCACACACCACATTTGTCTTCACTAGTGAGAACTACTATTGTAAGGCACACAGCACACACACACACCTGCATCCACACACTCACATACACACACGGCTGCACCCACATGGCTGCACACACATGCATGCAAGCCTGGGCAGACACACACACACACACACACACACACACACTCACATCTCACATACACACACACACACACACACACACACACACACCATACACACACAATCTTCCTACTGTTTCCAAGAGGTCTGTCCCTGGGGTCACCTCTGTATCTGCATGGCTCGTACAAGTGCATAACCTGATCCCCTACTCACCAATGTGCGACACGTATCCAGTGACAGGGAATACCACTACAGTTGCACCAGTCACCAGCAGCACAATAACATCACTGGATTCCTGGGCTCATAGAAGCATGGCATGACATGTAACCTTTCATCTGCCTTCTACACCCCACTCGTACATGCACATCCACACACGACAAGACACACACGACTTCAGACACACCTTCAGACCCAACACATTCGCACATTCATATATGCATATTTACAAACAAAAAGGGGGTGGCTATGGAGGAAAAGGGGGTACAGCTAGGGCTGGAAAATTCTTTGCATGATTTTAAGGGCAAAGCATTAACAGGAGGACAATAATTTATATTGTTATTATTGGGAAGAGTACCCAACAATTGTATTGCTGTACAGAGCCCATAATTTCTAGCTGCATCCCTACTAACCAACTGCTGCTGCTCAAGACTTAGAGGCCTATAAATAGGGCTATGAGAAGCCTTCGAATGCTGGAGTCTGACTCCTCCAACGGTAGTGTGATCAATATTTCATGGGGCACAGGTGAAGCTTTAGAGGGCACTGATGCATTATTGATGGGAAGCCCTGAACACTCCACCATTGGGAGAAAGAGAGAAAGAGCTGCTTGCCATGACACCCACAGGGGCCAGGGAACCAAACAGCTGGTCAGGACAGATCTTCACACCTGGGCCAAAGTGTAAACATCTGTACATTGGGACAAACCCTCCAGGATGGGAGAAACAGCCCAAAGATGCCCTAACTTATTTATTGCACAAGTCACTTTTGCTTTGTCTCAGGAATACTGTTCGTGTGGCATTGTCTTGTTTTGCCTTTGTTTGAGAGTTGCACCTAAGATGATTTTCTGTCACGAAGTTTTTCTGATTCTGATTCTGAAAGACAACACTAACACAAGTGTCAACACCTGTTGGACAAAGATTTCGTGTTATTACTTGTAGAGAACTAGCTTGATGCATCCATGGGACAATTCAAATAGAATAAAAAATGTAGTTCTAGAAAAAAAAATGTTTTAGCAATCAAAACATGTACATTTTAACTTCAAATAACATAAGGCAAGTGTAGTAGTGGTGATATAAGGTGAATAATGGATTTTATGACATTTGGTTATTAAAAGTTAATGCACTTTATGGTGTACTGTAACTCCACTTCCACAACCTCGAACATGCATTAACTTCTGATAACCGAACACCTTGTCTTCCATTATCCCTTACATATTTATGACTTAAAGCATTCTAGTTGTACTGCTCTTAGTTGTGCGTTTTGGAACTCGGAGTAGTTCCTGTATCATTGAACACATTCATTCATCAGGTATCAATGGAAGCATCATGTTTATGTATGAGTGTTTCAACTGCAGAAAATCTGGCTTGGCTGGGCTACAATAAACTGAGCTTTTTAGTATGCAAATGTCATGACTGAAACAGATTATGTAAAAAACAATTAGTACCCAGCAAAGACTTAATTGCTGAGGTGGAGATCCCAGCTTCAGACTGTTTAAAACCCTGCTACATATTTGATGCGACCATTTTCTGAACCAATTGATCCAAATAAGCACACAGAGCATCAGCATCAGGTACATCAGCTAATGAGTGAAATCAGGGTTTCTTTAGTGCACAGGCAAAAAGCAAAAAGAATACATGACAGGGTTTTTACTTTCTGGCGCCGGGATCCACACTTCTCTAGTGATTTACTGATGAACTGTTCTTGTACATGGTACACCGACACAGGCCCCACTCTATACATCAATAAATATGTCCTGCCGTAAACCTGTCCTGAAATGCTGGTTCCATAAACTCCCACATGTTGCAGATGATAGATGGTTTCATTTTTGATTATGTACTATGATGTATTTCAGACCATTTTATCTGTAATTCCTGTAACTTAAACAAAGTGTGAGGGCATGAAAGACCATGCATGCACATCTCATTCAAAAGAACCTTTTCTGCTAGATTCATATTACAATCCTCTCATCAGAAATATACAATGTACACAGTGGGGGGTATATTGGTCATTTATGTAGCCCTCTCATTACGGGCTGAAATTATATAGTGACAAATTGATATCTGGCTGGTGAGGACTCTTATGTGAGAAGCACAACTCAGTGCCAGGTTAAATGAATGAATTTAAACAACTATACTGTCCAGAGATAGAGCACAATACCTATATTCACTAAGAATTCAGTTTAACTTATGAAAGTCCTGGAACCGACTGGTAGTTTACTCTGACTTACACAGCTTCATATTTTAAGAGTAATGATCCCACACAAAAAGCACATCTGTTTCTACTTCCAAAGCCACACTGCATTCTAATGACCACTACAAAATGTTTTATTTTCTTAATATAGCCTGGCACAAGCATCATAAACATTCAATTAAGCTTAGCTTCAACAGACACTTGACTGCTGCTAACTGCACGTGGTCTATGGAACATTACAGTGCAGATCAGAACAAAACCTTTATCCTAGTTTTAACACAGAAGGCGGTACCTTGACAGTTAAAACCTACTCTCTGACACAACAAAGCTCAGAGCACAAATTGATTCACATTCCTCATCGTGCAATATGCATGGATGGGCTGATCAGGTTCACAGGGTTTTACAAGCAGCACTTGTAGGTGGCACTTTTGCAGCCTTCCACTACCAAATTGTTCCTCAAATTGTTCCCAGACATTGTTGTGCTTTATATCAGTTTCATAAACCTGAAGGTTACATCTACAGAGTACAAGCTGGCCCGTACAGTAGCTGTAGGAAAGATTTACTGTCTGTTTGCACAGGATTAAGTTGGAGGCATTTACACTGAGGCTATGGAAAACTAAGGCCATCATCATCATATAACATGTGACATACTTTTAAAAGCTACATGGTTTATAGTAACTAAAATTTAGCACCCCTGGTTGTATATTTCTCAATGGATGTACAAGTCACCTGTGTGTGGGGCACACTTTGTAACATTGAGTTTTATGGCAGAACCCTAGAATTTCACAGAATATTTAAAAGCTGTTTGAGCAGTAGGTGTGCATTTTGGACACGGCATCATGATCTCCAAACCCTTCCTGCCCGTTTAAGGAAAATGCCATGATAGTATGACTCTCCACTCCGGAGAAAATGTAACTTTAATTCAGGTGGGCACAGAGTTTATTTTTAGTGTGCGATACTAGCTTCTACAGCCAAGCATGTCAACGACATGCCTATTTATGCAGCACGGAACTGATACCCACTTTGCTCCCATAGAGATGAACTACCATTAAGTATCTTGGCATATCTACCATCTTTGGTTCCACTTAGTCTATAGTGTCCTTCTGCTGGCAGATTTATTTTAGCCTGTCATGACTGATAGCATCTTTGGTTGCAGATTACACATGGTGCACTATCTTAATGTATCCAGATTACCCATCATGCACATAGCTGAATGTATCTAGTTTACACATAGCTAAATTTATTTAGATTACACATGGTGCACTTGCTTGATGCATCTAGAACCAGTAAAAAAGAAAAAAGGCAGCCACAAGAGCTTACACCAAGCCCATGATTAAATAAACAGTGAACATCCGGCCAAATGAGTGCACCAGCATTCTTTACCTGCATCTTGGCGGGCAAATGTAACCATTCAAGTTGGCAATTGGTTTGTATGTGGCTTATGTGCCAGGAAGAATACTGAATTAGTTAGCTCTACTTTGCTTCATGATGAAGATGTTGTCATTGTATAAAGGGATGGAGGACACATTTTACCTTTAAAAACTACCTATAAAGACTACTTGAACTTGTCACTTTTAGAAAACTGGCAGAATAAAAAGCAAATTTTCAGGGGTTGTTTCCCGTTGTTTTCATGCCATTACTGAAAAGAGAATGGAATGAGTTTTAATTTGCATGGTTTTTAATTGTGGTAGCCTAAATGACTAAAGAGATATAGTCATTTAAAAAGTTGTCCAGCTTTTCATGGCCCACCCTGTACATTCCAGGTTTGAACATACTGAGCATGGCACTTTGACAACTGTGGGCATGCTGACAGGCCTCTCTAAGGTTTACTGTATTGGCTGACTTGTCATCCAATTTCCCTGCTAGCGCAAAGTGGGAGCTTGCATCAATTAAGTACTCTCATAATGAGGCCTCAAAGCAAACCAGGTCATCTGGAAAGCTTTAGCAAAGGGCTTTTGTGTCCATCATTCCAAGTCCTTTGAATTCCTGCAAACACTTTTAGGAATTCAAAGTTTAGTATAGTGCCGTCACCAACACCTAAACACAATGAATGAACTAACAACATACTCAACTTATGAAGGGAAAAATGCAGCTTAAGGTTGGTCAAAGCATGTAGAAATAAACAACGATCCCATTAACACATGAACATAATCTTTTCAATTTCACACATTTCTGCTGCACATTCCTGCTTACTTCCTACGAACTTTATTGTTTATTGTTAGTTTATTTCCAAGATTTCTTTGGGCTCTGAGTTTGAGCTTTCAAGCTTTCTGGCATTAACCATAATCTATTTTGGTAACACTTTATTATGGTTACTTTTTTAGTGTAGCTACATGTCACAATATGTAATATTATGTACGTACACTGTATATACCCAACACTAACCATAACCCTAAGGTACAGTGTAATTGCATGATGTTATACCGTACCTAGTTGATGTAACAGGGACAGTGGAATTAAGAGTAACCTCTGTATTGACATGGCCTACCATTGTGAGGTTTGCATTAAAATTTAAAAAGAGATAAAATATGGAATATCTAAAATACCACTGAAGTAAAGTATAAAAAAGTTTTTTTCTCTCCCTCATAAAATGTGTCAGACCTCACGTGCTGAGCGTGATCAGGTGGCACCTGACCTAAATCTGGGTAACATTACGCACGCGTCCCACCACCACTGCTGCAACCTCATTACATAATCTTAGGTTTAACATTTGATACTGTAGTGACTGAGCGTTCTCTGGGCGGGTTTGGCTATCGCATACTGTAGTAGCCTATCACTTGCATGCCACGGCTACAAACCAACAATGGACGCAGGAGTAACTAGCACATTACGTTTCACAACTAAGCAGCATGGGAGATAAACTCACCCTCTCCCAACGATTAATCTTAGGGCGCCCAAATTGCCGTGGTAAGCGGCCCATAGGGTCGGTGTCATCCCATCTTCGTCAGGTGCGTTGAGGTCCTTCCGTGTGGCCTCTTTAAGCAGGTCGAGGTAGCCATCCCGAGCTGCCTTATGGTATTTGTCATTCATGGTGTGGTCGCTCCCTCACCTCCATAACGCTGCTGCCTGGTACAGTATTCATTCAAACGCGCGAGGCTCCAAGGGCTGGAGCAAAAGCCCCGCACCTCTGCTCGCGAGCGGCATGCCCGAGATCGCGCTGGAGCGGAGCAAACTAGGAAGCAGGTCTGTGGTATCCATGGCCACGATAAAAGCTCACCAATGAAGGCGGGGTTTAGATGTCAGCAGCTCCTTTCCACATCAACAAGTAGCCTACTGTATTCTGAACGGAACTCAAATGTTATGCTTGGTGGAGGATCCATGCATATTAAGTGACTATTAAGTGAAGGATATATTTAATAGATTTGTAGTTGTTTTATCCATACGCATTAAGGATATTTTATTTATAGATTGTTTGTTAATGATATTTTTCTTTCTTTGCTCTCTCTGTAATGCAGTGTTTTTGGAATTTTAAACAAAGAGAAACCTACACATCATGATTACAGCAGTGAATATCCCTTAAACAGATTTAATTTCTGGGTCTCAGATAGGTTGAATGTTTTTGTTTTTGTTTTTCAAACTGACTGAATTTCATCTTCCATAGCCATATTCCATCTACCTGCTCACTGTCATTCCAAGATCTAAAAAAGAAAGTAATTTAATGTGAGGTCATAATTGTTCTAATAAACAAGTGACATCAACTTTAGCATTCCATTCTATTTGTTGTCTGGTTGTGGCTAAAGTGTAACCTGTTGTAGACTAGGAGAGTGCTTTTCATGTTGCACTGCCTTTTTTTACAGAGCTTGGGGTGATTAAGGCATCTCTGATATATCTTTATTATCTATTACGGTGTGGTCTGGATGATGGGAAAAAGTGATCCAGACATCAGGTTGTATAAGATATAGATAGCGCTTTTGGGTTGTTTTTTTATGACACTGATTTTATGTGACTATTGTAAATCATAGTGGTCACTTTTGTGGGTATAAATGCCATGGAGGGTCCCAAGACCTCTCCAACACAGAACAGACCAAACATATCTGCACAGGTAAGCTGTGAATTTAATATCTGAATACAAACCCACTTTAGTTTAGCAAGTGCATAGTTAAATTTGACCGATACGTATTGTGTCAGACTTGAAGTGGGCTTATGAAGCTGTTATCATGTAACCACAGACTATGATTAATGGTTATGTCATTCCAAATGTACACAGAGTATATTAAAAACCATAGAATGTGATAAAGAGACACAGGAACCAGGGGGCAGTACGCAAGATAGGCAGATAAAGCTTTTAATAGAAATATGTTGATAGAAGAAATCAGCCATATTATTTGTTCCTCATGTCACATCGGCGAGCTGTGCCGATTGCTGTTTGCCTCCACTGAACAAATACTGTTATCTGTAAGTTTAAACCAGTGCTGCATGGGGTGGGGGGTATGTGGCTGTGGCTTCAATCTGACCCAGTGAATCAGAAATGTTCAGGGGAAGGCTTGCGAGTGTACTGTAGCTCAGACAAAAGAGACCAACTAACTACATTAGAACCTGATCAGCATCTGACTGACAATGTGCCTAGCCTCGGGACTCCCGCCTGACTCCAGCAGCAAGATGACCGCCAAAGATGAAGAGCAGCCCAGGCTCTCTTTTTCTTCCGCGTCCTCGCCGCCCATCACCACTCACTCCCGGGCGCTGGGGCCCCACGCGCGCCGGCTGTCCAGCTTGGCCTGCCCCTCTCTCGGGCCTGAGTCCCAGGACCCGGCCTGCAACTGGAGCAGCCTGCTGTCGGGGCTGGTGGCGCTCAACATCTTCCTCCTGGGCTGCGCCCTGGTCAGCGCCAGCGTCTTCAACAAGGTGAACATCACCTCCACCCACCTGCAGGTCTACCTCATCGCCCTTATGATCCTCAGCACCTGCTGGATGGTCTACTACACCGCCTACACCTCCCGTGAGGACCACGCCGTTCTCTACAAGGATGGCCATGCCGGTCCAATCTGGCTCAGAGGTGAGAAAGGCAGACAGACAGAAACACAGAAACACAGACAGATAAAAAGACTGACTGACTGGCAGACAGACAGAGAAAAAGATTGCCTGACAGACAGAAACACACAAGCATTTAGAGACAATGCCCTGTTTTAAGCTGACACATAACACAGAGCATCGTTATCATATTATGTTGGTGTAAAATGACAGCTCTGATTCTAAGCAAGTGCTGCAAATGCCTTGCTGATTAAGTACTCTTGGCTTTAAGTTTAAATTTGAATTTGGGAGAGACAGGGATAGGGAGACAGAGAGAGAGAGAAAGTGAGAGAAGAAGAAGAAAGAAAACTCAAATGTATTTTTTTAAACATGCAACAGTAACAAGACATGCAGTCACATGCTGTTATGGCACCTCTGATCCCTCCTGTTGTCTTTTGCTTCCTGTAGGGGGACTAATTCTCTTTGGCTTGTGCAGTATGATCATGGACATCTTTAAGCTTGCATATTATGTGGGATATTTGCACTGTGATTCACCTGTTAAGATTGTCTTTCCTATTGTTCAGGCTGTGTTCATTTTTGTACAGGTAAGCCATTAAACTTTGTTGAATTGACAAAAACAAAATGGTAGAGTAATGAAAGCACTGCGGTCCAGTTTAAATTAAAATATGTCTTCGTATTAATTTGGCATGTGTTTCTTTTAGACATATTTCCTTTGGCTTCATGCAAAAGACTGTGTTCAGCTGCAGAGAAACATAACTCGGTAGGTCTGCTCTCATCACTGCATGTCATGGTGTAGCAGTGAAGTGTATCTCAGAAAAAAATGAATAAGGAAAAGGCTATCACAGAGCAGCTGTTCGATCTTCCAGATCTTATTTAAAATAAGAGAAAGATTGCTTCCAGTTAGGGCAATTCCATATCAGTTGGAACAGGCCCGACACCATGGTCTTAATATTTGTCCAAACATTCTTCCATGTCTTATTAGAGTCAAACCACAATATCAGCTTGGTATCTTGTTTAGTTACGGAGATATGGCTCTTCAAATATGTATAGACATGTCCTAACAAATGCTGAAAATTCCAGTATTTCATAAGTGTTGCAAGGGTATCTCAGAAACTTTGATTGAGGAAAGCACAAAGGGGCTGTTTGACCTCTCGGATCTGATTTAAAATTAGCGAAAGATTGCTTCCCATGACAGAATAAAAACCCATCAGACACATGGGAAATTCCACTGACTCTTTTTGCATGGAATGGGGTAGAATGTGTCAATGCTAACTTTTAATGAAAGTACTGGAAGGCCACATTGCAGCCAATCACCACAAAATACACATTGTGCCCAGAGCAAATAGCAATACCAGATTAATAATGTCTAGCAACTTACCAGCTAGACACTGTGAGCCAATAATGACGTCACGGGCACTGATGGAACATACATTTTATTAAGATATTTGGTGTCATGCCTTAAAGCTTTTCTTACATTGCTGTGGAATTTGACCTTTGGCAAAACTACATATCAAGAAGCCTGAATGACAGTGACAGATATGGCACATGGCTGTGCACACCAACAAGATGAATTGACGTGTCTGTTTTTCGATCTGTTTACCTCGCTGTAGCTGTGGTTTAATGCTGATTTTATCGACAAATCTCATGCTGTGGATGACAGCAGTGACTGAGGAGTCTCTGCACCAAACAGTGCTTCCCATATCAAATGCCAGCAAAAGCTCACGCAGCACAGCGATGCGAGGTGGGTACTAATGAGACCTAATGACGTTTCAAAGTTTCTTACTAGAATTAGGACAATGTGCTATTCTATGTGTACTTACAGAGAATACTGTGATAATTAAATAATAACAACAACAACAATAATAATAATAATAATAACATTTTCTAATTATAGAATACTATATTGTATTCCTAATGATGGTCATTTCCAGTTCAAAATAATTTTCAACCACATGTAATGTTTCTCTCTGTAAATTAACAATTGTCTTCTAAATGACTTTTTTCCCAGTGTCACATGTATGAATGTTTCAGTAAGATTTGTTATGTAGTAAAAAATGTTTTTCACACGCACTCATTTGGAGAAGTACTTCACTCATCTCATGTGGATCTCCTTTCTGTGCTTAAGCAGTACGCTCAAATGAAGACTGTGAGTGCAGCCATTCTGCCTGCAGCATCTTCGAAACAGCCTCCATCTACCTGTACCCCTTCAACATCGAATACAGCCTGTTCGCCTCGGCTATGACCTACGTCATGTGGAAGAACGTGGGTCGCCTGGTGGACGAGCACCACCACCACCACCACCTCCGCTTCCACCTGCGAGACGTCCTCCTGGGCCCCATCAACGGCCTGCTCATCCTGGTGGCCGGCCTGGTCACCTTCATCATGTACAAGGTGGACGTGCAGGAGCAGGACGACACCAAGAGGGAGGCGGCGCTGCAGATGCACTACATCATGAACATGGTGGCCTACGTGATGATGTCCGCCTACACGCTGGCCGGCTGGGTGCTCTACGGGCTGGACCAGCGCGAGCACGTCTCGGGGAAGAACCCCACGCGCAGCCTGGACGTGGGCCTGCTGCTGGGGGCCTCCATGGGCCAGTTCGCCATCTGCTACTTCACCATCGTGGCGGTGGTGGCCACGGGCGTTCAGAACCACCTGGACGCGCTGAACTTGACCAGCGCTCTGCTGGCGCTGATTCAGCTGGCTCTGCAGAACGGCTTCATCATAGAGGGGCTACACCGGCAGCCGTATTCGCCCCAGAGCCCGCAGTTGCCCCCCGCCCACGTGTTCACTAACATGCACGCCATGCGCTCTCACAGCGACAGTGAACTCATAGACACCAAGTCCAGTCCTGTTGTGACAAGTGATATGTCACAGCTGCAGACACATCCGTTACACCACTGTCCTACGAGACTGAGCTGGAAGAGACGTGCGCTGAAGGAGATCTGTGCCTTCTTGATGCTCTGCAACATCACTGTAAGTCACCGCGCCACGTTTATCCTCACCCACACACACATAGAGGTGGACTAACCAGCTCGAGAAAGTTACAGTCCTGCCATGTATTCCTTATGCATGTATTCCTTATCCTTATGCAGGTGCTTTCACATATTAGCTCATCTATGTGGGTGAAGAGTTAAGCTTATTGAGGAGTCCACAGGAAAAACAGGCATTGTCACAAAATGCAGAAACTGAGAAAATGTAATTTATAAGTGTGATTATAGATTTGATTTTATAAGTAAATGCTGTTTTAAGATGCTTCTGGCTTGAGACTATGCTTGTTTATTCACATTGCTTTTGAAAAAGCTGGAGTTTCAGTATAACTACCAGTAACTTGAAAGATGTGATGTGACGTGATGTGATGAAAAATGTGATTTTGTGACTCAAATGTGATCATTTTTCCCATGGACTCCTCAATTAGGATCAGCTGGTTCAGTGACTTGGCTGAGACAAATATGTGGCAGGGCTTTCACTTTCTTAACCTGGGATGACTCCCCTCACACAAACAGTTAATACAGCATTTTACTTTGTGTATCTTTTCAGTGATAGGATATTTTAGGTTATTTAATAGATTATTTTTATCTGTCTACAGCTTTGGATCATGCCAGCCTTTGGTGCCCGGCCTCAGTTTGAAAACCCTCACGGGCATGATTTCTACCAGGTCTACATGTGGGTTGCCATGGTGAATATCGGCCTGCCGTTTTGCATCTTCTACCGTATGCACTCTGTGGCAGGTCTGTTTGAGGTCTACATCATGTCCTGAGCCCTCCTGCTGGTCTTTGGGAAGCCCTCTCCAGCAAACATGCCCATCAGCCCTCAGCACATCACCCCTCTGTGATATTGAGATTCATGGGAGTGACGTGTTTTCTTCTTTCAAAATGGTTTATCTTAACAACAATGTTCTAATCATTGAAACTGATTTTTTTAAGAGTATTATTGTTACTTTCCCTTTACCCTCTCTGCTCTCATTTTTTAGGGACGAAGTTATACAGATTGTTTGTTTGTGTGTGTGTGTGTGTGTGTGTGTGTGTGTGTGTGTGAATGAACACAGTATCGAAAGGCAAATAATATGTATTAGTGAGTAACTTTTTTTGTTCATTTGGTTTGCATATGAACATTTGGTCAGAGTTGCATAACTTAACAAACGACAGTAGCGGTTTTAGGCACGGGCGAACAGGGCAGCCTTGAATGCTTGTTTGCACAGCTCATAATTAATCAGTTTCAGGGTGAACTAAATTGGATTAGCATGCTTTGATGATCTAAATATGTGTATTGTATTCTTATATTTTATATCTCCGTTGATGTTACATTCACTGGTCAACTCTCCCAATGTCATGTCCTAATCATCAGGTTATGAAAGCAGTAATGTCTTACAAGGTTAACATGAATGGTCTGGATGTGTTATACTGAAAATATGTATGTTCACTGCAGGCAAACACTTTTTGTTGTTTCTTTAAAAAGTGTAAGTACAGTCAGTAGTACTAGGTAGCATCACCTTCAACCAAAACAAAAGTGAGAAAGATATCTGAAATTGATATGAAGTATTTCCATGTGAAAGCTTCTTTCTGTGTAATACAGTTACTACCTCTGGCATGTAGCTTGATTTTTGTAAGTTTACAATTTACATGCACAAAAGCTATATAACATACATAAGATATGGGCAAAAAAGACAAGCACATAACGTCCCCTTTTTTCTTTAGGTGTGCGTGTGTGTGCGCGCGTGCATGTATGCGTACGTGCCTGTGTGCGTGAGTTAGGGTGTGGACAGTCCTTCATCAATCATCATGTTCTAATATTATCTCACCTTCTTCCTCTTTCTCCTAACCAGTAATCAAATTGCCACTCAGAAACTTTATCCTATCTGTGTTTGTGTGTGAAAATGACATGTATAGCCACCCCTTCCCAAAATAGCCATAAAGAAGACCAGTCTGTCAATGTTTTGTATGTTTGTGAAATAAATAAACACAGTGACATCTCCTGCATCTTCAAGGAATAATTTATGATATATTTGTTATAGATTCAGACAAAAATACTACTTTAAACTTCAAGCACAGTATTTACAGTAGGTCATATTAGTCAAACCATAATGCAGACAAAATGGGGCTTGCGAGTGCAATTAACAGTGTTTTTCCACATTGAAATATCAAGCTCTTTAAAAAGAGAACTCAATCTGTGCGTTTAACTTTACCGCACAGTGAGATCACAAGCGCATGGTCCTCATTGGTTTTTGTTTGCTAGATGCACACTACACACAGAGGGCTAACCCAGACAGACTACGCAGCCTCTATATGTATGAGACAAGCTTCCTGTCCAAACAGGGCCAGGGTCATTTTAAAGAAGGGTGCACGCTCCAGATGCACGATCACCCTAAACACTGAACATTCAAAATCCGCCAGAAGTTATCACAACATAACGAGGACATTTCCTTTTCTTTCTGGCCCATCAGCGCAGCATGAATGCCTGATGAAGATCCGATGGGATCAAAACGTTGCCTTGTTTCTTTAAAATAAATTCTTTTTTTTTTTTTTTTTGGAGCAAAACAGTGTGCAGACCACCTCTTCTAGAACATCAGCACAGCATGCCATAGAGTGGTGTGCACTTACTGTTAGCATTAGCTGTGGGTTGGGTAAATGCGTAAAAGCCTGTAAAGCCTGTAAGCCTAGCTTACTGCGGTGTGTCTAGCACTGTCACAGATATATATTGCAGCATAGGGCTTGTACTACTGAACACTGACAAGAGCAAGCTCACAGCCCATAATAATCACAGAAAATAAAATGCTGAGACACTGTCAAGCCGCCTGGCAGCCTCATGGCAAATCTCTTTTTATCACACACACATACGCTCACACACTCATACACACACACACACACACACACACACACACACACACAAGCACACAGGGAAATGCACACATACACATGATAACTCGTATATTAAAAATCTATAACTGGTAAACAGTACAAACAATTAATTGGAGTTACATAGAAAGTGTGTGTTGTTCTGGATTTAAAAGACAAGAGAGGAGATTCCTGCCACACAATCACTGCCATCTTCTGGCCAAACATTGTATGTACGAGTTGTGACCCTGTTGTGCCAAAGGCTAACGGTGTACAGAGAGCAGGGGTAAGGAGGATGAGCGGATGGTTGAGCGGGGGGGCAAAACAGGACGGATAAAACATGGTCAAAAAGCACCAAGATTAAGTAACAATAGCTGACTTATCATGAGGTTAGACTGAGAGAGAGAGAGTAAAGGCTTAACTGGTACAAAACAGAGATGGGGGGGGGGCAGAGAGAGAGAGAGAGAGGTATAAGATGTAATACATAGAGGTTTAGCCAAGGACAGAGAGAGGCATGCTGGGATATCCGTTCCTCTGGTCTTGGACAAGGCTCCCTACATTCTCTGGATCTCAAAGAGACGCACATCCGTGTCGTACCAGATCGGTGGGTCCACATTGCTTAGGGACAGAAAAACGTGGGTCAAAACAACATCTACAGCCTTTACATACAGCCATTTTATCTCCTTTCCTATGTCCACAAACACACACACAGACACACTTATGCTCACATACCACACACAAACACACATACACACACACACACACACACACACACACACTTACACACACACAAAGACACCTCTTTTGGTACACAGACCATAACATTCAGCTCCACACAACAATACAGAACACAAATACACGCTCTTGTTCCCTCTCTCTCTCTCTCTCTCTCTCTCTATCTCTCTCGCACTCTTCCTCTCTCTCTTTCCATCCACAAACACATGTGTGCGCGCACACACACACACACACACACCCATAAACACACACACACACACATACATTTGAACACAGTCACACATAAACTCACACTTACACACATACACAAACACATACACACATACATACCGGAGGTAGACCACGCCCCACATGTAGGTGCGGAACCACATGGCGGTGCCGGCGTTGGCCTGGTACTTGCGGATGAGGATGGGGTGTGGCACGGGCAGCAGGCCCACCAGAGTGCCGTGCTGCAGGAACTTCAGAATCTCCGACTCATCCGTCAAGCCCCTATGGACGTCAACAAACACATTTATTACTGACACATCCACTTCCTACAAAACAAGTGTTTGTGGATAGAGGTGCCTTTGTGTGTTTGTGTGTTTGTGTGTGTGTGTACGTGTGTGTGTGTGTGTGTGTGTGTGTGTGTGTGTGTGTGTGTGTGTGTGTTTGTGTGTTTTTGTGGATGAATTTTAAACAGATTCCTGTCCCTCAACTGATTTCCTAATGCAATAGGTTTCTATTTAGGGATAAAAAATATTAAATGTAACACATATCAGTGAATGTACATACGTAACACATTCCCAATTATAGTAAATACATGTTAGCAGTTAATCATGTTCCTAGTTAAATGCACAATTTCCCCACTGTTAAGGAGGACTGTATACTGTGTCACTCTCCCGACATCCATCACGTCATCAATAAGAGCTGACAGGCCTATGGTGCGTGTGATGGAGTGCCATCACTACAATTGAGGATGTGCTCTGACTGCCATTCCAATGAGTCTGGCTCTTTGACCATGTGGTCAGTGCATGCTTGGTACCCCGGAGAGCCGAGGCCTGGTGGGGTGACTGCAGGTGGGGTGACTGCTCTCGCCCTTCGCTACAGTGAGCACATAGTGAGTATCAGTAACTGGGGGCATGACACACACACACACACACACACACACACACACACACACACACACACAAACACACACGCGAGTCCTCACTTGTCGATGCAGATCTTCTCCACCTGTGGGACGAGCACCTGCAGCAGGCGCATGATGGTCTGCAGAGGCAGCTTGGACTTCCAGGACAGAGCCTGAGGACATAAGGCAGGAGAGGAGACATGAGCAGACCAGGGGTGGACATCAACTTTGCAAAAAATGAGAATTGTTACCAGACACTGACAAATAAATGGTTCAATTTACCAGCCACTCAAGAGTAAATTATTTTTTTGTGTCAGAAATCTACCAGCCACTTTTATATTTTAACAGCATTTTGTTGGTTGTGCGTGTGAATATTTGTCCCTGGAGCAGATACAATCACAAACCTGCACAACAGGACTGCCTCGCCTATATTTAACACAGAGTTGTCGATCCTGCCTTCGTAAAACAAAACCCTGCCATGTATCCCTGTACTTCCAGTTCCACAGTTCTTAAGAAAAACAACATCTCCCAGAGACTGCTGGTGTCCTTTTATCGATGGTCCAGTAACAGCATCTCTTGACATGCTGCATATGCGTGTGGCACAGCAGCTGCACAGTGGCCCAGGGGACAGCACGCACTCCAGAGGGGCATTAAAACTGCACAGAGGGTCTTCAGCTGCCCTCTCCCCACACTGGAGGAGTTGCATGGCTCCCGGTGCTTCTATACTTGTTTATAATACACCTGCTTATATCCCTCATGAATAGTAATATCTAATTATTCCCATCTGTTCATACTGCCCTATTTATTTGCACATAATTTTACACTGCTGTACTGTATACGGTACTATGCTGTATATACTGTATATCTCGGACTTGCTGCCTGTTTATACATATGTAACGACAATAAAGCTGAATATAATCTAATCTAATCATTTCATTATCGTGGTGTTGTGTTGGTGTAACTGGCCTACCCATTCAGGCGTTGGGTTCCAGTAGGACACGGAGGAGGTACTGGACAGCCGACGTCTCTCCATCTCGGCCTCTGTGTAAAACACATCCTGCCAGGAGGGACACACATCCATGAACTAACATCACAGCACCACCCAATGACCATATCTCAAGACTAAAGACTCAAGACTACTTTATTGTCCTTTTAACTTACTTTAAAATGGAAATTTATCTTTAGCAGTGACATGGCGCACATTCAACAGGAAGACATAACATAATAACAAAACAAACATCCACTAAGTACATACAATGTAGCATAAATTAAATATACCTACAATGAAAAATAAGTGGTTTACAGTAAAAAGGAGGGAATATAAAAAATAGACTTTGTGTGTGTTTGCAGCATAATCATGTACTGCTCACAGAGAGTGAGACCATAGCTATCACTACTGAAAGCATATTGGCCCTGCTGCCTCATCTTGTCCTTCTGTGCATGTCACTATATTGTCTCGTCCTGAGTTGAACTCTCACTCAAGCGGCAACATTCCAGGCCAAATAACGAAGGCAAGTTGCAATACCTTACAGGTCCATTGGGCTGCAGAAGCGAGCAACTTGCCATAGACTCCCATGTTAAAAGGCCAATTTTAAATAAAAAATAAACGTATTTACAGCCTGGTTAAAAAATAATAATTTTGGTGTTTTTCGGTAGTTTTTGTTTAAACCCCAGATAATGCACATTGACATTCACAGAATAAATTGTCTATGTCTGTGTCTATATGAAAAAGTCTATCTGTGACGTCACAGATGCTTTGTTCAGTTCTCAGGCGTGTCTCTAAACCGTACCACATACTGGTACCACAAACCAAGGGTGCCAAAACAGTACAGTTCGGTACACTTATTAAGGAATTAATTCTTAATTCTTACCATGAAAACACAAATATCTGCAAACCGAACTGAACTACGTACTGCGCTGATTGGTGGAAACAAGGCTTTATATACAGTCCTGTGTGTTCTTACCTCATTGTCTCGACCTGAGTTGGACTCTGTATGTCTCACCTCAGTGTCTCGGCCTGAGTTGGACTCTGTGTCGCTGGCTCCTGCGCTGGCGCTGGGGTCGACCTCTCTGGCTTTGGGGGAGTCCATGTGGGGCACTGTTACCATCGTGCCATCCTCCGACACCTGCGATTTCTCTGTGAGTTTGTCAATGCCTACAGGGAATAAATAGATATAAGCATGTGATGAATTCACTTTACTTTAAGAACACATAAAACACTAAAGTTTATTACAATTTTGTTATAAAATCATTTATTTTCTCAATCTAATTCATAATAATTCATAAATCATTTTCTAGTCACAATTGTCTGATTGTGAAGGTGTTCTGAGACCATACATTTACCATACATTGATATTGGAATTTAAATCATACAATTGATTGATTGATTGATTGATTGATTGATTGATTGATTGATTGATTATGTGTTCAGGGGGTTGGGTGGCACGGCACCTGGCATGGCCACCAGACTGGCGTTCAGGGTGCCCGGCTCGGCTGGCACGGCGGGCCGAGAGCCTTCCATGGACACCGTCTCCTGTGAGCTGGTCCGGGATATGGTGTCCGGCGTCTTCTTCTTCTTCTGAAGGGCCTTGTGGATGGTGGCAGCGTCTGTGGGCAGGTTGGCTAGCTGGTGGAACACACTGCGCTTGCGGATAATGGCGTATACTAGATTACAGTTACCTGCAAACACGAAAAATAAATAAAAATGGCAAGTCCTCAGTAAAAGAGCTGTAAGACAAGTATATATTTCAAACATTAGAAATGGTTTTGTGAATGGAGAGCCTTACAAAAAAATACAATTATGATTTATTCACATTGCTGTAAGATAATGTAATCAAGTGTACATTTCAATCATTAGAAAGGGTTTCGTTAAGCGAAGTGATCTCTTCACATTGCTGCAAGGTAATGGAATGTTTACATTTTGCAAGGCTACGCATGTGTAAATATGCTCGTGGGAATCTCGTCAGTCGGTGATTTAATTAAATTCCTGGAAAAAATACAGAGAGGATATTCAGCCACAGCTGCCCCTGGCACATCACCTGTGCCAGTGTTTGCAATAGTGCTACATTCACCATGGCATTTGATTACAATCCCCCTGCTCACCATCGAACTGGTACTGGATGATGTTGTTAAAGGCCTCGAGCAGGAAGAAGACCAGGTGGTGGTTCTGGGAGGCGGAGAAGAGGTACCAGTGTGTGGAGAAGGCCTCCAGCAGATGAAGAAGCTTATTGGCTGCTACCATCGACAGACTCTTCAGGTAGGGGGACACTGTGTGCAGGAGAAACGAAAAAAAAAGGATCAAAACCTTCTCACTCCATAAACACGCCTACTATATGGGACAAAACAACCTAAAAGGCCTGTTATAAGTCGTTGCACAACGTTGCCGTTGACCTCGCCCTTGGATATTTTTCCTCTCCAGTGGTTTCATTAGTAAGATGTATTTTCAAATAACGCACCAAAGCCATTAAAAACATTATATAAAAATGTTTAATATTCTAACTCAGTTTGTGGCCACTCACCATTCACTACAATAGTAAGCAGGCAGTCGAAGAGTGGCTGTAGGCGCTGGTGACCACTAGTGATGATCTTGTGAAAAACCTAAATTCAGAAGAGATCCCATTATCGGCATATCGCCTATTATCAGACACTTCCTTGCTGTTCCACTTAAAACACACACACACACACACGCGCACACACACACACACACACACACACACACACACACACACTTATCTCAGTGAACATAGACTAATTCAGCTCCCATAAACCATTGGTTTGAGTAAGTGAACTTATAATATTAAACTATTAAATCGCATTAAAAATCTTTCTCACCACAATAATAGACTTGCTTAGGCTAAAATATCACAAAGAGCCAATGTAAAAATGGCTTAGCTGGAATCTAGAAGTGTGAGATAGACTTACACACAGATAGAAATGAACAAATACATTCAGGTAGACCTTCACTGGATGTGCCATCATTAGCTAATTTCAGTAATGAAGAAGAATTAGCAGTATGTCTGTAGGGTACACCCAGCCTGGTAAACCAGCCCCTAACACTACACTGCATTTCATACGAAGGGTCTGGCTGTGCATGTACTGAGAAACGTTTGCTTCTGTAGGTATAGACTCTGCTGAAGTTTAAAATGATTGGATCCACCTTTACCCAATCGCTAACGTCTGGTCGTGACGTATGCAATTAGCTCGGCTATAAGCCTGCCTACGCACTACAACTCAAATGTAGCACACAAAGTTGACGTCATCATTCACAAACACTCCCTCTGTTTGCTGACTGGTCCGGTAAAGATACAACCATGTCAATGGAAGGAACCCTGACTACCACTCTAGGGAGAAAATAATCGAGCAGAAGTGCGTAGGCAGGCTTATAGCCAGGCCAGGCTAGGCTAGGGTACACCTGTCCCAATGACTTACAATGATGAGCAGGTCTGCGTGTGTGCC
>CM059266.1:17218780-17248780 GCA_030347295.1 Setipinna tenuifilis | reverse complement strand
ATTTTTTTTAATGTATGAGCTGTGTACGTCTGTGATGCAGTTACTGTGAAGCCCAAAACAAATTTCCCCTTGTGGACAATAAAGTATACTTAACTTACCTTTCCTACTTACTATTATTATTATTGTTGTTGTTGTTGTTGTTGTTGTTTTTGATATTTTTTATAATTCTTATTATAGTGCTTAGGTTGGTGTAAAGGTTGGTTGGCTGTGCTTACCGGGCCGTTTCTCTTGTGACTCTGCACAGTAAAGTCTGGGCAGAACAGCAGGTCGGCTATGGCCAACAGCAGGGATTCTGCCAGTGGTCTGGCCCCTTCGTCATCATCATCATCAGCTTCATCCATCTGTGAGCAAACCACCAATCACACATTAGGCACTTCACAGTGTTCTAATGCTTTGCAATGATACAGCACATGCTATCTTACACATGGTAACGCTTTATTTTACAGTTCCTTTTTTACTTTTATCGACATGTAACAACATGTAATATTCTGTACTTACACTGTACATAGCGAACACTAACCCTAACCCTATGGTACAGTGTAAGTACATAATGTTACATATTGTTAAACACTTTGTTACACCACTGTACCTAATTAATGTAACAGGGACAGTAAAATGAAGTGTAAGCAGAGTGTGAATTGCCCTTCCATAACTAGGGGGTACTACCTTTTACATTTTACATTTGTTACATAAATATGTCAATAATCCTGCTATGTATTATCTTGGGTTCTTGGGCCTTGATGAGGGGGTAAAGTACCCCCCAGTACCCCCTGTTTGTTTGAGTGTAACCATACATACATACATACATACATACATACATACATATGAATTACACATTTAACAATGTGTCTAGAAGGTGTGACTAGAGTTTGTACCCCGGCGCGTCCAGCTCCAGGCACTGTGGACCAGAAGAAGCCCCTCCAGTCCTGGTCCTCAAAGATGTAGGGCAGGATGCGCGCCAGCATCCGGCAGCAGTTCAGCACCACCGTCTTATCCCTCTCCGTCGGACAGCCAGACTCCGCACCCTGCACCAGTTTCTCTACTGCCTGAGAAGCACATGCCGAAATACACACAGACAGACACAAACAAAGACACACACCACACGCACACACACACACACGACACATGACACGATAGTTCTTTACATAATATAACATGCACATCATGTATGATTTTGTAAACAATTTGCCTGTAGGGAAAAAGTCCTAAGCACAAGCGTTTCATCTTCCACCAGACTGTCTGGAGTTGAATCTTGGGCTGACATCTGTAAGGTGTCATCAGCATCCCCTGAGAATGGCTCCCATCTGTTCCTCTGGCCCCACTGGTTTCCAGTGCCCCTCTATCCACCATTGCTCCCCCTACCACTGCATGTGGCTGTGAGGGCTCAGTAGAATATGCTCTAACCATGGAGCTCTACATTAACAAATAAAACAACATATCCCTGATGTTTTTTTTTTCACTGATGTCATTCTGATTATCCAAAACCCATTTAAAAAGTTCTGAGAGCAACTGAACTAAAAGGTCAAAACAGATATGGTTTTCTTGGTAATGAGCAGAGGACGGTAGGCCTGAAAAAAAAAACTATTTTTGCCCTCCTTGATTGGCCCTATTAACAGGAAGTGGCAAGTATATCTCAGGAAGGGACTGGTTCTGATCTCCTTCCTTTCCACAGAAGAGCTCAAAGCCAAAGCAAGGCTCCCTTAATCACCAGACACTGTTTCTTTTACAGGACAGGCTGTCTGAACAGCACAGCAAGTCCAGCTAAATTAGTTTGTGGAAGTGGGTATACTACTACTACAATCAATCCTCCTCCCCTTTGCCCCCTACACGCACTTACCACCAGCACTTTTTAGGTGCTTAGACTGTGTATACCTGTGAATCACGTAGACTGCAGCCTTGGTACAAAATTGTTTTTGTAATGTGACTATTAACAGAAAAAGGGCATGCACTAAACATCTTCTCCAGACATCTTTGCTTAATAGCACAACTGTATACTTGTATGTAATACATCTGCTTCTATACCCCATGTACATTCATTCCAAATTATTCTCAGCTGTTCATACTGCCCTATGCATTTGTACATATTTTACTACAAACTACACTGTACTACACTGTATATTCTTCTATACTGCATATGCTGTATATATTGCACTTGCTGCTCCTTGCTCTTCTGATGAGAGGCTAAACCACATTTTGTTACCCTGTATTTATACATGTTTAAGGACAATAAAGTTGAATATAATCTAATCTAATCTAATTACAGATGCCAACCAACACAAAAGCAGCTAGTGATACCTTGTAGCAGAGGGTTGCCAGGTTGGAGGGGGACTCCTCCCTCACAGCCCGAATCTCGGCAGCAGGGACCAGGGCAAACACGTCCTGCACCGTGGTGGTACTGTCTGCCCAGAACTGATCCCAGAAGGCATCATCTGTGGCTTCCACTGGCTGTTGACAATCATGAAAGTTGTGTTGGTGGACGGACACACAACAAAATAATCTGCATCCATTAGTACAAACCAATCCACTAAATCGCACAAACGCATACATCCACAACACACACACACACACACACACACACACCTCACCCCCCTACACCCACCCACACAGACATACACAAACACACATTTCACTGTCTCAGTGAACAAAGAATGTGCAATTATTTTTGAAATGTCTCATAGTTAGCATAGCCATAATTACAGTAAGTATCAGTCACGACACAAAAGTATCTCGTAGACAAAACAATCACATTTCTGGGGTGATATCCGAGGCCTAAGCTATTTTTGAACCATAATAGTAACAACTCAGAGCATTCTGCACATCTTGTACTTCATTTACAACTGGGAGATATATAAAGACATGTAAAACATGCATCTTCATTTTGACAAATGATTCAGAACTCTTATTAGCTACTAATTACACATTTCGTTAAGGAGACACCTGCAGCATCTGGCCATTGACATATCACATTACCTCCTTACGTCATCACACATCATTTACAGGCACATGTTGCCACTCTGTGACAACAATCTAAAGAGTGTTTGTAGGTAGGCCTAATTGTGTAACATTAAAAATGTGATTCATAGGCCTACATCTCACAAATAATAGCGACTCTATCCTTATGACAGTCGTAGATTCATTTCAGATTGAAGATCACGTTTCAGTTTACTTATAACCATCTATAAATCAGGCCTATCATCACGTTGATGTCTTATTAATGAATATCTCATTTTTACATTATAGTCTACGAAAGTCAGGATCTGTCAGACCTGCTGTTTCTCCCTGTAACGGGCTGGCTATGTTAAATAATGGCGAGAATAAAAGACAAAAGGCTTTATTCACTGTTTTCAAATATCGAATGAGCTAAACAACCCATTGCTACGCGGACGTTAAAGCGAACGAAAACCGAACAAACGTGAAGGACATTTTCACCAAAATACAGATTTCCCTCAGTCATGTCTTTCACAGACATTTGCATATCGTTTTCACAATCCAGACGCGAAAAGCATTATCTCAGATCATTGATGGTGCAGTACCCTCTGACGCGCGCGTTGCCATCTGACAAGCTCTGATCCTAGTCGCCTTCTGTTATTATGACTCATAGACATTAAAATGTATATTTTAACGTTACAGACCTGGGTTTTGGTAGTGAGCTGAATGACAGCTTTCCTAAAATTTAGTTTGGAATCCGTGTTTCCCATTTTGAATGAGCTGTCAGTGGTACGGCTGTGCTGCCGTCAATCCTGTTTAATCCTTCATACACAGGCTCCTCCGCCTTCCTCTGAGGCTTGAAGAGCTTGGAGCTCGTGCGGAGGCGGTAGATGGTGCACTGAGAGCGACACTTCCGGGTTATAATCAAAACAAACGCAATCATCCTAAACAATACCTCAGCTACAACTACCTCAAATAAAATGTAAAATTGTGGGACCTATTGACGGGAGGTAAAATAACAAAACAAACAGAAACCATCAAAGCAACGCATTTGGTTATTATCTTAGAATTAATTTTGGATTATTTGATTTTGGCATTCATTCTATTGGATTATAATGTAGCCTTTGCTGGAGGGCCTTATTTTAAACAGTCAGGCCCAAGTGTAAAGGTAGTCTAACCTACTATACCTTGACAAGTGCCTACAGAAATAACAAAATAAGTTCTTGGTTAGAATATGCACCTGGACTGTTCTATTAAACAGATAGGATAGGCACTAACGAGCAATATTTTTCATTATCCCTTACATCATTGATTTGTTTTAATAAACTTCGATTTAAACCCTAACAGTGACCCTGGTTGTCAAATAATACGAATAGATTAATATTATTATTATTTCCTCATTGTTATTGTTAGCATTTTCAAGTCCTTATAAGCTAGCCTAAATATTTACCAAGAATATTAAAACTTAATAGACTATTTCAACAATGGTTTAGGTGTTCTATCTGTAGGCATAGGCTACCACTCTTCCTATGTAAGTAATGTTACATCTCGCATAAGCGGTGTCCGTGTAACTGGGTGCGGTTGCCATACAGCAATATTCCCATTACTACTCCATACCTGTAGATGGCAGCAAAAGTTCTATTATTCGGGGCTAGAGGATTTAACACAGCAGATACTAGGCATACGACATTCTCTCCCTTATTATCTACCTTTTATTATAAAAAAAACAATACATGTTCATTCATTATCCAAATGTATTAGTATTTTCCTTTTTTGTAGAGTTCTGCCTGCATTGGATTAAACATATGTTGGAACAAAGCTAACCTGATCGTACCGGGCATCCCATTTGCTGTATCACTCCCGGATCTGTGATTGACTGACACATGTAACTTGGTTGACATAACTACTTATATCCTAAGTCAAAGGTCTTAAATGTTTTTTAGGCCAAGGATCCCTTTGTTGATAGAAACGGCAAAGAGACGAGGGAAGATGTTTTCACTCATTGCATTTTTTTTTTTACAATACAGGGTGAATAAACCAAAGGCAGTGTCTATTAGATACATGGTTGATAGTGAAACAAATTTTGGCCTTATTGCTCCGAAAATCAAGCGAAACAAACAAAAAAGCTCAAAACAAACAAACCAACAAAACAGCAGAGTGGAGACATGTTCTACTTGTCTGAAGAAGAAGTCCTCTGTGTGGCCTGAGCAAAGTAGCCTACAGTTTGTTGTATGGTGAGAAATTTGTGTGTTAAGGGTGCTCTGCAGCCACAGTATTTCCAAGACAGACATGTTAAAATACACATCATAAGCAGGAGCCTGGAAACAACAGACTGACCTAGACCGGTAACATCAAATGACAAACATCTAAATTAAATAGCGTGCTCCTCTTGACAACATGTTGCCACAGCTCTTCTTGACAATATGTTGCACCTCTTGCAACATATTGTCTTTTATCACCTGTAACTAGTTTTTAAAAGAAAGTATCTCTGTATTATTGTGTAATAATGTGTAATAATGTGCAAATTTTGGGTACAAAATTTGTGCTCTCAGGCACACACGAGCGAGTGTTAGAGAGAGAGACTACATCATAGCTTTCATTTGAGAGCATCCTTCAAACAACAGAAAGTCTTTTTTTCCTGGCACACACACACATACACACCACACACACACACACACACACACACACACACACACACACACACACACACACACACACACACACACACACACACACACACACACACACACACAGATTTAAGCACATTTTACAAAATGTGACAAGATGACTGTGTCTGTTGTCTGTGTGTGAGCGTGTTTGGAGGGGGGGGTTAAGGTATGTGGGCGGTTCGTATCAATCTTGTCAGAGGTTTAGAGAGAGTTAATAGAGTTGTCCTTGTTCTGGTGGCTAAGTCTGTGCATATATTGTTTTATTTTTACCATCCCAATCTGGGTTACACAGAGAGCCCCCTGGTCCACGTCCTCTCTCTTGCAATGGAGGACAAGTCCTTGTGAATGCTAGGAGAGGTGGTTTTGTGGTCAGTTTGCACTTGCAATGCCAGACCCTATGACTTTTCTACAGTTGTAATATGGTTTGATAAAAAATCATATAAGTAATAAATCATCAGTAGAGTATGTCACTCACTAAGCCTTTCTTTCAACCAACAAAATACTAAAGAAACATAAGATATGACCATGACCGACTGACCAGTGAACACCTGTACACTCCACAAAGAATAAAGGATTTCCTTTTTTCTCTTCTTCTTTTTGATGGTTCAGGTGAAAACTGGTGATGGAAAGCTGCTACACAATTAAGTCTGAAAGTCTGAAAATCTGTCAGTTATGCTGTTCAATACCACAGTCCACAGGAACCTTCTTTTCAGCATTTGACACATGGCCTTACTAGATGCTTAATTTTAGTAATGGAAAGTTTATGAGCTGTCAAATATAAGATGTGTTTCTTTTTATTTCGGCTGTGGCATTTATATCCATTATGTTTCAAAGAACTTCTCAAGAGTTTAGGGTATTGGTGCTCCCATTCAATCTTTGTCAACTTAGCCTCTACACAGAACAGCAGTTGTCAAGGTTATAGCTGTACACTTTAAAAAGAAAGCACAAAACCCAATAGCCTAAGTCTTTACACCTTTACTGCAGTCTTCCTGCACAAAAGGAAACTATGTATGTGTGTGTCGTGTGTGTGTGTGTGTGTGTGTGTGTGTGTGTGTGTGTGTGTGTGTGTGTGTGTGTGTGTGTGTGTGTGTCTGTGTGTGTGTCTGTGTTCGCACGCGTCTGTGTGCGTTTGTGTGAGTGTGTGTGTGCTTGTATGTAGTTCTGTTAAGCTGTGTGTATTTAATATCTCACAACAGTGGCAGGGGCACAAAGTACCTATAGAACATGGGCATGGTGTCTACAGTGAACCATTTCTCTTTTCAGAGGGAAACCAGAGCTCAGTCATGCTCTAAAAGGAACCCATTCAGGAGGGAAATTAAAAGTCGCTGGCCAAGGACTGCAGCGCAGAGAGAGGAATCAAACTTGTACACACAGACGCGCAGCACAACAAAGGCCCTGTAGGCTGGACCTCATGTTACTGTGCCATAGCGTGCTGAGCCTTACGGCAGCGCTCGAGGGGGTTTTTCCTGCAGTGCTGGCCCTTGCTCTCCACCCAGCGGGAGTGGCAGAGCAGTGCCTCGCTCCGACCGGCTGGCAAGCTGCACAATGAGAGAGGGATTGTTCTGGGACTTGGGGCCGGGAGCTTTGGAGAAGGGAGGAGGCCCACGACTACAGCAACGGCCGCGTGACCAGCACTCTGCTCAGGGAGCGGGCAGAATGCTGTGCCCTCTCCCGCCACACCGTCGCACACACACACACACACACACACACACACACACACACACAGACGCACACACACAGACGCACACCCCACCCCCTGCAGAGATGTCTGTCATGGGGTTAATGTGCAGGCTGCCAGTTTCAATTTGCGTGGGATTTTTTTTTTTTCACGGTTTATCCAAAATACAGGTGTGTTTCGCAAGAGAAGTCCATGCCACAAATACGAAAACCCAGAATAGAGAAGTTAACAGCAAATATATACATGTGATTGTGTATGATGTATATATTTTCAGTTGTTTATTTACTCAATCAGCTCTACTAAGTGATGTATATTTATGCATAAATCTACGGTACAGTACCTGTACAATTTGCTCATCTCAACAATGTGTTTTGTCTCAAATTACTGTAATAAGTTTTGAATTATTTACCATCAAACACCTACCAGGTATCTGTACACTTGCACAAGACACAGGGTTAGCCTTTCTATTCTTTTAAAATTAAAACCCAACAAAGTAATCCCTCTTGTGGAAACAGTGTCAGAGACCTGTGTCAGAAGTGTCAGAAGAACATGTGCATGTGTCAGCTGGTCAGGGCCACAGAGTGGTCAGCTTCCTTGACCGACACACTGGCCCTGCTCTGAGGCTGCTCTCTAAAGCAGGTTTGTACAATTAGGCCTCGATCCAGTTAAGTGGTTTGGATAAGCAGTGGGTTTTTAAAAATTTGCTGTGAAGTAAGTGCTATCCATGGCCAGACAGGAGATGGTGGTACACAAGAAGAAGAAGAAGAAGAAGAAGAAGAAGAAGAAGAAGAAGAAGAAGAAGAAGAAGAAGAAGAAGTAGAAGAAGAAGAGGAAGAAGAAGAAGAAGAAGAAGAAGAAGAAGAAGAAGAAGGAGTAGTAGAAGAAGAAGAAGAAGAAGAAGAAGAAGAAGAAGAAGAAGAAGAAGAAGAAGAAGAAGAAGGAGAGAGAGAGAGAGAGAGAGAGAGAGAAAGTTACTTGGCATAGCCAGGCTCTCACTGACAGATGTGCGCTCCAGCAGGTCTAGAGCATCAGAGCGAGTTACTTAGAGTCAACATGTGAGTAATAAAAGCAGCTATAGTCAAAGTGTAAGGCACCAGGGAAAGGACAGGTGCACCATTACAAGCTGTGTCAACCAAGAGGGAGGCCCTGATATCTGAGCTCTCAACCTGGGCGTCATACCCTTGCTATGAAAAATACCCCCAACCAAGACAACTCTTTCAACAGCTGATAAAACAGCTAGCTTTTAACTATTATAGTGGTGGTATGCTAGTCAGCATGGATGGAATCCTCACTGTGCAATGCTACACACTGTTAAAGTATGCCATGTATTTATTCACCCTGTTACCATTAGGCCATACATTTTCCTTAAAGCAACACTAAGTAGACTTAAAATAATGCAACACTAAGTAGACTTAAAATAATGTTTTCAAATTGATTTCAGTGGTTCATCAACTCCTAACAGGGTGAACAACATTCAGAATTCACTTTGCATCTGAATTCATTTATATCTAGTGTAACCATCCTTTTAAACACTTTCTGTTGACTGCTATTTTCATGTCATTTTAAGTCATTATTTATGTTATTTGTATTTTTATGTTATGTTTTTTATGGCCACTGTGTTTTGTCTTAAATTGTGATACCGAATCTGTGATCACTGTGTCATATTTTTTTCTGCTGGCTGCGTAACAGATGTCCTCCTGCATGGGGATAATAATGATACCCTTGAACCTTGACCCTATGACTAATCGATATACCTGATTAGAATGCCATCTGTCTTTTGTATTACAGTACTTACAGTGGCCGTGTAGATCAGCAGCATATTACTGTTCCACTGTGAATATGCACAAACGAATGCAATATTTTCCCTCTCGCTGGCGCTGCAGTAGAAGGTGTGTGGGCTGCAGTAGACCTCTGCTCTCTGGGCTGCTGGTCCTCGCGTGGCAGCTGTTTCTAATGGAATTTGTCTATATTCTCTCATTACCAAAAACATATGGACACACACTCATCTGTTGCACATCAGCTACTATGACTGACAGACAGGGTAGGAATGCATTAGACAGGGGAGAGAGAGGGTAAGTGAGAGACAGAGAGAGAGAGAGAGAGAGAGAGAGAGAGAGAGAGAGAGAGAGAGAGAGAGAGAGAGAGAGAGAGAGAGATAATGAAAGAGAGAGAGCAAGACAAAGAGAAAGGACAAGAGAGGGAGAGGAGAGAGACAAAGAGAGAGAGGGAGGCATATGTGGCTGAAATATATGAAGTAGGAAATACAGACTGGTGTTTTTTCACTGTAGAATGTATATGAGTATATATTTAGCCTTTTCCAGACATTCTCCTCCCTGAGTCTTTTGTCCATTTTTTTTTCAGTCGGAACATTTTTAAATATAAATGGCAGCTGAAAAACCACATTGCCAATATAGCATAAAATTCAACTATAGAAATAGTTACTCATTTTTCAATAAAAAAAACAGTGCACCCCTGAGGAGCTTGAGAGTTTGGAGTTGATCTCTATGGACAGCAACTAAGGAAAAAAAACTTGCTTGAACTAGATTAATCTTTTCTGAAGAATGTGAAAAGAAGCCTAATGATTATTGCTTAGATGAAACCAAGATGCATTTCTTCAGGTGAGATGGGGTCCTCCTGTGGTTTAGCATGTTCTCTCTGCTAGAGTTGACCTTGATTAGCAGAGAGAATGCACAGTTAAGACAGTAGGGCCCAGAGGTGGGACTGTGGTGTGTATGGGGCTGCAGGAGTGGGAAAGATATTGAGGTGAGATGACATTTACAGATGACACCATAAATGCCTGTGGATACTACCTGCCAATACTACCAAGATCTAAGACAAGATCTCTCCTGCTGTTTAGGAGCTTGGTAGAGAAATATCCCAGTGTGATAATAATCCATAATACACTAACAAAATCGCACAAAAGATGTTTTGTTTGTTTAATGTACTTTTTTTGAAGAAAAAAAATCTATGACCTAGCAAAGGAAATTGTTTCACTTCAACCCAAGGGAAAAAACTTTTGCACATTTCTGTACTAGTGAAAGGCTGCGCAATACAACCTTTCCAGCAAAAAGCACCTGAAAGAAATATCTCTGTAACATGGCAGAACATCTCCCCAGAAAGCTGTGCAACTACACTAATATTTTCATTCTGTTAAAGAATTGAAACAATGAACTAAAACAGTGCTTTAGTTTTATTGTATTTATTTCATTAATTGAGGATATATATTACTCTACAAAACCCATACAGCATGCTTGCGGTGACAGGAAAAGCAAGCAAGACAACTCCAGCAGTTTGACTCAAAAGAGTGGAGTCAGGAGCGGAGGCATCTGCCTTGGGCCGACCCTAGAGAGATGCCTCCAAGACGGCAGAGTAAACAATGCCTTCCGCTCTCGCCAGAGAGAGACAGGTGTGCTTAAAGTGGCAGACCGGAAAAGTGGGTAACACTTTATTTGAAGGTGTCGACATAAGAATGATATGAGCAAGTTATAAACATGACATAACACATTTGTTGAACACTAATGACACTTCATTCATATTCGTGACTGTTGCCATTGAGTGTCATTCGGCTTTTGTAATGTTAGGTTTAACGTTTTTGGGATGCACATGAATGACACTTAATGACAAGAGTCATAAACATTAATAAAGTGTCATTAATGTTCATGACATGTGTCATGTAATGTTTATAAAGGGCTCATGTAACCCTTATGTAGGCATCTTCAAATAAAATATTACCGAAAAGGGTGGTGCCTGTAGTCACAACCCTTTTGTGGCCCACATCGTTCTCTTACTCACTAAGCTTCACCAGGGACTTGCTATGCATAAAGTAGAACTCAAACCGCACAGAAACCTATTTTGCATGCTCTGTCACCACAAAATACAACAAGCATCAACAACTAAAATTAGCTTACATGTTGTCTAAATTAACATAAACAAATGTATTTTTTCCTAACACACGCTGTATACGGAAAATCACATCATTGATGTTAAAGTTGCAACACCACACTTAGTGTAAATTCTACTGCCTTTAGCAACTCCAATGAACCTATGTATGAAATCTGTTATTTTCATCAGAACTGATTTCCTATTGTCTTCGTTTATAAGTATCTTAACAGTGAACATCATAGTGTGCCTTCCAGTGGATGATGCTACACAGTGACATTCACAGTAGGCCTTTTCCTCTCAGTGTCCAATGCAATATGTCACCTTCAGAGTATGCCATCTGGCTGAAACATAATCAACTGAAACCTGACATAAAAGTTGAGAGGGAAAATGCTTAAGCTGCCAATACATACTCTTAAACTGCCCAAGATAACAACAAGTTTAACTAACCACAAACAATACAACAATAACATAACAAAAAAAAACTCTGAGCAACATTTTCCTAATGGACAAAGCGCTGAACAAATGTATGTTGAGAGGACAGGATGTTGGTTTTGCAGACAGGAAAAGGAAAAAAAACTGACTGAATACAATTATGTAGGGCTGGGGCTGTGGAAAATGGTTGGCTTTTATTGCCTTGGCAATATAACAACAAAGTATTCTAATCCTAAGGCTCATTAACACATGAATACATTGAGCTTTATTTTTCAGAACAGAGGTCTTTTATTTACAGTAGCCTGTATATTAATGTTTAGCATTTGTTAGTATGTTAATTTGTTAATTCCTGTTATCAGACTTTTGTTGTATAACAGACATCTTTGAATGAAATAATTCAGTGGAATTAGATTGTGCATTTTGTGCAATGCCACTTCAAAGAGCCTGTACGGCCTAACGTGGGCACAGTGTGATTACCCAGTCTATTTCTATTACAGGAAAAGAACTCCACTTAATTTTGAGTATGCAGGTCAAATTTATGTATACTTGACTGATATTATCATCATTTTAACTAATAACAGCTGACATAATTCTAGTTGGAAATCTGGTACTGTAAGTCTGGCTACCCATAACTCTTATTACACGGGAGGATACACATGACCATTGCAGGTTAGTTCTACTTTACCTTAAAATGTCAGGATATAGCAGACTTTTTCAAAAGTCAGAAACAATGCAAACAGGAATCATTTTAAAGACAAAACAAATATGATTTGTATTGTTTCAGTGGCGGATCAGACTACAGATGTTATTGTTTAAGTGTAAAGGTGCTGTTACTGCTGTATGTATTTTCTTGTGTCTGTATTCTCTGTGTTGTTTGTTCGTCTGCGTCTCCCATACCCTCTTCCTGCTCAGACGATCATGTGATGGGATTGGCTTGATTAGGAGCACCTGGCCATGTCATCAGCTGGGCTAAAAACCACCTGGTTCCTGGTGCTGGGGAGCTTCTGGTGTGGGTACTGCTGGCTGTCTTGCTGCCTCTTAGCCTGGAATTTTTGTCATTATGATTTGGACTTTGTGGCTTTATGTTGATGTCCAGTCTTTTTCTCGTAATGTTAATAAATCACTGGTTGGGTAGTTTTTATAGGTGTTTTGTTATTACTTGGGTCAGTGGTGGGTTTGTTGTTTCGCCCTAGTAGGGCCAGCCAAGGGTGTGGCGTAACAGGTACTATGTCAGGTATTAGGCGTGTTCGAGTTGCAATCCCACTTGTCAGCGTTTGTCTGCGTCTGTCTACATACGTCAGCAAGAACTCCGCCTCACAGCATGGGCGGGTGTTTAAAAGGCGTCGGTCAAGTCGGTCAAGTCAACTCTTCAACGAGACTGAGTTTGCACCACCTGATCTTCGTAGTAGATGACGGAGAGGTCATGTGTTGTGTGTGGGGGACAAGGAGGGGGCGGGCGGTTGTAGTAGGGTGCATTGAGACTTCAAGTCAAGTAGAGTTGTTTTTATAGCACATTTAAACAAAACAACTGAGATGTCCCAGTCTGCACAACATGAAGAATGATGAAGAATAACACGGCAAAACCATAACCCAAAGACCATTAATAAGTATAGCCTACTGACACAAAGCAATAAAATAAAAACGAGATTAACAAATACATAAATAAATAAAAGATTGAGCTTGACAGCATCAGATACACACCCCAGAACAAGTTAAAAAGAGAGAGAAAAGATATGTCTTCAAACTGTACTAAAATAGCGTACATATAAGATGAGAAGTTTAGTGACAGAGCGCTACACAACACACGTGTCCAGACGTCAATGAACTTTAAACCAACCAGGGCAAAGTTGCGTCACCACGGAGGCGTTAGTTAGACGGTTGTAGACGTGTGGAAGCATCTACAAGCGCTTGCACAATTTGTCTACATGCGTTTATATGCGTCTTACTCACGTGGATTTTTAGGTCATATGACCTTGTCACGTTTTGTTGGCATCGCCACGCCTTTCTGGCAAGTCTGACACAAAGTCTAACCATCATGCAACATTTTCATCCCACAATGCATCACTGACTGCAAACGCATGTAAGCGCATGTAAATGTTTACATCAAGTCGAACGCACCTATTTACAGCAAGTAGTCTTGAAATGGTTCTGATTTGTCACCAGAGAATAAAGCAACATGTAAAATTAAGATACTGAGAGTACAATAGCACAGCAAACTTTTTAAAATTTTAAAATTTTACTTTTACATACACATTTGGTTTTATATTTTGCCTCAAGAAGGGTTACAGTATTTTGAAATTGATTGTAGTACCTGTTTTGGCCACAGTCATAGTCTGTTTAAAATGTATTGTATTGAAAGGAAGCATCAGGTCAACTCTTTTAATCATTGTGCCACAGGGATTCATGAGACCTGAAGGCCATCAGATCATATTGGGGTGGGGGTTTAAGAAGCAGCATACTGCTTAAGTTGAGTCACCCTAACTGAATGTAAATTTCATTGCCAACATTGCCAAAAACATGTTCACTGCTGGATATCCCCATCCTAACCTCAAAAACAGTTTACTAAACTGCACAGTTGTGTCTATAGTTGATTGTGTTCAGTTATTCTTTATTACTCACAATGGGTTAGGCTGCCTTGATTGATTAGAATGGCATATTGTTGGCAAGGCCCTGACAATCAACATCCAAACATCTAAACCTTATCAGATTGTCAATCTGAATACAGATTTATTAAAAGTGTGGTCAGAACAAGGTTTCACTCTGGATTATGTTATTTAATCGATAACATCATGCACGTATTCTGCACAAGGCACACGCAAAGGCTTGAATGTGGCGCGCCTATGTGGATTTTTCTTTGTCTTCTGACAGACTATTGGCCTGTAAAATTGACCAATCAGAGTCCAGTGTGTCCCCTGGCGAGCGGCACGAGCTCATTAACATGTCGTTAGCCGACCAATGGGTGACTGTGTTTACCCTCTCCGACATGAGAAGCACGAGCTGATGGGTGCACTGAAAGAGGCTCACTTGTCAGAGGCTCGAGCCTCGTTTCTCTGGTCCTGAGGCTCGAGCCCAGCGTTGCCAGATGAGCGAGAGCCATTGCACCTCGAATGGAAAACTTGGAATCAACCATTGCTGCATGATGTATAAAATGAACGTCACACTTGATCTGTCTCCTCGATTTATTTATTTTAACAAGTATTTGAACATAATTTATTGTTATGCACGGATTTAACGTACCAGTAAGTAATTCATTTATTATGTATTTTTTCCATCTTGGTTTTGATGAACATTTCCATATTATAATGTATAGGCTGTTTCTTTATTTTTGTTTTTTTACGATAATTTGTTTCTGCTTAAGTAAAAATATCTATAATTGTCCATACGGAATTGTCTCTTAATCACTCTGTTGTCAAAGCATGCATAATAAACTGAATTAATCTCAATGGCCTGTGGCTAATTTCATTCCATATTTCATCGCTTGCTTTGTGCAAAGACACGTCCTTTATTTGTATCACGTGTGTTTTTTCTTTGGCATATCCCTTTTTCCCATTATATATAATTATGCTTTATTTGGAATATGAAATGAGTTATCCATTAGGCCTGTAGTTCAAGCATTAAGTAAAATTTTACTATAACTTCGTAAATAGAACATTCTCTCATAATTATCCCTGTCTTCTTTTGAAATATATTTTTAAATCAAGAATACATTTATCAGTGCTGTAATTATTGTATTTTATAATGTATTAATAGTGTTACCAGAAATGTGATGGCTCTTGAAAGACACTTTATTCGGAACTCATGGTCTAAAACAGTCCGGTCTCTTCGCTCATTAATTGAAAATTGATATGATCTGAAGAGTAGATAGTACAAATATTTGAATTTCTTCACGTCTTACATTTTTTTTCAAATCTGTGAAAGAAAAAGAACAGTGTATGTGTGAGCATTGCGCGTGCAGATACCGTGCATGTAAAAACATATGGATTTTAATATAAATTGTCATGGTAAACGTGAATATTTACCGATAAACGTTTATTTGTGGTTAGGATTTGTGTATAGGGGTGCGGCCGGTAGGGAGAAAGGGAGGCCTGGTCAAAAGAGAAGCCGCGAGAGGTGGAATCCCACCCGGATGAATCGCCTCCGCACGGGCGCCAATACACCAGCCTCGAGCGTGCTGGCAGGAATTACTAGAACATGATTTATCATCTAGTTTGCCGCTTGAGAATGGATTTTCAGAACGATACAACAAAAAGTTAATAGCTATTTTGTTCCTACATATTGTTTTATTTAAAGAATCGCTTACATTGTTTCTTTTCCATAATTGTTACGCGTGGCAAAGCTTTGTTTTCATTTAATCGCGGTCGCGGAGGTTTTATTGTTGTGATCTGAAATGACCTTCAACGTTTAACGTATTATCTAGGTGGATGACTGGCTGTCTGATCGTTGTAAGGAACATTGCAGTCTTTTGTCATGAGAAAAGGAGAGGAAGGGGACGGGCAGTAATGGCTGACATGGAGCAGTCCTACAGGGAGACAAAGAGAAGCTTTACTGCCGTTCGCCGAATTCGTGGTTGCTTAGACTGCTAATAGTCAACCCGAATTTTGTTGCATCAAGCAATACTATTGCTAGTGTTAAACTAAAACAACACAAATGTAACTGCATGGCGCAAAATGAATTGGTGTTTGTATAAAAAAATAAGCCAGTGTCCTAATTTTAATCGCTAGCCCCACAAACCTAAAGGTTAAAAACCGCAAAGGCTCGTCGCCTGTGGACAATCAGTAATTTTAATCGCTTGAAATCACGCGTGCTCTTCCGATTGCGGCACGTTTTGAAATCTGATTAATTGCGTTGCCATGATAGGCCTTTGATGTCCTGAAATAAATGCCAGAAATAGGTCGTGAAAGATGAAAGAGAAGAGAAGCAGATGCGGTGCACACGCGCGCGCACACACACACACACAAATTCAAGCAACATAATTTGGTCTCGGTATGAATCATATAGGATTTCATCACTGACAATTAATCAGCAACCTTATAATCAATGTTAACGTAGGGCCTAAACGACGGATGGATGGGTGGAGAGACAAGAGCACCTGTACAGGCCAGGCCTCCAGTAGCCTACCTCTGGCCTATGTTGACAGATTGTCTCCGGTGTAGACATAGGCATGTGGCTTCTATAGGACCAGTATGGCCACTCAGGCTTTCTTTTCCCTAACGTGCAACCAGCTATAAACTAACGACCGGTGCTGAGACGAGATAGAGCATTCCCTTCAGTTTCAGTGTTACGGGTGTCACATTACATTAAAGCCTTGCATTTTCAGTGGCACTATTGATAGTATTGAGTCCCTGGTTTGAGCGATTTTTTTTTTAACACAAGCACTCTGATATCCCCTCTCTCTTTTTATTTTACAGAAAAGATGAGCGGAGGCTACTGTTTTTACAACATCACTCAACAACTGAATGAACACCATTCTTTCAGCATGAGAAGATTCCCCGCACGTCTGATCTGATGCCCTTCTCTTTCTCCCTGAAGTTTGTATTGCCGACACTACAAAAGGATGGAAGGTCGAGATTTCGCCGCCCCCGCACACCTACTATCAGAGCGGAGTGCACTGGTGCATCGCGCCGCGACTCGGATCTCTTCGGCAGGTCACAGTTCTGTCCAACACGCCAGTCATTTTCCAGCTGGAAAATACTACCCCTCGCACATACAGATGCCCTCGCATTCAGGTATGGGTTATTTTTTCCTTCCTATTTCTGTTGTGATCTCAATGGTAGAACATATCAGATGGCACCTGTCTAATCTATAGATATATGTCAACACTAATTGTTGGTATTATCCTTATCTTGACTGTGCTTTCGCATTATTTTTCTGCTGGTGATGGTCTAATATTAATGCACGAACTCTAATATGCTCCTTTATTGTGTAGCCTATGTTTAATAATTCTACGAAATAGCCTACTACGATTAGTCAATTATTCGACTGCAGTAGGGTAAGACCGCACAGGCCTTTCAGTCTTTTGCCGGGAGGTAGTTCATGCAAATTCATAATGCTGGACAGCATATCAGTTGTTAGGCTGTTGATGTCTTGATAGAAGAATCTCTCAATTGGAGTGAAAAATGTGATTTTACGTTATACTCCTCATGCACAGATAATGGCAGACATGTATCGTCTTTGTTCTAATAGTTCCAACCAATGTCCTGTGATGACACTGTTTTACCAGCCATAGTACCATTGCTCATAAAGAGACATGGCGCGTCCTGAGCATACATTGGCGAGAGGGCCGCTTGTCTGTTTTGGACAGATGGGGTGGTTGGGTGCAGGTCATATCCAATGTTGGCTTATGGGCTAATCGTGGCAGTGAAGTGTCGAGGTGCGAATGTGTCAGTGCATGCGATCCCTTTAACTGCTGAATTTAGTATGCACACAGCGATAGAAGTTGAGCATGATCTTATGAGACTGCTAATTGTGAAGGAACAAACGGAAAACATTAGGTCTATAGCCTATTTATTACCGTAATATTTTGGCAAAAATGTGAAGTGACTTGCAAAATTTAAGTAGGCTACACATGAAAAAGTATCCCGCCATATATAGACTATCATACTATTTAAAAGCAAAAAGGCCCAGAACACAATGACATCTTGGACTACAGTGTATTATTATTTTTATTTTTCATTTTACTTTATTTTATTTTTTTTTGCTGTACATTGCAGTACTTTCTTGAACAATAGTGGACTGGAGATCAGACAAATGTAACTGAAATGTCTAGCACTCATATATGTGCCATCACATGCCAATGAACTGGGGATTTTCTGAAGGTTGGGGTTGTGTTTGACTAGATTCCATTACTAATCAGTGCGATGTGACAGACTATTCAACAGCTTTCAATAACAGCTACCATGGGAACATTACATAATTTGAAGAGACAATAAGATACAACCATGTCAGTGTCTGTGAGCGTTACTGCACATATAAGTGTGAGTGTGTGTTTGAATACTCTGTGTACACAGAGAGAGAGAGAGAGAGAGAGAGAGAGAGAGAGAGAGAGAGAGAGAGAGAAGAGAGAGAGAAAGAGAGAGAGAGAGAGAAATGAAAAAATACCACAGGTTTGACACTAACTTTGATAATGTGGGACATGCCATGTGAAGATTAATGAGTTTAACTACCGCGAGTCAGATCGGGCTCAGTACTCTTTTTATACGCTACAGTTTTCTGCAGTGATTGGTTTGCAGTGGGCAGTTGGTTTGTGGTGTGGTGTGGAAAGGCACAAACACAGCTGTTTGCATCCTGCTGAGTGGCCGGTTGTGTGATTGCAGTGGTTGTAAGGGTTGCTGCCCTCACTGGAACTGAAGATGCCACCATAGGCCTTTTTGTTAAGAAAAAAAGAAACTCCATGTCCTTCAAGTAGGCTAAGACTAAAGTGAGCCACATGAGTAGGCCTTCAGGCTATAGAAAATCAGTTCTGACCAGTGCGCACTGGTCACAAGAAATGTGTTGTTGTGCAGCTGTGGCCTAACGGTTAGGGAGTGTGGATGCGATGGTTGCAGGTTTGATTCCCGTAACAGTGGGAAGAACATGTCGGTGGGGGTGTAAATAACCAGCGCTCTCCTACCCCCTCATCCATGGTTGAGGTGCCCTTGAGCAAGGCATCTAACCCCACGTTGCTCCAGGAGGCCTGTCCCTGTACCTGGTTCAATGGAAGTCACTCCGGATAAGAGCGTCAGCTAAAAGCAATGTAATGTAATGGTTGTGTAGAGAGATTCTGTTTTTTACGTGAGGCACATGAGTGTCAGGAAACAAGCAGTCTGCTACAGTTGTAATAATGCCATAACACCTCATGTTCCCTTTAACTTTTTTGTGCATCAAACAAATGGCTATCACTATTGTCACCATGGAGACAGTTATGGCTATGCAGGAAACACTATTCTGTATGACATGTAAACAACTGAGTTTCACACAAAAACAATGCATTTGATCTGAAAATGATGAAATATTTAGTCAAGTTGCTATACACAGGACTATACACAGGCCACCTGTAAAAACAAAGCACAGTCAACAAATATACACAAGTGATCTATCTCTCTCTCTCCCTCTCTCTCTCTCTCTCTGTATCTGCTACGCACGTGGTGACCATTTTCATTCATTCATTTAGTTATTTATTTTATTCACCCTAAAACTAGCTATTGTCTCTATCTGTAAGGATCAACTGAAACTCTCTACATGGTCAAGACCAACCAGTCAACCCACAGGCTTCCAGGCACACCCCAGCCAGCTATAGACTTTACACTACACATGTACTGTGTGGGGTGAGATGAGGTGAGGCCTATGGTGGCTTAGCCTAGATGACGTTAGCGGGGAGATGCTTTACTTTTATTTGCAGGCTCTTTGTGACACAGACACTGTTTTTGTCTCCCTAACTTCTCCCGAGCTTCATGGTAAACTCCCTGCCTCCAACATCTCAGTTGTTAAATGTTGCGTTTATGAAACCTCACCCTCGGCTCTCTTCCATATTACAGGTGGTGGCACAGAGTAAATATAGTCTGTTGATCTGGGGGTTTGGTCTGTCTTGTAGGGGCAGAGGGAATACATGGATGTTAGATGATGGCTGTGCCAGTGGTGCCAGTATGCATATAGGGCAAGCTGCTCTGTGACATGATTCACTACTAGATGGCTTGTGGGGCGTGTGTGTGCTCGCGCGCTCGTGTGTGTGTGTGTGTGTGTGTGTGTGTGTGTGTGTGTGTGTGTCTGTGCCTGTGTGCGTGTGTTTGTGTGTGTGTTCATTGCACAACGTGCAATGTGTGTTCATGTGTACAGAATAGTGTACAGTACCTTGATTAGATGGGCTTGTTGTGTCTAATATGTGTGCGGTGTGCAGTGGATTTTGTGGTAAATGTTGTCTTTTTAAATTTCTCTTATCCCTTCCCTTTGGTGGTACTTGTATCTGTAAAATATGGAGTAATCTTGTCTTAAAAAAGATCTAGTATATCACTTTCATGCAAAGATGACAGACACTATACACACACACACATTCAGCAGAAGAACAATAACTTTTTCACATTAAATTCATCCTTTCTCTGCTTGTAAGGAACCAATTTGTTTATTTGCTAGTTATATATAGTTATAGACAATTTTTAAAATCTATATAGTAGGATGTCCCTGGGTTCCTTTTTTCCTACCAGTTTTTTTAAGAGTTGACAAGATAACATCCTGTATGAAATTTCTGACTCGGAAATGATAATTAACTGAGTCCCAGATGGTCCCATGTTGTCCCCCTACACGTACCATTAGAGTATTTATAGAGCGTGTATGAATGATAAGGGTGCCACGCCGTTCCAGATGTGTCAAAGAAGGCACACCTGTTGGTCTAAGTATCTCCTAGCACAAGGCTGTACTTATTAGTCATGTGGGATACAATGGCATGACGAAGTGCATGTGCGTGTGTGTGTGTGTGTGTGTGTGTGTGTGTGTGTGTGTGTGTGTGTGTGTGTGTGTAAGGGAGACAGACAGACAGAGAGAGAAAGAGAGAGAGAGAGAGACAGAGAGATAGACATATCTTCACATTTTGTAGACATCTCATCTTTATGGACAGACACACCATTCCATACCATTCCAAGACCACAATTAGGGAAAAATAGTAATTAATTCAGGAAATAGTGGACTTCAGATAGCCCAGCAAACAGTCCATGTGTGCTAATATCACTTAAACTAAATATAAACTTGCCTAGTATTGTGAAACATTATTCGTGATTTCAAAACATATACTGTATGGAAAACAGCAAAAGTGAGCCCACAATCAAATGACATATGATGACTTTTACAATTAATTTCCAGATATGAAATTAGCTCTTCAGAGACACTGTTGAAAAAAAGCAATACACAACAGCATGTGCAATGTGGTAAACAGGCAGGTGAAATGTAATTACCTTAAACGTAAGCGTTCTTATCTATTAACAGCGCTATTAGAATTTGGAGCAAAAAGCAAAAGCTCTAAAGTAGTCCTAAGGGCCTGTGCTCATGATGGCATTAAATATATTCTAAAACACAGCCCCCACCCCCCACTCTTACTGGAGTGGGGAATTCAGTTGTGTCCTTGCTATTTTGGCTGTTTTCCTGACGTCGGAAATGAATGTTATTACCCTAATTCATATAACGGAGGAAAAGGGTGCCCTAATAATTACAGAAGCATTTATGGGAGCAGTAATCCGGAGAGCATATTTAGTAGTCTCCACTGAACTCAGACCTAAAAGTGCTGAATGCCCCGGTTTGGGGGGGAAAATAAACAATTTCCTATGTGAAATATTGTAAAAGTCTATAAAGGTCTATTTGTGTAGTGATTTTTATCTTTTGTCTCCAACGTAGTGTACTCAAACAACAAAGCATGTTTGAATCATGCTGAAAAGACAAATTAAGCACATCTGCAGAGTAACATTGTTCAGTTTGAATACGTGGTTTATTTACAGAGGCCCGCGGCCATTGAGTTCTCCTTCTAAGCTGTAGCCATTAGGAGCATGCTGTAACAATGACCTGCTGCTACCTTCATCTTCTGAGGAGAGGCTGCAGTGAAGCCTTGATCTTCTGGAGCAGGCCTACCAGACCCAGTTCTCTGGCAATACATCTAAAAGGAGGTCTATTAAGACAGGGGGAAATAACATCCCCTAAAACTCCAGACACTGGGATCACATACAGGTTCTCTGTGGCTAATCATTCTTCACAGTGCACTGCAGTATACCTAAGTGTGGCCATTACATCATCAGGAATTTTCACTTGACAGTCAGTCCATTAGAATAAACAGCAGTAAATATCCATAGCTAGAATACACCACTTGAGTGGAATCTCTTGGACTGAAAACACCTTAACATACATACATACATACATACATACATACATACATACATACATACATACATACATACATACATACATACATTTTAATATTGTTACATGTTTTATGATTACTTAATAATATCTTTTAAATGACAACAAAACATGGGCTTCACATTTTCAGCTTTACACTTTTTGCACAATACTACACAAAATGATGTGCAACACACTAGGTGCATTTTCTTACTCTAGACATAGACATTTAATATTATGTTTTGTGTGTAACCAATCATAAAAAAAACTAATACATAAACCCAAATTAATTTAATGGCTCGTTCATTCACATCTATCCTATTAATCCATCTATAATTACCATATTCTGTTGGCAAATGGTAAAAGCAGCAAGAGGAGACATAGATGGAACCCTGAGTCAGTAAAAAGAACGAATGCGGGACCTCTCTGAGATGGCCAAAGAAGGCACAGGTCTAATGACCTGAGACGGACAATTCTCTCTGAGCAACGGACGAGGATCCAGACAGACTATTTTATTACCGTAATTACGCAGCTTAAAACAACAGAAAGACATAATATCTGCCTACCCAAAAATATACAGCTAAATTTCCTTAATTGACAAAAGTGTGTGCTATTGTGAGGTAAACGGTACCAAAAATACTAATATATAACAACCCATCATTTTACACAGCTATTAAAACACATACACATTCACGTGTGTGTGCCTCTATGTATCTGCCTTAAGGCATGTGCTCAGTCTTTGTGTTGGCCTACCTGTTTCCATGGAGACAGATGATGACTCAGACACTGGGCCTGAGTCTAATGGAATCAGCCTTGGCCAGAGATGTCAGCATGTTAGCTTAGCATATGAAGGCTAATCATGATACTTGCTACTTAGTTTGGTGCAATAAGACTGATAACTCTGTTATGCACTGTTGAGAGGCTGATTACTTCTGTTTTTTTTTATCCTAACACAAGTTAATTAAAAAAAGTCTCTAGACTCCATAGTGAGAAGCTGACTGCTTAATGTGACAGCTAATAATGCTGTTAGCCTGTAATCTCAAATAATGAATAAAGGGCTATTATGCCATACATTAACACAAAGACCAATAACGTTATATACATAAGCTTAAGTAATTAGGCAAAGATTATACTATCATGGGTGGCTAATACTGTAATGAATTATGCTGTGTGGTTACAACGTATTAGTGGCCCATGTAGTGGTATATTGACATAGTTTCAGTAGTCTGTTTACACGGTAGATGTATAGTTAGACCTTTTATTTATGTACACTTACCCCTTCTTACACACACACACACACACACACACACACACACACACACACACACACACACACAGGAAGAGAAAGTGCGCGCGCGAGAGAGAGTATGAGTTAGAGAGACAGAGACAGAGGGATACATCCATTTAACACCTGATGACAATGTGCTCTCACTCTCGCTTTTCTTGCATCTCGCCTAAAAGGGAAATAGTTTCCGTAATGAATAGCCTCCCCATTTTTTCTCCTCTCCTTCATCCTTTCCACTGTCCTTCACTGCCCTCACTTCCTCAAACACCTCCACACTCACCACATCCACTAGTCTCACTGTGCAAGCATGTGGTGGGTGTGTGTGTTTTGTGTGTGTGTGTGTGTGTGTGTGTGTGTGTGTGTGTGAGTGAGTGTGTGTGGGGGTGTGTGACTGTTTGTGTCTGTGTGTGCGCATGTGTGTGCACATGTCTATATCTGTGCGCCTGTGTGTGTATTGCAAAGATGGAGGTATCCATTGCTGTCCTCTGGTCCACCCCCTGTTTTCTCGCAGTCCTGGGGGGTTCCCAGAACACAACAGGAAAAAGCAGACACCTCCAGAGTGTACGCGATGGTCCCAGTTGTCGACAGACCAACAGGAATTTGGCCACTGCTTCTCTTAATGTTTTCAAGATGCTGTTGCCTGTTATAAGGAAATCCCCCACTCCAGTAGCCATGTGAGACTCCTGCTCACTACTTTGCGGCCGAGAGGAAACAGGCGCTGAGTCACTGAACGAACGGGTACCCGGTCCAGGAGGAGTCTGCCTTAGTCCCACATCTGAGCGCGCTCGCTCCGCTCGACAGCGTGTCTGGGCTGTGTGTACTGGCGGGACAGGACTGGCTGCGCATTTAGGCGCTCTTTCTGACAGACAGACAGAGACACACACACAGGCGAGACGGAAGCGTCTAGTGGTGCGTGTCTGTGGTGTGTGAGGGCACACCTGGGCTCTGGTGTTGAGGCGTGTGTTGAAGGGTGTGTTTATCAGTGCCACACGATGTTCTTAGTGGGTGAGTCAGAGTCTTTCTATCCTGTGATATGATGCTGTGTCTGTGTTGGCATTAGTGATTTCGAGGAGTTGGGCTGTTCACTTCAGTTGGGCTGAAGCTCAGTCATATGTAGGGTGTCTGAATGTATTCTGGGCGAATTCTAGATTCTAGATAGATAGTCTTGCTGAAGTCAGCTGTTTTTTTTAGCTCCATCTAAAGATTCATGGATTACAACTATGTGTACCATGTGTATTATTGATACAATCATGGATTTTGGTTAGTCTTGTCAGTGAAAAGAATGACTTGTAGATATGAAAGGAGGGAGAGTGCATATCTAGCCCATGTGTTCACAAGGGGACTCTGGATTTCATTGGGGTTGTTAAAAGCCCTCTTTTATTAGAAACATTATCTTTGAAGTCTTGCTTTTGGCAATTAAGCAATTATCTGATCAAAAGAAGGAAAGACATTAAAGTTTCACATTAGAAAGGGAAGCCAGGCTTGGTATTTAAGGGCAATGTTTGTGGTGTGGTAGTACATGTGTGCACCAACAGGGTTGGAGGGGGGGTTGCTCACTGTCATCTTTGTAGTTTAATTGTGCTGTTGAAGTAGTCTAACAAATGAACCAAACTAATCCCATTTCCAGTTACCATAGATCTCTCTCTCTCCCTCCTCTCTCTTTTAATCTCTCAATCTCTTTGTCTCTTTCTCTCTCCTCTCTCTCTTTCTACCTCATTCTGTCTTTTACACACGCACATACAATTTGAGTGATAGAGACAGAGAGAATGTATGTATGAGTGTGTCTGTGTTGACAGAAGGAGACAGAGAGAGAGAGTCTGTGTTTGTGTGTGTGTGTGTGTGTGTGTGTGTGTGTGTGTGTGTGTGTGTGTGTGTGTATTGTGTAGGGGTTGTTCTGTTACCCTAAAGTGTGTGTAAAATAGATGAGGCATCAGGGAGGATTACGAATCCTATCTGGAAAAGATTAGCACCCCCACAATTCCCAAGCACTGACACTAAAGTGTGTCTAACAGCAGCAGAGTGTGTGTGTCAGAGAGAGAGAGAGAGAGAGAGAGAGAGAGAGAGAGAGAGAGAGAAAGGAAGAGGAGTGGACTTAGTGGATTTACTTGTATTGCATGTATGTGAGTGGGTGTGTTGTGCATCTATATGCATAATAGGTATGGTTCCTTCCTTTGTCTTCCTTTATATAAACCAGCTCTGTTCAGCGAACATGAGCCAGTACAGTATGTTGGCCATCCATTTCCACCAAACCATTTTCAAACCATCGGAAATGTAAAATGCATAAAGCATGCAACTTCCTGGGAGAAAAAAAAAACACATTTTATCTAACCCTATGACCTGTGGAACTTGCCAGGAAAACATCTTGACTTTGTCATGCTCAATTTGCCTTTCTATATGGGAATTATGGAGTGGGCTTCATGCTCTCTCTCTCTCTATCTGTCTGTCTCTCTATCTTCCCTTCTCTCTCTCCCTCTCTCTCTCTCTCCCTCTCTCTTTTTCTTTCTGTCTCATGTCTTTTCCACTCTCTCTCTCTTCTTCTGTATCGCTCTCTGTCTTTCTGTCTCTCTGTCTCTTTCTCTCTCAATTTTCAATTCAATTCAATCATGCTTTATTGGCATGACAAAACATATGCTGCATCGCCAAAGCTTTCACATGAATAGTACAAAAGGGAAGCAATAACATATTCATACTCTCTATCTCTCTCTCTCTCTCTCTCTCTCTCTCTCTCTCTCTCTCTCATTCACAGGCAGTGGACTGGTGGGAAACTCCTCTTCCTCCTTCATGGGCTCCTTCCTGGCGGGGGGTTTGGGCTCAGCCCCGTCTCACCCTCCGCACCCCTCCAGGCCTCCGTCCTCCCCCTCCTCCCACTCCGGCACCTCTCAGATCTGGTTCCCCCACTCACATGAAGGTGAGACACTGGGCACCTACTAACTTCTTTCTCTTGCCTCTTTTCAGTTTGAGTGGTTGAGTGGTTGGTCAGTAGGGCCCTGTGAAGTACTAGCGCTGTTTTAGACCGGCTACATGCAGGGGCATAGTTAGAAACCATAAAATGGGTGGGTCCAGAAAAAATCAGGTTGGCCTAGCCCAAAACACACTGGTATAACTCGAAATGTTAATAAAATAAAATGAGCCTTTTGATTGGGTGGGCCTGATTCACAAGTGGGTGGGCACAGGCCCACTCCAATCCACCTGTGGATACACCTATGGCTACATGTCAGAGCTAGCACGCCTGTAGACAGGCTTCACATAAGAGCTAGCGCTTCTTTAGACAGGCTAGACGTAAGAGCTAGCTAGCGCTCTTGTAGACAGGCTACATGTAAGCACTAGCGCTCTTTTAGCGTTTTACATGTAAGAGCTAGTGCTCCTTTAGCATGCTACACATAATGAGCTAGCTCTCCATTAGACAGCCTACATGTAAGAGCTAGCGCTCTTTCAGTATATTACATGTAGGAGCTAGTGCTTCTTTAGCATGCTACATGTAAGAACTAGCACTCCTTTAGCATGCTACATGTAAGAGGTAACGCTCCTTTAGACAGGCTACCTGTAAGTGTGGAGTTGGGCCATTAAGGCTAGTAGCCCTCAGTCCTCCAGCCTCCTCTCAGTAGATCCTGCAGCAGACAGTCAGTCTGACACCTCGCCTTTTGTGATGCCGATTTATAAATGTGCTGAGCGGCACTCGAGGAGAAAGCTTCCTGCAAGAGGAAAACATCTTGCTCAGCTTTGGCTGCTTTGTTAGTCATAGGCCAGAGGTGTGTGTGTGTGTGTGTGTGTCACATGCATGTGCATATGTGTCTGCTTTTCAGCATATTGCTACACTTCGGGTTTAAGCTTCTGTCAGTGCTGCTGTAAAAAGAGTTCTTGCTCTCTCTGAGTATGTCTCCATGTCACATAAGCAGGAATGTTAAGCTTTTCACTTACACAACACGCCTGGCATATCTGTAGGCATATAGATCACACAAACTGTCTCCCTCACACACATACACACACACACACACACACACACACAAACACATACACATACACATACACACACACACACAAACAAAAACATATGGCATCATTTATGTATTCTAAAAATGTCTCAGATGTTGTAGCGGTCACACTCCACAGTCCAACCACAGGGGGTCAGAAATGGTTTTGTTAGTAGGCCTAATCTTTCTACTGATGTGTTATCAGTAGTTAGTAGTACTGATGTGTTTATCAGTAGTAGTTAAGTGTTACTCTTTTTTATTCTCTATCTTGTTTTGGACTACTGTTTATTTATTCTATGTTGTAAATATTCTTGATACATGTCTGCACTGGAGAAGGAGTTGCTTCCAATCTCATTGCACACGTGTATAGTGTACATTGGACATGTGTATAGTGGCAACAAAAAGGCATTCTATTCTATTCTATTCTATTCTATTCTATTCTATTCTGTCGGTGATATTCTATTCTATCGGTGATCCTCTCAACACCTTACATCTCCCCTCTCAGCCGCCACAGGGTACCCTCGTTTCTCAGGAACGCTCACACACACCTTCCTTCCCATGGGCCCTCTCGATCACCATGCCAACAGTGGGGTCCTCTACGGCCAACACCGTTTCTATGACACCCAAAAAGGTTTGTGCTTCAACATGTTGGATTCATTTAAGCATCATTCATAAAATGTAATTGATCCATTAGCTGCTGCTGCTGTCAGAGAGTTAAAACATCATTAAGACAAATATGCTCTATTTATGCTATTGCAACATTACCTTTTTTCCCATTAAGACAATTACACTCTTTTTTGTAAAAATTGCTAAAAAAAAAAAGCTAAAAAAAAAAAGCTAGCTTATGTATATCTTACTGGCTAACAGGCTTTACTTAAATATTACCAACTTAATGTTATTCCTATGATTTGAGCTTTTAATATTCGATTTAATCTATTTTTATTTAATTACACAGAAGTAAAATATGTGAAATCTGATGTGCCTCAGATTATTGTAATTGACGTTTTGTTTTTACTTTTGACAGAAAATTTCTACCTGAGAGGGCTTTCCTCCCAGCCCCTCCTCTCAGCCAATCACAGCATGCCCCCCATCTCTAGGGCGGGGCAAGGAGGTGGGTCTAGTGCAAAAACTCCCGAGCGAGGCATGTCCCTGTCCAGCCGACAGAAGGAACCAATCAGCAGCAAGCAGGAAGCCAAGCACAGACAGCAACAACAGCATCAGTCTCATCAACTCCAACAGGCACCACCGACTCCGCAGAACGGCCAAGGCCCACACCAACATCACAACCAAGCCCAGGCCCATCCTCAAGCCCAGCCCCAGTCCCAGTCCCAGTCCCAGTCCCAGCGGCCGCACCAGCACACCCCACAGCCCCCTCATCAGCACCACCACAGCCTACACCACCAACACGGCCCACACCCCACCCTCAGCATGGAGGACGGCAGCATGCATCCAGGAGCAGCACCACCCCCTCAGGCCGTGGCCACGCCGCTCAGCGCCTGCCTGCTTAACAGCAAATCTCCCAGCAGCCACTGCGGCGCAGGGGTCTCCAAGAGCTCCAGCTGTGGGGAGGGCGGCGGGGGCCAGTTTCCGGACCGTGTGCGCGGGGAGATGAGGATCAGTGAGCAGCCCACGGCCCCGGCAGACTGTGTGCAGCGCGAACAGAACCTCCAGCACTCGCTGCCCTACGCCCTCCCTCACGCCCTGCCAGGGGCCGGGGGCGGAGGGCACCCACGAGGCTTCCACTGCCTGCAGTTCCACCCGCACCACCCTCACGGCCACTACAACCCCCCTCACCCGGATCTTCTGTACTCCCACCCACCCGCTCCCTTACCCAACCCCCCCATGCCACACAGGACGGGTCCTGTGTCGATCGAGCAGAAGGCGGCTACGGTGCCAACGTTTGGTCCCAGCGTGGGGCAACTTGGGGAAAAGGGCAACGGCTCTTTCCAGCTAGGCAGCCCTGAATGCCAAGCCATGGGCGGCAGTGGGGGCAGCAGTGCCAAAGATAAGGCCCTGCAGAAGAGTGGCGGCAGCGATGGGCACGCTCAAGCATGGCACAGGAAGCAGATGCCCTACAGGAAGACAGAGAAAGGGCCAGACTGGGCCCTGAGCCATCAGCACAGCAGCAGCAGCCACAGCAGCCACAACAGCCACAACAGCAGCAGCAGCAGCAGCAGGCTCAGCTCCAGAACCGGACCCCACATGCATCCCCTGCACGGTCTCGCAGCGCCGACCCAGATCCCTCCAGAGCCCCTGCTGCCCAGCAGCCCAAGGCCAGCCATCAGCAGCAGCAGCAGCAGCTCT
>CM059266.1:17193780-17213780 GCA_030347295.1 Setipinna tenuifilis | reverse complement strand
TGGAGCTACAGGACATCCTGTCGGAGGCCCGGAGCCCCGCGGGGGCCCCTCCGCACTTCTACAACCAGTCCGGCATGGCGGCCCCCCCCACCACACACCTCTCCCCCTGCTGCCAGTCCCCCTGCCTCAGGCCACACCCACAGAGCGCCCCCTCCACCCCCTGCTCCGCCATCAGTCCCTCCCCCTCGCTGCCCCCCAAGTCTGCAGAGCCACAGGGGCAGCCGCCCCACGACTACCCACAATCCCTAGAGCCTGGTGAGCGACCTGACTCTCACTCTGTCACAACTTACATTTATAATGGCAGCATTGTATACATTTACCTGTCTCCAATAGTCAGTGCTGATTTGTAATTTACATTTGCCTGGATCGTTTTTTTTGTAAATAGTAATAGTAGTATTAGTATTTTTGTTGTAAATAGTAGTAGTAGTATTAGTGTGATATGCTTCTGTGTCCTGTCATCATCTATCCTGTCCATTTCCTTACCTCAGACCTACCCCCTGGATATACATATCCAGCCATGAACATCGCCTACAGAGGAGACCCCTCCCCTCAGGACGTCCCATTGGCTGAGCCTGCTGATTTGAACGCCATTCAAGCCGAACCCACCGAGCATGACCCGCCCACTCTGTCAGGTCTGGGGGAGGAGTTTGAGTGCCAGACAGTGAGGCCTCTCCAGCATCAGGAGGTGGTAGAGGCGGTGGTGGGAGAAGGTGGGGTTGAGGAGGAGGAGGACGAAGAAGAGGAGGAGGAAGAGGAGGGGGTAGAGGACGAGGAGAAACAGTTGAGTGCGTCAGGGGTGGTGGCCGTGGGGAGCGTGGGCAGCATGGTCATCGGCTGCTGCGCCCCCCTCGAGCTCGACTCCGCCTCCCATCCTGTCAGCCCCGCAGCCGAGGCACGTGCCAGTGCCACTAGTGACGGAGACCCAACCTGTCAACCTGCTGTCACCTTTGACCCTCTGGCAAACCCTGACCCTTCAGTGACCCCGACACCAGTCATGTGTGAACCTGCTGAGATCCCCGAACCCTTGGGCACCGAGGAGCCCTCAGACGCCACCTGTGAACTCCCCGTCACCCCGCGCTCATTACCCGCCCGCGACTCCACCACAGACCCAGGCTCAGCCGTCACCTTGGAGCCTGAGGAGGCAGCGTCAGACAGAACAGCAGTCTGCGACCCCACCATGACCTCTGAACCCATGGCAACCTGTGAGGATGAGGGCAGCAGCTTTGAGGGTTCGGAGCAGCAGCAGAGAGCAGAAGAAGCCCTGGAGGAAAGCGTATCCCAGGATGCCGTGTGTGGCGAGGACGGCGAGGAGGAGACGCGCTGTGATTCGCTGAGCTGCTGGAGTCTGGAGCTGCTGATCGCTGCGGCTTTCTGTGGGGATGCGCCGCCCCCCTCCCCTGCCCCCCTCACCCCTTCCAGCCCCCCCCACCACGGCATGGAGCTCCTCAGCGAGCTGGCAGAGCTTCAGTTACAGCAGCACACCACTGACAACAGCCAGGGTTCGTCTCTCTCACACACACACTCTCTCTCTCCCTCTCTCTCTCTGTCCATCTGTCTGTCTCTGTATACATACTCATACACACACGCACACATACTTACACACTCATACACACACTCTCTGCCTCTATCGCTCAAATTGTGTGTGAGTGTGAGTAAAAGAGAAAATGGTGTAGAGAGAACGAGAGAGTGGAGGGGGAAAGAGACAAAGAGATTGAGAGATTAAGAGAGAGAGAGAGAGAGAGAGAGAGAGATCTATGGTAACTGGTAAATTTGTTTGGCAAGAATCAAAACATTAACGTTAACTTTATGTGCTGTAAATAAAGCATTTCCTAAATCTCTGGTGACATATTAGGACCATTTTTATGATTACTGTCTGTAGATTTCTCACATGTAGCACCTTTAAGCACACCGATTAAAATGAGTATTAAACTATTCTGAAGCATACCTCAAATCCCCAGGGCAGGTCATTGCCGGATTATCTCATCACACGGTTAGTCAAACATGGAACACTTAGGGAAGCTTTTTGGAAAAGACCATGAAATTGGACCTGTAACTGCAGAATTACATATCCTAATGTGCACAAGGAGGCCTGAGATGAGATTCTTTTATTCTCATGGTTGTACCCTGAATTGAAGCACGGTGTGTGTGTGTGTGTGACTGAGTGCCTCCCAGGCATCCAAGGTCTCTTTGATCTTGTGTTTGATGATGTCATATTCATGTGACATCCCTCTCAGCCTGGTTCACTCGCTCTGGCGTACGCAGCCTCTCACTGTTGCTCACCTGGAAATATTCCTCTGTGTTATGTTTTTTGTTTTTGTTTGTTTTTGTACTTTTTTTATGATATCTTTAATTTACATTATACTTCATTTACTTTTATCCTTTTAAGCATTTACACATATATTTTTATCTTTTATGCTTTTACATATTGTTCTTTACTTCTATTTTTGTTAAGCACTAAACTAAACTGCCTCTGTGTATAGAATGCACTAATAAAATAAACCTGCCTTGCCTTGCCTTGCCTTAACCTCCCTCCTTGTTTTTCCCTGTAGAAGGGGAAGAGTTGACCTTTGACCTGCGGAGTCTGGCGACCCTGGCAGTGGCACGTGCCCTGGAGCTGGGCTCGGTGGACAAGCTGAGGGATGCCAAGCCCTGCCTGGCCCGCCGCGCCATCAACCTGCGCAGGAAATGCAGCTGGACCCCTCGCCATGAGCAGGTATGGTGGATCTTTCACCAGCATGCTTCACAATCACACATCAGCATCCACCCATTCAATAACGCCTGGGATATTATTCGCAGCTTTACGGTAATTGAATTCAGGTTCAGTTCCATTCAATTCAAGCATGGCCACTCAGTATTGACAAAGTGCATGTAGTGTACGAACACAAAATCATCAGTCATCCACTTTCTCTATCTCTCTCTCTCACACACTCATACATCCAGCTAAACTGAACAGCTCCCTTAGTTTGCTGTGTTTGCTCCCTCTTATGTGTCTTCACAGCGTAGCTGTAGCCACGGGTAGGCTGTGGTGGGCCTGTGCCCACCCCTTTGTCAATCAGGCCCACCCAATCAGAAGGCTCTATAAGTTTGATGGACAGTTTTAGTAATAAAAATAACCTATTTGTTGTTGTTTTTTTCTGGGCCCACCCATTTTATGATTTCTGGCTATGCCCTGCTTTAGAGGGGTCCAGGAGACCTGTTGTTGGTTGTGCAGGTTTCCTACTCCACATTTTCACCCTCAGCGGGTGACCCATCTTTGCTGTAGCTGCCAGGGGGCCATGCCCAAACTTTGCCAACTGCTGTTTTTTGAAGAAAGCACGATGGATTTACTGGGCATTTCAGCTGGGTCTTGGTGTTACTAATGTTGTTTGTTTGTGTGTGTGTGTGTGTGTGTGTGTGTGTGTGTGTGTGTGTTTGTATGCGTGTGCGTGTGCGTGTGTGTGTGTGTGTGTTCGCGTGCGTGTGTGTGTGTGTGTGTTTATGTGTGTGTGTGTGTGTATGTGTGTGTGTGTGTGTGTATGTGTGTGTATGCGTGTGTGTGTGTGCGTGTGTGTGTATGTGCGTGTGTGTGTGCATGTGTGTGTGTGTGTGTGTGTGTTCAGGCTAGTCCAGTGAAGGCGGGCATGGAGGCGGGCGATGGAGAGGAGCTGGCGATGCGGGTGAGGCTGGCAGAGCTACAGCGCCGCTACAGAGAGAAACAGAGAGAGCTGGCCAAACTACAGAGGAAGCACGAGAACCAGTAAGACACACACGCACAGACACACTTACACACACACTTACACACACACACACACACACACACACACACACACGCACATACACACATACACACACACTTTAGCACACACACACTCACACTTACACACAATCACATCCACATATAATCAAACACACACACACACACACACACACACACACACACACACACACACACACACACACACACAATCACATCCACACAAAATCACACAGACACACACACAGACGTATACACACACACACATAAAAAATCTTTTGAGATATAGTTAAGTGTCACACTTTCACACCCCTTACAGCTACTGTCCATGTGTCCAGTGGAATTCTACCCAACCAGGGCAGTTAAGAAATGGGTCACAGAAACTTCACTTAAGTTTTCTCATCTGCTGTAGAATCACTTGATGAGTCATATACAACTGACATTTTATTTTAGGTGTTTTTAACAGCCAATACTATGTTACATCAAGTGCTTAAGTTAATAGGGAATCAGATCTTTTGGCACCTGATATTATGTAATAGCATTGACATTGCTTGAGATGACATCAGTATTAATAGTATCAATACTAGTATTAATAGTAGTATTAACAGTATCAATACTGTGGCTGTAGGATGTTAGTGTTTCTATTAGCATACAGTAAGTGTACTGTAGTATTACAGATATCTGATTTTGATCCACAGTACTTTATAAGAAATGTTTTTCTGTGTGTGTGTGTGTGTGTTTGTGTTTGTGTGCGTGCATGTGTGTGTGTGCGTGGGTGCGTGCATGTGCGTGCCTGTGTATGTGCGTGCACGCATGCGTGCATGTGTGTGTTTGTGTGCGTGTGTGTGCGTGTGTGTTTGTGTGTGTGCAGAAAAGAGGAGCCTCCTCGTAGTCCTGTTCGGCGAGGTCCTGGTCGTCCCCGTAAGCGTAAGCTGGCCCCCAGCCTCAGTAGCGCTGCCAGCACGGACCCCCAGAGGAGAGCAAAGTCAGTTTCTCACCTCATGTCTTTATTTATCTCTACTTCTCCTGGTCATGCTCTTTGTTTCTATCACTACTTCTCTCTCTGGCTTGCTCTTTATTCCTCTCTCTTTCCATTTCTTTCTGTCTTTCTCTCTGTCTCTCTCTCTCTCCCTCTTTCTTTGTCTCTTTCTCTCTGACACGCTCTTTACTTCTCTCTGTCTCTCCTTCTCTCTCAGTCACTCTCTCTGCCTTTCTCTATCTCTCTGTCTCATTTCCTCTGCCTCTCTCTCTCTCTCTCTCTCTCTCTCTCTCTCTCTCTCTCTCTCTCTTACACTTACTGTGTGGGTGTCAGAGAATGCAGTCTTGCAGGAATGTATACAAACATGGAGGCGGTATTGACATTTTAATACAACATCACCACTATGTCACAACCTTTAAATGCAGTCACTGCTCTCTGTGTGTGTCTGTGTCTCTGTCACTCATCTGTAATGTACCCTGTGGTGTCTTTGACAAACGTCTTCTTACCAGAGTCACACTCAATCCTTTTATAGGTTGTCTTTTTATTCAGCCTTCTTTTATATAACAGGTCTTCATTTGTTTTATGTAAAATGCTGCATTTGTATGTGTATGTGGTGCTTGTGTAGTGCCATGCTAGTAAATTTTTAAATGATGAAACTGAGGACAAATTTCTACTTGTGGACAAAAAAGTTGTCGTATTCGTATTCATATTTGTGTTCGTAACCAGGTCAATGGCATCGGGCTTCTCCCTGTCTGGGGGGCCGCAGAAGAAGAGGGCCAAGCTGAGCAGCCAGGACTGTGGGCGTCTCAGCTCAACAGAGGTAAGTGGAGTCAGGAGGGCCAGAGCAGGGTCACTCATAGCGGCGTATAAACATGACGGCTTTCCAGGGCCCAGCCACCAGGAGGGGTCCCAGTCAATCAAAAAAACATTTTTAGAGGAGGGGGACCCAACAGTTGGATGTTTCCAGGGACCCAACCATCTCTCTGGGCAGGCCTGGGACAGAGACATCAGTCATAATAAGAATAATAATAATCTTTACTTGTATTGTTTGCATTACATTTCATATAAAGGATGTAGCTCAGAGTGCTTTCAGGTTTCCATTCAACTTGTTTGTATCAGTAATGTGCATTCATAGTGATTCGACTTAACAAGATGTGCATTAGCAGCCATTTGAGACTTTGAATTAGAAGATTAATGCACATTTCAAGTGTTCAACTCCATGTCAGGAGTTCTCATTGAAATAACTAAAATGCACATTAACAAATTTGATGAAAAACTGGTTAACGATGAGCTGGTTATGGACACCCAAAACATGTAGGATTGATTGGCAGGTTTTCAGGATCAGTCACCAGCCAGACCACTAGATTTGTGTTTAAACACATTTGTGGTGGGGAAGACTCACCCCTGTTTCTGTGAAGGCCATTTCAAGTGTTTTGTTACCCACCATGTCACTCTGTGCTCAATTTCAGCAAAGCTCTCAGATTTTGCTGTTTTTATTTTCTCTAAAGGACAAAGACTACTAGGAGCAAAGATCTTAGATTCTAATCTAAATCCTCCCTCAGCCCTCTCTGCTAGAAGCATCTTGACACTAATGCTATGTTAGGAACAGCTTTGGATACCAGTACTAATTCTTCAGTTTGCCCTATAAAAATGAAGTAAACAGCAGTTAAACTGAAATAGGACAGTAGCAAATTGGTGAGGCAGCTTAGCTTAGGCGTCCAAATAATCTTTAATAAATGCCCCTAAAATGTGCACCTTCCCTATAAAACATGTTTACTGTGTTTTGTTCTCAGTACGTATAGAAAGAAAAAGGAACATTTATAAACGCACTTTAGCATTTTCAGAGACAGTTCAGCATTTTCATGGAAACACATGCATTAAATAAAGCTGCGTTGAACATTATGAGTGTCATATATAACTGTGTGTGTGTGTGTGTGTGTGTGTGTGTGTGTGTGTGTGTGTGTGTGTGTGCAGAGCTCCTCTGTGGGCCGTGAGAAGCGTGGATCTGAGCAGCAGGGGTGTGTGATGCGCCAGAGACAGGGGAGGAGGCCGAGGGAGGGGGCAGCTATGGAGAGACACACCAACACTACCAATGAATCAGAGGGACAGAGTGACACAGGTACACACACACACACACACACACACACACACACACACACACACACATATTTCTCTCCTCTACTTCGCTTGGTTTAGTCCAGTAGCATGCAACCATCACATACAAGTAATAGATGCAATTTCACTCCACTCCACACAATAGATGTAAACTCAAGTCCACTCTTTTCCTTTCACTCTCTCTCTCTGTCTCCCTCTCCCTCACTCTCTCTCTCACACACACCTGCTTACGTGCATGTACATCCACAAATGCACAGACAAAACTATACCCATACAGAAACACATGAATAACACAAACCTGATGCTCAAAATGTTTGTGTTTGTGTGTGCGTGCATGCGTGTATGTGTGTGTGTGTGTTTGTGTGTGTGTGTGTGTGTTAACAGACAGCTGGCAGGGCGGATCAGCATGTAAAAGCCACAGCAGGAGGAAGAGTCCTGCCTCATCATCGTCCTCCTCAAGACCGCAGCTCTGTAGATCCCGGCACCCTCGGGGCAGCAAGCAGGAAGTCATGTCACCTTCTGACAGCCAATCATCTGGCCAGGGTACACGTCACCATAGCAACCGTACCCTGATTTACCAATCATTTGCTTCACCATCTCTTACTGTTCTGTGAAATGTGACATACCAGCACAGGACATGGTAGTAAGAGACCACCACTCTTTCTTACGTTTACAGAGGATGAAGAGGTGGACAGTTATGACAGCGATGACGGACAGGACCTCAGACCTCCGCACATCATCGAAGCCCCGGCAGCCATAGCGATGACGGGCGCCACTCCCTCCTCTGTTGTCAAACTGGAGGCCAATCAGAAGGCTCGGAAGAAGAGGGAGAGACAGGAGCTTTATGGTAAGAGTGGCTTGGAAGAAGATAGAGACATGAGCTCTTTAGTAACAGAGAGAAACCGGAGCTCTATGCTAGGAGAGAGAGAGATAGAGAGAAACAGGAGCTCTATGGTAAGCGAGAGAGGCAGGAGCTATATGGTGAGAGAGCAAGAGAGACACAGGATCTCTATAAAAACAGAAACAGGAGCTTTATGGTAGGAGGGGCTCTGTGGTAACAGAGACAGACAGGAGCTCTATGGTATCAGAGCGAGAGAGAGAGAGAGAGAGAGAGAGAGAGGAGCTCTATATTAAGACAGGTAGTGGAGCTCTATGTTAAGAGAGAGAGAGACAGGATGTCTATGTTAAAAGAGAGAGACAGACAGGAGTTTTATGGTAAGAGTCAGCGAGACAGGAGGTCTGTGTTAAGAGCCTTTGTATGTGAAGCCGAGCTTACATTAATGAGCAGATGTGAAAGTGCATGATGATGTATATAACACTGCTGAATGAGCATTTCTGAGTTTACCTTATGAAGGCAGCTATGCCATATGGCCATATGTATAGGAAAAACATATGGTTTATTGTTTATTGTCAATCACAGCAATAAAAGTATATCAACCATGTATGTTTCTCTACACGCAATAATAGTCAACAGATTTCCAGGGAGACTCTCATTGTTTTAACCACAGGTGTATAGAACCTGGGCTCAGAAAGCAGAAAAACTGCCATGTCTTCCTTTCTGCCTGTGCACTTAACACATGTGGTTTTATTAATTAGCTGATGTATCTGTTTGATGCTTATGTGTGCTTATTAGAATCAGCTGGTTCAGAAATTAGTTGGATCAAATATGTGGCAGGGCTTGAAACGTCCTGAAGATAGGATCTCCACCTTCAGTTTTAACATAATGTAATGTTGGCTACCTGTGAAGCAACCTGACAAAGGTCTATGACTAAAACGTTGTAAACGACAAACTAATTCTTGCCTGGTTGTAACTGTCTAATGTTTATTATTAGTGGTGACCTCATCAAGCATTGCTCTGGTGATGATCTAACAAACTGCTTGGGTCTTGCTCTCTGAAGGCTCTATGGCTCCGTGCGGGGCAGATGAGGAGGTGAAGGTGAGGAGGAGTAGCGCCCCCTGTGGGAGTGGAGAGGTCACTGCAGTCAAGAGGAAGCGTGGGAGGCCTCGGCGTGACCCCGCTGACCTCCTGACCTCCTCCAGCAGCAGCGAGAGGATGAGGAGGGCCATGCGCAGGAGCACCGTGCTCAGGGTGAGTAGTAGTAAACCCAGTGGCATTCTGGGTAATGGGTTAAAGGGTTTGATGAGAAGGAGAGCTCTTGGGTGATGTACTCACCCCCCCCCCCCCCCCCCCCACACACACACACACTTATGCATCAGCGCTGCCCTTTAAAGCCAAAAGGCAGTGACTACATATCTTGTCAAAGCTGAGTTTAGACTGGAAATTGACTTTATTACACATCCTTTGTCTTGTGACTAAATATCTTGCTTCTTTGTATTAAGAAAGTACATAAAAACATCACCACTATTTTACCTACAACATGTTTGACTGGGCAATATGACAACTTTGAAGGTATTTTTTTCTCAGTTTCAGTGTTCGGGTAGCTACTGCACATTGCCTTTGTAGGGCAGAGTAGTGAAACGCATTGTTATCTTATCTTTAAGTTTGCGCTGGAATTTGTTTAAAGGCATGTATGATTACACTCAAGAATCAGGAAGTTCTTGTCTTTTCCTTACGTGTTATCTTGTCATCTTCATGCTTTAGAGGAGTAGCTGGTCCACCACCTGTGACGTCTCTCTGAGGAGCCAGAGAAGCAGAGACAGACAGGTCAGTGCATCAACACCAGAGAATGTGTGTGTGTGTGTGTGTGTGTGTGTGTGTGTGTGTGTGTGTGTGTGTGTGTGTGTGTGTGCATGTGTGTGTGTGTGGGGGGTGTCTTTATGGTGTGTGTGTGTGTGTGTGTGTGTGTGTGTGTGTGTGTGCATTTTTGTGTGTGTGTGTCTGTTTGTCTGTATGTGTCTATGTGTGTGTCTGTGTGTGTTTGTGTCTGTGTGTGCATGTGTGTGTTCCTGTGTGTGTGTGTGTGTGTGTGTGTGTGTGTATGCGTGTGTGTGTGTGTGCGTGTATGTGTGTATGTGTGTGTGTGTTTCTACATGATTGTTTTTGGAATGCAATGTGCCCATATCTGTATGTGTGTCTTTTGTGAGCAGGCTCGATCAGTCAGTCAGCTTCTGAAGAGTCTGGCTGCAGATGAGGACTTCACTCTGGAGGGGGACAGCAGCTTCTCAGAGGAGGACAGCAAAGGTACTCACACTCACCCCAGCATGCTACATGACAGCAAACCAAGCATTATTTACTGAGTGTCAAGGCAGATGGAGGGTCATGCCTACACATATATTAATCTATTCATCTCTCTCTCAGTCACTCTCGCTCTTGCGCTTGCTCTCTCTGTCTCATTCTTTCTTTTACTTTTGCTCTTTCTCTTCCTCTTTCTCTCTGTCTGTCTGTCTCTTCTCTCTCTGCCTTTATTACTCACAAAAGAATGTGAGTTGTGCAGTTGATGTGGTATTGTGGAATTGTCTGACAATGAGTCAGTGTTAAACCTCTCTCTGTCTGTGTCTGTGTCTGGGTGTGTGTGTGTGTGTGTGTGTGTGTGTGTGTGTGTGTGTGTGTGTGTGTGTGTGTGTTCGGCTGTTTCGTACAGTTCCTCTGCCTAACTGTGTCCTGACCAAAGAGCTGCTGGTGGACGGCCTGAATATATTGATCTCGAAGGAGGACGAGCTTCTGTACGCTGCGAAAGTCCATAACCACAGTCCACCAGACTTGTGAGTGACAGCTCCCCTCTGCCACCCACGCACAGACATATCAATAGGTACACATGGAATTGAGTCATTCAGTGGCTATGTGTGTGTGTGTGTGTGTGTGTGTGTGTGTGTGTGTGTGTGTGTACAGTTACAGTGTGGTCATTGATGGAGAGAAGGGTGGCCATCCCAAGATCTACTCAAGAGAAAAACTACTGCAGGGGGCGGTAAGAACACACACACACACATGTGCACACACACACACACACACTCACACACGTGGACACACACACACACACACAGACAGACACACACACACACACACACACACACACACACATGGACACACACACATGTATGCACACACACACTTACACACACAGACACACACACACACACACAAGTATGCACACCCACCCACATGCACTCTCACCCACAGACACACACACACACATATACACACACTCGCACACAGACACAATGAAAAAGAGACAAATTTAACAAGAGCAGACAGTTTAGACCACAGTGTGTGAGTGTGTGAGAGTAAAAGAAAGGGACCACACACACGCACCCACACCCCCACCCCCGCCCACACCACACCCACACCCATGCCCAGCCAGCCAGCCAGCCAGTGCTGAGGGCCTTTGCTTCCTGCAGCTGCTACTTTAAGTAAACAGCAGATGGGCTTAATTACAATCTTACACTCTCCCCACACACTCACACTCACTCACACACACTCACAGCGCCGCTGATCCAAAACAGCTGAGCTGGTGCTGATGGTGCCGGGACTGTGCTCTTCTTCCTCGTGTGCAATCATGTTAAGTGACTGTGTGTGTGTGTGTGTGTCTTTATCGTGTGTGTGTGTGTGTGTGTGTCTTTATCGTGTGTGTGTGTGTGTGTGTGTGTGTGTGTGTGTGTGTGTGTGTGTCTTTACTGTGTGTCTTTATGGTGTGTGTGTGTGTTTGCATGTCGCGTTGCAGGTTTTAGATGTGTGTCCAAAGACCGAGGCTATGTTAAGAGAGGGGACACGAGTGTGTGCCTACTGGAGTGAGCGCTCACGCTGCCTCTACCCTGGCCATGTACGCAGAGGTCAGTATGTCTCTCTCTCTCACACACACACACACACACACACTCGCACACACACACACACACACACACACACACAATCACATACACACACATGTATACACACAAGCAGCAAGTCACTCAAACGAGTGTGTTTGGTGTTTCCTTCCACAGGGGCCACAGGAGCAGGGGCTGATGGGAAGGCGGGTGGGGTCATGGTGGAGTTTGACGATGGAGATCGGGGGCGGATCGCTCTGGCTCATATTCGCCTGCTGCCACCCTCCTACCTGATCCAATGTGAGTAAAATGCATTCAAACACACACACATAAAAACACGTACACGCATATACACACACACGCGCACACACACACACAAACACACACACACACTCACTTTCCCTCTCTCTCGCTCTCTCCTGCTCTCTCTCGCAGACACACACACACACACACACTTTACCAATGGGGCAGGGACAGTAGGATCGCTATGTTGCTAATTTATTTGACCTTGCTATTGGTAACAAAAATGCTGATGCTGTGGCTCCACTAGTCCTCATTAAGGAAACACTGCAGTCATCCTTTTGGCTTTAGTTCCTCTGGGGCGCACCTCAAAGCCCACAGTTCAATAGGAACCGCTAGCAGAGCTTAGCTAACACAATTACTGATACAGTTAATGTGTTACTGACTGCCATCACTGGAAAACATATTTAATTATTTCATTTATCAAAACAGATAAATGGACAGGTGACTAATCTGAGTAATAATTATTTGTATTTGTCAGCAAGCTTCTAAGCACCCATAAATAACTGTGCATCTTATTTACCTCTGAAAATCAATTAATTTCTAGTCCCCTGGTAGTAAAACGATTATCCTTAAAAAAAAAGACCTCACGACATTTTGACCTCAAAATTTTGTATAAAGGTGTGTGCTGCATGTCTGTGTCTAAATGGGTTTCTGTGTCTACATGTAGATGTGAGACCGGAACGCCTCCTGCTGGATGGTTTTGGAACAGGCAGGCAGACCTTACCTCTGTCTCAGCAGAACGACATGGCGCTCATTCAGAAACCAAAGCGAGGTAAAAAAATAAAATAAAAAATGACAAAAAAACAAAAAAACACTCATGTGCGAACCTATGATTTCACTATGATTAATGTGCAAAACTCTTTGTGTTGTGTTGTAGGATTCAGACAGCCAGCATAGGTACTATAAAAGACAGCATGATGTAACAGCATGTTTTAACACAGAGAATGAGAATGTCAGTCATAATATGCTAATCTTATTAGCTAAAAAAAAATTAAAAAATTAAAAATTAAATTAAAAAATTAGCTAAAAAATACAGAGATTAGTAGTAGTAGAGTGCTTTATTTATCCCAAAGGAAATGAAGGTGTCCTGTAGCATATATACATCATACATACACACATATAGGCACACAGACATATGGCATCCACATACGCATACATACTACAGAAGTACAAAGGAAGACATAAATTGTGGGCCATAACAGAAAAGTGAGGATGTGGCATGTTAATGTTGCCTCCTGCAGGGAGACCCAAAGGATCTGGAAAGAAGAAGCTCAACACCAGCCTCTCCCCAGTGCTGAGCTGGCCCTCAGCCTCGTCCAGGAGATGCCAGGAGAACCTGTTCCAGCTGGGCCTGTCCCGGACCTCCCGCTTCCCTCAGCAGCCCCCGTCCTCCAACACCACCGCCCCCCCCATCCACAGCATCTTCAGCAGCTGCTCCTTCGAGGTGGACTCCTTCAGCAGCATCGCGAGGAGCTACAGCTGCACCTCCTTCTGTGGCCCAGCCCAGCCGGGGATGGGGGCTGCTGGTGGGGGAGGACACAGGGACCCCGGGGGCCCCAGGAGGAGACATCTGGAGGAGGCAGTGGAGGCGTCCCGAGGAGGGGGGGGCAGGAGGTCAGAGTTCCTGGTGAAGCTGGACCATGAGGGCATGACGGCGCCCAAGACCAAGAGCAGCAAAGTGCTGCAGGCCCTGAGAGGAGGAGGAGCACGAGTGGGAGGAGGAGGAGGAGGAGGTGTGTCGAGACCAGAGGCCTACGCCCATCCTGTGCTGCTGGTCGAGGAAAACCGGAGGGATGGCCACTCAGGAGGGGCCGAGCTGCTACTGAAGGGGGCCTTGCATCACAGGAAGTTGTCACCACCGCCACCGCCACCATCTCTGCAGCAGCGAGCCAAGTGTGACCAGAGCTGGGGGCGGGGCTGCGGCACTTACGCCAGCAGGCCGCAGGGGGAGGAGCCTAAGAGGGTGGGTTCTCGGGGGGCGGGTCAGTATCTGTCCCGCCTCTCCCGCCTGTCATCCTCCTCTTCATCTTGCTCCTCCTCCTCCTCCGGGTCCTCCTCCAGCTCCAGCCTCTGCTCCTCGGACAACGACTCGTCCTGGAGCTCGGACGAAGACGAGGGCTCGCCCCCCACCATCCTGCTGCGCAGCTGCATCCCCTCCCAGCATGCTCTCCTGCCTCCGCCCGCCCCTCCCACCCCTGCTGCTGCCTTCTCCGGCCGCTCCTTTGTGGCCAAGGCCCTGGCCATGTCCACCAGCAGCAGCAGCAGCAGCAGTCCCATGGCCAACGGGAAGCCTCCCAAGAGGAGGGAGCTGCCCCTGTCTCTGTCCAGCCCTCCCACACACACACACATGGCGGCCAAGAGGCCCAGGCTGCAGGCCGATGACTGTTACTCTCCCTGCCCAGCGGACAATCCAGGCAAGCAGCAGTGGAAGTGGGTTGGAACACCCACACAGGTGAGCCACCCATTCTACCCTACAGAGGCAAAGTGCCACAGTAATTGACATTGACAGACACTGAGAGTGGGAAAAATGCCGTCAAAGTTGTCATACTGCCCAGTCCAACATGTTGTAGGTGTAATAGTGATAATGCCTTTATGTGCTTAAAAACTAGGAGCATAGAAATTGGGAAAAAGTTAGACTGACTACCCAGGGGCCAAATGATGCTATACTGCCCTATGAAGGCAAAGTGTAGGGTACACAAACATTGAAACTGAAACTAAAACTGAAACATTTAAAGTTGTCATATACTGCCCAGTTAAACATGTTGTAGGTATAATAGCGGTGATGCTTTTATGTACTTTAATTAATTAGTTAATAGGGAGAGGCAAGATATTTAGTCACAAGACAAAAGAGGTGTTATAAGGTCAATTTATAGTCATCAGTTTTGACCGAATTACTGCCCTGTAGGACAGCACTGCCCTTCTGAGGTTTTAAGCGGGGTCACGGGTGCATTCAGTTTAGCCAATCAATAGAGGCTTCCCAGAAGGATTTGCTTTATACTTTATTTATGTAATTATATCGACCATCACAGTAAAAAAGTACAGAATTTTCAGAAATTCAGACAGAATTGTTTACAGAAAATAAAATTCCATGGATCAGTTTTCAGTCAGATCTATTTCAATCCGTTTATGCAAGCTACCCAAAATGAATGTTGGTAATTGATCATGTTTGGTACCGATATTAAATACACATATTTGTTTTGCAGTAAAATCAGGGGCACATGGGCTTTGCACACTAGCTGGGCAGGCACAATGGCATTATATAGATAACGTCAAACAAATGTCCAACAGACCAATTCAGCAGGGTCAGTGTATGTATGTCTTCATTTGCTGTTCTTAGCTGTTCGCTAATGGATAGAGTGAATCCTTAAAAGGGGATAAGCTTCTGTGTTCCATGAGCAGGTCTGCCCAGATCCAAATGTTGCCCCCCCCCCCCCCCCTATAGTTTTCAATTGACTGATTGAATTTAGTCACTTACCTGGGTATGTTAAATCAGAGCAAGTGGTAAACCTTCTAGAAGGGGAGCCCTGTGGCTTTGTTTTGTGAGAAGAATGAAGCCATTTAGCGGACGTAATCCTATTATCGGCATAGTGCCTATTATCAGCCATTTCTGTTGCTGTTCCACTTAAAATGAGGCTTTACCTGGTAAAAAAAAAGGTTATCCCTGTGAAAGTAGACAAATTCAGCTCTTTGGTTTCAGTACGTGAACTTACAATGTTTATTTTAAACTGATTTTGCATCCAAATGATTTTGACCACCCGGCCGATAATACACTTGCTCGCGCTCATTCTTCTACTACGAGGTTTACGACAAACTCTGAGTTAACTTATAGGGGTTAGTCACTAAACCACCTACTTGGAACACCCCGCCCGATGTGCTTACCCCTTGTTTGTCTGTGAAGATCCCCATTCATTCATTCACGCGCTTGACCCAGCCCTTGTTTGTTTGTGCTGCACAGAGGCGTGGTCTGAAGGGGCGAGCTCGTAAGCTGTTCTACAAGGCCGTGTCCCGCGGCAAGGAGACGGTGCGTGTGGGAGACTGCGCCGTGTTCCTGTCGGCCAGCCGGCCTCAGCTGCCGCACGTGGGCCGCATCCAGAGCTTCTGGGAGTCCTGGAGTAGCAGCATGGTGGTGAAGGTGCGCTGGCTGTACCACCCTCAGGAGACGGGCACGGGCAGGAGGCACCGAGAGGCCAAGGTAGCGTGTGTGTGTGTGTGTGTGTGTGTGTGTGTGTGTGTGTGTGTGTGTGTGTGTGTGCTCACATGTGTGCTTGTATGAACCTGCCTGAACACTGTATCCACACCAGCAGCTGTATGTATGTACTGTATGTATGTATGTATGTATGTATGTATGTATGTATGTATGTATGTATGTATGTATGTATGTATGTATGTACAGTATGTATGTATGTATGTATGTATGTATGTATGTATGTATGTATGTATGTATCACCATGGTCCTGGACTAAAGTTAATTTTCTGCAGTGTGTACTGTATTAACTATAATGGTAAAAGGACTGTAACAGTCTACAATTTTACATTCATAAGATGAGGTGTGAATGAATGTCACAAAAAAAACAAACGTAAAACTCTAATTGACCCGATTTTTACCAAGTAAATTGTTATTTACAGTACCCGTTCTGGTCTCCAATCCTGTACTGATTATAATGACATTCCTTCATTATATTTTTTTGTTTAATTGCATCATTTTTGTTATGTTTCTCTCTGTCTTTCTTTGGGACCATGTAGCATGCACTATACCAGTCCAACCACGAGGATGAGAATGATGTCCAGACAATCTCTCATAAGTGCCAGGTGTTGAGTCGGGAGGAGTACGAGCGCGTGTGTCGGAGCAGGAAGTCGGGTGATGGTGGACAGGAAGTCTTCTACCTGGCGGGGACCTATGACCCCGGGAGTGGTCAGATGGTCACAGCACATGGCCTGTCCATTTTCTGTTAACGACCCAACGAGGGCAAACATCTCATTCTACAGCTACAGTCCACAGTTCCACATCCTCACCCTTCTTCTCTGCACCTCCACACTATGTAGGGACCACATGCTTACATGAGCATATAGGCACACACACACACACACACACATACACACACAGTCAAGTCAAGTCAAGTCAAGTCACATACACACACACACAGCAACACACACACAGCAACACTCACAGCACAGCACACGTGCTTTCAACCAGGGCCTGTCATCGCACCACCCTACTCATAGCCAGCACTGTCCTGCTGTCTCCAGTGTGGTGCTGATTGAAAATGAGTGACAGGCAGAGTGAGTGATTGAACGTCAACACTTTCCTGATTGTGAGTGAAGGAAAAGCACCTACACACATACATAAACATTTATTACATTTGTCTGCTGTACATATATATGTATATAGATATGGAATTTATTCCAATCAAGCCATACAAGTCAGTACCTCTTATCTGTTCTTTATTCAGGTGTGTATATTCTACAGAGGAATTATGGGATTTTATCGTCCTCACCTATAGAAAAAGCTATTTTATATAAAGTGTTATGAATTGAAGCCTAATTTTACACACCGCTTGGTTTACTATTTTCTTATGAGTGAGTGGATGGAGCCGTGACTGGAATTCTGCCTTGAGTGGATGGGGTTGGGGGGGTAATTATTGGGGGAGGGCACATTGCACTGACCCTCCGGGGGGGGGGGGGTAGAAGGGCAGAAGCACACAAGTAAGACAGGATGGGTCTGAGACTGTATTCTCCTCGTCATGGACTGCTTTTGGGCTTATGTTGATTCGTCTGTTGTTTATTTAGGACAATTGTGATGTTTTGTTTTTATTTTTGTGATTTCTTATTTATGAGAGTAGACAAGGCATTGCTGCTGGTTTCCATGGAAAGAAGTCCACTTGAATGATTAAAAAAAACCTTCTTTGTGCCACAACTTGGCTTTTAACACTCATGCACACAGTTTGAGAGCAAAGCACATGCTGTAGGGTACACACTGTGAGGGACAATCAGTCTTGGAAGAGAAGAGGGCTCTTTAAAACCTTGTTTCTTGTTGGGATTGTGCCAAAAGGAAAAAAAACACTTTTAATTGCTGTGACCTTTGTTGTTACATGCCATGCCATTTTAACTGGATTTGTCTTTTAGCCGAACTCTTTATTTATTACCATAAAGGAGATTATGTCTTGCTGTATGTTTGTATTGTTTACTCTGTTAAAGCTAAATTAACACTAAAAGTAAGATTGGAAAAAATATCCATGATATCTGGGGGGGCAGGTAGAACATGACCTGAGGAAGAACTATTACATTCTGCACGAAAGGCCAGATGCCAGAGATCTTTTTTTTTAATCCCCTTTCTTCATCATTGCTAGATAGGACATGCTGACCTTGACCTGACCTTGATGGGGGTTTGTCCTCTCTGAGTGTCCTTCTGAGTGTCCTTCTGAGTGTTTTTTTCTGCTAGAAAAGCAGTTTTCTATAGATGACTTTAGATGTCCTCATGTCAACAGAAGGTCACTGGTGTGCCTTTGTTTACATGGATGCTACATTAAGATATCAGAAATTATTAGGGTTTAAAAAATCCTATTTGGAATGACACAATCATGCTTCTTAAGTTGTCATGTAAAAGCCCATGAAAAGAAATATTTTAGGGATTAATCTTTTTTTTTTTTTTTCAAAGTTTATCACTGTGCTTTGACAATTATTTCCTTAGATTGAACAGAGTGCCATTCAGCAATCATTCAGAGGGCACACACACACATCATGAGTCCCTTTTGTGGAACACTTGCCAAAGCAGAGCTTGTTCTCAATGGCTGCTCAACAGCTCAGCGTGCCTAGACGTGATTATGCCAATTTTAGCCTCCTGCTTTCTTTTTTTTCTTCTTCATCTGCCCTGGAGGATGCAATTAATAATTGCATTGAAATTATGTGACAGCTTGACCTTGCATTGAGGACACTGACATAATCAGACAAGCGAACAGAAAAAAAAACAGAAAATCACTTTACTTCATTATTGCTGAACTTTGAACTGATCTCTAAATCCCTGTCCTGGTCAGGCTGAGTGTTGCATTCTGCTGCGCTTTATGTTTTCGCTTTGTTCTATGTACAGTACCAGTCAAAGATTTGGACACGCTTTCTCATTCAATAGTTTTCTATTACTTTTTTATTTTCTACATTGTGGATGATGAATACTGACAGCCCCCAGTTAAGTGCTGAATGGACTATGTGTGGGAGGAGGAGCAGCTCCAGAATCTGTTCCTTTATAGTTTGGATGTCTTCAGCGTTGATCTACAATGGAGATAATATGAAAAGTAAGGAAGAACTATTGAATGAGAAAATGTGTCCAAACTTTTGCCTGGTACTGTTTATCTTTTAGTATTTGTCAATGATACACTGACATTAATGCATAGGCTACACTACAATCACCTCTATATGAATTAAAATGGAAGGTGTAAGACTGTTTTTTTTGTCATCAACCTCTTAAAAGTGATATATTGAGAAGTTATTATGAAGTTGAAAGTTAATTGTTGTGTTGGTGTCTTACATGGATTTACTTGCAATTGTTTTATATAATTTTCTCGCTGTGAATCATACAGATCAAACTCCTTAAAACACTGAAGCAAAGAATCTGGTTGTAAAGAATATCACAGCTGTTACCTTCCCATTCTGTAACTTATAATGTGGCACCATTATGGTTGTTGTTGAGAGTGTTTTGTCTTTAACGAGATCAATCAGTTAATATTCCTTTAAGTATTTGTTATTAGAAATTTGCCTAAAGCACTTTTTACGTGACCATGATCTAAGGGATGAACAACAGATACACATGATTATACAGCGAAAAACTGTGTGTGTGTGTGTGTGTGTGTGTGCGGCGTGTGTGCGTGCCGTGCGTGCGTGTGTGTGTGCGCGCTGACCTGTAAGTCACTGGAGAGTCACTGGTGATGCTATGAATGTAATAACAGGAGAGACTGAGAAATATTGTCAAACAGTAATGTCAAAGTATGGCTTTTGTTTTTGTTCACAAAGTCTCAAATTGATAGGTAGTGATGCCATGCCTGGGGTGTGGCTTCTTCAAAGGGAAAAAAAGATGAAGGAATGTGTTTTCTGTATTTTTAATTTTATTTTTAATTTTATTTTTTGGCTGGTCGTCTTTCGTTACTGTCAAATACTGTTATTAGGTTATTAAATGTGCAC
>CM059266.1:16968780-17188780 GCA_030347295.1 Setipinna tenuifilis | reverse complement strand
TTTTGGATCATTTTGGCTTTTTATCGACATGACACCAGCGTTTTTGATGCCTGAAAATGTACCTACTTAAATGGTCAGTCATACAGGCCACGTTTGAAACTAAATGTTTCAACTTGCTGATGTTGAGGCAAAAGATGAATTGTTGAAGTTAATCTGTATATATTTGACAGTTCATTATTCTTATTAGGCACTGTGGTCTTGTAAATACAGCACCTCTAATAAAATCTCCCCTGTGCCATTCAAGAAGGCCCGTACGGGGCACCAAAAATTGTGACGCATGTCGTAGGTAAGAGGTGTAGAGGTGGAGGAGTCAGATACAAGTCACACCGATCTCACCGAGTTGACATTTCAAAAGGTCGCAGGCCTGGGGGGGTGGGGGGTGAGGGGGTGGTGAGAGTCCCCAGGTGGATGGGGCTGGTGACCAGTGCTCTGACAAGCTGCCCCGCGACAGCCAGGAGAAGCACGGAGGCTAATGAGGACTGTCAGCACCAGCGGGTGTCCTGTGCTCTCAAGCTTAGCCCAGATCACAGCCGGCAGACACATCCTGCTGCCATGCCTTAATTACTACCACTGAGCCTCGGGATTGAGGTTATAAATACTCTTACTGGCTGTGGAGATGCTGAGCCTGAATGAGTGAGCGGGGGTGGGTGGGGGTCAAAAAAAGATTGGGGAATGTAAGATTGAAGAATGTGTTTAAAAAAAGTGAGAAAAATGAGAGGGAGAAAGACAGGTTGAAACAGAAAATAAAGATTGAAAGAGAAAATGTGTTTTTAAAAAGTGAGAAAAATGAGAGGGAGAGGGAGAATGAGAGGGAGAAAGACAGGTTGAAACAGAAAATAAAGATTAAAAGAGAAAGAGAGAGACTGACAAGGACAGAGGTGAAATGCAAATGCTGTACTGTAGATGTATGGTAGAAGCACCGGTAACCAATTTGATTTTGCCCTCAACAAGACCACAAGACAGAGGACTATACTTTCCATTTGACCTTCACTATGTAAACATCCCGCTTTCCCTACCTGAAATGGCAGGAACTCCATGGTATTTTATCCCAGCCAAAGGCTCTTCAGGCCTTCACATGCATAGCTTACCATTTCATATACCTATTGCCATTTTTATTGAACATACCCACCTCTTATCTCACCTAGTTCTCTCTCATGCACATAAACTACCCTCAATCATAAGAGTACAGCTGCATCCGTGTCAGTGGATGTTGTGTGTCAGTGGCCACCCGCCCTTAAATCATATGTGTCCCTAGCTCATCATGTGCCCAGGAGAATCCCCCAGCTGTCTCAGCTTAGCCTCTCAGGCTACCTGTGGCTATGTGGCCCGTGTAGACCCGTGTAGGCATCTCGGCTTCCCGTTGTGGTCTCCCTCCTCGGAGTGGTTCCTCACCATATTCCTCCACACTGTCTTAAGAAGCTTATAACCCTCCGTGCGGCTTTGCCGTGTGTGTGTGTGTGTGTGTGTGTGTGTGTGTGTGTGTGGATTAGAATGCTAACAGGCTTAAGAACATGACATTACTTCAGTCAGGCACCTGAGCTGCAGTAGACAGTCTGCTGGTTATTTCACAGTCTCCAGTGAAGCAATTGGTAGCCAGAAAAGCAATGACGGCATACTGAAGATAGATATGTAGTCACCTTATCTGTTAGGATGTCCAGTGTCCATTGTGTCACTGTGGGATATATGACTACACCCCACCAAGTCTATTTATGTCTCTGTGTACTCTTGTTTTTAGCTGTGAGATTATCAAAGAATTTTATACCAATGATTTTTGGAATGTATCAGAGTGTATTATAAGGATAAAGGGGATTAGCCAAGAGGTTGCTAATATGTGGTTACTCAAACTGTTCCACAGCTTTGTTTTTTTTTGTTTTGTTTTTGTTTTTCTGACCAAATTCACAAACAAAAAGGAGTTCAATTAAACTCCATCTTGACATGTCAAAAACATGAGTAACACTGTAGACCACGACCATGGTAGATTATCTAGTAATCCACTTAGTTTCTTTCCTGGTCTTCCCTTAATCCAAAGAAAAAACAACCGATTGATTTAAGGTGGGTTGCTGAAAGAGATGCTCACTCATAACAAAAAAGATTCAGACAAACTCTTGATTTGACAAAGAGTGGCAAGGTCAAGAGTAAGACATTTACTCATTAGTGCACTCCTGCTGTAAGATGTGTACTTGTATGTATTTGTGTCAAACTCAGCACAAGAGATGAACACAGCCACTCTGATGGGGGTTGGGGTTTTGGTTACAGCATCACAGTGTTAATGCAGATGATAGATTCACATAGAGAGTAAAGGCAGCTTGTGAGGACTCAAAGTCTACACAATACCCTGCTGTTAGTGTTGTGAAATCCCACAACCAAGATGACAAATCAGGTTTAAATTTTTAGGGTTTACATAATCTAATTACCTTTCACAATAAGTACTGAGATGTTAATACACCAAAACACTTAGCGGAAGTGATCCGTTAATCGGCATAGTGCCTATTATCAGCCATTTTTTTTTATTGTTGTTCCACACAGAGGCTTTACCCAGTGAAAGTTATCCCCATGAAAATAAAGGAATTCAGCTCCCATAAACCTTTGGTTTGAATAAGTAAACTTTTAACATTTATTTTAAACTGATTTCACATCCAAATGTTTGTCATCACCCGGATGATAATATATAGGCTACTTAGGACAGGTTGCTAATCATGAAAGTAATGGTTTTGTGTGCATGTGTCACTGTGTATAACTGCCTCTGTGCCTCTCCAGGAGTGAGTATATCAGCGAACCAGGATGTGGAAACAGACATGGAGACCTTTCAGATGGAGATCGATAAAGAGAGCAAGAAGTGCATGTTCAGGACCAACGGAGGAAACTTCTGGACTCTGGTGTCACACGGAGAAATCCAGTCCACAGCTACAGAGATGTAAGAAGATTTCCTTTTCAGATTTCCTGCAATCGTTAAATTCAAAATACTGCAGCCCCCTCAAGCAATAATCCAAACAAATCAATCAAAACATTAACGTTGTCCTCAGCAGGCCTTCGAAATTGCATAACCTTAAAAATTCCAAAAAGATACAATATCTTGGTCCCTCCACCATTCCTGAGCTCCAAAATGCCCCTCCCCTTCCTGTCTTCACGTTCTACGGCTAGTGCTGTGCTAGTGCACATGACAGGGCGAGAGAGGAGGGCCTCCTTGCAACAGGTCAACACGCATTGATTGACAGGGTCTTTGCTCTGCCAGGTCCCTCGTGCTACTGTTTCAGTGAAATCACTGTCTTCTATGTCCCTGTGTATACTAGTCATGCTTACTATGGTACCTCCGACTTCAATTACAAGAGTAACTAAGGTAGCTGAATATATAGTCAGCACTTCCCCTTAAAAACATTCATTCAAAAACCTTCTTATCTACGTATAGCCTGACAAGCCAGCTCACATCAGATTGTGTAGTCTGGCCACGATGGATAGGCAAGGCGTCCAAGGGGTGGCATTGATGGTTGTCTTTTAAAATGCCTCTGCATGCAATAGGAGAGCGCTACACCAGTACACCGTCACAGCCCTGTTGTCATCGTGTTAATCTCGCCCAGTGACTCTCTACAAGGATAGACAGATGTGATTGGTCCATCCAGTTTTGGAAGAAAAGCTCCTGAGCTTCAATGGGTCATTGCTAGACTGTATCCAGGGTAGATATTTCAATTTCCGCACTGCTTGGGTACATCTAGATTTCTAGGCTACCCTTATCTACCACAGGCAGACATTCCAGGCTTAGAAAGTAAAAGTCCTGCCACATATTTGTTCCAGGCAATTGACTGACCTAGTTGATCCCTGGGTAGATGAGATAATTAGTGAAATCACCTGTGTTGAGAGCACAGGCAGAATGAAACACATGGCAGGACTTTTAATTTCTCGATCCAGTTTGTCTGCCTCTGTTATCTACACAGCCCAATCCTCACCAAAATGTCAATATCATCAACTTCCTCTTATAATTTCCTCTTGGCTGCATTGGCCCTTGACATTTCATTGTGCTGTCCGCAGAGAGCCGAACACCATGTTTGACATCCAGTGGCTTGGTCGAAGGGTGGCTCTAAAGGCCAGTAATGGGAAGTTTGTCTGCACCAAGAAGAATGGCCAGCTTGCTGCAGTCAGTGACTCAGTGGGTGAGTGTGTGAGGTATGTGTGGACTGTGATAGTGCAGACGTGATGTTTTGCTTACAGTGCCAGGTGAGTGGCTGGTGTCTGTGTGGAATCACCCAAAAGTGTTTTAAGTGTATTTCTGTGTATGCATGAGGAATATCTTGGTATATTATTGTATTATACCATACAATACTAAATTAGTACTAAATTAGTATTGCATAGTCTTTAGTCTTTAAATGTTTGTGTCTTTAAGCTGTGGAATGCCCAGCATTCCTCCGGTATCAATAAAGCCTGTCCATCTGCACGTGAAACAAATAAGCCATGATGAGCATATAATTTGCGGCCCTGGCCTCTCTTGCCTACTCACTGTAATTGCAGGAGATGACGAGCAGTTCCTGATGAAGCTCATTAACAGGCCCATCCTAATTCTGCGTGGGGAGCACGGCTTTGTCTGCCACCACAAAAGCTCCAACACTCTGGATGCCAATCGCTCCGTCTACGACATATTCGCTCTACTGTATAGTGATGGTGCATATCACATCAAATGTAAGTAACAGAAAGTTACTGTAGGTGTGTGGGGGTGGGTGCATGTGTGTGTGTGTGTGTTTGTGTGTGTGTGTGTGTGTGTGTGTGTGTGGGTGTGTGTGTGTGTGTTTGGGATATGTATGACTTTAAGGCAGTCTATGCTCATCTTTTCTTCTGTTATCCATTCTGAACAACAAGCCTGTTGTGTGTTTTGCAGCAGGTAGTGGGAAGTTCTGGTCTGTGTCCAGCAATGGGTTGGTCTGCTCTGATGGGGACAAACCGGAAGACTTCTTCCTGGAGTTCCTGGAGCACGGTCGGGTGGCCATCAAGAGCAAGAGTGGCAAGTACCTGCGCGGAGACCAGGGAGGAACACTGAAGGGAGATGCTGACAAAGTGGATGTGTCCTCGCTGTGGGAATACTGAGGCCTGAAATTCTAGCCCCTCGTTCTCGCCCCTTACCCAAAAGGCCAATTTATAGTCTAGGCAACAGGCGTCACTCGACAAAAACAGCTGTTGACAGATGTCGAGCCACTCGAGGCTTTCGTAGTCCTGTGTCTGTGCAACAAAAATGTTAGAGAATGAATAGAACACTGCATATCGTTTCTATGCAAACTTGCATGAACTTTGAGTTGCTATCCAATTGAAGTACATGATAATGTCTGTTTCAATTTTCTGATGTAAGTGACAAGCTCTGCGACACCCTACCAGACTGAAATCATGTCTCTTTTTTCATTTTTTTGTTTGTTGAGCGACACTTGCCAGAACTAACAAATTGGCCTTAACTCAGCCCTTGCCACAGCCACTGCCCTCAAAACATGCTCCTATGCTGGTCAGAACCTCTTCACACTCTGCTCTCACTACAACTTCCCCTCTCTGCTATAAAACCCGGCATTCAAACCCATACAGATCACTAAAAAGGCTTTTCCCATTTGTTTTGGCAAAAACTGAAATGTGATAATGTTTTTTTTTCTTTTCCGTATATGAATTTTTCTAAAACCAATTTGTACGGTACCCTCGGTCACGTTTGCCAACCTGTATGGATGTGGTTACACGGCAGTGGTCTTCAATCAGGGCTTACTAGATGAATGAGTGTCATGTTGACCGAGACCTGTAGGTTAGCATCTCCTCTGCCTCATTCCTCTCTCCAAACGCTGCCAGTTGCGTATGTGCATCAAAGTTTTCCCTTTCTGGCATATGTACATGCTGTTAAATTGGAGGAGAACATGGCAGAAAGTAATATAAGTTCAGTGTCTTTGTGAATGAGTGTACTCAACACCAACAGCTGTCTGAAACAAGATTTTGATAAAGCGCCTAAAGTTACATTGTTGAAAGTGACCGTAAAGACAGATTTTTAGAGGTTGGTGATGTGTGTATTGAACTTTTTTGCCATTTACTCCTTTCTCATTTATTTGACATCTGAAATGGTTTTTGACCCTTTTATTTTTTTCTTTTAAGATTAAACTTGATTCGGTGAATGTCAGTAAAGATTTCATATCGGGTCTCCTTTTTTTCTTTGGTAAGATGAGTAGGTCTGTTCAAGTACGTTGAGATAATGTTCTATCTGGCCAATAATGTCTGATATTATCATGGATCAAACAGATATTACTTTCATCTTTTACACCTGAAGCTGAGAAAAGCGGAGAAGAAACATGATCATAAGGCTCTTGTGTAATTATCTTGCCCCAAAAAGCAATAAAAAATAATGAGCTTTGGTTTATGGGTGGGTTAATGACTTTCCATGATAACTACTGGTGGCATGCACTTACATTTAAGATAGCTGGTGTATGTAAACTAAGCATTGAGCTTGTAACAATACTGTTATGTGGAGTATTTTTTATGGAATACACTTGGGCAGCTTTCATGCTTCTGTGGCTAATAGCTCATTTGCAACAATATGAGCCACACAAAATATTGTGAGTGAGCCTTTTGGGGAACACTTAAGGGCTAATTATATTTTGTGATTAAGATATTTCAGGAAGAATTTCCTTGGAGTGTGGTAAGGTACATTACACAGCTCGATATACAAAAAAAGTCAAGAGGGTAGTTATCCTTTAGCCAACGAGTCAGGATGAGCAACTTCTGGTGTACATAACTTGACGCAAGTGAAATTAGTTCTGCCCTACAAAGACAAAAGGCAGTAACTACATATTTTCCTCAAAACTGAGTTTAGACTGAAAATTGACTTTAAAACAATTCCTTTGTGTTATGACTAAATCTACTGCTTCTTCCTAATAAGAAAGTAGATAAAAGCATCACCACTCTTATGATATTTAATTAGTCAGTATGACAACTTTGAAGGCATTTTTCTCAGTTTTAAAGTTTGCGTAGTTACTGCGATTGCCCCTCTGAGGGGGAGATTACAGGTGCTAGACCACAGGCATGTGGAACTATTTTGCATGACATGTTTCCCTACTCCAAACTCTCTGGCCAGCCAATCCATGCAGAAACCAACACAGCGATGGAGTACACTGCAAACAGCACTGCATGCAGATTTACAAATATGTTGAGGAAGACATTTGCATGGGCATCCTTGACAGCTGGGAGAAAATGAGAGGTCTTCTGACATAGCTAGTTCTATAATTGTTATTGGTTTTGTGTAATGTAACCTCAACTTAATGTCAACCTATGAGTTTCACGACAACAATATATATTTGACCATAGTTTGACCATAACCAAAGCATCACCACACAACTGATCTTGTGTTACTTTTTTTTGGTCAACAATGGCATCCACTTCAGGAGTGTTACAATTTCAGAGTTAAACATCTGGGAGTTCATTTTAACATTTTTAGATTTAAGTGGGTTATTGCACATTTTGAGAGTGTTAATTTAACTCTGGAGAGTGTGGAGCTACATAGCTCCTCAAAAGTGTTAAAATCATCCCTGTGGGAGTAAATTCAACCCTGGTCTTTTTGCTGTGTTGTCGGTCTGTAGCAAGACTAAAACACTTGATATTGCTGACTGGAAAGGTCCTGCAATAATTGGAATAAATAACACAGATCAAATTTGGTATTTGACCTTTACATCCCTCAAGTGTTTATCGGAAGGATGGGATGGTATTACAGAGGCAGCTCATCCAGTGGCTGGTGTATGGGCCACTGTGTTTACGGAGAGATGAGAGAGCGCAATAAACCAAAGTGAGAAGACATATCAGCCGTAACAGCCTCTGGGAAACAATATCTACTGCAGTAAACAGCTATATAGAGCAGATGCTGTTCCACAAGAGGTCAAACAAACTTACCCTCAAAACTCAATGACCTTTATAAATAAAATCACATTTCTTCAGTTAGTTAGGGAAGCTATTCTTAAGACACAGTTTATAGTTTGCCTCTGTAGGGAGAGGGAATTTCACAGCATGTCATGCTGACTTGTCAGGGGGCAGAAAGTACAGTCGTGGGGGAAATGGTTACTATAGCCCATGTCCATGTATGACACATTCGCAGGACTAAAACTGCATTGTATATGTTTGTGGGAGACGCAATGTGACAGCAACAACAAAAGTTTCAGTCATTTACTTATTCACTTTCATTTATTCATTTATTGACAGGTGAGAACACATTTTCACTCTCACTCTGTTGGTGTTGATAAAGGAGAGCCTTTATCAACACCAACATTTGGAACTGTTGGAGGATAATTGACCAATTTTTCCTGAACGTGTTTACATTCTTGGTCATGTGATTTTCTCTGCATACGCTTGATGTTGATTGGCATACGGGATTTTTCCCCCCAAATTTTCGATATTGAGTATGTTTGTATGAGACACTAATGTCTTGTCTTTATCTGTGGGGGAAAACATGATTTAATTGGTGGATTGACGCAATCAAGTTGTTAAACGTAACTGTATTTTATTTTTCAACGTGTAGCTTTACACAGGTTTAACTGTTCACACTGTGATTTCTGCCAAGTGTTTTATCCTCTCTTGATTGCAACATCACTTGCCGAGCTCTGAGCTATTTTTGAACAACGTGTAAAATATTTTTGCAGCTTATTTCATTAAACCATCGTCTGGTCCAGTACCCCTGTCACGAGCTACACATCAATTGAGTGCGCAATTAAACATAACTAATTTCAGCAAATTGAGATTGTGACCTACTGCGCCCGCTCTAAAGATGCCCATTTATTCACGCCTGTTCAACGCCAATCACAACCTAGCTGGTTATTCGTTACATTCTAAAGAGGGTTCAGCCAGGACATTGGTTTCCAGATCAAATGTCGACAATAGTTATATTTTATATTAATAATCAATATCCGAAGGAATAGTAGGTAGCAGCCAGCATTAGAACAGCATAGCCCACCTGCTGTCTTGTGTAGCCTGGTAAACTGGGTCTTAGTGAAACCTATTTCAAGTGAGCTGCAGTCTTCAGCGGCAGCTTGCTTGAGGTTTGGATCGACTCTTAGAAAAAGCAATTTATTAGCCACGGCAAGTGCTAAAAACAATTACTTTACAGTTAGATAAGTTCGCAGAAGACCATTTCTTTGCTGACAGTCTTTTAAAGGGGGTTTTCTGTGAATATTACCTTACCAGGTGCTGTCGTCTATCTGAAAACCAATGGAATATCAGCGGCTAAAAACATGTCCACGATGAAGTTCGGAGCAGTTGTTATTGCTGCAGGTGTACTGGGATTTTTCAGTTTCGGATTTCTTGCTTTGGCAATTGGAAGCGAATACTGGTATGTAATTAATGTGAATGCAGGTAACTGTTCGGATAGCCAATCAGTAGAGGGAGTGCAGAGTTCTCATGCCGGACTGTGGAGAATCTATGAAGGTACGTTAGTTTATATTGTTAAACATTACTGTAGAATTCATATTCTAATATCTTAAGGCCGGTGTAAGAGTTTAATGCACAGCTCTATGATGGGGAACGCAGCCCAATGTGCGAATTTGTCGGGCACGTTTCATACTAGATTAGAAATGTAAACAGAACGTTTTAAAGATAAATGCAAGTTTGGCTACTTCAATTATTGTTCTCAGCGTTTTAACCATGTAGGTCCACTGGACCACGTAAATTCTGTGAGGGAGTTGTGGGCACTGTATTCCCACTGTGGTTCAGGACACAGGTCTAACAAAACACCGACGTGTCCCTCTATCAGGACCGGACAACAGCCTGTACGTCATCTCAGTGGAGGCATCCAATCACACTGCGCTGGAGAGACACCTTCTCAGTAAGGCTCATCAACACATGATTGCTGTCCTCCTTCAACTCACAGCTCACTCTTTGCTTGTCTTTTATAGTGATTATAGAAATCACTTTTATTGAGAGTCTGAAGATATGCCTATTTCTGGATAAAACAGTAGGTGAGACATGACGGTATCCTTTTCCTATCAGAAGTGATGACTCCCACACTACATGATGATAAGAGAGTCAATAAGATAGTCTTACATAAAGATGACAGGCCGATTCAAAGGCTGCTGTGGCATTTACAATAATTAAATCAATGTGGCAAAGTTTTTATTTTTATTTTTTTAGTCACTTGTCATTATTTTTGTGCCAGGTCAAACTTATATAGTGTATCTAATCTAGTGTAACTAATCAGTTAACTTTTTGCTATGACTATTATTGTGTGTGTGTGTGTGTGTGTGTGTGTGTGTGTGTGTGTGTGTGTGTTTAGGGGGTGCAGTAAGTAATTACTTACTTCTCTGCTTTTGGGTAACCAGTCTTCCGTGACCAATTATGTTTATGATGTCTATTGTTGGCAAAACTTAAATATGAATAGATGCGATGGTACCGATTTTCATAGTTTTGCTGTAGTATTTTTTCCATATATCTTAGACAAAATATTTTGACACATCATGTGCACGTTCTCCCTCTATAGCGATGGCTTAGTGTTGTGATCTTAGTGTTGTAATGTCTATAGTTTAAGGTGGAGAACTCTTGTACTATTGCAAGACATCTTGGTTGATGAGATTAACCAGCAGCAATCACAAACTGAAGAGCAATTTTTTATCTTGTGTGGAAAAAAGGCCTTGATTGGACTGTGCCTTGGTGTTGCCATCCTGCTTTCTGTACATAGCCTATACCTGTAGCATGATAATTTTGTCTTTCTTTTTTTTTTTTAACTTTGTTTTTTATTAGATCTTTTACATCCACATACAATGTGCAAGAAAAAAAGAAAGAAAAAAACAACATGTAAAGAGATATAGTAATAACAATAACATTGAGAACATAAAATAAAAGAAATAAAGGTATGAACAGCTTATGGGTCCCTTCATTTATACTGTTGTAGATGTAAACAATCAAGTCTGACACATTATCATTCAGTCCGTGGTATCATCTTCCTCCTTGTACCAATACCATTTCTCCCATTTCTTTTCAAATTGTTCTTCCCTCATTTTCAAAATATATGATAGCTTTTCCATGCTGTAAATCTCTTCCACAATACTAAGCCACTGTTCTAGAGTTGGGGGGTCTTCCTTATACCATGCTCTTGTAATTGCTTTTCGGCTAGCTGCAAGTAATACTTTAAGCAGGTATACATCTTCTCCTTGGACCTCGTCTTGTGGTGTATATCCCAAATACAGTACCAAAGATGTTTTTTGTATCTCATATCCCAGTATTTTTTTTAGTTCACACCACACTCCCTCCCAGTACGTCTCTTTTGGCATTTCCAGAACACATGTGCATGATCTGCTTCCGTCTGTCCCCATAGTCTCCAACATAAGCTTTTGTGTGGTGTGTATCTCCCAGTCATCTTTGTGTATCTCCCAGTCATCTTATAATGTTCTTCCACCCAAATTGATTGTTGAGATGTGCATACATTGTTCCAGTTCTCTTCTGTTATTTCTATGCCCAGCTCTTTTTCGATTATTTTGTCTTTCAATGCTTTTTTCGTCCTGTTTATTATTATGTTTTGCTTATTTTTCTTTGTTCCATGGTTTGAATTGGCATATTGTACAAAAGGTGCTTGACTGTTTGATTGGTTGGTCAATTGATTAATCGATTTAGTTTTGCAAAAGAACAAAAACAAAATGTCAGCAAATGCACCCTTCTCTAGATGTAACAAAGAGTTTTTTCAAGTAAAATGAAGAAGTATGATGTAGAGAGGACATTTTTATTAAAGCAAACCAAGAAGAGATGACATTAATTGCCATGCTGGTAGAGAGTGTATTGTTTCCCTGATTATATTAAGACCAAATAAAAGCCTGCTGTCAAGACTCTCCATTGCATTTCACACATGTAACCCTAGCACATCCAATAACTGAAGGCATTTGGATTCTGACACTCTTTCATTTCAAATGTGAATTTAACCAGTTGAAGTCAGGTGGAATTTGTATCCATATAGTTACCTACTGTACCAGGGTCTTACCACTTAGCCTGGTAAAGCAGCCCCTCATACTTCACTTCGTTTTGTACAGACGGTCTGGTGGTGCTGTATTGAGAAACAGTTTTCTTCCTGGAGGTGTGGACTCTACTGAAATTTAAAACAACTGGATCTGCCTTTACCCCAATCATTAACGTCTAATCGTGACGTTAGTTGTTAGTCCCAAAACTAACAGACTTAAAACTAACGGAGCAGGCTGGAAGATTAAACTTTTCCCGAACCCTGTGGGCAGTAGGGCCACAACATCTCTTCCACAAATGAAACTCCTCAAACATTCTTCTTGCACCGACTTTAATTCTTTAATATTCCAAAGCGTTGCCACAACAGACTGAATGGCCTTGCTTACGTTGTTTTCCACTGCCATTACCAAGCTACATTCACCGATAGACTACAAGTAAAATGTAGCGTGTACACAACAACGTCATCGCTCACGAACACTCCCTCTGTCCGCTGATTGGCTAGTATGGAGTCTGCCCTACAACCGGCGCTCGGAATGATACCAGCGCCAGACCCTCTGTACTAAATGAAGTGAAGTACGAGAGGCTGGTTTACCAGGCTACTTACCACTTACTTCTGGGCCCTATACACAAGTGGTCTCTTTGGGCCCCCTTCCTTTTTAAATTTCTCATGCATCTCAACATGCTGCACTGCACTACAAAGGTCTATGTTTTTTTCTGTTATCCGTTCTGAATAATAAGCCTGTTGTGCGCGTGTGTGTTTGTGTGTGTGTGTGTGTATATGTGTGTGTGTGTATATGTGTGTGTGTTTCAGGTTTGCACAGAGCCGTGGTGGTGCTTCTGCCAATGAATCTGTTGTTGCTGGTAGCAGGTGGCCTCTCCTCTCTCTTCAGCATCCTCACATACAGCAGCTGTCTCCTCAAAGCTTCTGCTATCTATCTGCTTCTCTGCAGTAAGTTCCTCTTTCCTTTTCTCGCCCCTCACCCCTCTCTCTTTCTGTTTGTTTGATCTTCTTTATCTCTCACCCTCACTTTTCTCTCTCTCTTTCCCTTTCTCTCGCTCTCTCTTTTTCTCTTTCTCTTTCTCCCTCTCCCACTTTGTGTGTGTGTCTGTCTAGCTGAGTCTTATTTAGATACAATGATATAGGTAAAATATGCAATATACAATATGTAAATGGTTACAAAAATGAGATATAGGTAAAATATGGATCATAGTACATGTCAATATTGTGTGTGTGTGTGTGTGTGTGTGTGTGTGTGTGTAGGCGGTTTTACGAGGATGCTTCTGGCACGTAACAGGGGTCATACCCTCTCAGCCCTGATCCTGGACCTACACTGGAGAGTTACTGAGCAGCACCATCTGCCTCCAGTAAAGCGTAGTGTAGACGCCAGAATATGTAAAAGATATTGTTCTGCTTCGCGTCCGTGTCCTGCATCACTCTGTTGGAGCTTATTCCATTGGAGAATGACCGCCTCGTTGAATATTATCCAGCCTATTATACAGCCACTAGCCATTAAACGATGGCAAACAGAGAGTTAGAAACTTCTAAGAATGTCATATTTTAAATATTTTGTTGCCGCTTCATGGCCTTCATTGCTAAAAATAGTTTATCGAGGAAATAAAATATATATGTGTTGCGTAGCAACGAGTCCATCTGGTAAATAACTTGGTGCAGCTTGTTGTTTATAAGGTAAGTGAACGGACTACTTGCAGAGTGATGAAAGACATGAGAAGTACAAAACTTGTTGCCATTGACAGCGGCCATTATGCGTTTTCAGTGGTAATTATACAAAAATATGTGACCACCAAACGTTGGAGTGGCCCATTTAGAGTCAATGGGACGATCATCAGCATTCTAACGAGCCGTATAATGAGTGTTTGTAGCATATAATGTGTGCAGTGTGCAGATTTATGCAGCATTTTAGTGGCAGCAAACAGAATATCTATGTTCAAATGATATGCAAATAAGCCATAAAACCATGATAGTTATATCAAGAAAGGCAGCCTAACCCTAGTTTACTGTAGTGAAATTACTGTAAGCAGTAGCTCTATTCCTGATGTACTGAAAGCCTGTCATGGATTTTAGCTGGTACAAACTGCAACTGTTAGAGTTCTGAAAGAAACGCAAGAGAATTCCCTACATTGCTGTTCCAGTATGATCATGAAGATGATGATAATAATGACGATGATGATGAACATGATCATGATAAGACTTCCAGTAAGGCATAAGATTGATTCATTTGTAAGGCATATAATTGTACAGGACCAAAATACTCACATATGATTCAGCAGTGTACACCTGCTTGCACCTGCCTAATTGCCCTCGTTTAGAAGAATATGACCTGAGTAACAGTCTCTCGCTGTGGGCATGCTCTTTTGTGTCTCAGAAACCAGTACACTATAGATATTTATGTGTGTGTGTGTGTGTGTGTGTGTGTAAATATGGTCATTGTGTAATTGGCTAAGATCAAAAGTTTGTAGGTTAGTTTTTTATTCATTTTTTGTTTCATTTTTAGAACTTATTTTCAGTGTTTTCTGCAACGCTTTGTGTTAGGGGAATTTGATCATGTTGTTGCTATGGAAACACACTATCCAACATATAAGAGCACAAAGAGCTTTAGGGTCCTTGGCTGTGCATTCACATTAGTGTGTGTGTGTGCGCACACGCATGTGTTTGTGTGTGTGTGTCTGTCTGCATGGTGGCGGGGGGGGGGGGGGGCTGATGGACAAGGCGAGGACAACAACTCCACAACAGGAAGTGAAGCAGAGATTTTCTGCATTAAGGCTTTAAAGGAATACGCCACCCGCCAGTGAAATTGAGTCTCTTCCCGCAGTCCCTAGAGTTGGATAAGTGAGCAGAAGCGTTTTCTAGCCAACCCAGCCATTGTCTGAATTTGCTCAGTATATGGGAAAACAAACTTCTAAACACTGTAACAATCTCACTGCCTACCTCACTGCCTACCAGTAAGAACTCCACACTTGTGTGTTTTGACGGAAGAGTAATTACAAAAAAAATCGAGTGAATTGATTCACTTTTGCCACAATTTGCTAGTTGGCAACACTAAATTACAGCGACTGTGCTAAGCTAAGGTCAGTCCTGCCAGATTCGGACAATGGCTGGGTTGCTGGAAAACACAGTTTTATGTATACTTAAAACCAAACTCTATCCTCAAAAAAACAGCACAGTCAAAATGAAATCACAATGAAGCAGTTACACTACACAAAAAATGAAAACCACAACATTCAGATACATACAATAGCATAACTTATTTTTAAAGCACTGAAAATGCATTTTCAACTGAAAACAACTGATACATACTATATGTATTGTACATAGACTAAAATAGTACATAACGTGGTAGTATTGGATTACTTGCTAAAATACTTTGTACAAAAATACATTATAGTGATACAGTACAAATAAAAACTGCATATGCTGTATAGAGTGCTGCAAACAAAAGATCACTGGGCTTCATCATGCCTTTGGGCTGGGTCAGGCCACAGCACCGCATCCACATCACGAGCAATTATGCCCCTCGCCAGGAAACGGAGAAAAAAACCGTGGTGTGTCCTATCCATCCTTGAGACTGTTCCTTGCCTGTGTCACCACAGGCCAATTCCATGGCCTAAGAGATTTCGTAGATTGGGTTGAATGACAACATGATCTATAATGGTTGCCCTAATTTGGTTAGAAATGACCACTATACCTCTTCATCTTGCTATTCCTCACCCTCATCTTCCTCTTCCTTGCCATTACCCTGTCATTTGGACTCTATCCTCTTGGCCTGTAATTGCCATCCATTTTCAAGCTGCAACCTTTAACAACCTGGTTGCTCTCCCTGGCTTATATTGGTAGTGCCAGCTCATTTGAAATGACGTACAATCAATTCTGACTCATTGTGCATTGTACAGTACTCTGGCATTTGTGCTGTGTTTGTGATTGAATGTTGAAAAGAATGCTTACCATTTTGCAACAAACAATGCAAATGTGTTTGTGTCCTTCTTGGACATGCTGTCAGTTTAATAAAACATAAGAAATAGCATTTGAAAGTTCAGTTATCATTCTTTTTGCTCACCCAAGGACTTTATTAATTATTGGGCGTTGAGCACATCCACCTCTCTGGCTGGTGTATTTACCTACTGTTGCTCCTCCCTGGTGTATTTACCCACTATTGCCCCTCTCTGGTGTATTTACCTACTGTTGCCCCTCCCTGGCCTGCAGGTTTGTTGACCCTCTCTGGGGTCAGCATCTACATCAGCTACTCGCAGCAGGCCCTGGCAGAGGTGCGTCGCACGGTGGACGAGGTGACGCTGTCCCAGGTGCACCTGTCCTTCGGCTGGTCTCTGACGGTGGCCTGCCTCTCCTTCGGCCTCCAGACCGCCTGCGGGGTTCTGCTGCTGGTGGCCGCCAGGATAGCCGAGCAGCCTGCCCACCCCACCAGCCCCGTCATCACACTACAGACTCTAGAGGCTCAGCCCCAGCCCAGCGCCATTACCTCACTGCCGCTCAGAAGGACTGCCTCAAGGCCCCTTTAGAGCCCAGAACCATCACGCCTCTCAAACAGACTGCCTCAAGACCCCTTTAGAGCCCAGAACCATCACGCCTCTCAAACAGACTGCCTCAAGACCCCTTTAGAGCCCAGAACCATCACGCCTCTCAAACAGACTGCCTCAAGGCCCCTTTAGAGGCCAGCACCATCACGCCCAGAACCATCACGCCTCTCAAACAGACTTCCTCAAGGCCCATTTAGAGCCCAGAACCATCACATCTCTCAAACAGACTGCCTCAAGACCCCTTTAGAGGCCAGCACCATCACGTCTTTGAAGCGGACTGCCTCAAGACCCCTTTAGAGCAACTACAGTACACTGAAGGGGAATATATACCCCAGTGCAGTGGAGTGGAGTGCAGAGGCACACTCTATAACACCAAGGACTGTGGCAGAACCCTAGAATTTCACAGAATATTTAAAAGCCTTATTTGTATGAGAAATGGACGTACATTTCAGACACAGTATCATGATCTCCAACCCCCCTTCCCCCCGGAGCTGATCCGCACTTTGATCCATAGACATGAACTACCATGAAGTATCGTGCCATATCTATCATCTTTGCAGTGGGTGAGGAGGGGCCTTGGAACTCCATCTGATTGGCCAAATATTTTTATACATGCAGCACAAACGCATGTCATTTACATTGTATGTGGCAGCACTATTGCAGTATTTTCAATATATTCGGTAGCCTTAATAATTTAAATAAATGTTACAGAATGGAATCTGTAGGATAGATAGATTTTGTGTTGATGTCATTTCTATTGTTAAATACTGCATTGACGTTACTAGTGTCATGAGCTCATTTACTCTGCCCGTTAACGAGTTCACTCACTCTGCCCATTAACGAGTTCACTCACTCTGCCTGTTAACGAGCTCTCTATTCATTCCAGTCATCTTCCTTTCTCTCCCCCGCTCCACTGATTCTCTCCCCCCAGCGCCAGCTGCAGCCCACTCTGCTCCCACATTGGCTAGCAGCTGCACTGCATCACCTGTGTTAATCTCTCTGTGTATATATAGCCCTGTCTTTCAGTTGGTCTTTGTCAGATCGTCTGCAATCCATGTGAAGTACAAAGTCTACGTTGTGCTCTCTTGCTTGCTGGCTAAACGTTCTGACCCTGGCTGGATCTGTCAGTTGCATCGATCTCAGAACAGTCTGTGAGATTGTGTGTCCAGTCCAGTGTGTCTGGTGAAGATGCTAAAGCCTTCTCCGTCCAGATGTGCCGTCTGTCTTTGTGGCCTCCTGCTTTCATCTTCTCCTTGCTGCCTTTTTAAGCTCTGCTCATTCTTTTTTGCTTTCTTTCTTAAGTCATTCATTCATTCATTCATTATTTGTTGAATGAAGACTGCGATGTGTGCTTGTAGCGATCCTTTAGCCTTGTGGTTATGTGGCGCTGCACAAAGTAGACCTACAGCTTAACTCCCATCATATGCCATTTCATAACAACTCCGATAGTTATGAAATTCATTCATCGATTAATTCATGTTTGTCAGCATAATTGTTATTTCGATTCAATTTGCAAAAGGAATTTGTTTTGTTCTCTATTTATTTTTATATTTAACCTGTGAAATAAAACTTATGTTTCTCTCAACCTACAACTAAGCTTTTTTTGCCAAAGACATTTTTTTCCTTTCCATGAGTGTTTATACTCTGGACATATTATGCTGTCCTTCATCTTGTTGTGGCTTAAAGTTGTCTGTTAGAAATAAGTGCTAACTTGTCAAATGCCTGTCACTCTTAATCTTCCTGTGACGCTACATTGAATGTCGCATTCAAGTCCGTCTGGTCCGTAACCTGCCTATTCTCGGCGGCTGATTTGCCTGAAAAATTGGGCACCAGTGAAAAACAAACACTATGCATTCTGTCATTGGAATCAGTGGTCTGGTTGGTTGTAGCTCTTTCCAATAGTACACTACAGAGGCATTTGAAAGATGCCTGTTTATCCCCCCCTTTCAGAACTTCCTGTCTATGAGAGGTTTGCCAGACCAAGTTCCGTCTTCAGGCTTGGTGCAACTAAACAGCCAAGCTACTGAATGTTGACTTTGTGCAGTTTAACCAAAGGGTAGGGTTAGGTGGTGGATTTTACAGTGAAGTCCTTTGATGCTGTAAAATGCTTTCAGCTGCTGTCTTCAACCACTAGATAGCACTGTAGCACAAGACATTGTTGTAGCACAAGACATTGTCACATTGTTGTTTCGGTCCAATATGATAAGTAGTTTTGTTTTTCTGCGTCTATAACTTGGTTGGGCCGGATTGTTTGAGCAATGGTATCAAGGTCCTGAGGCTGATGATTGGGCTTGCTTTTGTACTCCTCTCTTGGCTTCTAAGGGCTTGGAAACAAAAGGATTCTATCTCTCTCTCTATCTCTCCATTCTCTGTGTGTGCGTACATGCACGTGTGTGTGTGTCTGTGTGTGTGTGTGTGTGTGTGTGTGTGTGTGTGTGTGTGTGTGTGCATGTGTGCGTCTGTGTGTGTGTGTGTGTGTGTGTGTGTGTGTGTGTGTGTGTATGTGTGAATATATGGGTATGACAAGACTACAGATTCCTTGGAAATGGATACAATTTCAATAGACAGATTCCTATCTGTGTTCCAATGAAACACACGGACACACAAACACACACACACACACACACACACACACACACACACACACACACACACACACACACACACACACACACACACACACACAAACACACACACACACACTGTTTTTAATAGTGCTTTAATAGACCTCAGTTTAACCACATACAGCGTCAGATATTCCAGTTGTATTCACACACACTCATTTACAGAGTAATATGCTAGGGTATATCAAAGGGGTCATGTCCAGGTCAGGTGTCACCATACTCAAACCTGTTTGTGTGTGTGTGTGTGTGTGTGTGTGTGTGTGTGTGTGTGTGTGTGTGTGTGTGTGTGTGTGTGTGTGTGTGTGTGTGTGTGTGTGTGTGTGTGTGTGTCTGTGTGTCTGTGTGTGCGTGAATAAATGGATGGATGTGGTAGGACTAGTGATTCCTTGGAAATTGCTAGAATTTCAATAGACAGCTTCCTAACTGCATTCCAGTGAAACACACACACACACACACACACACACACACACACACACACACTGTCTCTAACAGTCCTGTAATAGATCTTAGCTTAACCACATGCAGAGTCAGATAATGCAGACGTGTTTACACAGACTCAGTTAAGAGTGATACTTCCTGGGAAAAACTGCCATGACAGATGACGGGGCATATCAAAGGGGCCATGTCCAGGTCATGCCAGGTCAGGTGTCACCATACTCAAACCTGCTTGTGTGTGTGTGTGTGTGTGTGTGTGTGTGTGTGTGTGTGTGTGTGTGTGTGTGTGTGTGAGAGAGAGAGAGAGAGAGAGAGAAAGAAAGAAAGAGAGCGAGAGAGAGAGAGAGAGAGAGAGAGTGTGTGTGTGTGTGTGTGTGTGTGTGAGAGAGAGAGAGAGACAGAGAGAGAGAGAGAGAGAGAAAGAAAGAAAGAGTTTGTGTGTGTGAGAGAGAGAGACAGAGAGACAGAAAGAGTGTGTATGTGCACAAATATATGGCTATGATAAAACGACAGATTCCTTGGAAATGGATACCATTTGAATAGACAGCTTCCTATCTGTGTTCCAATAAAACACACACACACACACACACACACACACACACACTCACACACACACACACACACACACACACACACACACACACACACACACACACACACACACACATGCACATGCACACGCACACACACACATGGTTTTGTAGATTTTTTTTAGGCAGTGTCACTGCCTGTTGCATTTCTTGTTTCTGTGGAATAGAGAAAAGGATCTAGCACATGTGCTCCTCCTCCCCTATAGCCACAAGGTCATTTTTTAAGAATTTCATGCTGTCAGAAAAAGCGTTTTGAAATATTCAAAAGCACAGAAAAACATTAGAAAATAGCAACAGTAAATTCTGATGAAATGCAAAGGCGTGGAATGTTAGTCAGATACGGTGTGCATATAAGGGCCGGTGAAAAAGTAGTGCCTTTTGCTTTCTGGCAAGAAAAGTAAAGAACGAAAGAAAATGCATATGTAGCGTTCTGGAGTAAGACTTTGGTGTCATTATTGAGTTCTGACACAAAAGCCCTTCTTCTGTAGAATTTCCTTGTAACTGTGAATCTCTGTATACGATGCAAATAGAAAAGGGCATCAGTTTCACGGTAACCAAGCCTCCATGTGTCTATTGCGAATAGAACACAACAATATCAGGCATCAAAATGTAGCCTAGCTGTGTATCAGACAATTACATCAGTACTTCTCAACATTGTCACTACCTCTTCTGATAGCCAAATTCCACGTTGGAATGAGGGCATGTATCCCAGCTTCCTAAATCTCTGGCAGAAAAGGGAAATCAGCCCATTTTGGGTGGATGACTGTACAGCACCCTCCATATTCACCTTATTAGCACCTTATTAGGAGCCAGCTGCGGTTCTAGGGTCTGACCTTAGGGGTGCTTAGCCCCCAGTGCTGACGGTGGTTCTCCATGGTAAGTACAATATTATTGTATGTAATGATAGTGTCTTTATTTTTCAGGGGGATTGAGTTTAAATTTAGGGTGTGCTTAAGCTGACCTAAAATCACCACTGTTAGGCACCGCCAGACTACTCTTCAGTTCCAAGGAAAGAAGCATTGCAGGGGCTGCCATTAAGGAAATATTGAGAAAGAAAAATTTACTGCTGGCAAGAACTGACTCCATGGGAAGGCAGCCAACGAGTTTTAGGAAGCTGGAAGACATGGCTTCACTGGAAGGTAGAATGTTGCTGTTGAAAGAGGTGGCGACTCTGGTTGACAAGTGGTGTTGTAATCATCTGATATACAGCTAGGCTACCTTTGGATGCCTGATGCTGTTATAGACACAGACCAATAGACACACGGAGGCGTGGTTACTCTGCCGCTGGAGGCTCTTTCTATTTTTATCACATGCAGACATTCACAGTAACAGTGAAATTCTACAGAAGAATGCCGATTGCTATGTGCCATTATCTGATAAACAGCTTCATTTTTTATGTTTGATACATTTTTGTTTTGTTCTTTAGTTTTTCCTTGCAATAAAGCAAAAGGCATTACTTTTTGACTGGCCCTTATTTTTACTGTAAAGAGGAGGAAAACAAGTCAGATGAGAAGAAAACTTAAACTATAACTGTATAATTCTAACTTTTAACAAAAACTATTTACAATATTTGTAGAAAAATCTACTTTACTGCCGCCTATTCGTTAGTAGAGTCACCACTTTCTTGGAGGCAATGATGTGTATGTTCTGTAACTGCCTTTCTTGTGAAGTTGCAGCCTTTGTGTGGGTGACTTGGCTTATGTCTTATAACCGAGGTAGGGAGAACAGTTCCCTTTTTTGTGAAGACTGGTTTTCCACAGTACTATGATGATTTCTAACTAATCCAGTGCATCAACTTAACATTGATGCGGGTGTTTATACTTGTGGTTCATTGGAAGCAATGGCAACATATCAGCAAGTGAGTCATACTGACTGTGAGATAAAAAAAGGCTCATTGTGGTTCTCCCAAGGAGGCAATGGCAACCCTGGTTCCTAATAAGGTGAATATGGAGGGTGCTGTACAGGCATCCACCCAAATGGGCTGATTTCCCTTTTTCTGCCAGAGATTTAGGAAGCTGGGATACATGCCCTCATTAAAATGTGGATTTTTGCTATCAGAAGAGGTAGTGACAATGTTGAGAAGTATTGATGTCATTATCTGATATACAGCTAGGCTACATTTTGATGCGTGATACTGTTGTGTTCTATTTGCAAATCGTGGTTCTTCGAAGGATTTGCAAAATGTGGTTTACTCCTTTAATTTTTATTCACTCCTTGGCCAGTTGGTCTACTAAGATGTTGTGCATTTCAAAATTAGGAGTGATTCTCGCAACAGCATCAACACCCTCAACTGGGAAGGAGTGAGAAGTCAGCACTGGCAAAATGACAAGCTGTGCTTCACTTCAGATACTTTCTTTCAGAGCAGGTTTGATATCTAAAGGCAAAGACAGGAGGCACATCACACAGCAAAAATTAAAATCAGGTGCTAGACTTAAAAAGACCTAGATAGAAAAGAAGTCTGCACACTAAGAGCTCAAAGGTATAAAAAGGATTTAATTACCACTAATGTAATGTTTTGGGCCCTTCTGAAGAAGGTCACAGAAATGTAGAAGAGCACTGATGTGTGTTTTGACCAAACTGCACAGTGGAGATTTTGTCTTGGTGTGCTCAGTTCCATTAATAACCTAGTTCTATTCCTGCAATGATTTTATCATTATATATACATTTCATTGGGCATTAGGCCTGTTTTTTTAACCACCATTATTATTTCTTTTGGTTAGTTTTCCAATTCCCAGGCCCTTTTGTCAACCTCTGGTTGTTTAACTATGCTAACTATGCTCTATAAATAAGCTGACTGTAACTAGCACACTATATTCACCAATGATGATTACCTCAGACATGTTGTGTCTCGCCACAAAGGCAGACAGTATAATATTCAGGGGAGAGCTGTAGCCTATGCAAACAAAATATGCCGAGAATCCACACAGGGTGGGGAACACTAAGTGCGTAGATGGGTTTGCATAACCTTAATCCAGGTTGTCTTTACAACTGAGCAATTTTCATGGCTTTTGTGTTTACAAGGGAGTGGTTGCCAAGCACTGATGACACATTTCTTCTGACTGTTGTCATGACGACGAGTTCAAGTTGTTGTGAAAGTACAAACTGAGTAGACCATAGGGAATTATATGACACAAGAGAGAGAGAGAGAGAGAGAGAGAGAGACAGACAGACAGACAGACAGACAGAGAGAGGGGGGGGCAGAGAGAATGCCTTGCTCAAGAGAGAGAGAGAGACAGACAGACAGACAGAGAGGGGGGGGGGCAGAGAGAAAGAGAGAGAGAGGAACAGAGAGAGAAAGACAAAGAGACGGACCATGTCTAACTTTGTTACAGATAGTGAGATATAGCCTTCATGTCAATGTACAAAAATATTAGTGTAAATATATGTGTGATGTTATTGTGTCTTACATTGCTGTGGTTCTAAGAAGTTTGTCATGGTGTGAGACTAAATAAAAGTCTTAATATAAATCTCAGGTCTTCAACATTTTGCAGGCCAAGTACCCTTTGGCAATTATATCTTGTACAATCTTCCATGAAAAATCAATGAGTATGTCCTCATTAGTGTATCATTACCAATACTAATAAAACTATTAAATAAATACACCAATCACTAATAAACATTGCATTTAGCTGATGCTTTATCCAGAGTGATTTACATTGAGTACCAGAAACTCTGGGTGCCCAGAAAATCTCTCTGGCGCAATGTGGGGTTAGATGCCTTGCTCAAGAGCACCTCAGCCATGGACAAGAGGTGTAGGAGTGCACTGGTGATTCACTCCCCCACCCACATTTCTTTCATACTGGTACAGGAATCAACCCTGCAACCTTTCATTCTCAAGAGCAACTCCCTAACCAGTAGGCTGCACCCAACTCCCCCCCTCCAACTTACTCTTGTGAGTGGAAATTTGTCATTTTTTTTCTGATGATGTACATTTTACAGGTAAGTCACCTGGAGGGTTCTATGATGTTCTGCCAGCATGGAAATACCCCTGACAGCCGACAGTGTGAATTACCCCTCCATTGTTAAGGGGTCAGTACCGGCTCATCAATCTCACAGAAGAACCTTCACTCTCCATGGAACCATCCAGAGATGCTTAAAGAACCATTTAAGCACCTTTATTTTTTTTAGTGTGTATGTGAAAGGTACTTTACATTGGAAATGGTTCTTCACAGCCTCAGATCATAATGTGTGATGTGCTATGTTATGTCATATCAGCATCAAATGGTTCTTTAAAGAACTGTTCCCTCGACACTTCTTTGAAGCACTATAAAAAAAATCTTCTTTGGCACCACTCTGAAGAACCATTACATTTTTAGAGTGTAGGCTTTTCCTTCAGAGCCAGCAGGACTGAAGAATGATTCAGATGATGAAGAAGATGAGAAGGTGCTTCCCTACTACCTCCACACCTACTGCTATTTGATGTTGTAACAGGGACAGTAAAAAAAAGTGTAAACCACAGTTACCATGCCCTGTGGAAGACTTTGATTACACTTTATTTTACTGTCCCTGTTACATCAATTAGGTACAGTATAACAGTAAAGTCTGTAACAATATGTTACATTATATACTTACACTGTATCATAGGGTTAGGGTTAGGGTTAGGATTGGTGCTGGGTATGTACAGTAGAAGTAGTACATAATATTATATGTTGTTACATGTAGTTGCACTAAAAAAGGAATCGTAAGATACAGTGTTACCAAGATCTCTGACACAAACCTTGGGAGTGAATTCAAAGAATTTAATTTTTTAAAATCTTATCATAAAAAGTTGACCTTTCTTCTCTATGTCTAGAGATTAGATATTGAAGAACTCTGAGGAGTAAAAGCATCTGCAGCAGTTGCTGACAAACAGATGTGCGGCTGCAGGAGGCGTTACTAAGGCATGCACTTGCGTAATCATAAACTTGTCAAAGAGAAGATGAACAGCTTTTTCAACAAAACAAAGACCTCAGCTACTCTGAATTTCTTAGGAAGGCCAGGCAGAGACATCCCCAGTAAGAAGGAAGTTTCCTAGAATTAGCGCCAATTAAAGGGCACTATAAAAAGACGCACTTAAAGCTAATATGAGCACCCATGTGTGATTTCCATAGCACAGATGCCAGTCAACCATACCAGCTACATTTTTGGCCATGCCAAAAACTAAGCTGTGACTGGTGCATTTAAGCAGTTCATTTCACAGATGGTTAACATCACACTCAACACTTGCATGCAGTCATCCTACAGGTTTTTTATTGATTTTTTATCAGCACAGCTTCACAGGAACTGGGGCCTTCTGGCCCTGGTGCTTATTCAAAACTGCTGGGCAAGGTGGCCTCACACATTTACAATAACGACTGATAATGACTGAAGTCCAACACACACGGCAAGCGGAATGGCGATGGTGGAATTCTCGTGTTCTGTTGTGCTGCTTCGTGAAACACACTACTTTTATTGCATTTATTGTTACATTGTATTTCTACAGTTTGACTGAGCCTGATGTGTAGTCGTTAATTCAGTACCACCTGTGACGGATACGTGTTGAAAGCCGAGCTCAGACATAAAGTGGATAAAATTACAGGCTTAAGAAACCTATAAAAGCATATAAGAGCCTATTTGCATCCTATGTTTTTATTATTTGAAAATTAATATTATTATTATATATTATTGTCATTGCATCAACAGCTTAGTTTGTGCACCTTCTTAGTAGTCAAAATGGCTACTTCATCATGAAACTCAGGCAGGGCAACTTATAAGTAAGACCATTTGCCTTTATGGTGGGAATGAGCATTGCACAAAAGATAAAGATGTCTGGCACCAGGGAAAGGGACAGGCAATATGATGGTTATATACTTGTACAGTTTAACAATTCAAAGAAATCAAACAAACAGATGGCCCAGCTATCATATCTGTACATTCCAAACATAAAATGACATTCAAAAGTCGCTAATACATTAATGCTACAGAGGAAAATATTGGCGCTGAGCATTGTCTTGACTTTGAATTTTAGAAACAAACAAGATTTTATATTAGGCTGATTGGTGTCTTTTTCAAAGGGGTTTCAGGAGAAACCGTTTAGAATTTAGCTAGATCTGGCCTTCGTATCATATTTGTTAAATTACACTCCTAAGAAAGATAGAAGTTTATAATATAAGTTTATTCTACTGATATAAGTTTATTCTACTACTTACAGTATTCTACTATTATACTGTTCCTCTGCTCCTAGAGGGGGTTTTAGAAGAAACAGATCAGAAGTTCCATAAGTTCTTATTTATTTCTGAGAAACAGAGATAGGAAGTAATATTTTCCTCCGGGTTGCTGTTTTGATTCTGTAAAGTGTGAGACATATGGGGAAACACACCACTCCGCCTGGCAGCTGCCCATGGCCACCAGACCTGCCTGTCCTTCCTGGTGTCATTCGGTGCCTGGACAACGACTACAACAGGGAGCCAGCATGTCTAGTGGCTTACTTGTTTGTCTACTTGGAGCATTTATGCTACACTGCCACTATGACAGTCTGTCCACATGACAACGTTTTTTTTTTTTTGGTCTAAACGGTGAAGTTTTTATTCGTTATGGCCCTTTGTCCACACGGTGCCGGCGTTTCGGGTGGCTGAAAAAGATGTTTTTTTTTTAAAACAGATTCCAGAGTGGAAAAAATCTGACAATGCCACTGCCACTATTAGTGTGCTATACTCTCAGGTCAGCCACAAGCTCCTCAACACTACCACTCTTAGTGTGCCATGGGGCTTCTGTGAAATGACTGGCTGGCTGAGTGGGTGGCTCTAGGGCTAGGCAATGCATTGTGGACTTGGAATAGGGACATTTTTGAACAATCTTGTCCGAACGTCATTGTACGGGTTCCAGAGTAGGTGCCCGCCTCGAGTCCTTGGTGTCCAACGCCACGCCATGAGCTTGTCATGCATGAGGTGACAGCCTACTGGTTATTGTGAAAAGTGTTGAATTACTTGTGTAGAGGTCTGATGCAAGTAACAGTTAGACCAGGTTAATATTAAGCCACTCAGTTTTACTTTTCTGAGAAAACATAACAACTGATTTCTACTGCAGGTTACTGTTATGAGATAGAATAAGAGAGCTTATGCTATATATTTTATGCTATATATGCTATATATTTTTTAATTTGGTATGTTTGGCTTGACTATGGTACAGTCAAATACTATGTTTATAGTGCTGATGTGTCATGTGGCATATATTTGGTACCAGACCACTAGCTGTTGGTGAACATGTCAAATTAATAGATAAATTATGTATTAAATTCCAAATTGTGGATATCACAAAATAATTGATAATTGACTGCATTGTCAAATATGGGCAGCTGTGGCCTAGTGGTTAGGGAGTTGGTTTTGGGATTGGAGGGTCACACATTCAAATTCTGTACCAGTAGGCAAAATGAGGGTGGGGGAGTGAATACCTAGCACGCAATGTACTCCCTGACGGAAGTGCCCTTGAGCAAGGCATTGAACCACACATTGCTCAAGGGGGACTGCCCCTGTACCTAATTCACTGTAAATTGTTCTGGATAAGGATGTCAGCTAAATGCAATTAAATGTAATGTAATGCATTGTCCCTAAAACTGTAAGTGCCTTTTGTGTAGAATGGAACCCTTTAATCCCTAGCATCTGCTATTCTGATACCACACTTGTGCTAGTTGTCTCGATACAGTCGTTACTAGAACATTGCTGTACTCTGCTTGCAGTTACCTGGGGTTAAATGGAGCAAGTTAAGATGCCAACTTAACAGTGTGGTTTTGCTTTCTATTGCTGCTGAATTATGGTGTGTTCAACTGTGACTTAATATTTGTAACAAAAGAGGTAATGACAACATAAAAAACACCAAATAAGATATATGTACCCATGCTTGGCTAGTTGGCATCCTACAAGTCAACCAGAAATACACAAATCCTCATTTTAACCTCCTTATCTCTCAGTCCTGCTTGCCTAGCTTGACCAATGTGTAGAGACAGTCTTCTACACTGGAACCACATAACTGCATCTGCGTGGTTTTTATTAACAAACAAATAAAAGCCTAACCATACATTCTCTCTCTCTCTCTCTCTCTCTCTCTCTCTCTCTCTCTCTCTCTCTCTCTCTCTCTCTCTCTCTCTCTATGTGTGTGTGTGTGTATGTGTGGGGTTTTTTGTATTACAAGAAAGCAAAACAGGCATATACTTGTCTATTTGGTTGGAATTCTATCACAAAACCTTAACCTTTAGATTTAGCAATAACAGGGTGTGGTGAACTTTCGGAAATCATTGTGTGTGTGTGTGTGTGTGTGTGTGTGTGTGTGTGTGTGTGTGTGTGTGTGTGTGTGTGTGTGTGTGTATGTCTGTCAGTCTGTCTACTTAAATGATAGAAATCTTTCTGACTGACTTCATCTCTCTGATGTAACACTAGTTTGACTTCATACTAACAGAGCAGGAAGTGCCATTACCTAGAACAGAACAGAACAGAGCTGAGTGGAAACTTCCTGAGAAATTCATGTACAAGTCCCAGGAAAGTGATAACACAGGAGTCAGACAACACTTTTCATATGAAAATAGTGCTTTTTAATATAAATTACTCAATTGTTTCATAAATAAATTAAGTGCAAAGGTGTTTAGTCAGGTATCACTACAACTTCTCCCTTAAAATAAACAGAGGCTGGATTTTTAAAGGGAGAAATTATTCTATAAAATGTAAACATCAGAACACTAAGGAGCACACTTACAGTAGTAAGTGAGTCTCCTCAGTTAATACATTCATCTGTCTGCAAAGATGTCATACACAGTATACTGATGTTTTAGACTAGGCCAGGCTATTTCCTGGCAACTGGCAGTCTAAACACATTTAATATGGCAAGTCTTTTGAAAAATTCTGATCACAGGTGCTGCTTCGTTCAACATTTGCCATGGACCATCCACCAATATTTAAGATCAGAGATAGTTTGTCTTCCAGTCCACACAAAACTTTTTATCCTTTCTTATTTTGTTCCCTTGTTCTTCAATTCACTGCTTCACTATGTGCGTGTGTGTTTGTATGCACACATGCCTGCATTTCATTGTTAGTGTGTGTATACATGAGCCTTACCTCCCCTCAGGCAAGTACCGCTGTCTTACTCACACTTGCCTTGACAGGCAACTGTGAGTAAGACAGAGGTACTTGCCTGACAGGCAAGCGTGTTAATGGGTATGTACCAAGGCTTCGCTGGAACACACAAATATTTACTTGGAAGTGCTGAGGTGGATTTTCAAACAACTTCCAACTTAATCCTGATGCCATGGCAACCGGCAACCACAGCAAGGCAAGTGAGGCGTCGACCACAAATTTCCCAGAAGTCTCTGGCTCTGTCCCTCTCTCTGTCTTTGGTTTGTTCTCCATTTTTTGAAACATTAGAGAAAGACCAGGCTCATGGCAGTGTGCTACCTTTGGTCAGGCAATGAACCTTTTTCAGTTTTTTTTGGTCTGAGTTCATGCTGTTTGTTCTGCGGTCCATTAAATAGGTGCATCATACTCCTGTAGGAACTCCTGGATCCTGAGAGGTAGGTGCTCGCGCTCCACACACACGTCCTGGTGCCCGTTGACAGTCTTGCGGCACAGGTGCTTGAGTGAGGTAAGGCCACAGGTCAGGGGTCTGCACAGGACCAGAGGGATCTTCCCTGTGTCTGAGCAGATGTAACAGGAGGGTGTGTGCGAGTCCCCGTGCGGCATGTAATGGTGGATCATTTTCAGCATGCAGTCGAACCGGGGCTGGGTCTGGCTGTGGGGGTCGGACTCCAGCCAGAAGCTGTTGGAATCACACTGCACACGCAAGTTCTTGGTGCCTCGCTGAGTCTGCACGCTCAGGGTGAAGAAGTGATGGGCGTCAGAGCTGTCGCGCAGGAGGAAGGCGCCCACCGCCTGGCCCTCGAGCAGAGACTGGGCCTCGCGCCCGCTGATGGCCCCCCAGTAGAAGCCGCTCTGCTGGAGCTTGCTGAGGGCCTGCATAATGAGCTGGTGCTGCCGCATGCCCGTGAACGTCTTGCACCTCAGAGGAGGACGCCGTGAGTTGTCGGTCATCGATATGCTCTGTCTGACCATGGTTCTGTATAGGTTACCTGGCAGGGTAAAGTTCAGAAATTAGATAAGCTGGTCTAAAAAAAGACAACCGGTAAGTAAGAGTATAACCTAACACACCTAAACTGACATATAAGCTATCGTAGTCTGTTAAAAAAAAAGTAGGCTAAGTTACAATTGGAAAGGCAAAAAAAGTGTAGTTAAACCAACTAACCAAAAGTAGGTTAACAATAGAAATAATTTTATTACTGTATTATAATATTATTACTACAATTTTAATGTTGGTAGTAATAATTGTTTTAACATTTAAAATTTGTTAATACATTGATTATTTAAAAAAAACACATTAGCCTATGTAGTAAAAAAGTTTAGGTTCTAACTTACCGAAGGTTATTGTGGTTAATGTGCCTTTTTCAGTAATCCGTAGTTTTGAACTTGAATATTTTGGCTAAACAGTTATTTCAGATAGAAAACTTTTTTCGCCCGACTTGTCTTTTATAGAGCAGTGCTCGCTTCTGAGCCGTTTGCCGAGCTGAGCCGTGTTCATATCTGCTTGAAGCCCCGCCCGCTGCCCGTAAGTGCAGCTGGCGGACTGTCAGTAAGGATTTTTTTTGTAAGGACAATTCCTGGTATTCACACACAAAGGCTTCCCCTCCCCCTACCGCCTTCTCACACGGAACTCCCTCCGTTCCTTACTGTAAGTGTGTTACACTAACACACCGTTACTAGCCAACCCTGTAAATAGGCTCAGAGGTAAACTGTTGTAGTTTAATGTAGTTTTCAGTAGCATTTTTCATAGAATCGCGGTTAGATAGAAAATAAACGATATGTAGGCTACGATTATTGGAAACTGTTGGGCAACTTCATGACTAACGTCGATGTAACCATAAGAACAAGGGGTATGGTGATAACACGTTTCTGTGACATATTTGTGATTAACGCTCCAGTAGGGTATAGATAACAGGACTTATCGTAACTGCGTTACAGGGAATACTACACTGGTTGATTTTACCAGCAAGTCAGCCCGTGTGAGTGTGTAGCCTGTTCCCACTATCCCCCCCTTTTTTGTCTAAACAAGTATGTTTGGTCTACGCTGAGTCAGTCTTCTCTAATATGAGCTTGGGATAGGCTTAGTATGATAAATGGTGAATCCTTTTCCATTACTGACAGTGATCGCGTCACTAAGTGAACATTTTGTCCATTGGGACCTGTGTATGTGAGTTAAGCTATTACGGTGCACCAGATCAACAATGATTCTCAGAAACACTACCACCTAACAGTTTTTTTTTGGTTAAAACTAGCGCCTTTACAAGTGGAAGCCAACAGGCTGATTTGTAAAAGAAGCAAACGTCTTTTGCCACCGTATAAGTACAGCAAGCCAACAGTTGCACGGAGTAGAAAAACAGTATGACAGCAGTCAAAAAGAATAAAGATAATAAAATGTGCAACAATATAAAAAAGTGTGCATGACTGAAAGCCATAACTCATCACCATTGGTGATACAAGCCTGCTTAAAACATGGCATTTTTGACCAAAGAAAGTTAATGTGTGAATGATAAAGTTGCACTTATAAAATGGAATAGGCATGTTAAGGCTGCAAAGTCTAGAAAGTCTTGATGCAGTGTACTGCTGTGGAATATTAGACCATCTTAAATTATAATAATTAAACAAAATGCCAAATTACAATGATGTTTAATCTACTTTAGCTGGGCCACCATTACTGCCGGTGCAGTTGCACTGCTGGTGGCTTACACCTTTGTAACGTGTGTAGAGGCTCAACCATAATATTGTGAGGAGAGGTTGACTAAAGGCAGTCTTCTTAACTGATTAGCGAACATGTGTTTGAGAATGTTTCCTCAAATGTGCCGATCCTGGAACATAAACGAAAACCTAGTGATTAGCTTTTGCATCCCCTCTGTCGGGAACCTGAGATTGATATCCTCAGGTAATGCACCAGTGACAAGGAGAAGAGCAGAAATATGCCCCTATGCTTCTATAGAACAGAGCCTCCCACTATCAGTTTTGCAATGGTGCGGATGAAGTCATGATTTTGGAACATCATGTTCTTTCAGACCATTGTTGTCATCTGGGGCATAGTGTTTTCACACACACACACACATACACACACACACACACACACACACACACACACACACACACATGCTTAGGCAATTAGCCAAACAATGACACATTAGTACCAAAGTATTTTTTGGCATAGTTACTTCAACCTACGTGTGTGTGTGCTGTTATTGTCAGTGTCATTGCAGGAAATACCTGTTTTGCTCACATGGAAGACAGACTTATGCTAAACACTAATCTGTTATACATGTACTACCTCCTAGTCTAGACCTGGGTAGCCTAGTCACATATTGATTTCAAAATATTGATTTGACTTGTTTTTGTAAATGCTGTTGCCTGAAATTGTCTGTATTTCTTAATGCAAGTCCTTTCTTTGGTGTTACATGTGTTTTTTAGCATGTGTGCTGTAGACTAAGCCCTGATGTTGGGTCAAAACACATGGCTTTTTAAATCATGAACTAAGTTATAATAAAGGCCTTTTAATCCTTCCTCATTGTTACATTTTGGAGTGCTTGGACAAACCTTTCTTGCTTCAAATGGATTAATTCCCAACATCCAACGTCACGCCCGACACACTGGTGAATATATTTTGCCTAATACAGCTATCAGCCATCTGTCTCAACACACAACTGCTGAGGCCGGAACTCAAAAGACATATCTAAAAAAGCCCACATTTAAGATGTAAATTGTTAGCAGTATTTTGGCTATATAAAGAACCTAGTCCTCTAAACGTGGTGACTTCCAGTTCCCATTGTGCACTTATGAAAATTCAGAAACTTTCTCTTCCCTCTATGGCCACCATGCAAACATTCCCCCTGTTGGTGAGAATTTCCAGGAAGCCTGACTCTGTTTGGTATCCACACAGTCATGCTGTTATCAGCGATACTGTCACCCATCAGTACTTCCTCTTGGAGGCGCGGCCTGCTGAGCCATTGGTGTGAATCACATGAATCACACACACACACACACACACACACACACACACACACACACACACACACACACACACACACACACACACACCACACACACACCATACACTTCCACATTTTTAGGGTTTCTGAGAAAACGACTGACTTCAATTAATTGTTCCCCTGTGTGCCTCTTCCCTTAGTCAAGCTCCAGGAGTCACACTTAACCGAACGGCTGGCTGCCTAAACTGGTGTTCGTAGTAAACAGAGAAGGTTACCACTGAGAGAGGAACTGACGTGCTGGAGGAAACAGATGATTTTTCAGACAGGAGGCCAGGTGTGAGGGGACAAAGAAAGTGGATATATATATGTGACACGATCTGGCAAAATGAGTCTGAAGTCACAAATTCTAATTTTAATTTTACGAATGATCAAATTTTATTTTATTTTATTTTTTTTATGAAACAAAAGGTGTTCAAAAACATCCCCATCCCCACTTTTCATTGTCAGGATAACTATGTTAAGGTTCTGAAGTTTAATTGCAAATAAATGTGATTTTCTCAGGTTTTAAATTTTAAAAAGGTGGTGGGATGTCATATTTGACATTGAGACAACTGTATCTTGACAACTGTTAAATGTCTGTATCTGACTAAGAAATCGTTTTAAACTGTATTGCCTTGTTTTTTCACTGGTACAAAAATCTAGGTTTTAAATATTGCTGTGGGTTACTGTGACTGGTGACATATTATGGCTTGAGTGTAGGTCCCACAGTTTGGCACCACTAAGACCCTGAGCAGAGGCAGTATAGCAGACAGGACAAGTTAGTACGTAAAGTAAGTACATTTTATTTGTGAAGCACATTTTATCACAGTTTTCACTGACTAAAGTGCTGTTTGAAATGTGGCTAAAAATTAATCACACAAAAAAACAAAGCGACGTACACTATTATAAGTATCAAATTATTAACAAAACATACTCGGCTAACTCATAGAAAAAATAACAAAAGCCAAAAAACTATTTGTGATATGTGGAGATAATCAAATCATAACATTCACCTATATTAGTAGAAATGATTCAGTGTAGACATTTCTAGCCACACTGGGGAAAAATAAAACTGCATTTTCAGCGGAGTCACAGTAGTTTTTTAGCCTGTGTAGTCATAGTGTGTGTATGTTCATAATTACTGCGTCTGCGACAGGTGATTCAAAGGGCCTGGATTGCCTATTAGATCTGACCCAGATTCTGTGCCACCATAAAATGGCTTTATTATTATTTCCCACAACTGCTGGCAGACTGGGCCCTTTGATAAGGACCACACACACAAAGAAGTGTGCTCTGTTTGTGCACTGAGACTCGTGCCGGGAATATTACTAGGAATTAAGCTTTACAAGTTCCTGATATCCATTTAGATAAGTAATTCAAGGCTGATTTAGTCCTTGTAGGATAATAGGTTCGTTAAAATGTAAACGTCATGCTACCTTACCTAATTTCTCCGGTATCCTGCGCTAACCTTGACGCACAGTACAGATTACAGATAGAATGTCTGGGGGAATGTCCCAGACCAATCAGACAATTAGTTAGAAAGTAACTAGGTGATAGAAGTTACAAATACACTCTTTTTCTACAGCCCACTGTTAATCTTAATTAATCTGCCAAAGAAACTAGTTTGTTACTAAAATCTTATCTACTGGGGCACGTATCTCAAAAAAGGCCTATTGACGTCCATTGACTCATGTGTCATAGCTGATTACTGACACAAAGGAGGGATAGAGTAGTGTGTTTGTATCTGTGTGTTTTATCTTGTGTGAGGCTCTTACTTTGATGTAATCTTTGTGGGAATGTGTGCTTAATGATAGTAGCTGGGTTGCTCACTTCCTTTACTGTGAAATTCATATGAAATTTAAAAAACTGACCTGGCTTGTCCACTTTTACCACACAGACACACAGACAGACCGACAGACACACACACACACACACACACACACACACTGAAACACAGGCACGCACACAGAGACAGACACACTGAAACACACAAGCACACACAGAAGCACACAAGCACACACATACACGCACACACACACATACACACACACACACACACACCCACACATACACACACGCACACACACACATACAGTATGTGAACAATGCATAATAGTAATGAAGAATGTCACAGATACAGCCAAGTGCAGCATTGCAGGGAAACAAATGCTAAGCACATACGTAATTAAGTAAAGTAAATAAAGTGAAGCATAGTGGTAAGTGTGTCAGCAGACAGATAGCCTGAGGGAACAAGCTCTCCTTGAGCCTGCTGGTTTGGGAACCGAAACTTCTGTAATGCCCTATACAGAGTAGAAGGGGATGTAGGGGGTCTATGGGTATGGTCGGATGCATGCTTGACTGTGCTTGACTTATGCCTTTGCAGTGTTTGTGGGAAATGGTGGGCAGCTGTGTGATTTGTCAGGCACCCGCTGTACAGCTTCACCATCTGGTCCAAGGCACCTCGCGCACAGTTCCTCACACGGTTTCTGTTCTCTATCATGTAATGTGATTTAATTTATGTACCCCTTGCTCTTATCTTTGAATTCACTGCCTTATCCTGTTTTATCCTACTTTTCAATCCTTCAATTTTATAAATGGATTTTCCCCTTTCTGATCATTTCACACACACCAATTAAAATTGTATTATGAAGTATTAAGTTAGGGCTAGGGTATATTAGGGTATATTAATAAGTATTATTTTATTATCTATTCTTTTTTTGTATACTGTAATTTTTTGTACAGCACTTTGGTCAACTGCTGTTGTTTGTAAAGTGCTTTATAAATAAATGGACAGTTGGTGAGTTTGGTTATGTTGGCCCATTGGTAAAGCCTCATTGTAGGGCACAGGTGAGCTTTGTTAGAGCTCTGCAGGAAATAGTAGCACTCATTAATGTTTGAGGATCAAGTGAGACATTGATGTAGAAATCTGAAGCGCTCCCCTTTTCGGTCATCATTATTTTAAAAAAAAAATCTTTGTCCTTTGAAATAACAGTCATGCATTTTTTTATGTTTTACGTACTTAAACCAAACCAAGCTGTATCTGGACTTTAACACGAATAAGATGACGTCTTGATTTTGCAATATTTAGGATGTGGGAACTATGTTCTACAGAGTTGCAATTAATCAGTAAATGTCATGCTGGGAAGTGGGGTTTTTTTTTGTGACATGCTGAATGAGATTGGGTAAGCCCCACCCTGTAGGCCGCTGGGATTAGTTCCTCAGGCCTTCCACAGTACGCAGTACACAGTACAGCCCTCTCTGAACTCACCCCCTGCAGTGTGTCACACTGCTCTTCTAAAAAAATCCAAGATAGGAATTCCCAGCCAAGATGAACACAGCTCACAATGTCACCCATTACACGTGTTGTACAACACAGAAAATCCTATGGACATTTTAACAAATTATCAAATATGATTATCAACATAATCAAACAGGTCTTTTATATTCAAAACATCTTTTTTCTTTACTTTAATAGTCTTTTTGACAGTCTTTCTTTATTCTTTATTTCATGTCAAGTAGGTTTTCATTGTTGTTTCAGCCATATACACAGTACATAGTGAGACAAAATGACGTTTCACTGGGAACAACTGATGATACATGCAACTGTTTAAACACAGTATGGAAAAGACAGATACAAGTATACTGTACACACACTAAGAACCGCGCGCGCGCGCGCGCACACACACACACACACACACACACACACAGTGAATTGAATTTCATATGAATTTCACAGTAAAGGAAGTGAGCAACTACTTTGCAACTAAATGATGATGACCGCAAGCTGTGTTCTCAATGAATGGGAGGGGGGCAGCTCCAGAATGTGTTCCTTCATAGTCTCTTGTGACTACACAGGCGAGAGTTCAAGCTCTTTTGCTTCAAACACATTATGTGATCCACTTTTGACACATTAAATAATACATTTTTGTACAATTTTGTAGTTTCATTGTTTTGGGTAACTGGGTACAGACCATAGACTGTATATAAGACTTTCTCACAGACTGGATGCTGCCATTTTTGCCAACTCATTCTATGAATGTCAATGTAAATTATCTGGGGATTCAAATAATGAATAAAAAAAAAAAAAAATCACCCATCTTAAAGTCATTATGGACCCAAAAACTTCCAAAACACACTAAACCGTTTATTTTTTTTTACCAGGCTGTAAATACATATATTTTTTGTGTGGAAATTGACTTTTCAACATGGGAAGTTGCTCACTTCTGCAGCCAGTCCCCCATTGTGGACGTGTGGATAGTTTTGGCTTCATTGTTTAGCCTGGAACGCTTTCGTTTGGTCCAGACTTATGGGACAGATGGTGGTGGTGTGGAGGCTCCTAGCTGTCCGCTGTTTGACCTTTTCAGTGCAGTAGGCAAACTGGAGGGGTTCCAGGGAAGTGGGCAGATGGAATTTAAGATACAGAAAGCAATGTGATAGAATCTCTCAAAACACTCCGTAATAATATGGGTAAGTGAAACTTGCAGGAACTAATTCTGGGATGTACCAGTATTTCCACTTTAGTGTGTTCCTGAAGGCCTTTCCCTGCTCCACTGTGGACAGTTCAATGCCGGCCAGGTTAATATGTGATCATGTTATGTGTATTACTGTTAACCGTATCTAAAATTGTATGTCGGTGAGGGACAGCCCTTCAACAGATATTAAATTGATTGGAGCCAAACAATGTCACTTATCCACCCCCCATGCTTGTTTTGTGCATTTTATCTCACAGTAGCGTGGCTGCATGGGTTGTTTAGTACAATTTAGATTAGATTGTTTTGTGTGTGTGTGTGTGTGTGTGTGTGTGTGTGTGGTAAGTTGTGTGTTTCTGTTGGAGGAGGAGGAGTCTTCTTCTGGGAAACTGTCAAGATAATTGGTGTGGGAGTGAACTCAGATGGGTTCAGTTAGGAAATGCCTCCATCCACCACAGTGACATACACAAACACTCCACTCACATGTACACAAACACAGAGCTGAACGAAAACTGAACATAATGTCGCTTCCTTTGTCCTTCTAGCCGTTGCCCTTCCTTGTACATGGAGGAAACCATGATTGCCAGAGTTTAACCTTAAAGTCATGTGTACAGACGTCATGACTCTAGATGACTATTAGTGCTCTTACGCACGCCTGCACACACACACACACACACACATACACACACTTTTATCCACTTGTTGCTATTGTTAGATTTGTGAGTGCACAAAATCCCGAGAGGGGAAAAACTGGGCAGTGTTTTCTTTCAAGTTATTTAAAAAATGAACTGTATCAAAGTTGGCAAGGGAGTTGGCAAACTCATTACTCCTCAGGCTATTTACCTGTCAGTGTCAAAGCAAGAGTGCAGTTAAGGTTAGAATGCACACTAGTGCTGCCACCTACTGGGCATTTCATAGTCGCCATTAAGACTGAGTCGCATCAAAGCCTATACACATCCTGCCAGGATGATCCTGGATGGTCTCTGGTAACATCTACATGTAGTTGGCTAGGAACTTTCTTTGTTTTCATTTGGAAACTGAAGGATGCACTTGATTTTTGTAACCACTGTTGGTGAACCTATATAATATCCATGTTAAGTCTGAAGAGAAGAAATTCATACATTCAGACCACCAGATTTTGAATTTCGTGGGGTTCGCTGTGTACCATCATACAGCACATTGTGAATATAGTTCTGTGGTGTTTTGTTGTAATAACTGATTGCTGGTCCAGTAGTAATTCAGAATCAAATCTAGGGTAGGCCTATGCATGCTTTTTTCAATGGGTTACATCTGTCAATTTCAAACCAAGACTTACACCACAGGTCAAAATGGAACAGATGGAAAGCCAAAAACTAATGCTGCCATCTGCTGGGAAGTTCATGGTCTCTATTTCAGCACACAGTAGATACCAGAGTACTACAGGAATGACAATGTTGGCGCAGGAAATACCTCAAGAAATGCTGCAAGTCCATACAGCCAGTGTATAATTGAAAAAAACATGTTTAAAATGAAGATTGATGCTCATCGTACATCTCGTAATATATTTAGTAAGATAAATACATGAGATACATTTGGACTGACCACCAACCAAAGATGGGACTGTATTATTATATTTAGCTCATGCTTTTACCCAAAGCGACCTAGACTGAAATGGGTACCCAGAAAATTCACCTGGAGCAATGTGAGGTTAGGTGCCTTGCTCAAGGGCCCCTCAGCCATGATGACAGTGCATTAGTCGACTGGTTATTCACTCCCCCACCCACATTTTTTCCCTGCTAGTACAGGAATGGAACCTGCGACCCTTCGATCCCAAGGACAACTCTTAGGGAGGGATATCATTTCACTGAGATGCTCCGTACTTCATTTCCTGTGTATGAGGATCACACCTATCAAGCTGATTGCAGTAGTAGTGTGTCTATAATGTACAGCTGATCCTACAGCCCGGTGATCGTGTTTTAAGTTGGTTTAAGGCAGCACGTTTTACAGCTCATGTGCTTCATAGAGATCGAGACCTTGGGGCCCTGGGAACATTGGGGCCTTTATCATGCAAGTCTGTGCTCACCCCAATTCCAACTGTACCTAAATTCTATGTCAATCATTATGATAATTCATGTTTATAATAAAACACATTCCAAAGAAACACGTAAGCCATGCATGGATAGAGACACATAAATTGCATTTTACTGTAATTTCCGTTTTTATTTTTATTTTAGCACAAGTTACCACTGAAATAGTAGAAACTTTAAAATGACACAAAAAGAAAATAAATGGCACTATTCTAACAATTCAATGCTATATAAACATGACACTTTCACTCTTTATGAAATGGAGACAGTATACATTTTACACTGAAGTATATACATCCATGATAAATAAACAAATACTGCTTAATTTCTTTTTACTTTCTGACAGTCAGTGCACAAGAGGGAGTGCGGAAAGAGTTAGCAGCTAATGCTAACCCAGAGAAGAGCACTGACAAACAGCAGGCACTGGTTGCAGAGGAAAGGAGCTCGGAGGCCGAAACACGCTGCACTGGAGAAGTCGTCTTTACTGAGTCACGTACTGATGTTTGGAAGAGTGCAGCATGAGCGTGTAGCTTTCTGAGGGACCCAGCGAGAGCAGGTAGGCACATGGCGTGACTAGACTTGGATTGTTCAACCGACTACAATCTAGTAATGTCTACTCTAACTATGTGTTAAACTATATAATCGCAAACAAGGTCTCTACTGGGGTTGTTCTAGACATCATCCAGACACAAAGAGCTGAGACATCCAGGAACCCCCATCATCACAGATCGTTCTTTCTCTGAACCTGAACAAATTTCACTCTAACCAGTCCTCCTTACAAAACTGTTCAGTCTTTGTTCATTGTGCTCAAATGTGAGCATAATGCTTGCACAGAGGAACCATCTCAATAAAAAATATATGTAAAAAAAAATACACATTCAGCCAGTACATATCAAAGCTCACGATGAAAGATACCTATTTTCAAAAGCATATAGGGAAATTTTATGAAAGACTCCACTTTCTGTCAGACCTGCTGATTGTATAGTTTAACATAGGTGCTTCTGCTAGAGTGAAACAAGAAATGTTGGTTAAGTATGATAAAGCTGTTTTTTTAAGAGTTTCGCAGAGAAACAGAAAGGAGGAAAGACAAGCTTTCTCCCACTTCAACAGCCAGTTGGGAGCAGACTGAAGGACAGTCTGAAGGTAAGCAGGCAAGAGGCCCCACAACGACTGACAGTTTCCTGGATGGAACACACAACCAGCCAATGCAGAGCCATTCTCCTGCTGGCCCCTCCCACTCTAAAAGCTATCAACCAATCCCAGAGAAGGGGGAAGAGAAAAAAAACATGCCCTTGCAAGGTTCTCAGCCATGTCTCTCCTCCACCCATGAGCAGTTTGTCCCTGAACCTGTATGCTGGCCGGAGTGGCTAGTGCCTCTTCAAGGACGAGACCTTCTTCTTCCGAGCCGCCAGCATCTCGTAAAATGGATCTCTGCTGATGGCAGCTCTGCACACAAGCGAACACACACATGGAAATCAGGATGATCCTTCTTTTTACTATTACAAATTAAATAGCCAAACACACATGCTTAGACACATGCTTACTAGTTTTAAGTATTTTTTTACCCTTGTTATGGATAGGACCGTTTATTTGTATAGGACAGTGAACATAGCGACAGGAAGTAAGTGGGAGAGAGAGATTGGAAAAGGTTGGGAAAAAGAACGCAGGCTGGATTCAAACCTGCCCACTCATGGTCGGATGCTATAACCACTGTGGCCCTGCAGCCACGGACATGTGCTTACTTGATGCTGTTCATCCACTCGTCCTTCTCGTCTGCTGTCGGGGCGGAGATGCGGTAGAAGGTGTGGTTGCCCTCCACCACACGCCCATCGGCCTCAGTCTTACACGCCTTGATCACCTGATCCTTGTTGTCCGGGATGAACAGCTCAAAGCAGTTCTGCAGAACAAACATATTATATATATACATATATCATGCTGACATACATATATATATCCTCACACACACATTTTTGTTTTTTATAATGCTGACATATCTGTTGCAGTCCATGTGCCCACAGAAAAATGAGAATAATGTCAATATTATGGATATTGCTCTGTGCAGAGAATAATGACTGTGAGGATATTTCAGGAAAACGTGAGCGTGTGATCATGTTGGTAAAGAAAGCATGCCCATTACCGGCTTCTTGTCCTCCACTTCCCGGATGCTGAGGTTCTCCAGGGGGATGATGCCTCTCGGCTCTTTGTCCTAAAGAAGAACCAAATCCCATGATGCCTCAACAGATAAACACAAATGCATAGACGAAATGCACAGAGGAACACAAAATCTATCTGATTGACACATTTTAAAGCTACCGTTGGCAGGACTTTTTGCAGTACCTTGGCTTAACATTTTAACAAGACACACAAAATCCTGGGCCGTAAATCTATGTGATTGGCACATTTTAAGACTAAATATAACAAACTTTCACTTACGGTTGTGTACTCAAAGTAGTACAGACAATTGTCAGTGAGGATGAACCACCTCCGCTTCCATGTCTTCACTCGTCCTCCTGTGGAGGAGAATGGAGAGGGTGTGAGGGCCGGCATGAGGGCGCCAGAGGTGGCGAAAGGATCGGAAGCACGCTGTAGAGCCCCAGCACACACGCATGGCACAGCAGACAGGCAGACAGACGGACAGACAGACAGGATGCCAGTGTCCTTTCAGACCAGAGGAGAACACCTGGACCCCCACCCCCCCCACCCCCCACCACCACACAACTCCAGCACACTCACCCACAGCAGCAAAGAAGAGCCTGCATCTAAAATGTTTACTCATTTGCTTTAGTTTTCTATTACTTGCGCACAGCAATACCTCAGACAGTTCAATTTAACCTCTCAATCCTCATTAGTCATTCATACGTCTTTACAATAGATTACAATCCATCTACACTAAGAATGGTTTCACCATTAGCTATATAATCTAATAATTTTTTTTTTTGGCTTGAAGCAGGCGCTCTTTTGTACAACTCTGAACATGTACACAGTAACACATTTTAAATCCAACACCCCACAAGCTCCCTACACGATCCACGTGGCACGCATGTCCACAAGTTTCTGCACGGATCCCCCCTAACCGATGCTAATCCATGCCCTTAGCCTCAGGCCTTCTAATGAGATCATAGAGTAGACAAACTCAGAGACATCTTTGCTGAGAATCTAAATAACTATTCATTGCAGAGTGCAGGTATTTTCACATTATTCTTTGATATTTAAAGTGTGTGGGATTGTGATTAATCTTCAACAGAAGTTCCCTTATATTAATGTCTAGACTTAGGGAGAGTATACAGGAACAAGATGGATTCGCCAACTTGTATTAGCCAACATCTGAAGGTGGTTTTATGTGTAATTCTGTAAACATCTAGCAAAGTCCCCAATGATTGCTAAGCCCCATTAAGAGCTGTAAACATCATGACAGACAGGAAAGCTCAACATAGAGCAGCACATGAGATCAGGTGGTCAGAGCTGATTGGTTTTGGCTACGCCACAAAAGCTGATTGGCTCACTGGGCTGGAGATTATGATGACAGAACAGGCAGCCCTTCCAAAGATCTCCTGGTGTACAGACAGACAGACAGACAGACGCATCCCTCTGGAGATGTTTGGAGAGGGTTGGGGCAGGGGAGGGGAGGGGAGTGCTGGGTTGTGAGGAATTATTGGGCTAAGGGAAGGGGCTGATTAGATTTAGATTAGGGGTAGGTGTACTGCAAAACAAAGACAAGTGAAAACTAACATGTGACAAAAATCATCTGCTCTACCCACACTCCAGTCTTTTGGTGAGAGACACAGCATCTGGGTGTACTTCAGGTTTGTGACACAAGCACAGGCAACATTCACAATCTCTTCTCAGGTACATGCCCCCCAAAACACCCTGAATACACCAGCACCCCCACCTCATTTAAGCATGAAGAGAAGCAGCCTGATTGGATGCAGAGTTCCAGGTCAGCCAATAGAATGTCAAGACTCCTGAACTTCAAAGTACTGAGGCACAGTGTCAAATTAGGGGTAAATATTCCACTTCATTGTGTTTTTGGCATCAGAAAATGTCCAGCATAAACTTTATTTTTTATTTTTTAGAAGCAATAGGTTTTTTATGTTGTTGTAAAAACTTTGTTAATTATATCAAAATTAAAGACACCAACTACCAATATGTTTTGACTGTTGATTGTTCATGATATGGTGGGTTTAATTGAGGTACCGGTAACTGGTTGTGGCACAGTATGCCATTCCAAAAAAATGTCACAAAGCCAATGACCTACATGTGGTTTGAATGTGGCATAGAACACATGGTTTGGAAGTGCAGCTCACAAGTTGAATGTTAAAAGCTGCTGGCCAGTTCGTTATGTGACTGTGTGCCTTTTTCAACCAATCAGAGAGTCATGTGACATGAGTCTGGTGGCGCTACCAGTAAATGGGTGCGGCCTTTGCTGGCAGCGGTCAGACAGTCTAAAGAGCTGAGGGGAACAATGCAGTGGACAGAATGAGACCAGGAAACACCCACAGCAAACAGACCAATCACACCAAGCCCCCCCCCCTCCCGATCACCTGGTAACCACAGAAAGAAAGAGAGGAAACGCAGACAAAACCACCTGCTTCATGAGACCAAATAAAGACAAAACTCAAAACAGAAAACTGTAAACAAACAATGAAAAAAAAAAACAATAAACAGTGACGATCCCCTCACCACTCTAATGTTGTAGAGAGAGAGGGAGGGAGCTTGAGAGAGAGACTGACAAACAGACAGACAGAAACAGAAGAAAGCATGGCGGACCAACAGCAAGAGACTCAGTTTTTGGTGAGCAGGTTTACATACCTCCTGAAGAAAGACAACAGCCAAAAATCATGGGAACAAACAAACGAGGAAGAAAAGAAAAACAATTTTTTTTAAATTAAAGGGGTAAGAAAAAATCACATCACCATGCAGTCTCTGCGCACACGGCGCAGCTCCGATGATTCTCAGGCAGGAACTCTTACACTCGAGGATGATTTTATAAAAATTCAAATCACAGTCGATCAAAACAGAACAAAATCTCTCACATTTACATGGCATTCTTTATTCAAGTCATTTGTGTCCACTAGGGGACACTGCTGTTTAGGAGAGAGGAGAAACAGTAGACTGATTTAGTTCGTGGGGTCAGTGTAGATGGGTCAGACAGAGACTGGTCATTGTTTTTGTGACACGCGACTCTGCTCAGACAAGTGACAAGTGTTTTTTAGGGCACATATGTTTATGAATGTCACTGCATGGGTTGACGCATGTCATCCACAAGTAGGTCTATGTGTGAGGCTCTCTGATGTATTTATGAATGAGTAGAGCATGTAAATAATTCATAGCTCCCCACTTGTCCAGCTGGTAACAAGGCCACATGTATAATTTAATAGCGGGGGTGGAGAGGTGCATTATGGGATTCCTCTGCATACACTAAAACCTCAACACTACAGATGGCGGTGAAGGTGGGTGGCTCATTAAACGCTACAGACCTCCTACACTCTTAATGTGTGTGTGTCTGTGTGTACATATATGTGTATGTGTAGGGGTGTGTGTGTGTGTGTGTGTGTGTGTGTGCGTGGTGTGTACATGTGTGTCTGAGACAGACTGAGTGCTCTCATGTGTGTTTTCTCACCCAGTTTGAGCAGCCAGCCCTCACGGTCTGGATTGAAGAAAGTGTGTGTGAGGTCATTGCCATCATCCTCTGGGATTTTGAAGGGCTCGTTCTTGATGCTCTCATAGAGATTCTGTAAGTTGAACAGATGGCTGGTCAGCACCATGAACATTCATAAACCTTTTTTTTTTGAACAGACAGACAATAAACAATAAATGAAATCTATGTAGTTTTGTGGTTACCACTACATTTACGTGTTTCACGTGACAAACATTTACGCGTTTTTGACACAATGCAGAAGTGGTAAGATAAACAGTAGGAGAGAGACAGTAAGATGGGACAGTAAGAAAGACAAACAGTGAGAGGGAAAGACAGTTGGAGAGAAAGTAAAGGAGACGGTAAAGAGAGACAGGCAGTGAGACAGTAAAGAGAGACCATGAGAGAGAAAGACAGTGAGGACGACAGTGAGAGATAAACCGTAATAGACCGTAACAGACCGTGAGAGAAATGGAAAGAGAAACATACAGACAATACAATGAGAGAGAGAGAGAGAGACCGTAAGAGACACACAGACAGTAATGAGGAGCACAGACCCTGAGCAGGTCCTCGGGCAGGTCTCCCCCGTCGTTGATGCCTCTGTTCATGGAGATGAACCTCTCCACCGTGGGCTTGTCCTTCACGTTGGGGTTGTGCAGACTGGTGTTCAGCATGATGATGGCGAAGGACAGGATGTAGCACGTGTCTGCAGCACACACACGCAAAACACAAAACACATGGATGGGAAGGACGCTTAAAGGGGATTTCTCAACAAAGGGAATACAAGTAGACAAGTAGATATTAAAATGGGATGTGTATTTGTGTTATAAGTATACATCATTAGATATTAAAATGGAATGTGTATTTGTGTTATAACTATACATACGTAGATATTAAAATGGGAGGTGTATTTGTGTTTAAAGTACATATAAGTAGATGTAGTAGGAGTGTGTGTGTGTGTGCTGTGTGGAGGGGAGTGTTACCTGTGCTCTGGAAGACTCCAGGGTTACACTGGCAGTAGCGCTGTGCAAATGCTTCCATCATACGGTCAATCTTCTGAGCCTCGCCGGGAAGCCTGAAACTCCACAGAAATTGCCTGCACACATACACACACAATTACATTTCATATAAAATTGACATGCGTGGTGTCTGTTTCCTTCTCTATTTTTCATTGGTTTAAATGCATTTGAGGTGGTGTATGTGCATTTATATGACAATGTGCGTGTGTGTTGATATGGTGTATGTTGATGTATTGATGTGCTGTATGCATATGTATGTGCTTGTGTGTATGTTGACGTGGTGAATGTGTGTGTGTGTGTGTGTGTGTGTGTGTGTGTGTGTGTGTGTGTGTGTGTGTGTGTGTGTGTGTGTGTGTGTGTGTGTGTGTGTGTGCGTGAATTACCTGAGTGCCTGCACCAGGTTGAGGTCAGTGAACTCGTGCAGCTCTACAAATGCGTGCAACACCTGAATGTTGAAGTCATCCCTGCAACGCAAACACCCACAAACAGTGTTTGAAGTAGAAGAAAAAAAAGAACATACACAGACACAAACTAACTGATTTCTGAGTAACAAACGCCTCCCCCAGAGGATTGTGGGATACAACTTCTGGGCTCTGTTTACAAGAAGACCCGCCCTCATTTCCTGATTCAACGTCACACACTCAGCAGTGTGGCAAGAGATACTCATCATTCTTCTACAAGGCCTGGTCTTTCTGTCTGACACTCACACACACACTTTCACATGTAGAGACAGGCACTCACACCCCCTGGCGAAAAACACTCACTGCTGAGTCAAAGGGAGTTGGCTACAACGAGACACAAACACCCGAACACATACTCCACTGCCACTTATTCTCAGCATGCTGCCTTTCTCAAACTACTAATGGTAGCGCATTTCTCCTGATAAAAATGTGCAAATACTCTAACTCACTTTCTCCTTCTTCTCCTACACTCTCTCTCTCACACCCACACACACACCCACCCACATATACACACACACACACACACACACACACACACACACACACACACACACACACGAGGAAGCAGAGTCTAATGCAACGGCTATGTGTGAGCCAACATTCCACAGATATTAAATGTTGAATTAGATTATTGAGATAAAAGGTAAATGAAAGACAGATGGACGAAAGGAAAACCTGATCGTTTTCCCCGAACAGAAACATAATCCCCCTTTTCCTTTTTTTCAGAGGAAATACAATCCCACTTGTATACAAAGGGCTGAAAAGCAAGACTGTGAAGCAGGAAAGACCAGTAAAAACATCCCAAGATGAAAGGCTAAAAGGCTGGTACATTCACATTGCAAACAGGAGTCCATACACTTTCACATCATTAATTTTCTTGCACGCATGCACACACGCACGCAGATGCAGGTTGTGAAAACTTCATTCAAATTTAGTCATGTCCACTGCATGATTGATGGTGCAAAACAAGCATACAATTCCTAAGTGCATTAATATGGACCAGCAATTCAACTTTTCTTTTGAGATCTACTTTGAAGTTAGCCAATTCCTAGAAGGTCGATGCCCACCTCATCAGCCAGTCAGAAAAGAGAATTCCATTGTCAAGGTAGAGAAGTCTTTTTGGAAGACATTTCATGTTTATTGCATTTCATGTAGGCCTCACCATTTCGGACACATTTTCAATGTTTCAGTTCTCCTGTGATTCAAAACACCATATTCATACATGCAAACGCATGTTTACACACTGACACATTCCCCTAAAACAACAGCAGCAAGCTGGGATTTACTGACCTTTCCCCAAGGTAGTCTCCGATGGCCGTCTTGTTAAGCCCCTCCCCCTTGTACAGGAACTGGGCGATGTCATCGCTTGTGTTCTTCAGAAGCTCATTCTCAATCAGAAATTGGATGCCCTACAGAGAGTCAGACACACACACACACACACACACACACAATGTGTGAACATGACTTATACAGTATTGACTGCCAGAGTGATTTCTGCCCAACAGGGGACTTACCACCTCTTCTCAGTAACAGCACACACTGTACTATTCAAAAGCACATTGACATTTTTCTCTCCTCTACAAACTCCTCTACCTTCTTGGGGTCCATGTTGAACTTCTTGCGGCCCATGGCCACCTGTTTGTTCCTCTGCATGTTCTTCCTGTGGGGGGAGGAGGAGTACAGCGATCAGATAAATGTAAAGGTGCAGCCATTATCAGAACCCCCCTCCCCCCATCTCTCTCTCACTCACACACACTCACACACACACACTCACACACACTCACTCACTCACACACACTCACACTAGTACCCAAGTATGCCCTTGTTTTCTTTAACCTGTGTATGTACACACACACACACTCACTCACGCACAAACACATTACATTTAGCAAACGCTTTTATCCAAAGGCACTTACAAAAACACACACATCTGTAGTGCTATATCAATAATGCATGCTGAAAATAATATAATGGAAGTGTTGATGAGACAGGAAGCAGGGCATGGGCAACTCACCTCTCCTCTGTGGAGCCCAGGTTCTCTATCTCGCTGGTCACCTCAGCTATCTCATCCTTCAGCCTCTGCACAGCAACAACAGTCAGACAGGGAGATGTCAGCATACTCTCAAAAATTAAGATAGAGACTTGCACTTAACCACAGTTTTACAACTTGTTTGTACCTTCTCCAGAACTGAAGAGGTATACATCAGTACCTTAAGGTCCAAATCTTAGCCTTTGGGGGTACATTAGTGCATTAATTGTACCGTAATATACAGATTGGTACCCCTACTGTCACATTATTTCTGAGAGTGCAATAGAGACAAGCAGCAAACCATGTCACCCACCAAGACACACGTATGTACATACACATATATAACACATCAACAACATTCAGAAACACTTGCAGAACTCTGCACTTTCTACCCACCCAGATCCTTTGAAAAAGAGACAGGAAGATAAAGACAAAGTGTGTGATTGTGTGTGTGTGTGTACACATACACAAGTGTATACGAGCGAGAGAAGGGAAGCGAGATCCATATCTCCAAATCTCTTTTTCTCAGGCAATAACTATCCCAGGCAAGCTTGACACTAACAACCCAAATGTGAATGGATTTCCCAGAATGCACCTCTGGCCCAGCTGTAACAGCATTAAGGGGGGAGAGGGCAGACAACCTTTGGGAGGGGCCCACAGACAGGCTGATCGCATTAGCCTCCTCTCCTGTCTGTTTGGAGCCTGGACGGCAGACACACTCCAATGCCTCATGTTTGAACTCACAAAAACACGCACACACACATGAACACACACATACACACACACACACACATGCACACACACACACACACACACACACACACGCGCCTCAGTCCTGGCCATGCATCCCTGCCCTCACACTTTCCCCTTATCTTCCACTTTCATCTCTAAACAGATCAAAAGAGCCTTCCAGCCTGAAAATCCATCTCTGCAATATCCAATTCCAGTGTCCAAAACCAATATCCAACTCCCAGCCTAAGCAGACTACACGTTTTTCTTCAAGATAAAGACAAACCTGACATCCAACATAAACAGAAACTACACCAAAGAAACTAATTGTACCAACATTTCTGTCTGAAAAGAGGTTTTTTTTATGGATAGTGCAGACCATCTCCCAAATATCAAAAAAGGGCACATTAGTTTTGCAGATCTGAGGCGCGTTGATTCCATCTGAATGATAATCACCAACCAGCGAATGAGGTGCATTCCACTATCATGAGCCGTCACGAGCATATTGTGTTGCAATGAGTGTGCAGCTCGCAACACATCAGGGTTATGAAAACCCAGACAGACATTCTTACGCTGTCTAGTGTTTCAAAGTGTTTCAAAGCAAATTCTATCTCCTTCACTGTAGTCTGTGAAACTACAAATCAGCCCTCCTGTTGCAAGCTAAAACAAAAGCCACTATCGCGATCGCCACAAAACCCCTGGAGATAAGCATTTTCTTGGGGCCAGGCAGACTCAGGAGGAGGGCTCCTCCGGCTAGCCGACAGACGACGAGTCGACGGGGGGGGTGGTGGTGGGTTGGTGGCCTGGTGGCGTGGGAGGGGCGGGGGGTGACTCTCTCTCTCCATCCAAAGAAGCTGAGTTTGCTCTCCCTCTTCCTGTCACTTCCCTCTCATTGTGGTGGCCATGGTGCTCGGGCCTCGGGGAAAAAGAAAACATCTGCGTCTCTCGCGGGGCCTCGGCGGCCATCTCCGCAATCACAACACATTCCTGGCATGTTTGTCTGAGCAAACAAGGATGGAAGGCAGGCAGGCCTGGCGCAGGAAGACCTTGACATGCTGAGGAATGGTGTGTGTGCGTGTGTGTGTGTGTGTGTGTGCCTGAGTGTGTGCCTGTGTGTGTTTGTGTTAGGGGTGGGTGGGTGGTGGGGGGGTTATGGGGGTGTAGCAGGAGTAGTTCAGGAAAATAGAAGGGGGTGGGAGGGATTTGGGAAAAGGAGGGCTTTTTAAAGAACTAATGGGACACATCCATCGTCTGGGGTTGTCTTAAATGCGAGACATACAAACAACAGCTGAGACAAAAAATTCCTCAGCAAAGTGACAAATCAATCAAGGGAGAGAAATGGAAATGAGAGGGAATTTACAGTAAAATCTGAAGAAAATACCCAAAAGTTTTAGAGGGTAATGGACACTGGCCTTAGCTCTGTGGTTCAGTGAGAGTAAAATCTGAAGAAAATACCCGAGAGTTTACTTTAGACTTTAAACTTTAGAGGGTTTAGAGGGTCTGTGGTTTATGACCAACATGACCTGAATTGACCATCAAATGCAGAAGTAAAAAATCACACCAGTCACGGTGCAGTGAGTCCCTCATGGAATAGTCACTCACCCACACATATACACACACACACACCTCTTCCGGTAGTTTACGATAAGGCTGTCAGTTTACTGTACACACACTCAGATTTGAGACGGGCGGACAGCCATGGCCATCAAATATAGATAAACTTCTCCTCAGCTCATCAGTGGACAAACCAGTACATGACGTCAGCCACACCCACACACACACACACACACACAAACACAGTCACACACTCTCATGGGACTTGGCAGCCACATTACATCACACACGAGATAAGACATGCAGGTGTGTGTGTGTGTGTGTGTGTGTGTGTGTGTGTGTGTGTGTGTGTGTGTATGTGTGTGTATATGGGTGTGTGCGTGTGCAAGTGCGCCTGCGTGTGCGAAACTGTATGTGCCTTTGTGCGTGGGGGCTGTACGTGTGTTTCAGAGAACCTGTCCCTTGAGTTTTAGATAATCAGATATGTCTTCATCTGTGTCACACGGACATTGCCATCAGAGTCCTTTTTGTGGTAAATATGCTAGCCGTTGCTAGCCTGAGCATTATCCATTAGCATAAGTAACATGTTAAGTTACTTGCCCATATACACATCGCCAAACTGTAAAGCACTTTGAGCTGCATCTTGTATGTAAGAACTGTGCTATACAAGTAAAGGTTATTATTATTATTATTATTATTATTAAAGTTTGGGCGAGGGGACAGCAGTCTGAGCCTGTACCTGTATGTCATCCAGCAACTCCTGCTTGCGGCGACGGATGTTCTCCAGCTCCTGCTGCTCCTCCGGAGTAAGATCATCCGGCACTGGAGAGAGAGAGAGATGGAGAGAGAGATGGAGAGAGAGAGAGATGAAGGAGAGAAAGAAAGATGGAGCAGACAAAGAGAGAGAGATGAAGGAGAGAGAGAGAGAGGAAACAGAGAAAGATGGAGGAGACAAAGACAGAGAGTTGGAGGGGAGAAAGAGAGAGATGGAGGAGAGAGAGAGAGAGATTGAGGAGACAAAGAGAGAGATGGAGAAGAGAGAGAGAGAAAGAGAGATAGAGGAGACAGAGACAGAGCGATAGAGGACAGAGAGAGAGATGGAGGATACAGAGGGAGAGAGATGAAGGAGACACAGACAAAGACATCAGAAACATGGCAGAGCAAGAATATAGCACTTACACTCAGTACACTCAGACTGTGAGCATGATTCACTATGTGTGTAGTAAACAACACTACTCACACACATGGACAACTAAGTGAAACAGAGCCCCCTATTTTTCAGCATCTCAAGGAAAACTGTTAATAAAAACATTGTGACATGTTCGGATGTTATGTATACACACACCAATACACACGCACAACACACACGCACACACACACACACACACACATGAATGCCATTCAGCAGGGGAATGGACATAAACTATTCAAGGACCTACATACATAATGGCTCAGTTGTATTATTAAGCTCATGTTCTTCTGCCAATGTAGGGAAAATTCTTGAAGACTAGACACTTTGTTATTGACTAATTGTATTTAATTTAACAGGGACAGTGTACAAACGGACATTAACCTTCTGGAAACATGGTTCTTTCCACCTGTAGTCCCTGGGCAGGTAGGGGACTGCTGATTGGCTGATTTGTGGTAAGGCCTCTGAAGAACACTTGTGTGTATTGAGTTGCAGCCTGGGAAGAGCACTGATGTGTACAGCTGGTTCTTAATAGTGTGTGTGCACTATAGTGTATCTGTCTCGTCTATACTGTGTTCCAACAGCTGCCTGCATCACCAGTTGTTCCCAGTGAAATTTTGTTTCGTCTCACTATGTACCGTGTATATGGCTAAAACGACAATAAAAATCTACTTGACTATTGTGGTGTTGTGCACTTTAAAAGTTGTGCAGCCTATAGCTGCTGCTCTCCATTATCACACTACATCCATGCCTACAGCCATCTCACTCTTATTTTTAGTGTGAGGGGACTGAACATAGTCAACACACAGCACACACACTTTGTCCTGCTCTTGTCTACATTCCAGTAGAGCTGCTCAATTAATCACATTTTAAATTGTGGTTACAATTACTGCTTCGCAACAATCTCAAAAATGACAATCAGACTCAAACAACTATTTTGTCACATTCCATTTTGCAAGTAGGCTTTTTATTTGGGCTGTTCACTGGATTACACACCTTACGAAGGAAAATTCAATGGTGGGAAATATCGGCAATTCTCAATTAAAAAGCTATTTCAGGGTTAAATAAATACAGCATGTTTTCAACTTTAACAAATAATCATGATGAATAATTGAAATTTCGATGTTCATTTTTTTTCCCTTAATTGAGCAGCCACACACTCAGCCCAATGCTCTCATGACTATTTAATTTCTACCAGTGTGTCTGTGTGTTTTCTTTTGTGGTGTGGGTCTGTCCACTTGTGTCTTTTCAGTGAAACAGCAAGCCACAGTTGGCACGAAGGGAAAAGATGGGGATTTCCTACAAACCAAATGACAACACTTAGTATTTCAAAAATACCTACTTCTAAGAAAAAGCATATGGGGAGGCTTCAAATAACAACAAAACATGGCCTTTCTGCCGAACTTCGACATAATCGGATGATTGATACCGCCATGACGTGCAGAGAGGCTGCAAATGAGCACATGCACAACCACAAACAGGTAGAGAGAGTGGAAGTGCGAGAGAGAGAGAGAGAGAGAGAGAGAGACAGAGAGAGAGAGAGAGAGAGAGAGAGAGAGCGAGACAGAGCGAGAGAGACAGAGCAAGAGAGACAGAGCAAGAGAGACAGAGCAAGAGAGAGAGAGAGAAAGAGAGTGAGAATTTACCTATCTACATCTACCTATGAATCATATCATGTCATCTGTATGGGACGATACAAGACTCACTTAGAGAAACTTTGGTGCTATTTTTACCTCAGCTCAGTGCATTAATCAACAGAGCCAGGGTGTGATTTTCTTGGAGGTGTGCTAGAAACCTATACCTTTGCTTCGGTAAACTAGAAGTCTGCTGAACAAATAACAAACAGCCTAAATACAGTACATCACTGCAGTACGCAAGTTCCCAAGACGTACAAGAAACCGAGAAACAGAATGAGGCTGAAGTGGGTGTGCAGACTTCAGATTTCCATCAGAGGAAGAGCTTTAGCATGTTTTTGTGTGTGTGTGTGTGTGTGTGTGTTTGATCAGAACTGTTTGAAGGAGAAACAGAGACCCTAGCTAAGCTCCTCAAGCCCACCACCCCCCTCCACACACACACACACACACACACACCCCTCTCCATCTGATCTTCCTCTCCCCATAATAATCTGACGCTTGGGCTAACTGCGAGCTCAAACACCTCCTACAATCTCCCGTCTCACACTGTGTACACACACACACACAGACACACACACACACACACACACATCTTCATTCTGTTGCTCAGGCCAAAAACACCCCCTCACCACAATCTCAGCCCATCTCTTTCTCCCTGTGCCTTTCTTTTTCCTCACTTTTTTTCCTCATCTTTTTGCTCTCTCTCTCTTTCTTTCTCTCACTCTCACACACACACACACACACACAGACACAGACACACACACACACACACACACACACACACACACACACACACACACACACACACACACAGTGGGCGTTGTGTATAATGCAGCATTGATAAACGGGCTCTCCAAGTGCACAGAGTGCTGTTTCTTTGACAGAAAAGCCCCACTGGTCCAGCACTCAACCTGGGTCACCCATGGTCCAGTGTGCAACACCAGTGTGCATTTTACTGACAGACCCAGGCTGTACCCTTCCACTCTAGAAACATCAAGGGACCTCTGGTTGACGTGGGCAATACCGATTTGACCTCTGGTGGTGGTGGTGGTGGTGGGTAGCATGACTACCATTTGCCTTTTTTCAATATCCCACAACATCACAACGATGACACCTAAAGGCTTGCTGGTGGACACTTCTGATTTTGCATTTATGTACCCATTTAGTGACAGTCTGGCTAGGCCCTCTTTCACTTCCTCATCCACACAAGTCACCCCCCCCCCCCCCAAACACACACACACACACACACACATAATGTTTAAGCTCACACACACAGTTCACCAACACCCACACTACAGTAAACACTTCTCAGCTCACACATACTGTCAGTCAAACCCTGAGACCATAATTGCCCTTTCACACAGGCACACTAACAGAGCTACAGGAAACCGTCCCCAGAGACACACAACACGAGGTGCCATCTCGGCATGGCCACATGGAGCAATGCACGTTGGGTAATTTCACCCCAGACAAGGATCCCCAGTGATCCTATCCTATAACCACCTACTGAACCCTGTCTGTCCACAGAAACTTTCAAATCATCCATTAGACGAATTAAGTCGAATTCGAGTCATCACCCTGACACAGTTCTACAAATATATTCTCTCTCTGTCAAATTCACACATGCATATGCACACAGACACCCTGATACATTACCTAACAAAACAATAGGCTAGTTATTTTCCCCACGTTGCAAAAGCTACTAAGACACCTCACAAAACAACATATACAATAAGTTACACATACTTCTTCCATGTAACTCCACACATACATATGTGAATATACACAATGCATCTCAATACATCGCCTAATTTACAATCATCCATGCCAACACATAAACACAGTCTGACCTGAGTGTGAGACGCCCGGGCTTGCTCTAGCCTCTGGCCCCTCTGTCTACTATCCAGAGCGAATGTTAAAGACTGTGGTGCACATGTTCGAAGGAAAGCTGGGTGAGGCGGGAGAGAAAGAGGCACAGAGGCAGAGGGGCTGCTTCCAAGCCCTGCTCCAGTCCATCCGTCTAGCATTCTACATTCTCTCTCATTCCATCCCACACACACAGGCACACACGTTTTCCCCTCCTCCCTCTGCCAAACTGCCTCTCTCTCCATTTCTCTCTCTCTCTCTCTCTCCCCATCTGATCCTTCCTCAGGCACCACCCCGTGGTCAGCCCTGCTTCCTTTTGCTGCTGCCACACACACACACACACACACACACACACACACTAGCAGATTTCAGAGCTTGGTCACACATTTATTTCAGTTAGAATTATGTAAGGAAGCATGACTGCTTTTTAAGGTAGCTGATTAGAAACGTATCCAATATCTTAAAGCCAACCTCATTTATTCTAATCTATATAACAAGAGCATGCTGCAATACATGTATGAGAAGGTACACACAAAAAAAACTTAAAAATACTAAGCCAACAGCAGGCATCATCCACAAACATCCTTCATGAGGTTTCTCCTATGTGCAGTCAGACAAATTATGAGGTATGTCTGCAGGTGAACTCTACTGTCTGACTCAACTGTCTGGCACAGTCAAACACTACTGTCAACCACACTTCACAAGCTAAAATGTAACAAAGTAAAACAAAAGCAGCTACATCTTTTATAGACTCTCCAAGACTTCAATATTGTGAAGTCCAGGTTGTCTTCATACAGCCAATATGCCAAGGCTGTGCTACCTATTTTGACATGGTCACCACAATAAACGCCGTCCATGTTCGCCCGGTTCAGCTGAGTAACACAGTGAGCCACCTGTCTGACTCATGGCACACCAATGTGGCCAATACGGAGTTCTCGCAGCACACCTGCATAGTATTTTTTTTATGGTGAATTACCATCGCACGTAGTACATCATACAACTTGTGTGTTAGTTAAAAAACACAGCGTCCAAATGTTTAAGCATAGATTAAATGCTTCACGATTAAAATTGGAGAAACATTAACACATTTTGGGTACATTACATTAAATGTTTTAACTTTTTAATATGGACATATATGGACATTTATCCAATCCACTAGAAGCAGTCGATTTAATATGATTTGAAGTCCGTTGAGCTAAATTCCCAGAGGCCCACGTTAAAGCAGAGATCACTAGTTAGTTAATTTGTTGCGAGGTTTAAACTTAGAAATGCGCTTACTAGACAGTTTTTGGTTTCCGGTATATCTTCATCGTACAAGCCCGCTGACAGCTAGAAGTCTATGGCAGTCAAAGGAAGAAGAAAGGTAGACTACTATTAAATAACTTACCAACTCCGTCCTCTGACTTCAGCACCATTTTGTAACCTATGGTACTTTTTGGTTTTCCCACACAGTCAAGACTCAGATATTAAATGCTGAGACGAAGTAACAATGTGAAGTCGCGCGTAGATTTTTTGTTGTTTGGTTTGATTAGAGCTGTTCACCCTTCACACACGAAAAAACAACGTTTTTTGCAAAATAGCTTTAGCTTTGCTACACACTACCGGATGAGCCTCGAGAGGAAACGAACAGGGAGTGGTTTTGAGTGCCCAGAGCTTTACGAACCAATCCTGTTCGTGCTGTGCAAGGGTGTTACAGAATGACGTGCTTGCTCAATGTAAGCTGCGTAACGTGAGCTGTAATTCCGGGAGCTCAATGACCGGGGATCAGTTTCACCACAGGGACTCAGATCCACACCCTGGTTACACCCGGGCGGTTTAGACGACTGCAAATACACTGTGGGGTTATCCTAAAATGGGGTCTAAAATGGCTATAATTCAAATACTCTTGAGAGAACATAGCGCTGTCTTGCTGCTGGGTTCCAGGGTTGTGCGCAACTGCATAGGCATAACTTCTTTAAACTCCTTAGTTTGGGAAGTAAAAAAGTCCACTAAAGCTATATTTTAATTATTAATTAATACTTATTAATTATTATCCATATAATAAGTTCCACTATGTGGCCATATTTTATGTTTGTTGTGGTACTTTATAACATTTGTCCACAATGGTTACCCAAAGGGGCAACGCTCCTGAGAGCACAGTAGTTGTGTCTGGGGATAGAACGGCCTAGGTGGAGTGATTTGAAAATAAAAATGCACAGAGCACATTGGTGAATATCTTCACGTGTTACTTGACTGACGGGAAGCAGATGTTAACCAGAATTAAGCTGCACTGTGATTCCAGAGTTGTTGGAGGAACATGTGTGTGCGTGTGGGCTGAACATGTATGCAGTCAGGAACATGTGCCTGCCTGCGTTCCGATACAGTAGTAGCTCAGGAATGTGGCCAAAGCTGCTAATAAGATAGGACTGGCAGCATTTCACATACATTTGTAGTCTTATTAAACTCACATGAAATATTAACTACAATAGCCACTATGGCATTGTGTACACTCACAACACTCCAAGAACACTTTGGTTAGTGTGACTGGGCACAAGCTGACTCTTAGTATCTGGGAACTGTGGGTATGAACAAACTGATCATGGTCACAACAGTTTTTTTGGAAGAAGAGACATTTCAGAACAAAGAGTACATGATTCAGATCAACTGGGTGGTATTAACAAATTGTATGATCCTTCTGCAAGAATCCTACATGCAAACATCAAATGGCCTCCCTACGCGATAGTGAATGATGGGAAGCTTTGTGCCCACTAGACGTCAGGCCAGTTCATCTGTGTCTAATAACTGACGTAAATCCGATTCCTGGCTGTGATGTAAATTTGATGGCTATTCAAACGATTATGGAAATATCATGCAGCGTGCATCAGGCAGGGCTCTAATGACGGCATCTGAGAAGGGATTTAAAGGCCAGGGCTCTTCAACTCTCTGACTGCGCCCCCTCTTCCCCTCTTCTCTCTGCCCTCCCTCTGTACCCCCCAATCCCCATCCCCCTCCTATGGCCTCCGCTCTCACCTCTTCCCCTTTGGTTCTCCCCATGAAACAGTCTCTTGTTGGCAGAATCAATGTAATTCCTGAGGGCGCCCACGCTGTCAGTACCCACAATACCCTTTTGTCACTGCAGTGTGTGTGTGTGTGCGCGCGCGCATGTGAGTGACCTAGAATGTGTGTTAGTAGGCCTATGTCTGAGTATATGTGTGTGACTTTACAACTTGAGGATGTATCTATGCAACATAGTAACATAGTAAGCTTAGAATTCATGAAGCTTCCAGTATGAGTAATTTTTGAGCCACAATCTCTATTACTACGCATTTTTGTGTATCCCAAAACTTGGCCAATTCTCATTGAACATGCTAACATACATCACTGATGTTTTTGATGGACCAGTTACACAAACTGCTAAGTTTATATCTAGATTTACTTGCCACTGAAATCCTGTGCCACATGTTTATGAAGATTTAGAATGGTTAGAGTGCCCACTACTGGCTATTGGTATAGTGACACAATGCAACATGAGTTCAAGGCCTTTTTTAACCCATCAGATGAGTCCTCAAATGCTTATTTTACTGCTCATAATGTGTATTATTCATTTTGCAGTGTTATGTAAGGAATAATGTTCTGCAAGTCAGGCATTATTGTTAAATTAGCCCCGACAGAGTGATGCAGGACCCCAATGCAAAGCGCCCCATTTATTTAACAAAGCTATCTATTAAAAACATCAATAACATGACAACAAAACATTGATAAAGTCGCAACGATAAAAAGATAATGATTCAATGATACAGTGATACAGAAGAACTGAAGCCAATTTGAACTTTCATGACAACATTCTACAGATCAGCCAGCCTACAGACAAAGATTCTAGATTCCTATAAACTCCTTCAACCATTGCCACTCCTTCAACCATTCAACACTCTCCACTACAGGTCAGCTGACGCTGCTTAGCAGCTGAATTTGTTGTGGTCTTGAAAAGCTAACTGACTACTTGCAGAGATTTATGAAAGACATGAATCATAGGCAAAAAAATACACTGTCCTTCACAGCAGTCTGTTATACATAGCAACAGTCTGTTATTCATGAATATCAGACCTGCAAACGATTGGATAGCCTATTCAGTTCAATGGACCTTTTGCAACACTACCAAGCTTTGTGATAACAAAAAATATGCCTCTGTTCTCAAAAGCAAAGTGCCTCTCATGTGGTACAAGTCTGTTTAGCCTCAACTGGCGTAAACACAATGTCATTGGTCGGCTCACTCACTCTCTCCTAAATGGTCATGAAAGCACGATACCCCCATACTACAAGGCTAAAAATAAGGAAAAAGATTAATTTGAATTAAAAATGTTTTAACCATATGGGCAAACTTTTTATTGTGTTTTCTTAATAGTAAAGAGTAGAAAAGTAGTGGTAAATCTAGTGATGGGAACCCTGGATTCAGAGAGTATAAAGATGTGGGTCTGCACACTGCCTCGTTTGCTCCAAAAGTTAAATTTTATTATTTAAAATGCAACGTTTCGATCCTTGTGGATCTTCATCAGGCAAGATGCCTGATGAAGATCCACAAGGATCGAAACGTTGCATTTTAAATAATAAAATTTAACTTTTGGAGCAAACGAGGCAGTGTGCAGACCCACATCTTTATACTGTCTGACACTTTTGTCTTGCACCTGCCGACAAACTATTTGGATGTGCGCACCCACTCTCTACAACCCTGGATTCAGAGGCCATAACCTATTACCACATATTTCAGAACACCTGGTTATCTGTGCACTTAATATAATCTCAACAATTAACTCCTCTACCTGGCTGAAGAGTTGGGTGAATTGGCTGAATTTAGTAAATGGCTAAAACAAAACTGTGGTGGCACTGGATTGTAGCATCTAAAGCCAAGTTGCACATCACTGTTAAATTCCATGCTCTGTGTACAAGGTGACATCATCGTGTACCAGAGGTAAAATAAAAAAAACACAAGCCATGGTTTCTGTGGAACATTTTGATAAGATCTGTCAAGCTTCACTAATTTAGAGACTCTGATGAGAATAAGTTACATGTTTGATATTATTGCTATGTTATGTATATTAATATATATCTTTTTGATAGGCTGCTGTATGGCCTATATATTTTTTAACTCTGTGATTCTCTGAACCACTGCACTGAAATTTCATTTTGGCTACATCTGTGGAATATGGAATAACTATAAATAAGTTTCAGTCTAAATCTAGCCTCAGTCTGACAAGTATTGAGAGCAAACTGAAGCAGCAAAGTTACACACTTCAAAAATCCTGAGTTCTCCACGATGGACATTGAACTGCACTAACCTGCGGAGACTTCAGCCGCATTGCGTGACCTTTAGTAACACTTCCCCACACACAGCTGCGCACATGCACACACACACGCGCGTCATCACAGGCCAGAGCAAGCAGTTTCGTAATGTCAGATTCACTTCCTTCATGAGCCCTGAAGTTCTGCATGTGGAAAAAGTACACACGCCACGCATGGACGCAGACAGACCCAAGGGTGACAGAAAGTGCTGTGGTAGACACGGAACAAACAGGAACTTACACGAGATGAGGAACACCGCTTGTGTCCTGTCGCAAATACTTCTGTTTCACTTAGCAACCTTGTTTCGCTTAGCAACATTGGTGAACTTAGCAACCTTGCACAACCTTGCACTCAACTAAGTTAAACTCATGAAATCACCCACACGACCTTTCATAACGTTAGAGAATGCGTTAGAGAAGTGACGAAAGTTAGTTTTTTTCAGTGGCAGCTGAACTTACAGCAGGGGTGGGCAAACTATCACATGGGACTCTTGAGGACAATGCTGAAGTGCATCTGACTGACCATCTCTGCTAGTCCCCGATCACATGCTGGACAGGATTTGGGTCAGCCTCTGTGTTTTTCATCCATTTATTTTTTTCTTTCATTCAAAATTGTCAAATAATTTGAATGTGGGGATAGGATTATTGTAAGGTGAAGAACCAGGGGGCCATGACCAAGAGACTAGGCAGAGAGAGAGAGAAAGACATGGGAGAGAAAACACGATACAGACGAGAGCGAGAGAGAGACAGCAAACACAAGACAAACTACACACCTGATTTAAAAAATATCAGCAACAGAACACGCCATATTTCTCAGTTGGCCTGTGTGTGTATGTGTGTGTGTGTGTGTGTGTGTGTGTGTGTGTGTGTGTGTGCATGTGTGTGTGTTTGTGTGTGTGTGTGTGTGTGTGTGTGTGTGTGTGTGTGTGTGTGTGTGTGTGTGTGTGTGTGTGTGTGTGTGTAAAATGTGTATGTGTGTGTGTGTGTGTGTGTGTGTTTATATATGGAGAGACCACTTTTACTTTTCCAAATCCAATCACATGGCTTACTGCACATCACACTTAGGAATTACTACTCTCTCTCTCTCTGTCATTGTCACATTTGTTAATCTGACTATATCAACTATATCGAATTGAGCCACAACAGACCACATTCACTGCTGTCAGTTACACATACAAGCCAACTGCTGTCAACTGCCATAGACACTGCATAAAAACATCCATACACACACACTGATACAAAGATTTGAGTTTGTGGAAACCGATAATATATCTACAAATGTTCAAATATTCATACTGTCCATCTGTGGGTGTCTTACCTTTCTGCGAAGCAGGCTGAGCTGGAAAGAGAAATGTCTGGAAACTGTTAGCACAAAGTTCGCCCACTGTGGCCATGATGTCTGTTTGTGCATGGGCACTGCTGAGCAGGCTACAGTGGGACTCTTCCAGAGACCACAGACCAGAGACCAGGGACCAGAGACCTCTCCTCGGTGCTCTCACCCATACATGTGCCTCATCTCTCTATCTGTATGTGTGTGTGTGTGTGTGTGTGTGTGTGTGTGTTTGTATGTGTGTGAGAGAGAGCGTCTGTCAATAATCCCACTGTTTCTCACTCACTCACTCACACATGCGTCCGCCTTTCTCTCCCCCTTCCCTCTTGTGTGACTTCTCCTTTCGGACTTTAAAGGATGTCTGTGCAGGCTATTTTCTTGCTCTTCTCTCTGCCTCGCTACTTCCACTCCACTCCCTACTCTGTTATTTTGCACTGATGCTCAGACGGATATCACAAGACCCAAGTGACTATGCACACAACCATGTTTCGCACTGTCACTGTATGAGTGGCCATAAGAGAGACACGTCATGAAACATGGCGTTGAACAAGCTAAAATGATTGTTATTTTTAATATTTTAATTATTAAACTATTCTTTTTTGCATATTACATGCATATTACCGTAATTCATTCACACTGGCAAATTCTAACTGCAAGTCTATTAGTCAGAGTAAAAGCAGTCATTTTCAGCTATACTAGAGAGGATGTTAAATTCAATGTGCTACTTGTTAAACTGGCCTCATATGGTGAGCAGATCTCTCTGCATCACATGCTTATCTCTCCAAACCTCATCAAACAACGAGCTTCCCTCTAATCACAGGTCACGGTTTGCTATGCCATGCCACAGGCCACTCATGGTACGAAGTGCAGGGTGGGATATTGGCAAGGGGCGGTTGGGAGGGAGGGAGGGAGGGAGGGAAGGGGAGGGGGGGGCAAACCACTAATGGAACCCAGATAGGGTAAAGGTTGACACTTAACATACATTCCCAAGTACCAGCTGTGATAGCCTTACCCACAACTACTAGGTAACCCATCCATCAGGTGTAAGCAGTAGTCAAATTGGCTTTTGTAAGGAGTTGGAGTCTGTCTTTACTCACAGTGGTCAATACCTCAGTCTATTGTATTACATTAAATACTGTAGCAGAGGGAGCTCGGCTCTAGCTGGCTGGCTGTATTGCCGAGGTGAGGAGGCAGAGCGGAGCGTTGGAGGGCCCAATTTTAACTCTGGGTATAAGGTGTTAGGGTATCAGCAACAATACACAGCATCTCGGGTGCATCAGTTCCAGAAGTGTTACACAGATCATACATCAATTGAAAGAGAATACACACACCGATACTGCCAATGGAAAGGTAAAATATTGCATTCTTAGAAAAACCCATACATCAACCATAAAAGACCTGCCTGAAGAACTTAAATGTCTAGAAATAGTGTAGACCCAGCTGCAAAACAACACTTCTATTTCAAATGGCCCTACATCCTCCAAATTTGTTCCCTCACCTCAACTACAAACCATTCCTAAGTGTCCTAAGCTTCTTCCTTTCAAAAGCTCCATCAATCCTCTACTCAAGCATAACTGTCAGCTCAGTAAAGTAACCATTCATTTACATACTGTATACTTGCATATACTCAGAGGACCCAAAGTTACACAAAGCTCCTATCTTCGCCAAGGTCCAGAGGCACAAGAGCGTCATCACCAGTAAGATCACAAACGGGAAAAGCTGTCTGTGGCAGCTAAAACCAGAAAAACATTTTCATTTACTACTAAAGGCAGATATGATCAAATTCTCAATACTAATCTTTCATTAAAGCTTTCAGGGAAAAAAACAATTAAGCATAGGTATAAATACATCTTTGAGACTAACAATAAGTCAATAACAGACCAATTTCTGCTCATTTGGAAATAAAGAAAAGGTTACACTTTATTTTACTGTCCGTTGCATCAGTTAGGTACAGTGTAGCAAAGTGTGCAACAATATGTGAGATTAAGTACTTAAATTGTACCATAGTGTTAGGTATTTACACTGTAAGTACACAATATTACATGTTGCTACATGTAGATACACTAAAAAATGAACCATAAAATAAAGTGTTACCAAATAGAGGTTATTGAAGTGGGACATGGTTTAGGTTTATGGCAAGTCTTTCTAATAGAAATATCTAGACAGAACACAAACAGCTCATGACTTTTTCACCAAACAAATCAGGTTTCATTGCCAATGTTTCAATGTGAGACCTCACCAGCAGGTGTACCCAGATTCCCAGATTCATTCTGTTTGTGGTAATTATTATTAATATGAACAAATTCTTAATTCATCAAAGGTTGATGTTAGAAGAAAATGTTCAGTAGCTAGTCAGCATTTTACAAGGCAATATTGGATGTTTGCTTCATTATGGATGTGACATGGGCACAAACAACCTCAGGATATTAGACTCAGGCAGCGTGGAATCCTATTTTGTCAACTTAATGAGATCAAATGAGATGAAAAAGATCTAATGAGATCCTGGCTCCCAGAAAACCCACAAGACCATGCTGTACCCTCCTACAGAAGTCCAATCCTTATGAATTCAACCTAAACCCCCTCCCCCCACCACCTTCAGCACACTTTTTGCAGAGGCCAATTCATTTCACTACATGCGTCACGAAAGTGACTCTATGTATGTGACCAATAAAGTATCCTTGTATCCTTGTATCCACCAAATCAGTCTCATCATGTCCAGCAGTCAAGCTACTGCAAGTGGTTGTCCCATCTGACACTGGTATGCTTACTGTATATACCCAGGTATATCAGTGTTATCGAACATCAAGCTATATGTAGGTACTTGCATACAGCTACAGCTACTTTTACAAAACATCTATGCTCTGAATGTTTACTGAAGTTGTAGACAGCATGCCCGTTACGCCCAAGTCGACAGCTAACAGCTTCTGTCATAAGCTGGAAACAGAGGTTGGTCGTATGGGCCTACCACAACTCCCGCCATCCATGTCGCCTGCGTCTCTACTAGCGCGCGGCTTCTTGGATACGGCGACACACCCTGTGCTTTTTCTTTATCCTTCTCCTCCAGGTCCGGTACGCAGATTGAGCGCTGGCTGCCTGAAAGCTATAGCCGTAACTTGAGGTCCACCGTCTTCCAGGAAGGTTCATGAGCAATGCGCGAGATGAGAGCATCCTTCTTGCGGCGCCACACCGCCTTGCCCCGAAGTGATGTCATTTGAGCGATTTAATTACCTCAGAACAGAAGAGGCTGCGTAACATCAGCAGCGATTGCAAAACAGCATAAACTGGTAAGTATGCCTAACCGTAGGCTATCGTATGGCGTCAAAGGGGAAGGCTGGTGATCACAACATTCCACCAATTTCTATCATGCCTGTATAATACCCTTACTGTAGTTGGTAAAGGCGTGACATTTAGGTGTACAGGCAAGTTGCTTAAGTGAAATGGGAGTTAGCTCAAACCTTGCGAACTTCTGGATAGGCACCTGCGCCTCTCCTCTCGCTGTCAACAGCAAACCAAAGATATTATTTTTGTATCATTTTTTTCTCTGATTTCTTATTGTATTAGCAAATTGGGATCTATTACACAAACTCTTGAAATATTCGCATTGAAATGTAGAATGAGACAATGGAAAAAGAGTTAAATGAACAGAATTTTGGCTAATGACCATTCATACAGGCGCATCTTAACGCAATACAGTTTCGTGGAAAAGTTGATTTATTTAATGTAGTTTATTTGTTTGAAGCTCATCTACAAAATCTTTACATACAACGTGGAATATTTTAAGCCTTTGTTTTAATTTTGATGACTAGAATATTGCAACACACCAAAAAAAGGGGGATTTTTAGTACAGAAATGTCACCCTTCTGAACAATATATTCACGTTTATGCCCCCAGTAGTTTTTATTTGGACCTGCTTTTGTATTTCACATTGCATTAAAATACTTGAACATTTCCACGACCTTCTAATTGTGTTTAGACGCACCTGTATTTACCTGCCTCGGGTGTTGAAGTCCCACCTCTTTACACTCCAGTTCGTCTGGTGGCAGCACCAACTTGACTCTCTCACCCCCACAGAACGGTGCTGATGAAGAAGGCATTTCATAACCATAAACATGCCAACTTTAGAAAATTTAGAAAGCACATAAGCCCCAATAGAAGTGTTATTTAGGAGCGGGATATGAAGTATGAGGATAGCCGTTCTTGGAGCCACTGTACAGACAGGGCAGTATTTGGTGAAGCAGTCCACTGAAAGAGAATATGGCGTCACTGCTGTTGTGCAGAATCCGGAGAAGGTGTGAATTTGACATGCCAGACATCCATAGTGCCAATTACAGGGGGTACTTGGGGGTACAGTATCCCCCAAAGACACAAAAACAGCAGTGCTGGGGGGTACTGGCATATTAATGTAAGCAGTGTAAAACATAAAAGGCAGTATCCCCCAATTATGGCAATGGAGATCTAATTCACACTCTGCAGACATCAGATCTTCATCAAAATTATAAGTACATTGTGTTAGATTTAAAATTGTAATCTAAATGATGCATGACCCTAAATGTAATATCGTAGCTGACAATACCTCTAAAAAATGACTCCCCACCATGGCCCAGTGGGTACTTTTGTTTGATCTAGGTAGTTAAAGGATATGTCTTCTTAGAAGGCAGTCTGAAGCCCCTTTTCCAAGGTCATGATGCCGTCATCTCCTGTCTTGGCTTTTCCCATCTCGGCCCTCTTTGGGGTCACTGGATACACCGTGTCCATGAGAGCTGTTGTCCACGCAATGCAGGGGGTTGGAGTGAATTACCTCATCACTATGATGTCATGGTATACTGACCGTAAGTGTGACATTGTCATTAACTGCACAGGGTGTCCCATACTTGGGTATGGTGTGGTGCGGTGACCTTCGGACGAGATTGTCCAGAATGCTTTGCTTTAAGCCAGCCACTCAGCCAAGCCTATTGTATTTAATTGCACAGGGTGTCCCATACTTTTGGACCCATTGGCGTTTCTAATAATAAATGTTAAAGGTAACCCATGTCACTGACTGACTAGAGGAGAGTCCAAGTTATTTTGCTTTGAAAACATTATGTCCCAGACTTTGGACACACCATGTAAAACATTTTGGATTTTTTTTTTGGCAATTTTTGTTTCTTTTTTTCTTCCTATGGATCCAACTTTATGTGACACCCAGTAGTGAAGGCAAGGTTGGTGAGGTGAGGTTTACTCCTTCACTGATAGCTTGTTTGTCCTGTCTCTACAGCAACATCTTTGACTGGCACAGCTGTCATTTTCAGGCTTTTTCTGCAGATGACAGCACAGAGCGTGCTCAGCAACATGTATGAGATGGAGCACTTCTTAAAGCAAATCCATAATATCGACTGGACAGTTGTGCGTCCAACAGGGCTATGAAATGAGCCGGTTACAGGAAGGCTTCAGTTATTATCCCCCCTGCCCTTGGCTCTATTGGAAATTGCCCTTGTTTTTGCCCTCATTGTAAAAGAGTTCCTGACCCACGAGGGCTACTGGGTGCCAGACTCCAGTGGACTACCTACTGGACGCCATGCTGTTGGCAGGGGGGATGTGGCCCGCTTCATGCTGCCCGTGTTGAGACAGCAACTCCTGGGTAAGGAGAGGAGTTGCTATGACAACCATCACTGAGCTTGTGCACTTAAATATGTAAAACATCAGTGAAGATGGCAAAATATCTCAACAGAATGATACAGCTGTAGCTTACAGACTTGCATTGAGAAATGAATCATGCTTTCAAAACAGCTAGCCCCTTGAGATGACTTTTCAAAAAAGAATAAGAGGCCTTTTTTCACAAAAGTCACAACTTTATTGCACCTGTTTGTTCATATATATATTCTAGTTATTAAGACCCAACTTCAAAGCTGGGTCAGGAAGGCGGTGCAAAGTTCAGAACCATCAATGCAGATATGACATGAACCACTGGGGTAGGAACGTGTGTGATTGTGTGTGTGTTGCTGGATGAATTTTCCCTGCACAGCTGAACACCTCCAGCTGTATTGTTTTGTTTTCTTTTTTTTTTACAAACATCCTACAAAGACTAGAAATCCAATCTAACACGTACAGGAGAGTAAAGGAAGGTCCCAGACGATACACACACACACACATGTACACACACACACACACACACACGCACACACACGCTCACGTACACATCCTGTCTAAAAATCTTCCCAAATACAAAGATTTTCATTTGTGTGCTGCCAGCGGGTTTCCTATGATGAGAGAAGCTTGTGTTTGGTCTCACAGCATCTACAGGGAAGATTTTCGGGTGGGGTGGGGTGGGGTGGGATTCTGAACTGCAGGACTGGTAGGGCAATAGGGAGACAAAAGGAACAGGGGAGGGGGGGGGGCACATGATGGTCTGTACAGTGATCTACATAGGCAAAGCTGAGATTACTCATTAAATATCATCACTTTCATATTGATATATTTCATTTGTGGTCAAGTAAATAGAGTTCATATTTTTCCCCAAATATACTACTAATAAACATCTGAACATGTGAATTACACAGGGCTGACGGGTATGCTATGACTGCAAGTGAGAGGAGAACGACTGGATGTTTCGGTTCTGTAGAATGGAGAACATGGCTGGCTGATCAAATGGCTCCGGATGGGTGGGCTGTTAAAACTGTTGGCACAATTGCATAGTCAAAATATGAGGCAGATGCCAAAGTGAAGATCCATCATGAGCACACACACACACACACACACATACATACATACATACACACGCACACACACACACACACACACACACACACAAACCACAGTCTTTTCCGTATCCAAGAGCTGTGGCTGTGTCCCTCGCCACACGCTTTCAAAGCAGGAGATGGTGGCATGTTTATGACATTGTGAATAGGAACGTTTCCATTTGAAATCAGAACATATGGCATCAGCACCCAGGAATAACTGAATATACTCCCTTCACAACAACAAGTCGGCATTTTTAGGGTCTTTTAAATGTTCAAACGTGATGCGGGCAAAAAAAAAAAAGTCCAGTAGAAAAGTTCCACTGTTTTCATTTTCATTTCAGTTTATGTCACATTAACCGTTGTCTGAACTCCTTGACTAAGGCATGAATCTCATTCAGAACAAAAAGAACTAAAATAAAAGCAGCTTGGACATGACAAACATAAAAACATAAAAAAATAAAACTGTATGTCTGTAGGCACCGGTTGAGCAGGGGGAGCAGGCTGCTGGCTGGGCACCCTGGATGGGGGTGGGGTTGGGGGTGCGGGTGCGGAGGCTCTGGGCAGCCAGTGGAGGGAAGAGTGGTGTGGTGTTGACACAGTAAGACATGCTCTCACACTGCAGTGAGTGAAGGCCTTCACCCACCGCAAGCATACAGGACAAAAGCACAGCCACTGACCTACACAAACGGATGTAGCGCCAATGCTACAAAAAAAATCATATGAAATGTTTATTTTTTTTGTTTGTTTTTTTTAGGTGGGATATTAGACTTGAGAGAAAAAAGGGGTGCTCTTTTCACAGCCTGTTGAACACTCACTAACACACCCTTTACAAACAGGGCCACATTATCCACCTCAAACAATCTTTGTCGTTTTTTAAACGTGTTCAGCCAGACTTGGTATGGTCACATTTACAGTTGAGTAGCTGGACCCAGATCCAGCTGAACGAGAGGAGAGGAGAGAAGAGAAGAGAGGAGAGGAGAAGACGAGAACACATCTTTCTCAGCTGACACTCCTACAGCCGTCTGTACCATCAAGGCCTTGGGGAGTTCGACCCAAATCCCGGCAAGCCTCCCACTCTGTGGTAAGGACACCATAGCAGAGGCAGACTCCTGACTCAGCTTCTGTCTGTGGGAGTAAAAAAAAAGAAAAAAAAGCTGTAACACTTTATTTTACGGTTCCTTTTTTAGTGCATCAACATTTTATATTTATGTACTTACAGTGTACACATCGAACACTAACCCTAACACTATGGTAGAATGCAAGTAGTGTTACATAGCGTAGCCAAAAAAGACAAATCACTCCCTCTGAGCATGTCCACAGAAACCACATAGTAGCAGCTCTTTGTTCAAGAAAATGCTGAGGACTTCACAAGTGCCCCACACATTAAAACTGAAAGTGAGTTGAGAAAGCGTCTTCCCCCCAGTCACATGGACTGTAAAATAAATGTAAAGGTGCTTTCACATTACAATCCCGCAGTTTAACCAGGGTGTAAAATTGTGGGCTCACAAGGTACAAGCGGCCCTCAAATTTAGGGTCAATATTGAGAATTTTTGGCAGTCTGAAACTTAAAACAGTGCTGTTGGACAGGGGAGCTGCTACAAATTCTGGGCCCCCTGAGAGAAAATAGTCCTCTGTGGGCCCCTGTGTCGCTGTGGGCCCCCTGAATCATCCTGACCCCCTCCACCCCACCCCCAGCCCAGCGGTGCCCCTGCTGTTGGATAAGACCAATCTTACAGGATGTGACTGCACACTTATGACTACTGAGCAGCCTCTCACCTTCAGTGGCGGAACCCCAGTCTGCTCCTCTTCCCCCCAGGAGTGACGGACCACATGCTCCGATGGTCCTGGATCTTCTGGAACACGTTCCCTCGTTTCCGCTTCTCCTTTTTGTACTTTTTGATCTTCTTCACCTGCAAGACACACATTTCAGTCAGCGTGTGTCTGTGTATGTGTGTGTGTACCAGGGATGGAAATTAACTTTTTTGTTCACCTGCCACTGTGGCAGGTAGATTCTAAAATCTACCAGCCACTCAACATTTTTACCGGCCACTTTATATATTCAACCCTTCCGCACATTTTAATGGCAGTATAACACCCATGCCGGTTCTAGGCAGACATATATAAAGGGGCACTCATAAATGTGAAGGGGGCATCATGTATACATCATGCTCCAGCACTTTTTTTCTGTGCCGATAGTAACAGTGTTTTGGTGGGCAGTCAAAGTCTAAATTAAAGGTAATTTCCTGCATTCTGGTGCATTTTAACAGGTTGTTAGATAGCTTAATGTTATCTTTCTAAGTGAAAGGACAGCAGAAAGAAAACCCATGCTTCACATAGTTTGTTTTTAAAATTGTTAACATATGTCTGTTATTTAGGATATCACTTAAAAATAATGCAATTGTGTTGTATTTGATGTTTGTAGGCTAAGGTCTAATTAGGCGCCTGTCACTTTAAATTTCTCCTTATAATCCTAACGTGAAAGAAAGTCATGTTCTAACTTCGTTTCTATGCAAGATGCTAGGAAATCAAAGGGCTAGTGCAGATGTGGATACATTTGATTATATTTTCTATGGAATTAATAAATATTTCAAAACAACTTGAGAAGACTCTTTATTAGACTATGCAAGAGATGTGTCTTGCAAGGTGCATTTTTTTGTTTGGGTTCAGTGACGTACGTAAGTTGTTTGCTTTGGTTTCGGAATGGACCTCTTCTAAAATCGGTTTTGTTGGCGCTATTAATAGGTTACGTTAACATCACATGTTAGTTGTTGGAATGAACTTGTGCGCATATGGCGTTATCATCAACGTGAGAAGGCAATATACTGATGTATTCCTGTTTGGACAGTTAGGCTATAATCGTCATGACTGAGCTTTCATTAGCATAGCTCAAAATGGTGAACAGAAAGTTGCCTAGATCATATTTGAAATAACCAGGCGCGCCTGTGCTGGATGCCAAGAAATGCTCCGTGACTCTTGCTTATCAATAAATAGTAAACTTATATGCACCTGCGCTATCTACTAACTGGTAGCTTACGCTACAACATGCGTGAGGGAGTGCATTCATAGACTATATCGAACTTGGCTGAATGCATTTGCACACCCGCCACAGTGGCAGGTACAATGGCAAAATTCACCCGCCAACACTCATATTTACCCGCATTTGGCGGGTGGCGGGTGGTTAATTTCCATCCCTGGTGTGTACACACATCAACCTGCTAATTAAGCATTTCACTGAGTCAAGAGTGTCTTCTCACCTTCCCACTGTCAAAGTCCTCATCCCATTCGTCTATCACGGTGGAACTCTTGGCAACCTCGGCATCCTCGATGGCATCTTTACTGATCATGGAGATTGCTCCATCCCAACTAAGCACTGCACAAACATCACACACACATGTACGTTTTATTCATATGTAAACAAACACATTAATTACACACACACACACATCATATGCTATCACTGCAAGAGAAAAATGTGATCCAAAAATGGTGTGTCTGATGGTCGAAGACTAGATCGTTCTTGGACGATGTGTGGCAGATGGACGCTAACCTGATGCCCCGTAGGCTGTGTCACCGGAGTTCTTCAGCAGTTCCTCAACCACCCCTGCACTCCGCCTGCCATCCCAGCAGCCTTTGGGACCGCTGCCCGACACCTCCCCCTCCTCCTCCTTCACCACGGCAGCAGGGGCATGGTTGCGCTTGTAGCCATCCTGAACCTTACTGTCCCACACTACCACAGGAACAGCTGTAACCAGAGCCAGTGGATTAGGTTTCTGTATTAGTCTCCTCCAGGGAGAAATTTGTCTCTGAGAAAGGGGGAGTTGCAGCAACATGAATAACACAAAGGCACAACAGTACGGTACAAACAGTACAACCTACAGTACAAAGACAGAAGTAGAGTAGCCACAGGCTAACAACTGGACGTTCTTACTCACTGCCCTCAACTATCCAAATCATACCACCACCTCCTCCTCCAGCATTCCCATAGGCATTCGCATTACCTCACATCACATCAAGTAGAGTGGTTCCTGAGGAAAAGTAGTACTGTCTGGAAAAACTGCCTTAGACTTACGACAGCAGTAAGGCAGCGGAAGGGTCATGTTTTGGGTGGGCATAAATGAAAGGGGTTTTAAGTCCCTGGTGTGGTAAAAATGACCTTTGCCACCTATTTGAGTTCTCCCTGCCATAGAATTGCCATTAAATGGAGTGTGCCTGCCATGGGAGTGTCGTAATTTTGGAAGTTGTAAGTGGTGTTATTGTTACCACTCAGCTTTGGGAGGCAGTTTCAGCAACTGCTCGTGAAGTACAACCATAAAGCTGCACTTACAAGCTGCAACCCTAATGCCACTCACCCCTTCAGTGGACGAAAGATTTTGTGCCAATTACCACAAATCCAAAATTACCACTGTTCTTCTGCCTCCCTGATTTCTGTTTGTTTTGTTTTGATTTTTTGGATTGGATATTGATAATGCTGTCCTCAGATAAAATGTCTGATATTGTAAGACCTAATTCTCGATCCTAGCTATTCTCCACTCCACTTTTCCACCAGGGAGTGAGAAATATAATACAACTACATTTGTCATAGGCACCTGAACAAGCATCTGTCTATTCAGACAAACACATGTTACTGACCCATAGCAGTATTGCTACACGTTGTGCACCGTCAGCATTTGATGTAGAAACTGGCTTGGCTGCCTGACTGCTTTGTGTTCTTGGGTTACCATGTCTGCCTGGGAGAGGTCAGCTGAGCATCGGAGTTATTAAAGGAGACTTGAAATGAACTTTGGGTACATTGCGACATGATAATGAGATAAGGAGATTGTTTGCTGGGGAAGCAAAACTATGCTAGCGTGTTGCATTCTAAACTTGTTGTTTATTAGCCGATGCTTCCAAAAGGCTCACAATGCTAGTTAACCCATTATGTTGCAATACTCCTGAGGTTAATTTCAAACCATAATTCTCCTTGAAGAGAGGAAAAAATATGGCACTATGTCAGATACCTGTGGCTGGAGCCTTTGTTGTCTTCTCATTAGGTTTGGGGAAACCGTTGTTGTCTGATGCCCAGACTTTCTCTGTCTCTTTCAGCTGACTCTTCTCCTCCCTCTGCCACTCCTCCTCCAGCTTTCGTTTCCTCTTCTTGCTTTTTTTCTTTACCTCAGCTGAGTCTACAGTGTCTGGTTCCACTCCAACAATGCTTGCCTTGACACTAGAGAAGAACAAGAACAATTAATTGCACACGTCTGATGTCTTTTGAGAATTGCAGTAAAGACAAAAAAATCAGCTTAAAATAGTTGTTGCTTGAAATAGCTGAGGTGTAAATTATCCTCAATAGAGAGCCATTTTGTTTCATGGTGCTACTTGGCTTCATATGTAATCTAGTAAATACTAAAATGTAACTTGGTAAAAAAAAGATACGTTATGGCCCAGCTCTGAGTCAGGGAGGTGAATGTGCTCAACTCTTCACCATTAAGTCTTATAGGTGCGCAAAAAGAAGAGTAACTGGATCAAGGAAAAATAAATGCGCTCTCAAGTAATATTTCTCACATTTTATTAAAATGAGAGCATGTCCAAGATGCTGGGGATGGCTTTTTGCCGAAACACGTCCATGTTGGACATGCTGTCAGTTGAATAAAACGCAAGAAATGGTACTTCAGAGTGTGTTTACTTTAGAGTAACTGGGTCGACGAAAAATAAACAACATAGCACCCTGCTACCATGTGCCATCAGACACACACACACTCACCTCTGGGGTGCAGAGTGTGAGTTTGAGGGCGTGTGATGGTTCGCTTCCTCCATGGCTCCATCCAGCAACTTCTTCTTTTTCTTCTTCTTCTTCTTCCTCTGCCTCTCAGACTCCGACTGCTCCAGGGTGTGGCCAGCGCACTGCGCATGTGTGTCAGGGCTGTGTGGGTGTGTGTGCTGTGCTTTTGGCTGTGAGGATGAGGATGATGATGATGGTGGTGGTGGCGGCGGTGCCCTCATGGGCGTCTGTGTGTCTGGCGTGAGGCTCCAGCTGTCCCCCAGCCTCCAGTCCTCCTCCTGTGGTGGTGGCGGCTGTGGGCGGGACTCCACGCTCGGCCTCTGCTGCCCCTCCCCTTGCCCCTCCTCCTCCAGCCTCTTCCTCTTGGCCTTTTTCTTCTTGCGCTTCGCCTCGGTCGACGGGCCCTGCCCCTCTTGCTTCTCTACGGCACTGATTGGCTTGTGCGTTGAGGCTGGCTCTGTGATTGGCTCGTTTGTTTCCGAGTGGCGGCGCTTCCTCTTCTTCTTCTTTTTCTTCTTGAGGAGGGGGCTGGTGGGCGGGGCAGACGGCGGTGGCAGAGGCCCAGAGGGGCTGGGTGTGTGGTGGTCAGGGCGGGGCTGGGCAGGCTTCTGAGACGGGCTGTGTACGGAGAGCTTTGGGGAGAACGGGAAGGACTTCACAGGCGAGAAAGGAGGAGAAAATCTGCAGAGAAATAAACAGGAACATGATCTTATGAAGTACCCACAAACACATGCAACATATACATCAAACTCAAACCATCCCAGTGGCCACAAAGTAACAGTAGAAGAAACTGTGAGAAAATGTCACATGCAACATGTCGCTGCATACAATATTATACATTTGTTAGCGCAGTGTCATGACCGTAGTGTGGGTTTGACACAGTTGGCTCTTTGAACTAGCCTGTGTAAGATCTAGTGCTAGAACTGTGCTAGTATTACTTATAGTTGATTTGCTGTATGTATTACTGAATTATTACTGTATTTTAAGCAATATTTACATGTTACAGTATAGTCATCATAAATTGTAATATTCCTCTAAAGGACTTTCCTTTAGCATGCATAGTGACATAGCATGCATATATTAATGAAAGAAACCTGTGATATAGTGGGGCCGCAGAGGTGAGGATCACTGTGTTGCTCTATGCTAGTACTGGGGTCTTACCTGTGTGGCTGCTGGCTGGCGTGTCCAGACGTATGTGCATGAAGTTGAGTGAGCTTAGCGGGATGGGCAGTGTCAAACAAGGGATGGGATGATGGCGTGGGCGGGGACTCAGTGCTCAGACTCCAGCTGTGATTGGCTTCCTGCAGTGATTGACATAAATAAAAACTTGGTGGTCTAAAGAAAAAAAGAAAAATATAGCCATGAACATGACAAAAACAAAGGAGTGGAGAGGAAAAAATAAAGGAGGGAAGACCAAACAGCAAAACACAATGACAGGAAACAACGAAGAAGGGAAAAAAATACAGAAATGAAAAAAAAAGAAAGCATGGCAGATAAGAATTAGAAATGGTTAGAGGAAAAGAATTTAAATAAAAAGAGACAAAGAAACTCTAACAAACAGTGCTGACATGGTTGGTTAAATCAGAGGCAATATAGCAGAGACAAGAGTAAAGAAAAAATAAAAAGCAGTCATGTGACATCGTTCACAGATATTCACGGTCAGATTTCAATGATATACAACATTCACACACACACACACACACACACACACACACACACACACACACACACACACACACACACAAGCACTCTCTCTGTCACACACACACACTCGCGCACACACACACACACACACACACACACACACGCGCTCTTTCTCTCCCTCACACACACATACACACACACACAAGCACTCTCTCTGTCACACACTCACACACACAGACTCACACACTCACCCACACAGGGGGTGGGGGCTCACCTTCTTGGCGGAGAGGGCGAGGCGTTTGGCTGGCGGGGGGCTCATGGTGCTGTGGAGGGAGGCCAGGGTGCTGAGGGCCGGGGGCTTGAGGCGCTCCGCGCTCTTGGAGGGGGAGGGGGACGCCGTGCCGTTCACCGAGCCGACCTCTCCAAGCGGGGCGCTGCGTGTGCCGACTGAATCCTACACACACACACACACACACACACAATACAGTCAGGTAAGACTTACACAAGAGGACCCGTTTACCATTGTTACATTTCACACTAGTCTGTTACACCTGTTGTCCACAATAGTCTCAAACTCAACGATGTAAACATGCAGCCACCCCCAGATTCGTTAAAAACAATTAATTCATTACATTTATTTTGACCTGCTTGCACATGGTCTCTATCCCCTTTATGCATTAACAGTTAATATGATAAGCATTTTAGGCTTTCTGATGATTCAGTGTACACGTAGAAAGCTTTTGCTTGAAAGGTTAAAAACGGTGTGTGGGAGGGGCAGAAATCGCTTCAGTTGTGAAACAATGGGGAAAAAAAACATATGGAGTGAAGAACTGCTCCCCCTGTGTGAGGTGTACAGTACCTTAGAGTCCGAGGTGTCCGAGTCGGAGAGGGACTTGAGTGAGGTAGACTGGGCCAGGCTTCGATCGGCCCGCCTCTCGCTGTCGGCTTTGGCCACGCCATTGGTGGTCTGGCCAGTGGGGCGGGACTGTGGGAGGGGCTTCTTGAGCTTCTTCAGGGGCTCCTCGATGAGGGTGGGGCCTCTGGGCATGCCCTGCGAGGATGCGGAGGTGGAGTTGGAGGAGGAGCCGTTGGTCAGCTTGGGCGAGTGGAGGTTGCAGGTGCTCCTGGCCACGCTCACGCCAAGCCCGCTGTCCACCGACTGGATCTTCCTCAGATGGGCCGCGTCCAACTTCTGCGGACACACATACACACACGCACACGCACGCACCAAACACACGACACACACACACACACAGTGAGAGACGTCCTCACAGATCCATCTATAATATATGTATGTTTGTGTCTTCGGGTGTTCCAACTTTTCAGGCCTTACTCAGGAACCATATATATACATTTATGTGTAGGTCAACTTGAGTCCAGAAACGGAATTACTGTATAATGTCTAATGTGAATGACCCCATACAAAGTGACACACAGTACCCCTCTGTGTTCTGGAGATACTGGAACAAACAACTGTATATGTTGTATCCTTTCTGTGTATGTGTGTCTGTTGTGTGTATTGTATGTATATGCCTTGTTATGTGTATGTCTTTTATAATTAGACCCTGAGTCTCTTTTATTGAAGTTATGTAGTATTGTCTACCACCCTCATCCATGGCTGAAGTGCACTTGAGCAAGGTATCTAACTCTAATCCCAAATTGCTCCAGGGAGACTGTCCCTGTACCTAATGTAAGAGCGTCAGCTAAATGCAATGCAATGGAATGGAATGTAATATACATCCAGACTTCATTTTGGTTTTCGAAGAAATGACTCGTGTATAATCTACATTAGCCTCATTCCACTAGGATTCAAAAGATTATATTTCCCATATTAACATTACCCTGTAAGAAAAACTACCCTGCAGTAGGCCTCAAGAGTTGGCAATTTTGAGACCAAATATGGTCAGAAAAGGAACAGAAAGGCAGACTGCAAAACAAATATTATGCCCTTGGCTGATGAGTCCAATGAAAATTCGTAGTGACTAGCGTTTTGTTAGTTAACATTAATAAGCTGCATCCAATGATGCCATATTTTAATCTGCGAATGTGCAAAGCAAAAAAAAAAAAAACAAAACAAAAAAAAAAACGCTGGAACAAGGTATAAAATATTATTAAATGTGTAAAGTCACAAAGAATTGCAAGTGTTATTAAGCTAACTCTTTGTCCAGTGATATGCTAGTCACAACTTATGCATATGAAATGTTACAAGAAGTGTGACCTAGCAATCTCTATCTTATCTTTTTTTATTATCACAACTGCAGATTACTCTAAATTAGTTCTTCAGTTCATTATGCTGACATGATGAGACCTAAGCTGTTGAAAAATTGATTATGTAATTTCCAAACATTAAGGCAGAATCTTTCACATTAGCACTGCGATGAATCAATGCGAGCAGCATTTTCCCAAGCCATAGTACTCCAGGACACATAAAAGAGCTTCTAATGGGGCATTTGGCTGGTTAGCAGTGGCACTCTGTGTTACCTTGGAGACCTGTGGCGAAGACAGCGGGCCATTAAGATTCTTCTTCAGATCCGTAGTCACGCCGGTCTTCCCAGACTGCCCAATGCCTTGCTTGGGCCCGTCAGAGTTCTTCTTGCTCTCCGGAATCCTGGCCACAAACAGAGAATGGCATTCGCAAAAGAGACTCCACACACTTCGTTCAAAACATTACCAGAGGCAAACCTCAGGAGGAAAAGAAACAGGCGTATTACACAAGACACACCTCAGATAGAAGAGCACATAGGCTTGCTGGTTCAGGACAACCTTGATGTTGCTGGAATGAACCATCGAATCGTTCATCTGGTACCACTGCCCATTACTGGCCTAGGAAAACAAAACAGAGCAAACAAGAATTAAAACTCAATTTAAAAACTGTATTGTGAAAGATTTGCTACTTTTTTTGTAAAGCCATCTTGAGTTGTCTCACCTTCACATAGCAGTAGTAATGCCCAGCATGGCAGCTGTACCCAGAATGCACCAGGACAGCATAAAGGCCGTACATCACAGGGTCTCCTGTGCTCTGGGACATGTATGGCCTGATGTTCAAGAACTCTGGGTAACCAACATCCTGTGCACAGCAAAAAAGAAAGAAGAAAGACAATGAAAGCATTGCACGTTGCATATCTGTGGTTAGACAGTATACAGTGAACCACCACTAAATCTACATGTGTCAAGGAATCCGGTTTGACTTATTGCACCCAAGAGATAACAAGCTTGACAGCACCGGCAAAGAAACAACTGGCAACAACTCACAGTATCAGCTTTCCAAACCACAGCATGCATCGATGTAAAGCAGTGTTTTTCAAAGTTCTCAAAGTTCCCCACCCCCATCTGTGGCTAACAGGACTATGTACATGTATAAATTGATGCAGCATCACAGCCCCAACTGGGGAATTGATTGAATATGATACACACGTCGTTAATTAATATATAATATATATGCAATATGATATATAATATATATGCAATGTGCATATATATATATATATATATATATATATTTTTTTTTTTTTTTACACAGACGGCTAATGAGTATGAATAACTGTACCTTGGTGATCTTTCCTCCGCTGAAGTTGGCAAACCTCTTAAGCGACAGTGTCAGCACATTGGATGTCCGGTGGACAGTGAAGCGCTTGGTCGCTGGAACTTTCTTCTTACACCTGAATGAACAACAACAACAAAAACTAAGTCAGGGCATGTGATTTTCGACCCCTGTACTTTCGACTGTTTACACTACAGTGGTCAGGCAGTGCCTCCAACAAAGAATTCACCTCAAATACAACATTCCATTATCATAAATGCACAGGTAGGAGCACACAAGAGTGCTTTCAAATAACCACAAAAGGAAACAGTATTTACGTTTAAGTTCATGATACTAAATGGTTAAAGCCAAAATGATGCACAGTACTACATCACATTATAAAAAATATTTAGGTTAATTCAGAAATATAAAAGCATTTTAGGAAAAACAAACATAGTTTACACAGGCAAAAAAGAAACAGAATCTACTGCACTGCACAAGAAATGACAGGTAATTACTCAGCGAAGTACAAAATGGAAAGATGCATCTTCACAATCTTTTGAAAATCTCTAAACTGTCAGAGCAATATATGACTATGATTTTATCCAAATGATTTACTACTTGGCACATCGAGTATGTGGCCTTTCTATACATACTTGGCACACATGTAGGCATTCTCCCCACTCAAAACATCGGGCTTCACAAACAGCTCCAGGGCTCGCACAATGTTTGCCGCTTGCTGCATAAAGACGAACATTGCGCAATTAAAATAAAACCTTAAAAAATGTGCACACAAACAATAGATTTTGAATGTATTCAGAACACTGCCATATATGATATGACAATTATGGTAAGAGCAGAGGTGGACATTCCGAGTTCAGAAAGCAAAAGTTCTGCCACATTAGCTGTTCCAGCATTTATAAAATGTTAAAAGCTAGGAAGCAGAAGTGGGTTTTTTAGCTTTGACTTAAAAACAGCTGTGGAGAAGGAGCCAGCCTTATATTAACATGTCTCTGTAGCCAGGTAGATGAGCTATGAATTAGTGAAATACAAACAGAAGGAATACAGGGCAAGACTTTTACTATCTCACCCCAGTTTGTCCACTTTTGGATAAGCGCATCATGTACTCACGCGTATCTCGACGGCAATGTCCAGGTAAGGGTCATATGTGTCCGACACGCTTTTGCAAATTGAACACTTCACTGCAAGAGAAGCAAGACAGGATTTACTTGTCTGACATCAACTTATTAGAACAAGGTCTATAGCTCTGTGCAGGACAAACATCAGGTGCTATAAAGTCAATAGTAGAGTAGGATTGTGGTCATAAACCATTTCAGTTATTGAGCAGACAAAGCTTCTTTACCTCGCGACCTGAGGTAACCCCCAAATATCTGATGGACCAACGTTGTGGCTTGAGTCTGTCTATCCAACCTGAGCATTAAAAAAACATAACCATTACATGCAGTGTAATACTTTACAGCGGTCGTAACAGACATACCATAAAGCAGCACTAACCCTGTGCTCAGTGTGATGTGACATGAACATGTGACATTTCAGATTGTATTGCCACACCTGGCCTCACGCAAAAGCAGTATACCAACAAGCCTTCTTTTTTTGTTTGATTCAGCAATTAAGTAGTTGTAGTCTTTTTTTCACTTTTTTATCCAACCCAAAAACAAATTTACACAAGGGTTTCAGGAAAAAAAAACTGCATGGATTTCACATACATTTTTGTGACACATTTTCATACTATAATAATGAAGGAACTTTTGGGCTATAGCAAGTAGTTCTGAGTCTATGATTCCCAATAAGACAATGAAACTCCTTGGATGACACTGGGTGCATTCAACCTCAGAAAGACGTACATATTTTTTGGGAAATTCTAGAAGAGGTGCCAGAATATTTGCACACAGCTCAACACCTGGTCTTGCACAGTATTTAAGGGGTATTGCTTATGCTAATAAAAAATCAACCAACCACAGCCTCTAATTCATGATAAAAAAAAAATGGTTTACTGCGTAAGACATCATGCACAATAGCAAATATACACCGAAATGGTTAACATTATGGTTATACGTTAACATTATAACGTAATGGTCGTTACTGCCACATACACCTGTTAGCTAATGTCCTCCTTTTTGTAAGTCTCTTTGGATAAAAGCATCTGCTAAGTGTAATGTAACAAAGTGGACTTCTCTTAGAATTTTTCATTAAATTTAAAGTTAAAAGAAAACAAATGAGATATTGAAGAAGAAGGTTGTTGCATGAGGCCCTCTGTCCAATTCCCTTCGCTTTATTACATCCACACAACCAAGCACACACATACCACCACTTACTTTGGGTAGCCATTTAGGCAGGCCTTCTGCATGGCATCGATGGTGTAGCGCAGGAACTCGTGGGCGTCTTCCTGACTTCCAAAGCGAAAGTGACGGGCAATTTCTGTACACACAAGAAATGACATATAGTGAGAATCATCACTCCAAAAGAAGAATACCATAGCTGAGCATGGCAGTGCTGATACAGAAAAAAATATGGACAACACCTGTAACGCTTTCTTATACAGTCACTCCTTATCTCCCTTATTTACCCGTTATTGTAAGTCACGGTAAATGACTAGGAAATTACCTTGACATTTACCTTGGTAAATGACCAGGAAATTATATTATTATTACAGTGGAATATTTAACCCTGCTGTACTAAAACAAAAACACTTTACAGTAACAGCACAGTCTTCAAAATATGCTTTTGGTCATATTCATAATTACATGGTATTTACCGGTAGTTAAGTTGTAGCCTCTCTCAAAATTGTCTGCTTACTGTCCTATAAAGTTGTCCCTAACTTGATCCTATACATTACAATGCATTAATCAGCTCAATATGTAGAAATTAAGAAACTAGTAGAAATTGTGTAGAAATTAGGAAAACATGTAAGGGACAGTGGCTGGGTTGTGACTACAGCACAGCCCTGGTGCAAACATGCACAAGGGAATGCAGCCCATCATCAAGGTGAGACACGGCGCATCATCAAGGTGAGACACACACATTACCAAGGTGAGACACACTGCTCCCTGAGGCAAGAGGACAAATTCACAGCTCGTCCGACAGAGCTAGGAGGGACAAGGTACATGGAAAAGGGGGGCGTGCGTGCGTGTGTGTGTGTGTGTGTGCGCGTGTGTGTGTGTGTGTGGCCAAAGAGCTGTTCTTACTCTTAAGGTCTCTGATGAAGGAGACAGGTTTGATGGCGTTGCCAGTGTTGGCGAAAGCCTGGATGAGATGATTCTGCATGATACAGATCATACAGAAGCCCGACTGGTGACCTGGGGAACAAACAAAAAAAGAACCCAATTCATTCCTGCACATAAAAAGCAATTGCTGATTCAACTCTGTTTAGTTTATCACATTTAAGCAATTACATTTTTATGACTCATACCAACAATGGGCAACCTGGATGTAGAAATTATAATCAAGTACCACATATTCCAAATCACCAATGTGCAGGTGATTTCAATAATTAACTCAAAGCTGATTTTGGGAAAGGCTGGAACAAATGCATATGATGCTGAAATGTAGCTTCTGCCACCAGATTGCCCATCACCGGCTCATACTAATCAGAAATCCTGAGATAGACTGCGGTGAACACACACACACTCACATGATCGACTGTGCTCCTTGGACAGGAGATAGTTGGCGAGGGGGGGCGTGTACGTGAGGCACTGCACCGTGGAGTTCAGGAAGCAAGTGTTGCCTAGGTTATGGAGCCCCGCCCCCACACGGTACACGCGCTCCCAGCGCAGCGACAGCCGGTTGCCGGGGAACAGTTGTTTCTGGGGGGCCGGAATGCCATCGCCTCCCTGCACGCCCAGCCCTCCGTCACCGCCTGAGGAAGAAAACACAAACGCAGCGTGTCACTCGGCCATCTGTCGGCAACCCGCCACGGCACCCTGGGGCCGACTAGCTGCTGCCACATTTACTTTACTGACACTGCCGACACCAGTCGACCCTTTCATACAGACAAGACACCCTCTAGAGGACACTTACAAACTCCAAATACATAAATTAGCAGCACACTACACAGCAACAAGAATCTGGAGGAAAAATTATTTGTGTCACATCTCCCCCTCCTAGAGTCAGTAAAGACTGCTAGTAGTACCAAATTGTTGCAAGCTTAGCAGCTTAGTATTAGAAGCTGTTTCATTCATGTCCGTGTGACTTTCATGTGTGTAGATGACATGTAGCTGGGTTAATCCCAATAAACATTTTCACCTCACCTCAACCTAGAGATTTTCCTGATTAAACTTGGTAAATTCAGTGAAATCTCTTTCACTTAGGCTCCCAGTAAAATTGGAGGGAGACAAAAACATCCATGTCCACCTATCCTACAAGATCTTGTATCCTTTAGTCAGTAAAAATGAAAGACATATCTATTAGTGTGTGGATCATAGTCCTGGTGGAGCACCCCTCACTGGACTTACCCTGCCGCTTGATCTGGCCGCTCTCTGGCGCCCTCTGTGTCGTGGCAGTGTCACTGCGTGGGTTCAGGATGACATATTTGCTCTTCAGCGCCTCCAACTGGTAGCTGAAGCCCTTGCTGGCAGGCTCAAACTCGATCTTCTGCAGGAGGACCTTCTTGGCGGAGGAGGCCAGCAGCTTGTTGAGGTCGCCCTCGTCGGCCGAATCCTTCCGGCCTGGTTTTAGGGCCTCTTTAAGTTTATCTACTATGGGCATGGTGCATCACTACACAAGACAAAAGATAAACACACACATTAATGCAAACCATGGCCATGGTCCATCACTATCCACATTAACACAAAGCAAGAAACAAATATACACATTAATGTGAACTATGGGCATGGTGCTTTACTACCCACAAACACACAAGTAATAGATGTGGGCACTTGGGCATACTATGGGCATGCCGCATAACTATCCACATACACAAGAGAAGAGACACAAACGCATATTAGGGCTAGTCTAAGATTTTCTTCCATCACCACCCACCTAGTGGCAAGCTTGTAGATCACAACAACAAAAGCAAAAGCTGTGTTTTCCTAGTGTCATGCTCTGTTGGTGCTCATAGTCTCCAAATGGCGGCACAACAATGACTTCAGGAAACCATAAAGAACATGACAATTGTACAAATAGAACCATCCGATGCCCTTTTTCAATCCACTGAACACGAGGCACATAATTAAGGAGTCCACCAGAAAAACGGGTATAGTCACAAAATCACATTTTTCAAGTTACTCCCTCCTATCGGTAGTTGAACTGAAGCCCTAGCTTTTTGGGCACTTGGCACTTAATCCTGTGAATAAACAAGCATAGTCTCGAGTTACAAGCATTTTAAAATAGCATTTGCTTATAAAAATCAATTTAAAATTTTTCTCGGTTTTTACATTTTGTAATCATGCCCGTTCCTCCTGAGGACTCCTCAATTGTAAAATGGAAACCAAAAAAAACAAACACTTCAATCCATCCCTTTAGGCATGACCAAACCTCAGGAAGCTACTATCAGATAAGCTGACTTCTGATGATAAAGAAGAGAACAGACTCAGTCAGCATGGTGGTTGGAAACCAGGAACAAGGTTTTTATCATCATTGACACCTCTGGTAGACTTAGGGCCTCTCCTTACCAGAGATCAGACAGCTATCTAGGACCTGTCCATGCTTCTCTCATGCCTCTCTCCATGTCTCTCTCTTACCAACGATGTATATTCTGAGCTTAAATGTCCTATACAGAAAAGTAGGTGTGCCCCGTGGTACCAGCCCTAAATGAATATGCAATAAGTAGTTTGCATGGGAAAAGGGAGGGCTTTGTTACAATTTGGCTGGAAGAGAAAAGAGCTTCTTCTTAATCAAAGGGTGCCAAACAACGTCTGTAATGTTAATCAAAAGACCTGCTGAGCTCCTGAGACACAATGGCTCTTCACACCTTGTCCCATAAGGCACAGACACACAGAGTACTCAGGAAGCTGTCTTACAAAGCTCTGTTACTAACATGAAGTTCTAACAACACAAAATGATTAAGGTATATAAAATAATAATAAAGAAATGCATTAACATTAAAGATGTTATGTACAAAATTATTACAGGCCTAATTATTCCGATTCCTTCACTTCCAATGCAAGAATGATAACTACTTGAAGTGGATTCATAGTACGGTTTATAGGTGCTCTGTGAAATCACAACTCTCCACCTTCAATAAGTACCACAGTGTCAAACAATGACAGGCTGTGTCCGTAGACATAACAGAGAATACATCAAGCAGTGTCCGTAGACATAACAGAGAATATATCAAAAACAAGATCACTACCTAATCAAAACTTGCTGAAGACAACAACAAAACGTTTTACTTCCTTTAATCATTGAGTGCGTTCACATGGACAAGTCGAAACCACTTGGAAGTGGTTTGGGATCGTACCAGCTTCATGTGAACGGGTATTGGTTTGGATTGGGATTGGTTTTCGTGATCCCCCTGCGACTCCAGGCCTGGGCTCTTTCGAAACCACTTCGACTGCCATGTGAACGGGATCGGATTGATTTTGGGTATTGCGCATGTATCAACGAAATAAAAAACGCAGTTTGTTCCTTCATACGGACTTTCTAACACAGCAGAATGCACAACACGTACGCGAATGCGTCAAACTCCTGGAACACCATGTTTGTATGCCGCCAGAAAGTTTGTTTATTGTCTGTATTTAGTAGGAACAGTGCAGAGCCCATAGAAGATGTGCCAGAGTATTACGTTTTTGTTTAGACTACCTTATTGTTTAAGTGGGTAATAATATCAGGTGAAAGGAGGAGGCTATGTAAATACATTTGCACTGACTGACTTGTAAGATTTTCTTTAGCCACTGTTTTGCGCCGTGGAATAACCGGAATGAGAGGTGAAAAGTTCAGTCTCCTCTACCTGTCGTCTGTATGCACTGTAGGCATATGTGTGCAGTGCTGTAGTCGCTGTTGCGTATACGATAAGATACATCTTACCTTCGTAGCAGCTTTGTTGTGGGCAAATGTTTACTCGTGTTATGTCCATTATTTTAGTTATGTGTCGTTAGTCGCGTTATGTCCAACATTGTAGCAGCTAGCATTGTAAATCTTATCAGCCTGGGTCGTCATGGCTGGGTCGGCACGGTTTGACCGATATCTTTGGCATTTTTTGCCCAAACAACACGAAACTCGGTACTGCACACACTGGTAACATTATGATGACGCAGTCCAAATTTGAGATCAAGCGGATGAGTGGTTCAAGAGTTATGCGTGGAAGAGACGTTCCTTGTATTAAAAGATAATAATATAAAGATAGAAGTTGACTACAGCGCCCCCAATAGCGTAGCGGAAAGGGCCGGAACTCCCGCCGAATCCGCTTAGACAAACTGCATGTGAACAGGGACTTGGGGGACAGACCACCCGTTGTGAACCAATCCCAAACCAAACCAATCCCACCATGTGAACGCAGTCAGTAACCGTCAACCTGGCATGCGTTTTTCCTTGATGGCAAAACAAACTAGTGCACACACCCAAATACAGTCATAAACACATACACACAAAGCCATGCATCTGCAGCAGGCCAGTGTCCATCACTAAGATCCACTCTTCTCTGTTTCTTGGTGCTATGGACATAGGTAGGCTGTGCATGCCTTACACAGGATGACTTTGGCCAGCCCCCTGCAGTTATGTGAAGCGGACAAGGCAGCAGCCAGCATGCATTTATAAGCGTGAATGTGTAGGTTTGTGTGCGGGTGGGAGGAGGGGGTTCACCAGTGATGTCAGTCGCTGCATTCACCTTTCTCACTGCGGTTCTCAACACACATACAAACACACGCACGCGCGCTCACTTGCATGCACGAGTGTGCACACAAACACACAAACAGTCACCTTCAATCCTAACTGTCTTCTTTTTGATGTGGTTGTATGCCTCATTTTGATACCCTCTGCTCTGGTGCACACACAGCCATACAAGCAGGCCACTGCAAGCAGTGTATTTTATGTAACCACAGCTCTAAAAGAACCACACACACAAAGCAGTTTCTCCTTTCGCCCATTATTAATCGCATACGTGTGAGCTGAAGGCTAACTCATGAAGTCTCTCTGCTTTTGCAGGGAAATTCACTGAAAATGCACACACAGAGAGGAAGAGATAGGACTGCACATGCATCAAATACAAGGACACCTTGCCCTTCCTCACACACACAAACACACACGCTAGAGTGCAGTGATGTCACCAGTAGTGGGAGGAGCAGCAGAGATCACTGGAATTGCTTTCTCCATTCAGTCCGTTTCGGCCTCTCCCGTCCCATACCTCTCACTGACACACACAGCGTCGTTTTAAAATTATATCTAATCTTACAGTTTAGCCCGCGTCCTTTCTGTCTTCCAGATGTATTACACATGTATTTTTAACGAATAAAAATGACAATACGTTGTGAACATCTTCGGCATATTACGGAATCGGAATAAAGGCATTACAGACACTACGGGGTTACCACACGCAATAACAACTTCAAGGACTATGAATTATGTAATGACATTAGAGAGACTACCCGTGCCTGACAGAAGAGCAATGCTCTGTGATTTTACAGCCATCTGCATTCGCCACACTTCACTATAGAGAAAAAAAAAATCTATAACTAATTTACGTTTTCTTTTGAGTGTAGGCCTATTCAAACAGTATGGGACTGACTTTATTTAAAGTCCTAACAGACTGCACCTTATATTCAACACATTGTCAGCTCCAGGAATAAGTTTTTTTCCCCCTCAGTGGCATCCCTACTATGACGGTTTTAATCTCTCGTGGACAGGCGTGAGCAAATGGTAAAAATCATTTGTTCCAACCAATGACTGTATACATGACTGATTCCGACGCCGAGTACAATCATTCTGTATGTGTACGGGCCTCTGATTATTAACAGACATCCGGAATGTCACTGCTGTGAAGTTAGGCTTCCAGTCACACATGGTCGACAGACTATGCATTTCAGGTCAGAGTGCAGTTCACCAACACGTGTAGGCAAAACGCAACCTGATTCAGCAGTCACTTTCGGGCGATCCCTGGACAGCTGGCAACATCACCACCTTTTAAGTCGAGTCTGCATTAACTTGACAATATTAGCTATTACCTCATAGGGAAAATACTAATTATATCGTACTTTTCTGATCATGCCGTCCTGATTCATAAAATAGGATACAATTCAATGTGTCAAATTCAGTTGAATAACGTTCTGGTGAAGTTATGCATGCTAGCCAGCTATCTTAGTTTTGTGTAATGGTATTACAATGATGATTGTACACATAATCCCGTGATGGCTACTACATATATGTTAAAATACTTTAACTAGCCTACCGGTTTCACTGCCCAGAAACTTGATGGAGGCTGTGGGATATCAAATTAGAATCACCGTTCTTATACCAGGTGTTATTACCTTGCTGACAAAATAACAACCTGGGCGAATGTGATGAAATATATATAAACACGCATGTGTCAAGTAAAACCCGTTAAAATGTGCAAATTCAACCTCAAAGGCTTCAAACTAGGTAGAGAAATTGCCTCCTGTTGTCCACGCGGTACACGTCGTTTAGTTTGCAACGTTAGCCATCACTGCTTCACACTTAGCTTATGGTATGGAGTGAACTACAGTTTACAATATTTCATGATGTCGCTTTTGTGGTTACAATGACAAATGAAGCTGGCAACAAAAGTTACAGGGCACGTTATTACTGTTACATTCAGTAATATCAATCAGGCAGAGTGAGCAGCTTGAACTGGCTTGGCTTCTGTGTTTGATAACCTTAGCTAGCGTCAGCTTCAGAAAACAACTCCCATGAAAAAAACACAGTACCCCAGGTTACTCTCGCAAAATAATTACATAACGGTCACACTTATTCTAGACAGATACCTGCTGTCAATCTGTCATTATTATTTGAAAATACACCACCGATCGACAACATCCGATATTTGGATAGCTATTCAAGTTAGTACATTAGCTGGCTAGCTAACCAGCAAGTTAGCTAGACTGATCACGTTAGCTAACGTGGCGAACGTGTCTTGTCTAGTGCTGCAATGTGAGAACCCTTCTGTCATTTCAAGAAAACCTCAAAACAACGACAGTGATCAGTGTTTTGGCAATATGCTATTAATAATTTCCAACAACCTACCTTTTATTGTGGTATCCCCTTCGTCTGCAACGTCTATATTGTGTTACACACGGGGTGCGTCGCTAGAACACCGTCATTTTGTTACATTCCTTCCTCCATGCTGCATTATGAGAAGGTGGAGACAAAGGTGATTGACAGCATAGCTTATCCAATGAGCTTGAGAACACAGAACGCGGACTACAGTTCACCCTCATTCATAGTAATAGCATCACAGACTGTAAGCAGCATGTGATGGAACAAGCTAAAAACCCTAAGAGATTTTTTATCAGCAGGCTCTGATGTAAGTCTACACCATTAATATGAAAATCATACAATGACAATCGCCAGGGACCTCTAGCGTAGGTGGTTATTGTTGTGAGTGGTGGGTGCATATAGCCAGCGTTCCCGTCTGTGTAGCTGTCCAAGAAGCCTATTATGCCTTTCATAATAATGGGTACTATCCATCTCTGAGGATATCTATGTCACTCCTACATCCCACAAATCGCTCACTTTGCCTGCTTCGTTTGAATTCATAGCAAAAACCACCAGCGTGTAGCCTAGAAGTCCCCATATTGTCAGAAATCAGAGGGCACAAAAAAGAGACAGTGTATGAAAAGTGAATAGCCTAAATTATATATTTATAGGCTTCGTCTAATACTTATTCAGAGATAGGCGTATTGGGCCAATCTGATACAACGTTTTAACCGTTTAAAGAGCCTATTTGCTAAATAATAGGCCTACTATTAATAAGAACATGCTATAGTACATTAGTGTATAGCCTGGCATGCTGTACGTGCTGCAAATTACACTTAACACAGCGTCATTGTTAGCACCACAATCAACAATTGTGTTAATGTAGCATACGCCTATTTAATCTTAAGGATGTAAGCAGGCTATAGGCTACATATCAATATGTTACATTACCCATTGCGGACCTGACCAAAAATAAATGCCACGGTGAATCCTGTCCACATGAGGGTGCTATTTGAACAGTTGGGGTTGTTTACTCCACCCAATGTATGAGGGAGTTGAGAGGACGTTAAGAAAGCGGTGGCATATAAGGTAGCCAAAAACAACAGCACAGATAGCCTACATATTCTGTGCTTATTAAAAAAGTTAATAGGGCTAGTTTTACTGAGGATTGTCCAAGGATAACATTCAGTGACCAGTATAAGCCATATTTTGAATTATAACCCTGTAAATGTGTTGGATAACTTATGTGTTCAGTTACCAAAGTTAATATACATGTTCATATGTGTTTTGAATCTATGACCTGAATGTTGTTATCAACTCACACTGTCTGTTTAGGTGTACATTATATTTACAGAACAATGTTTAGGTAAGTCAGGCTCCAAGAAAGAAGAGGACGGGACAGGGTAAAGGAAAGTTTCTTAATATTGCACCCAATAACTTGAAAAGCTGAAAACAGCTTCAAGAGCATAAACCCGTTCATTTAAGTGGCTCACTTTTTTGCATTATATACTATTCTAGATTCTATTTCCACGATGCATTTTTAAGCATTCTCCTAAAACAAGAACTGAACCATTGTGTTTCATTTCATCTTAAAGGCATATTTTTGTTAACTATTACAGATAAAACCATGTTCACATGTGGTGTCTAAAAACTTGTTTCTTTGTATGTAGTCAGTCCAGCAGTGCTATTTTCCTTACCAGGTATATCAATGTAATTACAAAAAGACTTCTGACATCTTAGAAATATAGGGTTATATAGGGTTTAATTACTCAGTAAGACCAAGTCAAGCTTCTTATAGTTTTTTTAGTTTCAGTGCTGCTCTCTCTGGTTTAAACAGGCATAAAACAAATGCAGAATACCCAAATATGGTTGCTAAAGAGTAAAAACTGTTGTTGTTCACAAGTCCTCCATTGGCTTGCAGTTGTAGAATAGATTTCAAAGTGTTGCTATTAGTCTAGAATTTCCAAAACTGCCCCCTGAAAACACAACTAATGTTTAAGAGTAAACCCAGGAGTCTCCTAGGTTAGACAATAGGACATTTATTTCTAAAGAGCACATTGAACTACTGATATCATGACAAGTAACAATCGTAAGCTTTTAAAATAATTGCACACACTCAGTGATTTTGTCTTAAATGTAACATTTACCACATTTATTGTATTAGATTGCTTATTACTATATACCTACAGTTGTCGGTAGGTCAGAAAGAGGTTAGAAGGTTCCACAGCATCATCACCTGTTCCAGCATCACAGCCCACAACCTGTAAGGCAAACTTGCACACTGCACTTTAGGGCACTCTTGTGCTTATTTAATGCTGCTAATATCCCATGCCCAATCATAACCATTCTGTTACAAGCCAAGCCAAGTGTTTGATTTACATCAATGTTGTTTTTTTGTACCCTGTGCAAACATGTGTATGAAGATGTGTATCTTAGACAGAGAGAGAGAGCGAGAGCGTGTGTGTGTGTGTGTGTGTGTGTGTGTGTGTGTTCGTAGGAGAGTGCGTGTGCACATTGTGTGTGCGTGTGTGTGTGTATCTTAATAGTGTGTGTGTGTATTGTAGTCACCACGCATGCAAATGTTACAACAGAGTAGAGACAGTCTCTACTCTGTTGTAGCATTTGCATGCGTCACCATTTGTTCCTGGTAAAAGATTTGTTTTGTCTCACTACTATGTATATTTCTGAAATGACAATAAAAACCTACTTGACTTGACTGGTAATAAGTTACTCTTATCACTAGCCTAATAAGACTTTTTTAAGATTAAGCCTTTCCACTATGGTGTAGTACATTGCTACAAGTACAATCTGAGAAATGAGAACTAGCACTTGTCTACCTGTCCATATAGAGGGGGCAATCTAATGATGATGAGTATGTTATCTGCACCACAAAAGGAGATGTTAAGGATGCAAATATGTCATGGAACATGTCATGGTCTTTGGAACATGTAAGGGGGTTTATCTCAGTACAAATCTGGATATGGGTCTGAATAAGCAGAAAATGTACTGGGACAGTTGATCGATTTGATTGCCAGGTATTACTATAATTGGCGTAGATGTGAAGTATAAAATTATGGTAAATCTGTGAAAAACTTGAATGAAGATGCTCGGTGGAGTGCCTTATTTACCTTTCTTAAAAAGGAAGCTTTTCTGATCAATGAAGCCGTTTGATTGATTTTCTGGTCTTACTGGTGTTACTGGGTAGAGCAGCACTCACTAAGCTTCTCGTCAATGTGCTTTTTGCAGATCGAACATTATAGAAATTGTTAGGCCCCTCCAGCTATTTGGGGTTGTTAATGAAGACCTATAGTGTGACTCAATGACCCCAGACTGAATGGAATGTTTATGTATCTGTTTTTGTGCTTGCAAAAACTGGCAAGTGTGTTGGAAAGGTCCACAAACTTTGAAAAGGCATCAGAGAAGGCTCAGTTTCCAAAGGCCAGTTCTGTCAAATTCCCTCTACCCCTGACCCCTGCCGCTAACTAAACAAATAAACCAAAAGTGACTTAAAAAAAGGTTTTATTTCTCAACACCATAGGCAGCCATAACAGTTTGGAATAATACTGGAAAGGGTAGGCATGCATGGTCTAGCTTTAGACCTTCGTCTCATGTAGTACCAGCACGAGACATTTCACACTACTGCTAATGCTAAGACAAACATTACATCATAAAAACACACAACATTTACAAGAAAGGCAAACGTATCTAAAAACATGGATCGACCAAGCCTTTAGAGACATCACTCCAGAATACAGAAATGGAATAAAATGACTTAAAAGGCTTACAGATTTAAGCTCAATCTTGGCAAAATAGGCATCGTTGTAAAGGGAGTATACATTTAAGAGTTTTGTACTTGGGCAAGTGCCATGATCCTCGAGTTGTGTTAAGCAAAGTGGAGAAGGCCCTAGATCTAATGTTGATTTCTGTCTGACATAAAAGGTTTAGACCAGATGTAAGCTTTCTTAAAAAAAGTATGGTTTAACTTAGAATGCATTTATACCATCAGTGACATGTTATTGCTCAAGGATAACACAACCATAAACAACAGGAATGCACAGTAGTGACAACTCAGTATCTTGCAGTGCCTAACACCACATATTGTGGTGTCATCACTGGAGATAGCCTAGGATGCATTTCCACTAAATATGCATTACAAACATTAGATGATAAACTGATAATAACTGATTATGTTTTGACTAATACACCATCTCAGCAAGCCAGACCAAAAGGGAGCTGTGGTCATTTAACAGAAAAGTGAAATGCTAAATGGTTGTCTCATGTTTTGGACAAGTGTTAGGAAAGCCAAATGAACCTGCTTGTTGTCCTCAAAATCCACAACCAATTTGCCTTTTGCTTTTTTTTCGCATCCCCAAGTGCTTAAGGCTTATCTAACCCTACAAATGCCTTTGGCTAGTTACAGCATTCTGTTATGGAGGAAAGATGTGGTGTTTCAAAAGCTGATAGCATTTTTTTTTAAATGATTGACTTATTTGCTTTCAGCTTCTTTACCTCTTAAAAACCCACAAGGGGTACATGTTATATGTCAATTTCTATTATTATGTTATATATTATATCAGTTCTACTGTATTTTATATTTATATATATATTATATTATACGATTACAACTGAATAGACTGTTCAATAGGACTTTTTAGGGTTTTTTCCAGTTATCCTTCTTTCCAAGGACAGTGGGCCTTTTTTAGGCCCCTGGGTCACAAAAGCCAAATCAGTGAAGTAATTAAAGGGTGACATAAAGGGTGAGGGGCACTAACCGAAGACATTTAACAGAAAGTGTCAATGCTGAGCTGTACGCTCCTGGGGGTGGGGCATTGCTTATCTTATAAATACACACTAATCCTGTAAATACTAGCACTAAACGTTATAAATTAATGCCTTTTTCCTCTGCAAGTTGTTCTGTGCACAGCGTAGTATACAATTTACAACTAATCTTTTACAGTACATTCCACATATGCAAAACATTACAATGGCAGAAATGTAGGACATAAAAGACAAGAAAAAACTGCAGTTTCCCTCAAATATGATATCTCATTACAGCGGTTAAATTAATTAATGTAAAGTTTGTTTGAATGAGCATGTGTAGAAAAATATTGGGAAATAACATTTTTAACACAGAAGACTGGGTTTAAGAGGTTTAGGAAAAGCAAAAAGAAAAAAATGACTAAAATGTATTGAACTGAAATAAATTTTGTTCTCTTTTCCTTAATGCAGCTCGGTAAAAAACAAGTAGGATGGAAGGTTTGGTACTTTCAAAAGTGTTTCTGTAAATCTGAACCTTATTCATTAAAACAGGCATCTGTTCAAAGAGTCAAATGTGCTAATGTTAAAAAAGATGTTTCTGTGTGTGTGAGTGTGTGTGTGAGAGTGTGTGTGTTTGCGTGTGTGTGAGAGTTGTGTGTATGTGAGCAAGAGTGCAGATGTTTGGTGCTGGTGTTGGTGAGGGGCACTATGGGTCCTCGATGTCCATGAACTCCTTCTTGGGGGCGTGCGATCCGCGATACCAGTTGCAGGAGGCGTCGCTTCTGGGGATGCAGGTGAAGTATTTGGCCTGTTTTCCGTGGTAGGAGGACTCCAGGACCCCGTCTGTCCACAGACACTCCTCTGGACCCCCGATGGAGCAGGGTAAGGACGGGCATCGCACAATCTGTCAAGAGAGAGAGCACATTGTCAACAAAAAAATACTTCGCCGAAATTTAATATATATGAAGTTTTGTTTTTTAGATTGCAAATGCATACATTGTGAGGTGCATGTGGCAGTTTAAGGATACTTCACATTTCAAATGTTAATATATAACAAAACATTTAAGGAAAAATATAATCACTACTTGCAAAGGTTAGTATAGTAATAGTAATAGTAATAGTAATAGTAATAGTAATAGTAATAGTAATAAATGGCAGTTAATTAGTCTTAAAACGGATTTGTAAAATCTCTAAACATTAGTCCCACTGGCATCCATGTATGGCTTGAGACAAGCACACACATAAGAGAATGCTGGACCCTTGTAGCAATATTTTATTTTATTTTTTTAATCAATGTTAAATATGTTCTCATAAAATGTAAATATACTGCTGATGTACTAAATTAAATAATATGTCTGGATAAATATGTTTTTTGCAATAGTGACATCCAACAAGGTAGGTAATTGATTAGCTATGTAAATAGTAAACAGATGTGTCTTTAAACACCTTTCAAAAATATCTAAGCTGTCAGAAGAATGTATAGTAATATAGTATAATAGTATAGTAATGACTATAGACAATTCATGCAACTATTGAGGTACAACTAAAGAAAAGACCATAACAGGACCTGTGTGTGTGTATGTATGTATGTATATGTGTGTGTATGTATGGTTGTGTGTGTGTATGTATGGCTGTGTGTGTGTGTGTGTGTGTGTGTGTGTGTGTGTGTGTGTGTGTGTATGTTTGTTTATGTGTGTGTGTGTGTGTCTGTGTATGTATGGCTGTATGTGTGTGTGTTCACGTGTCTGTGTTTATGGCTCTTACCCGGCATGCACAGCCGGACTGGTAGCGCTGGTTGAGACTGAGCGTCTGGGTGTGGGTCAGGTCACTCCAGGGCTCCACAAAGTCACAGAGTGTCACATGCACGCCATCGGACTCCTTCTTGCCTGCAAAGCAGAGAGCACAGAGGCGTGTTAGCCAGGTTGTTGGTGTGTGACGTTAGCCTGCCTATGCACTACTGCTCAATTATCTCCCTACAGTGGCAGTCTGGGTTTCCTTTCATTGACATGGTTGACTCAGGTGGTATCCTTACAGCACCAATCAGTAAACAGAGGGAGTGTTTGTGAGCAATGACGTCGACTTTGTGCGCTACATTTGAAGGTTTATAGCCAGGCTAACAGCATGTGTCACAACCAGACATTAGCAGTTGGGTAAGGGCAGATCCAATCGTTTTAAACTTCAGCAGACTCTACACCTCCAGGAAGAAAACATTTGCCAAAACAGGACAACCAGATCCTCTGTAGGAAATGCAGTGTAGTATGAGGGGCTGGTGTTAGGACCAGGCTAGGGTCACATAGTCTAGTCTGTTTGTTGGCATGTCTGAAGGCTCATAATTAAATGGGTCTACTGGAAGTGGTTAGTGAGGCCTCACCTGTGATCAGGTACTCTTTGCTGCTGTCTGCCTCCAGAGACACCCCGCACATGGCAGATGTTGGGGCGGTGAAGATGTGCTCCACTGCCTCATTGGGACCCTTGAACATCTGAAGGACACAAAATGAAGGTGGTTTTAATACAAACAATGTACATGCAGTGAATCTCATATCTAAATGAAATCTCAAACCAAAATTACATTCAGCATTAATATCACTAAGACAGAGTGAAAATAATGGAGAGTAATACTAACTTTAGAGGTTGATTATCACTAAGGAGGAAAACACACACAAACACACACATACATTGACATAGACACATATGCATACAGTCACATCTGACTCCTTACAGTGTAAGGAGTGAGTGTAACTCACAGTGTAACAGTGTACCTTACACACACTTACCTTGATCTGTTTGATGTCATACCGGATCCTCTTGATGGGGTCACCATACACATCGTTTCCAGAGCTCACCTCTTTCCGTGCAACCACCTTGGCTCTGATGACTGCCAATGACAGAACAATAGTTTTTGTACAAATACAAACACTAGGAGATGCTTGGGAGTCTATCCAAAACACAAGACAACCCAATACAAACAAACCTAGTCAGCTCCATTTCTCCTGTGGAAGACTCTTGCCAACTAAACTTACTTTAGTTTCAAAAGTGGTCTTGTATGAAGTTGTACCCTAATGCACTGGTGATGTAATTAAACATTTTCCTGTTCATTGTCACAGGCTTCACTTTGGTTTATTACTGTCCTTGTTGTCTTACAATCAGCATATATCCTACACCTATATTGCTGCTTCAGAAGAGGCATCTTGGCACATGTGTAGGTATTTGTGTGTGTGTTTGTGTGTGTGTGTGTGTGTGTGTGTGTGTGTGTGTGTGTGTGTGTGTGTGTGTGTGTGTGTCTGTTTGTGTCTAATAGGAAGAGAGAGACAGAGCTAGTTAAAGGTGTGTGTGTGTAATAGGAAGAGAGAGAGACAGAGAGAGAGTGAAAGAGTGAGAAAGGACATGAGTATTTCATTAGGAGAAAACCAGGGGAAGGAATGTGCTTTGGCCTGACTTGAGGAAGTCCGTCAGCATTCTCTGTGAGATGCCGCCAGCCTCCTCTTTCATCCCCTTTCCTCCCCCAACACACACACACACACACACACACACACACACACTTACAGTGGGCACAGAGACACAGCACTAACACACACACACACATACACACCTACATTGGACACACAGACAGAGACACAGCACACACACTAACACACACACACACACACATGGAAGCCCATATTGTCACTCTATCTCCAGTCTAGGCATGCACTCTGACTCACTCTCACACACACACACACACTCTCTCCTGCCCAGACCCTCTCCTCTGAGCTCTCAAGTGGCTTGCTCTGTGACGTGGGCTGGCTCCTACACCCAGCATAATGCCACATCTGTCTCCCAACCCAACAGCCCTGCGCTTGTCTCTTCTTCTCCTCTCTCCTCTCCTCCCAACTTCCTGATTCATGGCTCTTCTTCTTCTTCTTCCTCTCAGCCCTCCTTTACTGACTGCGGAGAGGCTGAAACGCTGCACTCGCTGCGCTTGCTGCTGGGCTGAGCTCTGAGCTCGAGAGAGAGAGAGGAAGAGGGAGAGAGGAAGAGAAAGGGAGAGAGAGAGGAAGAGAGTGAGAGAGTAATAGAGAGAGAGGGAGACAGAGGGGAGACAGAGGGATAGGGAGAGGGAGAGAGAGAGAAAGAGAGAGAGGTTGACAGAGAGAGGGTGAGAGAGAGAGAGAGGGAGGGAGAGAGAAAGAGAGAGAGGGAGAGAGAGAGAGAAAGAGAGAGAGAGAAAGAGAGAGCCAGCAGTCAGTCAGTCTAATGAGAAGCAGATGTAGGAGCTCCCGCTCCTGCCTTGTTTTCAACCCTTTTTTCTGCTGAACTCAGGAAAAGAGGAGAAAAGCGCTTGTCGACCCATTCCTCCACATGCAGAGTATGGTCATGTGGCAGGCCTCTCTTGCTCTCGCTCGCTCTCTCTCATGCGCACACATACACACATTTACCTACAGCATACACACACATATAGATATGGGCACACACACAGGCGTGTACACACACACACGCACACACACACACACACATTCATACCTAGATATGGGCAAACACACAGGGACTTTCATAGAGCTGACCAAGCAGAGAAATTTGAGAGTGGGAGACGGACAGACACACACACATAGACACACACACATAGACGCACACACACACACACACACACATGCAGACACAAATGCATACCTTCTTTTACCATGAATTGAGCAAATCAACTTCCTTCTGGGCCACACACTAAGACATACAGTACACACACACATACATGCACACACATGCACACACACATACACACACACACGCACACACACACACACACACACACACACACTGAATGTTTGCCAAATGCACACACAGGATGTTACACCAAAGTAATTGGGAGACATCAATGCTGCAAGTATACACACATACACACACTTTCTCTCGCGTTCTCTCTCTTCCTCTCTCTGTCTTTCTCTCCATCTCTCTCTCTCACACACACACACACACACACACACACTCGCTCACACACGCACGCGCACACACACTCAGAGGGAGACTGTAATGCTTTATACAGCTTTAATCACAGCCTCTACCAAGTTTTCCATTTCCATACATTCATTACATTCCAGGGTTAAGCTGACACCACACACACACACCATACACACACAGACGTGTGCTTGCACGCACACACACACACACACACACACTCACAAACACACACACACTCTGACACACACACACACACACACACACACACACACACACACACATTGAAGGAAAGGCCTCAGAGAGGACAACTGTAATCCCCTTTCCTGAACAAGAATTGTCGCCGCTCGATAGTCAACCACAGAGCGCTCTACCTCCCCTCAGTAAAGTAGGTCATGTGAAATGTGCACACACACTTACACACACACACACACACACACACGCTCACACACATGCGCCTTGACCGCAGTGAAATACAGTTGCTATTAGATCATCCTCAAAGTGCACATTAAGTGCAACAAACTCATGCTTGATTAACCCCTGCCATCAACAATCCAGACAGCCAGTTACGGATATCGGACCAGGGGAAAATGCCCCTGGCTGTGCAACAGCTAGTGCCTACGGTAGAGCAACAGCCATATCAGTGACCCCACACTATGCCCTGTCCAGAGGATTGTTCTGTTTACCCTGTCTGACTGGAGTGGGTGTCACTAGTGTTAATATTAACCATCCCTCATGAAATGATACTGTAACTCAACTCAACTCAATCTGAGCAGCTGTGTGAATGCCCTGAAAATTCAGAACACTGACATTATGTCTGTCCTACAAAGGCAAAAGACCTCAGTGTGAAACTGAGAGAAGTGACTTTAAAAATCTTCTGTTTGCATGTGTTTTCAGCATTACGGCAAAGACAAAAACAACGAAATATACTCAATATATTTGGCCACATGATCAAGCTAATGTTTATTGTTCCAAAAATGGCAATAACTCATTTTCACCTAAAATTGAACTTACAGTCTTTCGCCTTTACACGGCAGATATGTTGTAAAGTCTTGCTGCTTTCATGTCAAGCAGGCCCGTATGTCTGTCTGTCTGTCTAACTGTCTGTCTGTCTGGTCTGCAATGTTCTCACTTACTTCGTCTGACCATAAAGATATCTCAATTTTCAGTAAAAGCTCTACATACACCATTCACTTTAAAACCTCCACCACCACCAATACAATTTGAGGAAATTGTGGATGTTAGTGGTGGATATTACTGTCAAATGTCAATGGTTTTCCTAAGAACAAAATTATATCTTTAAATGTCTTGGTTTGTCCAGACTCCAACAATACCCAGTTTACTGATAAATGAACAGGAAAAAAGCTGAAAACAATCAAGTTTAAGAGGCTGAAATCTGAGAAGTTTGGGTTTTTCTTTACGAAATTGCTCAACCCAATGAAGTGATTGTGAGAATACCTGATCAACTAAATGGTTAGAAAACGGATCAGTTAATCAGTTAATTGTTGCAGCTTAAACTGTCTGTAACACTAAAAAAACTATGTATAATTTACACGGGAGTGGAGGCGTATGAGTGCCTGATATGATTTCTTTTTTTTTCGTGTAAAAGTATCCCAGAAGCCACCTCAAGACAAACAATAATATCTGACTCATGCTCAGTCCACTTTTAACCCCCCATCCCTCTCTCTCTCTCACACACACACATACACACACACACACAGCCACACACATGCACACAGGAATGTCCTTGTGTTCAGTGGAAAGCCCCTCAGACTCAGTCTAATGAATGGGTGGTTTCTCTGAACGAGTGAAACACCCATTCTCACCACCACCTTAAACCAGCAACTACTGGGACAGCTCATGACTCCATCAGGGGAGTCACACGACTATATGTGTGTGTAACAAAAACAACAAGGTACTTGATGCAATGGGAAACAGGAAATTGTGCCACTGATGGACAGTCTTTCCACACACTGCCTGAAGGCTCTCTGCTTTGATTCTTCTGAAAGGAGTCTGATTTCTGATCTCTCTCCTTTTATACAGATCTATCTCTGTCCCTTTCTCCTCCTCCTCCTCCTCCTCCTTCTTCTTCTTCTTCTGCATCGGCCTTGTTCTGTGTGCCAACATCTCCCTTCTCCCAAACGACTTCTGATCAACTCAGATCTTTTTGGCCTGAACCTACTGACACCATCTGTGACCACGCCATCATGACAGCTAGCCAGTGTTATAAACATCTCCCCATATGTAAACAAATCTCCATTCTTCCACGCTCGATCACGGGACTAAAAGATTCCTCCGGAGTGATGGGATATCGACCAATCAGCACCATCCGAAGATGATGACTTAATGTTTTAAATGCTCACAGCTGAGTACAAAAAACAAATCCTTGCTTTTTATGTGTCATGTGAACATGTTAACAACAGCTCTATAAAAAATACAAGCCAAACAAATCTGTATCTGATACAAGGTGAATGCTACCATGTTGATTTTCCATCCACTACCTTTAAAAATGTCTAGCCGATTAAAACAACACAATATCAGGACACCACATATAGCGCAATGTGCCATGACACATTAGCATATGTTGAAAGGAGCAGAACATAGTAAGATGTGGGAAAGGCGTCTCCTGTAAAAAGAGGAATGCTGTGAGGCATTCAGGAAACTACGACGGAAAGAGTCCACCACAGTCAGGCAGCATTTTAATGGGAATTCACCAGGACAAACTAAGCCCTGTTAGGACTGGCATTAGCATAAGTTTGTGTGTGGAGCCAGGGTCTGTGAATGTTCAAATAAACCAAAATAAACAGACATTCTGGGGGCCGAGAGGCTACAAGGACATGCGGACGCCAGGCCTCTGCAACCCTGTTTTGATTGCGATTTAGGAGTGTTAGGAGGAAAATAGCTACCTGTCTGGAGTCCAATTCCTTCTATTACAGACAATGAGTCAGCTTTGCTACAAGTAATCTCTGTTTAACTCATCAAGCCGTCAGATTCTAGCCTGCCCATAGGCCTTTGATGTACCTTCCTTTGACATGCATAAACTCTTCTGTTCCTCTCGCAAGGATCAAAAAGGACACAGAATCCCGACATTTCCATGGAGCATGTCAGGACAGAAGCAACCCAAAACCTACCTAAGACATTAAGACCTAGACATTAGGACAGTGAAAAATAGGAGGAGACAGGGAAAGAGCATGAAGAACAAACAGGGAGAGGATGAAACGGTTTTCACCGAGACAAAGAACCACCACAACATCTGGAGAAGTTTTCATCGGCTTGTAGAAGACTGGACGCAGATGGAAATTGTATTTACAGAGACACTGACCTCCTCTGTCCTAGATCCTCTCGCACTCTAGTCATCCTCAGGCTTTCACACATTTTAATTCAGTGTAAGAAGCAGAGGCCTGATTGCAGTTTCTCTGTTTAAATGATAATGGTTTTTGCAACAGTGATTGTATACTAGCTGCCAGCAGCAATGATAGTATAGTCCTTCAAAGCTGACTGAAGTGTCGCCACATGCCTTGTTATAACATGTATAAACACATAGACATGTGCTGATTCATCTAAAAAGATATGGATACTGCATGACGCACACACTCAGACACTCTCTGTCCCTGCATCTACCACCCCCACCCTCAGTACTGGCCAGCTGTTTAGTTGGACACTCAATTCACTATCTCAGCTGAATGCATCTTGAAAGATGTGTAGCAGGAAGAATGGTGATTCACACAACAAAAGAAATGTCCTTACTAAACATTCTGGAAAATATAAAGACCACTTACATTTCACTTTAAAAGCGCAAGACAAAAAAATAGAAAACTACCATAAAGGCCAGTTTTGCGGCCAAAGGAGAAACTGGTCTGATGCATGTGCGACCTTGCATTAAAAAGACTCTTTTTGTCTATACAGCGTCTAGGTACTTAAGGAAAGAACAGTGCAGTGGTTTGAGGCTTATGTGTGTTTTTTGTCAAAAATTAGGTAGATATGACATTCTGACACTCCACCCTCTCCCGCTAGTCCACCCCAAATCGGTAGCAAGAAAAATGGTTGTTTCTTCCCTAATCCTAACCACAGAAATGTTAAACTTACTCCGTCCCATTAGACAATTAAACTTGCTTTTGTTCAGTCTATCTCAAGTAATGATATGCAGGCTACCAAAACAAATATGTACATTCGATTAAACAAAACATTCTGATTGAAACGTACATGCATTGAAGACTTATAGTTTTTAAACGAGGGAATGGAAGTGAAATTCGTGCATGTCTTACCGATGTCTGCGTTGCAAAAAGCCTGTTGAGGATGCATCGGAGAGCAACTGCAAGCCTCGGCGATTTCTTTAACTCGCCATAAAAGCAGCACGACCAGCGTAGCGAGAATACTGTTGTTTGGATTATTCATATTTGTATGTTTTTTTGGCTATACGAAGCAGATTAAATAACTTTCCTCTGTTGAGTTGGTATGAAAACCACAGAACTATTTATGCGCAAAGTGAAAAACCAAACGATATCCGGCCTAATTGTTTAGTAACGATGTCACATAAAATAGCCTATCTCACGTACTTCTACAATCCGAAAAAACATACATGTGATCATGCACTAACTTGGGTTCACAGCACTCTGCTCATCGTTAGCGACGTTCACGAGCTGAAGTCTGCATGAACTGTGGAAGCAGTTGCGCTTTATGCTCCCCGAGCTCCGCCCTCTCCTTACGACCTGTGTCGGCTGCAACAGTTGAGTGAAATGACGACATCTAATTACGAAATATCGTTTGTAAAAGTTTTTTTTTCTATTTCGCCACTTTTCTTTTCGACTTGCTGGAAGATTTTCACACCCGTGGGCGCGCCCAACTACAGATGTTGAGCATGTTGCGCTCTCGGTATGAATTGGGCTATTATAATGGGATGCTATTCAGGGTTAATTACACTTGATGATTAACAGTGAAGTAAGTGTTTCTTGTAAAAGAATGGGTTGATAACCACAGAAAAAATGTTTTTTGTTTTGTTACCCAATAACTATTCCCTATATATCATTACAAATTATTTAATTTGCTTTAATGTCACAGTATCCTCAGAATGGTATAAGAAACGTTCTTATGCAAGCCAAATGTATGAATCTGTGCTTTTGCAAATACTTAAATATTTGAATATTTTACATAAATCTTAAATATTGTTTCACGTAAAGGCAGCCTAATTATAACTAATATAATATTATAGAAACATTGGGCCACTTTTGGGATTTGGGAAAGATCCATTTGGGAAAGATCCATGAAATCTAAGGATGAAAATTAATAAAAAGCCAAAATGTGAGTTTTTTGGTAAAATCACTTGTATTCTACTATTCTTTGGTAACATGACTGGTGTTCTATCCAATATATATAAATATTAAAGTGTTTTAATGCCAGGTGCTCTTTCCTGGAAGAAAAGTTTGTGTAAAGGTAAATTGGGCCACCTGTTCAGGTAAAGTGGGCCAGCAAATAGGCTGTAAATAAGCTTCTTCTGTGATCAAGACATATTCTTTATTTGAATGACAAGGCACAGAACAGCACAAGGAAATTGTAATCTTTTTTGAACATTTTAACAATATGTTGCTTTTAATAAGGCCTATAGGCCTATTAATAATTATTACCCATCAGTTCTGGTGATTTTTGCCAATGTAAGCACTGATGATTTTATCATGTATCTGTCATGTCATGATGTTACCAGCTCAAAAAACACTTTTTGTGGTGCAGTGACACTTTAAGAGCAGGCCTATTTGTCTACATAATAGCGTGTGTCTTTAAGCAACACTCAAGCACTTTTCATCTTTGGTTGCCCTGGAGTTTGGAAGCAGAGTTGTCTTTCTTATGTCTCATTTGAACTACAGATTGGAGTGACCCACTTCTGCAAACTTGTATAGTGAGGTTAGTGAGGTTATAACCCATGGAGGGACGGAAAGCAAATTAAAAAATGCCGTTCACCATGTTACAAGTTGACGAACCATTGAAACAATTTTGGAAACAGTTATGGTTTGTAAGTTTCATATACAGACCAGTTCACCTTGATTAAGGATGTTATTTTCACATCATTGTTCAGTTACATAGGATGGCATTTTTATACATGTCTCAGGTAGATGGTGATATAGCTAAATATTCAAAGTGCAAAATATTTTGTTAGATGTAGCATATTCCATGTTGCCCTTTTATATATTTCAAGCTAACATAAGTGTCATGAAGTTGATCTGCATTTAAGTTGTGTTCTATATATTTCACAAAAGATTTAAATCAAATATGTGTGACAGAAATGCTGGACAGGCATGTGTTTTTCGTTCATTAATAAGGTCTCCCTCTGGGAACCTAAATTAAATTTGATCATTCCAAGCCAGTCTGTCTTAAGTCTGTATGTCACTGTAACCAGTGTTCTTAGTTGTCTATCTTGGAGACCTACAGTCAGTATGAATGACAGTTCAACAAGATGCAGGATAATGTAGTGAATGAATCCTTCAAATCTGTTTTTTACCCTTAGAATAGCCAAGGTAAGCTAAGCCTAGCAAAAATTAATGTCAGGCCTTCAAATAGACAAAGTCAAGGCAACTGTAAAGTAGCCTAATACGTAATTTGCAACAAAATAATTTGTACAATTTAATCGTGTAACTATGTTTAATTGCAACCGTCCAATGTGTGGCTCTCCACTTACTTTGCCAAGCGGACAGCCACACTGTGGCCCTCAGACTAAAACTGTTGCCCACCCACAGAAACATCAGGGCATTCAAATGAGCTAAAACATAAATGATGACCCATTTTACCCGATGGCCCAATGTACCTAAATTCACCCTCTACTTTTCCTTATGAGCTGTTCTCAGGAGTCATCAGGTGTGTCACATTGCTGTCTCTACAAACAACCTGACTTCTCAGACACCCCTCCATTCCATTCCACTCACCCATGCCAAAACAATGAATTCTAAGGTGAAAGTACTGCCTTTGTTGTCACCCCTGTATGTGGCGGAAAAGAGACAAAACAAGTCTCTATGCATATCTGTACCTGTACAGAAACCAGATTCATTTATTTGACCAGCACACTGATAAGAAGCTGCTGTCTGGCACATTTCTGTCATGTTTACCACTGAGTAAAAAAGAGAGGTATACACAGATGGAATATCTGCACTGGCCTTTTTGAGTATAGATCTTGTACCTATACAGATAGCTCCTTTCACATAAAATACAAAAATGTAGCATTTACAACAGCTACTACCGGTCCTACCATGGATTTAAAAATGAATACATCATGATTATGATCATTATTATTATGATTGGTGTCTTTACTTTCTGAGACTATTAGTGTAGCACTGAGAGAGAAAAAAAGTTCTACAGGCAACATTATCAGAACAACCAAATGCAGCTGGATAATAGTATTCTTATGGTTCTAATCCTCCTCCAACAATAACAATGCTACTACTGTTAGTAATACCTGCATTTTTACTCTGGTTCCAGTAACTTGTCAGCGGGCTACTGCAATCTTACTGGAAATCTTGAGTTTTAACCCCAAGTGTAAGAGCTACAGTATGAGAAGGGTATGCATGAATCATAATGAAACACTCAAACAACTATGATAAATTTAGTTCTTCAAGAGAATCCCTGTTTCTAGAAATGTTCCGGTTTCCCTGTTTATGCCCTTTTTGGTAGTATGACCAAAGATGTTTATGAACCCAGTTCATCAACCATCTCTGGTGTAACTATTCCACTTACTTTCCACTTACGTTACTTTCATCACCAAAGTCTAGTGGAATGATGCAGGCATGTGTTCTCAATCACAGGCAAATGTCACCGGACTCGGAAGTGTAGGCGTGTGCTGGTGCTTAACACTTGTGTTCCTCTAACCTCAGGCTGGCCAGTCAGTATTAGCCCATGTGGTAAGTTTCCAGACTTTATTGTTTGTCCAGAAATGCCTTTGTCGTTATTCTGGCCGTTCTGCAATGTGACTCAGAGCAGGTGGTTACACATCAGTTTCCGAACTTTCCTCAGTCGGTGTCGTCCGTCACTGTGCCAGTCTCTGCCCATATTCCGCCCAAATGTCAACCACGTGATGTCATCATAGTAAATGAGTTTCATGTCTGGACCCTTCTCATTCACTTTCAGAAATTTTACAGCATTACGCAACATGTGTCTCATCTCACCAAGCACCTCATGACATTAGATGAGGCCTGCAAGGATTCCCATACACACACCACATTCATCAGACGACCTCCAAGTACAACAGTGTACCAATAGCACTTGAGGTGCTCATTCTTGTCAAATGTGAGTTGCAGAGTTCTGCTTGAGTCTTGTTGTCCTCAAATAATGCTTATGCCTATCTTATTTTTTTACATTTTTCTGATTGTATTTCAGTGGGTCCCTCCTGGTAAAATGAAGGATGAATAAATTAAATGCATAGACTATGTATTGCTCATTGCTTTGTGTATGACTGGTCTTGTAAAACACTCTTCCTTTATACAGCCTGCAGGTGTTTTGGCTTTCTGCCACATTTCCAGAAACAATGCTTCAACCAATGGAAAAACACATTCGGCACGCGATGACAACCAGTTCTTCACTTTTGTTAGAGCCTATGAAATTACACAAATACAGAAACACTTGGTATAGGGTAAAGAAAATGTCCTCACATGTATTATAACCTACGTGTATGTTTTACATTAGCACCTTTAACTATTAACTATTACTAACTAACTATTTATAAACCTCCTGTAATCATAAATAATGAAAATACTTGTGTCATCCAGTGCAGTAAACATAAATGCTCACAATTAAACCACAACACTGCCTCATAACTACTTCAAACACATTAGGTTAATAGGTAGGCTGCAATCAAATGCTAAAACCTTGCTCTTTTTTGTTGTAGTATAACACTATTGTAATGACTACGTAGTGGGTTCATTCACTAAGGCTCACACAAACTTTTGGTTGTCTCTTCGGTGTATAAAAACAGAACTTTATTTGCTCTCCATCGCTGACATGGACATACCTGGGCTTTCACATGGACAGACCAAATCAAAGAGGAAAGAAACATTTCCACCCCGGGCTGTTCACCACTACTGCCCTCTAACTCTTTCAAAATAAAAGGCCCTGTAGATTCCATGCTACACTATGTTAGTGCAATCATGCATTCCCAGACAGCTGTGTTGATACACACAGTGGAACACAAATCAGGACTTGTCGCTCGTGTCAACACTCAGACTGAAAGTATGAGTTTACCTGTTTGTTTACAGATGAATAAACCTCTGTCTGTCTACACTGCAACAGATAAAAAGTGAGACATTGGGGTTTCACAGATTACACAACTGACATCCTTTGTTTTTGGTCATTTCATAGCACAAACATGAGCGTGAAAGTGAAGTGAATCTGAGGAAGACCAGACAGGGTCAAAGCATCATTTTGTGCTATGAAATGGCAGGATTTCAAGTGTGCAGAATTCTTTACTGATCAAAATGTGTCTTGCACATTGACACGGGATGTGCACAATCCTCCTGTTGTAACTGGTTTCACAGATCACATCAGTGGCAGGAGTGAAAAAAAGGCTGTTCATGTATTTGGAATCTGAAAGCTTTCAGGGAGGAAACATACAAAATGTGCATCATTTTGTGTGTCAGCTTGTTTAATCCTGTGGTTTGGCAGTCTGGTAAAGAGCAGTGTGCATTCACAACATTACTACATTGCACTGATGGGAACTTACAAAAAAGTTAAGCTAAGGGAGCTGAAACGTGATATGGTTGGTTTGCAAACATCTATATTGACAAGAAGGACAAAGCCAAGTGATCAATTGGAACACTATTTGTGTAATTCATCACTGGAACCATATGAAGTGCTTCTCCCTCTGTGCAGCCCCTATGGTGCCCTATGCACGATTGAGACAATTGTTTCACACTCATCACTGTGAAATGACTGCTAAGATTCCCAAATCCCAAAGGACAGGGAAAATCAGTGCTTCTACAGACACCAATGAAGTAGGTTAGAGTTTAAGAAAAGACGCAAACCGAAGGAGCTGTGAATATCACTCTTTCTATGGCGAAATCCGGAGGTAGTGTACTACCAGTATTAATAATAAGTACTGGTAGTTATGGAGCGTCAGGAAGTATAAGGGAGTTAAACACAGGTAGCCATATTATGCTCTAAAAATAATGAGGCCAGTACCGGTTCTTCAGAGCAATGTCATAGAAAAACCTTTTTCAGTGTTTCTGAGAACCAGCGAGGCCATTTGACAACAGTATGACATACTGTAGCATAGCCCATTGTGATCTGAGGCTCTAAGAACCACTTCTAATGTGAAGAACCTTTCACTCTCCATAGAACCAACCAGAGACTTAAATAATCATTAGGCACCTTTATTTTTTAGAGTGTAGAATTTAGGCACTCCATGAAAATGAAAGAGCAAGGCTATATGGCAACACAAGTGAAAGTTTAACAGTGTCATAGGCAACAAGGACAAGGGCAAATTATCAACCGGGACATTATAAATACAATTCATTACTGTTTTTTTTTTTTTTAAAACAGAGCACTTGGTTTAATTTTATTGAATGTACCTCAATCTCGGCCAGAGTTGTTTAAAACCGTCTTCGTATTTGCTGCACCCTCTGCTTGGAATCATTTGCAGAAAACTCTCAGACTACAGTGTCTAATCTCCTAACATGATTTTTAAGACTATAATAAAGCCATAGAACATGAGTTCATCCATACCTGTGAATGTTTTAATTAAAGGCACTTTAGTTCTTTCTGCACTGCAATGCACTTTGGGATGAAATGTCTTTTTTTTGCCTTTCTGCCTTTTTTGCCTTTCTGTCTGTTTTGTGATTGTTTATTGTTATATTTCTTTCTTAGATTCTATCTTTTCGTAAGACCAACCTGGTTAAATAAAGGTTATAATACTACTACTACTACTACTAATAATAATAATAATAATAATAATAATAATGACAATAATAAACCACTTAAAGTGCTTCCCCATCTTTCGAGCTACTACATGAAATAGACTTCTACAGGGAGCCCCTTCCTGACAGAAGCTTCTTCATCCTTCCTCTAATGGCTTCCGCTGGGTTTGTACACTCATGTGGAGGGCTCACCACATTCCGTGCCATCCAAAGCCATTAGCCCAAGGAGTGGGCTGTAAAACCCTTTAATGTTGCGTCATACACCGATGCTGATGTCTGGGATGTGTCCACAAAATTGCTGCTTGTCATTGACAGTGCTGTTACTGCAAGTGGCGAGTTCTGTGTAACTGTCTGATTCAAATGCATGCATGAGCGGCTTATTGTGTGTCACCTACTAAAGGGAATTTCGTCCTAAAGCTGGAAGGCTGAATTTACTGGCATCTACTGTACATCATTAAAAAAATACTAGGGGAAAGAAACTAAAACGAATACAGTACGTAGATAAAATATCATTACAAATCCTTTTGATGGCCCTGCTTTTCCCTAATAAAAAGCGACAGTAAGTTGTTTCATTTATTCAAATTCCACCTCCATAATAAAACTGCCAGGCTGATAAGGGGCTTCACCTTCACCTTGATGAAGTGGACTGGATTAATAGTAGTGCGTAATCCTGGCGTCATAAGGGTAAACGTCCTGCCATGTACTACTTCTGCCTATGAAAATAGTACAAATAGCAGTGGGCCATGGTTAGCCTGGTGAACAAGCCCCTCGTACTTCACTTTGTTTTGTACAGACTGTCTGGCTGTGCTATATAGAGGGGCTGGTTTACCAGGCTAGGCCATGGTGGCCTGGCGGTTGAGGTAAGGGACATTTATGATTTCTGATTTTATTTCATTTTAGTTTTTCTCCACCAGTATTTTTTTTAATGAAGTAGATGCTATTTCCTGCATTCTGGTGCATTGTCATAGGTTGGTTAACACCTACATCTTGCTTTTACCTACAGAAGTAAACACTTGATTCAGTGACTATTTCAGAGATCCAGAATCTCCTGATTTGCCACGCCTGATGAGTAAATTCAGCATCCGGGTTTCAGACGAAATTCTCTTCAGTAGTTGACTGGAGAGTCACGGGTTCTAATCCACCCAGATGTTTGACTAAGGCATGATACTGAGCATGATACGGTCCCCAAACACTGCTCCCTGTGCGATGTTATCACTGGCTGCCAAGTGTGAAAAAAATAATAGCTAAGATAATTTCACAATTTTTACATTTACAATTTCCCCTAGGTGACGCTACACACCAAATGGCCATTCAGGGGGTAGGTTTATTTACCTTGTTGAGACCAAGGTAATCTTGGTTAATGACAGTTAAAGGGAGGAAATACAAAAATAGAAATGCTCCAAAGGGTTTTGGCAAAAATAGCTGAGGCAGGGTTTTAAAAAAAAAGTGGAACAAGCTTGAAACAACACTAGCTCAAAATTCCGCTGAAAATGGCAGATTACTATGAAGTGAAATGAGACAACGGCACTGGTGGGTCTGATCCTGCAACAGGCCCATTTCTTTTTACCTAAATCTGACAAATGGACTGTGGAACAGAATGGAATGTTTTTCTAAATATCACATTGCTGAGGTACATATAGACACATCTGATCAGATTATTAATGTAACTGTTTACAATTATGTGACTTTAATGGTCATGGAAATTGGATGGAGTTCGAGAGAAGACACAGACCCATGGAGCTGTTCATATGATTCCTTCTTAGACAAAATGCAGTGGCAAATTGAAAAATGTAGTTTAATACCAGAATAGCACAAATATTCGTACTGGGGTATCGTCATAAGCCATTATAAGGGGGTTAAGACAAGTCAACACAGACTATCCATATTAGTGGCTGGTTTGGATGTATTTATTGAGCTATACGTTAATTGAAACAACTAGAGTGTTTTCTCTCATACAGGAGATTCAAAGAATTTTTTTGTGTTACATTTCATTAAGATTTTGGAAATCTGAATCTGAATTAAGGTGGAAAAAACATTTAAAATTTGCTGTTAAGGAACATCAGTAATTATGGCACAGTGAACGCAAATCATCTGGTAGAAGGTACATCAAACAGCCCACCGTAACATTTTTTTTCTTTAAAAGTCATCAATACACTCATTATAAAACAAGTAGTGCATACACCTTTCTTCTGACCTTTTCTTCTTTCCATGACAAACCTATCACGTTGTGAATGAAGAAGGCAATACACGGAAGAAAATGATGAAAGAAAATTGTTTCACTATGCACTTCTAGGGAAAAAAAATCACATCTTTGGTACTTCTAACGCTTCTTTTGGAACCTCTGGATATGGGCATGTGTTTAAACTTTCCGATGAAAGACTGTAAGGACCATAGATCATTTTGTGATTTTCTTTAAATTGGTCTTCAGGCTTGGGCTCTATGGTCTTTAATTGACTCTCCTCTGCTGACCATTTAAAGAATGCTTCTTTCTGAAGTGTTTTAACTTAGTTATAAAAACTAATGAGTCAGTGACCCCATCATGGTATATTTGTGAGTTTTTGCCACAGAAATAGTTATAGATTCAAAGAGGGGTCAAAAAAATATGTTAAATAATGTAAGAAAAGCTTACAGGATTAAAACACAAATGAAAACAAAAACAAAATGCCATTCAATGTCAACTTAAAATGCATTCGGAATCACCTCGGTACTTCAGTGCCCCCGTGAGTACGTTCAGAGTATCAGACTGTACTCCTCATTTTACATTCAATATGAAAAGTCAATACAGTACTACTGGGCTCAGCTGCCCAATGTCACATGACTTCATGAGGTTGCATGAACACAGTGAGTCTTGTGTACCTAAAATCATGTCATGTGACAAAACAGTTACAATGACTACAGACAGTTTGACTGGGTGAGTGTTCTTGGCTGCCCTTCTGTGTGGAGCTCTGGTGGTGTGACTGGTGTGGGACAGGGAGGATACTGGGCCCTGGCAGAGGAGCCCTCTGTCCCATGCTGCCATAGCGACGGGCTCTAGTGTTGGGCTGTGGGCCGGAGAAGATGGGTGGCGGGTGAGGTGCCAGGCTGTGGATTGAACCACAATAAGTCTTTTGGGCCATTCAATCAAGGCGTCAGTGGTGTGCAGCGAAGGCCTGGTCTGCACATCTGATATGAAGGGCTTGGACTGTGACATTTGAACTTTTGTAGTTCGGGGCTCGGTGCCCCTTTAGATAAACTCCAGACCCTCGTACTTGACGTCTCCGATTTTGGTCTCTGGGAGAAGGATCTGTCCGTCCAGCGTGAAGGCCAGGATGTAGGTGGCTATCTTTCCGGCGTCCTCCTCGGACTTGAGGGCCAGGATGATCTGGTCGTCGGTGTTAGGCACAAACTTGAACGAGGAGAAGCCGTGCGTGGGCACGAGCGGCCCCACGCGGCTCACCAGAATGTCCTGGAAGTCCGGCGAGCAGTTGAGCAGCAGGTTGGTGCCCCGCCGCTCGTCCGCCGTCTCCTCGTAGCGCTCATTGCTGGCTCGCCGCGGCAGGAAGAACCAACGCTGCAGCGAGTCGCTCCACGCCGCCGACTCGTGGATGAGATAACCTACGAGCGCAGGAGAGGACAGAGGCAGAGAAGGAGGAGAGAAAAGAGAGACAGAGAGAGAGAGAGAGAGAGAGAGAAGAAAGTCAGGGCCGATAAAGGACTCAACAAGAAGACATTACATTATAGTACACTTAGTAGATGCTTTCATCCAAAGCGACCTACAATAGAGGATACAAATCGAGCTACAGATACACAGAGGAGAACAGAGTAAGCAAAACCATAAAGTTAGAATGTTGGTAGGATTAGGATTAGGTTGGTAGGATACTTGGGGACAGAGAAATGACAAACACAGCAAGAAAAAAAGGGAAGAGGAAAATAACAAAAAAGAAGACACTGACGCTTGAGGAACAAAAACTGCAGCTGAGTGGCTGAGTAAAAAACAAGGCACAGCTGAGTCACTCAAGAACGCCAGACACTGAAGTTTCATAATATATTCAAACCAAAATTCACTGTCATCAGAATCAGTAATATCTGTCACCATAGAGGGAATACAAGGACAAACACACAGAATAACACAGATTTCATCAGAGTTATGGCTGTCGTATGAACTTGATGGACATGGTGTGCACAGGGTCATTGTTTGTGACACCACTGCGTTGACGACAGCTTTGTGATCCAGAAGGACAAACATACATACACCTGGAGATGTGTCAGTTTCCTAACACATCCAAACCAAGACTCGCTGTCGTCAGTAGAATGGGTAATATCTGATTAATCTACACCAGTGATGACATACAAAGGCAAACACACAGAATAACACACATTTCATCAGAGAGTAAATGGCTGTCGTATGAACTCGGTGAACTTGGTGTGCACGGTTCATTGTTTGTGGCACCACTGTGTTGACGGCATCAAACACAGAGAACACACACACACAAAGACACACACAAAGACAAAGACACACACACACACACACACACACACACAAACACACACACACCTGGAGGCTGGATCCCTGCGGCAGAGCGCAGAAGGTGGTACTTGTTGACCCAGTTCTGATGCTGGACGTCGCCGTGAAAGCCCACCACCTTGACCCACTGGGGGTCGTTGTTGACGAACTCTCCTGAGGTGGTGGTCCACTCTTTGCCCAGCCCTCCCACATACAGCTGCTCATCCTTCACCGCCAGCCACTCCGCCTTGAAGCCTGTGTGAACACACCATTGGCAGTACAGAGATTAATTTCCACATTCAAGGGCCAGGTACAGGAAGAGCACATTATCTCCATTAAGGCACAGTATAACTGACACATCATTTGTCAAGCACCTTGAGCTACATCCTCTGCATGAAAAGCGCTTATTAAATAAAACATTATTATTATTATTATTAATTAATATTATTAATATCAGTGTTATTGTTATTGTTGTGATGATTATCATTATACAAATACATGTATTCTAAATGCCTGATGCTTCTACCCAGAGGTGAGAAGCCACAGTCAATTAGGGTGAGCCACTGAGAGTAAGCTCAAAGATACAAACCATGCCAATCAAGTGTGAACTTTCATGCATGAATATAGGTGTGTGTAACAGTGTGAGAAAAGCTCATTTTTTTTCTTCGTGCTTGTATGTTTTCTGTGTTGGTGTGTGCGTGGGGTTATCCGTGTGTGTGTGTGTGTGTGCAATTGATAATTCACATGGTCACATTACAACAATAAAAACTAAATCTTTTCCCATCGCCAGTACAACAACAGAACTACAGAGGGCGGAGAGATGTGTGTGGTCTTGGGTTGTACAACACAACAGTTTCATCATAAACATTTTCCGTGTGAAGAGTTGAGGGGAGGTTAGGCTTCTTATTATGGTTTGTGGGGTATAGGTCCTTATTCTCAGATGTTGACATGAAATGTATTCAACTTGGCAACCAAATGCAATTTTAAAAGCCCAATTACAATCTTATATTAGACTGGGGCAGTGGTTAAGTTGGTTTTTGTCAGGAGAGGGAGCCCTTCTTTACTCACAGTGGTCAATATCTCACTCTACTGTATTACTATAAATACTGTAGCAGAGGGAGCTCAGCTCTGGCTGGCTGTATTGCTGAGCTGGGGGGGGGGGGTGGCTGAGCTCCGGTGGGCTCTGGCCCAATTTAAACTTCGGGCTGGGATTAAAATGATCTTAAAATGATTTGGCTAAAATGCACCCTCTTTTGGCAACAACTGATTTCCCTAATATGACACCACAATTAGCCATTGGTCTAACTCAACTCTTTTTAGTGGCCTTTTTTATGTAAGGGAGGGCACAACCATGTTTCATATCCATGACAGCTCTGTGGCCATGCACAGCTTCTCCTATTTCAACAAAGGTAACAACACTTTTCCACTGTATAATCCCATTAAAGCAACACTAAAACACTTTTCATCTTCAGTCACTCTACAGTTTGGAAGCTGTATTATCTTCCTTCTGTCTCATTCGAATTACAGATCGAAACATTTCTGCAAGCTTTCATAGGGCAGTTATAGCCCATGGAGGGGCGCAAAGCAAATTCACAAGTGCTCTTCACCCTGTTACGAGTTGATGAACCATTTTTTTAAGGTTAAATAAACTCCTTAGTGTTGCCTTAAAATGTAAAAATAAAGGCGCCGCTATGGACCTTTAGACACGCTCCCGTCCCCGTCGGGCAGAATGACCCAGGGCACGGCCCGGTTGCCGTCGATGTGGTAGACCACCCCGGTGCGGTCGTCGACGCTGTACAGCCTTCCGTTGAACGCGGTGAGCTCCGACAGCTCCATGCCCCGCCCCTTCTCGGCCAGGTGCGTCTGCAGCTCCACCCTCTCCGAGTCCCACTGGACGCTGAGCTGCGGCCGGCCCGCGCCCTCGCTCATCAGCAGGTGTCCCCGCCGCAGGTAGCTGATCCAGGTGTTCTTCTGCCGGTCGCGCCGCGACGCCGTGTCCAGGTCGGCGATGACCGCTATGCGGTAGCGCAGGCCCTCGGCGGTGCGTTCGGGCGGGGACAGCGGGTAGGTGTCATTGTAGCGCTCCCCCAGGTCCTCTGGCAGGAGCCCCTTGGGCCCGTGCTGCTGGCCCCTGGAGTGGCTGTGGTAGAGAGCCCCACTGGCGCCCCCTGGCGAGAGCTGCAGGTAGAGCAGCAGCAGCAGGGCCAGCACCGCGCCCATCAGCACTATGGCTCGCCATTTGATGCGGAAGCGTGGGTCCAGCGTGTTGGTCATGGAGGCCAGGACGGGAAGACCCCCTACTGAGATGCGCAGAGGGCCACGCGGCTCATTCTGCTTGGACTCCGGCGGTGTGAGGCCTGCTGACAACACAGGCATGGGCGAGTGAGCAGTGCTGTCACCTAGGAGAGAGAGAAGGAGAGAGAGAGATACAGAGAGAAAAAGACAGAGATACAGAGAGAAAAAGAGAGAGATACAGAGAGAAAGAGAAAGATAAAGATAAAGAGAGAGATGGAAAAAGAGAGAGAGAAACAGCTATTTAACATTTTTTATTAAATCATTTTCATTTCATGTTGCACCCAAGTTAATCAGGCATCAACTCAACACACAAAGGGAGGGAGAAGGATAAGGAGAGACAGACAGACAGACAGACAGACAGACATAGAGAGAGAGACAGACAGGCAGAAAGAAAGAAAGAAAGAAAGAAAGAAAGAAAGAAAGAAAGAAAGAGCAAGAAAATGTAAAAGAGAGATTGAGAGGCAAAGTGAAAGAGACAGAGAGGGACAGAATGAACCAGAGAGTCAGAACTCCTGCAGCAGTGCCATAAGGCAAATCAATAGGTTTGTGAAGATAACATCAACAGCATAAAAGGTGTAGACAGCCTTGCATATACTGAACCCTTCTTCGGCATTATTAATGTATGTATTAGTATGGAATGATAGAGAGAAAGAGAATAAAAAAAGAGAGATTGACAGGGAGGGTGAAACAGATAGAAAAAAAGAAAATGATGGAGTGAATGAAAGAGAGTCAGACCTTCTGATTCATTGCTTCCTTGAATGTTAATCTGCATCCTGTTGTAGAGTTTGCTGTCGGTTAATGTTTACTGCCGCAAGCGTCTTAACTTGAGCCACGTACTCCAGACTACCCACACATTGTGCTGTGTCGTACCTCTTTAGGCCTAAGAGGCCTTTAGGCCTAGGCCATGTCCACCTAGCCTATTTTAACACACAAGCACCAGCGACCTCTCCCCGTCCTTACACTTGCCCACCTTTAACCTTACACCTAGAGCCAAGCCCATTCTTTTTGTGACACAAAGTCTTATCCTACCTTCAGGATGACGTATTAACCATCATTGATAACATTTCACTCTACCGTGAAAGCTTCTCTTGATGCCACCAAACTGGTTGTTCCACTGTTTGGTCAACAGCTGACAGCTACCACATAACCCAATCACTACAACGTACACTGACATGTACACCATGTACATGGTTGTGCCTTCCCCCCACATAAGATTTTAATGAACCAGACCACATTACACACTAAGAGCTTATCAGTGTCATACGCGTTCAACAAAAAAAATCCACTCTTTGAACTCACACTCAGGGGAGCGACTCACAGAAAGGTATCTAGGAATTCTAAGGCAGAAATCCTCTCAACACATTAGTGGCAGAAGAGCAGCCTGCAGTCAAAACTAAAGCAAGAAAAGATGACACCTGTGAGCACGTACCTCTGCTCCTGTCAGCTGGCACACCGCCTGTGAAAGGTGAGAGAGCAGGAGAAGCTCTGTCTCTTGCTTGTGACAAAAAGTGTCAGTACCGGCGTGTGAAGCAGGTGCTTTCCGCTCTGGCCAGCAGCAGAGCTACTGGGGCGTGTGTGCCAAAGGGGTGTGTGTGTGTGACTGTGTGTGTGTGAAGACGTGGAAAATGGGAGGGACCATGAAACTGGTACAGAGTGATAGAGCACAGATAGCCTCAAGCAGGAATCACAGGTAGGAACGAAAAAAGATGCATGACTGGTTGCCCTACTGCTTGAGTGTGTGCTGTGACAGGCCACAGACGAAGCATAAGGATAGGCTGACTTAAACTACGTCAAGGTACTGCCAAACCCGTCACCAAGCGCCATCAATCACATGGGCTGAACCACTGTGCCAAATAGAGGTTTTAAAGACTACGATCTTGGCTCGGAAAACTAATTGTATTTAACCTTAGTGTGCCTAATTCGGCAGTGGATGGACTACCTTCTATCACAGGTTTCTGAGGGTTTGAAGCTTGCACCAAACAAGTTTTAAATGATACCTCTTTGAGAACTACAGACTGCAAATTCCAAATTTAGTTTAGGAATCAAAGCTTTTACTCTTTAGAGCTTAGAATGGCACTTGAAAGAGACACGTTTCTGACTATTACTTCATGTTTCTGACTATTACTGGCCTTTGGACATTATGCTTATATTTTTCCTAAAATGTTTGTTAAATTTTAAAATGTAGCCAAGTATTTCTGTTTACAATGTGGTGTTTTAATAGACTGAAGACCACTGTTCTCAATTTAGTAGTCCTTGGCCACAACCAGAAATGCTTGAACAATACAGCAAAACTGTTCATCCATACATTCATGATGTCTACCAAGATAAAAATAATTTTATGGAACAGCATTTCTTCAGCAGTATCAATTGGATAATCTTGTTTAAAAAGCCTGTTTCCAATGGCAGCTCCATGGGCAGTATGTCCACAGACTATCTCAATTTCTCTCAATGTAACACACTGTAGAATGCCGTGTACCACTGCCATGCCACTGTAGAACACAATGTAGAGTGCAGTTTTTACTCTATACTGATTGAGTATTTTGCAAACTTCTATGAAAAGAAAACGGAGGGGTCTCGATGCATGCAACAAAGACATATTATCCAGCCTTCCTTGATGGCTTTCATGATATCTCATTATATGGATTTGTGAGAAGGTGAGCTTTGCCATCTCCCCCTCTCACTGTTTTTACATTTAAAAAAAACTGAACTGTGGCTTGCTACGCTTGCCCCACCTAATATTTTACTTTTGTTTGTGTGTGCGAGGATTGCACAGGTTTTGTTTTGTTTAAAATAAAAGGCATATTTTTTTTTAACAACGCTCGTGAACTTTGGGAGGTCATTTTTAGTACGCTTCACCCCTACTTCCAGTAGCTGGCATCCTGCTATGGAGGAGCCTGACCGGCTACTTCACAGGATTAGATACCACGTTTATTTGTCCTATTGTGCCTATTGTGCACAGCCTACCTGTGACCTGTGTCCTGAAATGCACGCACAAAAGGCATGGCAAAATAAATAGGTGTGTCAAGATAACATAAACAGCATAAAAGGTGTAGACAGACTTGCATATACGGAACCCTACTTCTGCATTGTTATTGCATGTATTAGTATGAAATGTAAAATATGTATTTTAAAGTATTTTGTCTCAATTTTTGTACTGACACACACAAATGCATCTTTAGCAAGCTGCTTGCATTGTGGTTTAAAGTAAAGCCTTGTTAAGAAATTAGTTTGTTCACATACTGCTGATTTTTTTTTCACAGCCACCAGGTATTAGCCATCTGAAATAGATCATGACCCCAGAACCCACCCTTAGCTTCTCCTCCCAGCACACACGTGTGTCTTCATTATGGAACAAGTGCCTTTAGTTTCAAGGCACAGTATCACACAAGCACACATACTTTTCTTTTGAAAAAACCCAAAAAAAAAAACAAACAAAAAAGATTACCTATGCTTCTGTACTAGGAGAACAAAATAAGGGCCTGCAAAGTTATGGATTTTCCTCTATATAGGCTACCTGTAGTACCAAGCTTTAGTAAGCAGAAACAGCTGACTAATGCTGACTAGCTGCCCACGCTGATAATGCACACTGCACATCTCACAGGAATCACACCTGACTGACACACATACAAATAGAGTTTTTACCCTTTTCTTTCTTCTTCTTCACTGCTCGATGACTTACAGGCATGTCTTCAAGAGGGTGCAAGATAGCGTTGTCCGAAAACACAGAGGCCCACAAACTCGATCTGACTTTTGTGGACACTGGGTCACTGGCTGTGTTATTGCTCGCAGCGACTACAACACTAATACAAAACTAAACAGCGTGCACTTCAACAGGAGGGTTTATACTGATTACCTAACTTTAAGTCCAAAGGGCCATACCGGCAAGGGAACACAAGGAACCAACCCACTCTACCCACACACACACACACACACACACACATACACACACACACACAATCAGTGTACCAACAGGAGAACAATACTGAGAGGCTGGGCATGCAGGAGGAGTGTCTGTGCTTTTTAATATGCTACAGATTCTACATCCATGGTCCTGTTAGGAAGAACTGCCCCCTGAAAAGGGTTTAAAATAATAGGACTCATCTGCACACATGCGGGTCGATGTCAGACAAAAAAAGCCTTGAGGTCAGGTAAATTAAGTTTGGCCATCTTAACATGGTTACACGGCATTATCCTTTTCTTGATGCTACAACTTTTCCTGGGGGGTAGACACAGCAGCCATAAATGGCAGGACAAGATGTGACCTGCTGTAGTACTGGTTGAGTTTTAAGAGGTAGATTTATGAAGCACAACTATCAGTCAGACTGACTACTACAGACGTTACATACCACCGTCTTCAAATGCTAGGAATTATCCAGAAAGTACTTTTCTTCCAACAACCAGGGGGCTGCAGAAAACTAGCAAGCTAACTTCACTGACGTTAGGTCTATTACCTTGGAGATCACTGCACTTCAGCGTTGACTTACTACAGTAAGATGGTCACAACATGACAAATTTGATATACTTTTCAAATGTGTAGTATTTATAGGTATAAACATGTGTTTTAAGGAGAAAGTAAATACGAATACCAAAGCAATCCAATAGAAATCAATGTCATTCAGAGCAGTAAGAATGCAACCCTTTAGGAAGCTACACACAAAATGTTCTTGAAGGTTTTTAAACGACACAAAACAAAAACATACTCACTCCAGCGAATTGTCGCCAAGTGTCGTTTCAGTGTTGTGACAATATTTCTGCTGTCGCTGTAGTGATCATTTATCACTTCATTGCCCCTGTTTTCGATGGTCTTCCTGCAACACTGCTGTACTGATGTACGGCTGGCTGAAGGCTACTTCCTCTAGCACTGACACGACACTACAACGTCAAATTGTTACAGTACATCATTGCTGCGCCACGTTTGTGCATATCTACGAAGGCCATTAAAAACAATACAGTAAAAGATCAAGTCTATACAATTACGGTACGTATTACTAATCATGCACATATATATGTTATTGTAGAAAAAATATAAAAAGGTAAATAAAACTTCACCAGTCCAAGTCACCTAAAAGGCCCACCAGACAGCTGAAGCAATCTTCTTCTTCTTCTTCTTCTTCATCAAACTTATGCCAGGGCAAACAAGCATCATGGTCCTGACAGGTTTTGCATTTGCAGCGATGAGCATCAGATTTTGGACCGGCCCCGTGGAAATTACATTTAAGAGAATACAGAGCACCAATAACCTTATATTAAAGTGAGACTGGTTCTGATATGTGAAATGTGCCAATGATGGTAGAATAATTCAATTACCATAGTATGCAGACGTGTTACCGATGTGGCTCGGGTGGGGTGGAGGGGGGGGGCAACATTTTTACGTACAGAAATGCAAAATGCAAATATGGTATGAGACATTTCTTCACCCCCAGACCTGTCAGGTAAGCAACACAGTACATAGGCTTTTTGATTTTACATTATTGAAGGAGAATTTTGGACTTTGAAGGACATGGCAGAGGTCAACGGGGCTGTGTAAAACTTGTTCTATGCAGTTTTTTTTTACCACTACTGAGTTAAACAGGCATAGTGTTGTCTTCATCAGGCTCATGTCTACTTTACACAGGGCTTACAAAGAAATTTACATCCTCTTGATGTTAGAATTTAGCCCTAATGGCTTAGCTTAATAGATGTCTGATCAGGAATTGGTACTACTATTAGGCCTACTACAGGGTATTACTACTGGGATACCTCTGCCACTAAGCAGATTTATTTTTATTTTTTTCATTTTTGACAGGATTTCCTCGCCAGCCATGTGGTGTTGAGAATCCATGTGTCATGTTAACTCTCTCCAACCCAGTCTATGCAGTCACCACTGCTGATTGCACCGTCCTGTCTCTACAGCTTAGTAATGACAAGTGCAAAGGTCTCTAACCTTTGTTCTTTGCTGATGTTTAAAATTCAGATTGTTGTCCTGACATCACCTCACAAGGCCAGCAACATCCTTCTTGGGTTTTTAAAGCTTATCATTGCATATTCCAATGTAGGCTTCATCTCATCCCAAAGGACAATTTAACATGTATACACACATAATGCATTATTTTGAATTTCTCATCTTTTTGATGTGTACACTTGTGTAGGCAGAAGATATGTGAACTTACATACAGCACATTTTGTTCGTGCCTTTTAACCAAAATCATATTTTTTACAATTTTGTTTTATTCTTTTTTTGCTTTATTGTGCTGAGGTCAGCTTAACACCATCTCAGTGACCAATGTCTACCTGAGCAGGATGTGCCGAGATACATGTTTTTGTGCTTGTGCGAAGTCAGTCAGGAAGATGTCAGCAAGCTACTGGTGTCAGCCCAACTGAATCACATATGTGATATTGAAAAAGAAAATCCAAGTGTTTAATAACAGAATTGGTGTATGAATAGCCAGGCCCAAAGTACACGTTCAGCCATTGTTTGTTTAACTTAAGAGCCGAAAAAACTAAACATGTAAAAACATGCATTTGACATTCAAATTCTGAAGCATGGCTGTAGGCAAAACAAATGCAGAATTGTATTCTGAAGGTTATCCCAGATATCAAAACAGATGGTTACAGCACTTATAGAACGACTCACACAGAAGGAAACCAATCTTTATTTGGCAACAGCAGAGTGGCCAACACACACTTGAGACACAATAAGGCAAAATTCTGAGTTTCAGGTCAAAAGGAACTTTTTATAAAAAAAAAGAATCCACCATAACTTATCAAAAATGTAAATACATCAGTATTACACCGAGTACTGACACTCAGATTCTGACGAGAATGTAACAAAAAAAAAAAAAAAAAACCACAAAACAGATAATAAAGAACATAGTCTTCTGATCTACTACAGAAACAAAACGATTGGCAAACAAAACAATTATTTTAAGTAAGGCACGTATTGCTAAAAAGTCTGGCATAGGATACTGAAACATCACCGCTCGATAAAGAACAAGGCAGGTTTCATAAGTTGTGTGACGAGAGGCAGAACTCCCATTCAGAGACCCTGGTACTAATTGTCTCTCAAATACACATTTGTTTTGTCATTACATTTCAGAAGCAACAATATTACTCTGTAATACGATTTACTTTCAGACATTGCATAGAATTATCTGATACCAAAATACATGGCAAACATACAGTGTCTTCTACTGTGCACAAGCAAAGTGACTCCAGTGATAAAAAGCACATACGGTGATAAATGGTATCGAGTTGCAAACTTCTGCAGCCTGGCACACAGAATAATCCACAGAGGTTTTAGTTTAGTTCCCTAACTGTTCAGTGGTCCAATATCCTGGTGAAATGAGTAATAATAATTAATTAAACACATGAATGAATCTTTGGTGGCATTTTAGTGAGGGCAGTGTCAATCTTCAAACTGTAGTCTGTCAATATTACACACCATCTATCTTGTCACAGTGGTCATTTTTTGCCTTTGTGTCAACAACTGTCAAAAATATTTAGCTAAGAAATGCAGCATCACTCCAATGACCATTATAGTAGTTTACAGCAAACAAATGCAATATGTACAAGCATGTACTCCCTCATTAGAAAATGAATTAATGGGGCTAAGAATGATTATGTAACAATACAATACATTCATCTACACTGTAAAAACCCTTACACAAGGAAAAAAAAGAAAGAAATCTATTAACTGTAACACAAAAGTGCGAAGAGCTTACTACTTCAATCAAAAGTATCAATAAGAATCATCCAAATCTCGTTAATTTTTTAAATGTAATATTTGATTAATCGCAATCAAAGTTGGCATTGGGAGAGAGGCTAATTTGGCTTGTCAGTAGTAGTATCCCCAGCCCACACACTGTTGTCTACTTGCCCTCAGCTGAAAGGCAGTACAATCTGTTCAACCATTTCAGAAAACATACGGGGACCGTGGGGCGGCTTCTTGGATGTTTGTTTGGGCATACGAGTGTATAGTCGTTGAAGAAGGGGGAAAAAAACACACACACAAAGCACACATTTACCCTCTGAGGAAAAGTGAGTGAGCACGCTGGAGCAAACACACACACACACACACACACACACACACACACACACACACACACACACACACACACACACACACACACACACACACACACACACACACACAGAGCCAATCACATCCACTCTGCACCAATCACATGCACTCTGCAGCGTTTTTGGCCGGGACTGAAGCAGTGCAAGAAGGCGGCACCAATCAAAGGAGCGCAACCATCAGTCTCCATCAATCAGCTGCTCTCGTTCTTAACCCCTCCCCCTGTGGCGGGTCGTGTGACCCGTTCGGTGGACCCGGGGGGCGACTCAGTAGCTCGGTGGCGTGTACTCTGTTCCCCCTGGCATCTGGTTCTGGGAGAAGGGGGACTGCTGGTAGCCCTGGGGTGGGTAAGGGGTGGTGTGGTCCTGCGCAGGGTCCGTGTAGCTCGAGGCCAGGTCGCTCACGCCCTGCCGGTAGCGCTGCAGTGAGAAGTAGGTCAACACGGCCTGGGAAAGAGAGCACGGGTCACTCCACTGCTCATCACAGCCCAATTAGCACACCGCTCTGAGAATGTATGCACATTTCGCTGCACTCAAGTATGCTGTACAATGGTCTGTCCCGACAAAAGGTCTGGCCTGGCAAACTTACCAATGTAAGTGCCCCTACTGCTGTTGTGCAGAGATGTATACACACACAATACAGTTTATTCAAATGTGGCAGGGAAACAGTGGTTTATATACACAAATACATCACTATTGTATGGGCTTCCCTGAGAGATTATTTTTTAAAGGAAGCTTAAATCAAATCACTGGAGCTTTTTATATTACCGTATGGTCTAACTATTTAGGTTAACCGATTGCCAAGATATTAAGTCACATGCTGATACTAATTACAGGCTGTCATGCTTACTTAGGTCCGTCCATCAACTCAACCTGGTACACGGAAATTGCATTGAAGCTCAGTAGTCTAAACTGTTCCATGGTTCTAGGAAATAACACGTACTTTAACTTCTTATATTGGGCCATAAAAGAGAAGTGTATGACCTAAAGTCCATGACACTATCCTTGCTTTACCTTGTTTTCACTGCAGTCTCACTAGAACTTATTGGGCCACAAAGCTGCATAGTTAGAGGGCAGTGTGGGCATTTGGGGTCGGTAGACAATCAAAAATAATCTAAGCAACACAGTACATAGGCTTTTTAATTTTATATTATTGAAGGAGAACTTAGAACTTAGACTCTTTTGGACTTCGAAGGGCATGGTAGAGTCAACGGGGCTATGAGACAGCCTGCTAAAAACTTGTTCTATACAGTTTCTCTAAACAGGCATAGTGTTGTCTTCACCAGGCTCATGTCTACTTTAGACAGGGCTTACAAAGAAATTTACAGCTTCTTGATGTTAGAATTTAGCCCTGATAGCTTAGCTTAATAGGTGTCTGACTAGGGGTTGCTACTACTATTACTACAGGGTATTACTACTGGGATACCTCTGCCACTGAGCAGATTTTTGGTTACCAACAGTACACAAAGGACTCGTACAATAATATAGGTTTAAATGAGCCAAAGTTCTCCTTTAATATTGCCTGGGTCATTTCTTCACTGGCATGTGCAAACTTTTGGCCACCTCTCTACACTATATAAACGACCTAGCCCGTGTCTGACCCCAAATCAGAATGGGAAAGTCATGAATTGTCATTAAGAGTGTCAACAGTGGAAATTTCATAGACAGTACATTTAATAGACTATAAATCCTCTCCCAACACTGTGATGACACTTAACAAACATCCTCTAGACAACTGACTTTAGATCTGCAAAACTACTCAATGTCTACAAATCAAGGAAAGTCTTTAAAAGTAAGCCAAAGCTTTTCCAGCAGCTACACATTTCCACTGACTGTAATGTCATTGGTGGTCACTGGTTCGTGCCACTGTCCAATGTTGTGCGTTTGGTCAAACTGGGTCTAGCCAGACAGACCATCACAGACATACTATGCCAGTGACCTCATCACAAAACACAATGTAGTATCTAAAAAGGAGAGATTAAATATTACGCAAGTATTGATTTGTGTATCTACAAGGACATGTGAGTGGAAAGGGAAACGATGTTCATAAAAACAACTTGCAACTGTTAAGCAAGCAAGTTTATCTACTTTGCCTGGAGACTGTAAAACATCTAGTGGCACTGAAGAAAGAATAGAAGCCATTAAATAACATCTAATTCTAGAAAACAATGTCCTGAAGTCAGTCAGGGAATTAATGTTGGAATTTCAAGTGCTTGATCTAAAGCATACCTGACGATATACCATGAACTACCTCATGAGATCTCTATGTAGACCTTAACCCTGATATGCTGCAATACTAAAATATTTCAAAACCTTAAATTATCTACAAGAAGGCAATGATGAAATACTTTTGCAAGGATACCAAATTAAAAAGTACATAAATTAGATTTACATTTAAAGAATGTCTTTTAATATCTGTTTGCTGTGGAGTTTACGTCGTGCACCTTCTCACTTTACCAAATATATATATATTTTTTTACTACAGGGTGGCTTTTGACTTATGGCAAAGAAAGGAGCTGATCATTACCCAGCTAGCAATGGAGAAGAAAGAGAAGGCGATAACTGCTCTTGCCGCGTCACCAGGGATGTGGTCTGCATGTAAGGTTTTAGACCACTGATTGGCCAAAAGACAGAAGCACACGAACCACAGGAAAGTCCATGCACCTGAAAAAAAAGGGGTATGAACCAAGTCAAGAGACAAAGTCAATTTTCCTACTACACTGATCTTCGGGTTAATTTCCATATGCAAGATAACACTATGCACTCTTAAAAGGCTTGATAAAGATGTAGTTGTAAATGAATGTAGTACTAAATGAAGCAGAGAAGAATACCGTTATTGTCTCTATACAGTCATACAGTAAAATTAAAATGTATCTACAAAACAGTGCATAGTAAGACAAACAAAATCGAAAGTTGACATACAACACATACATATAAAAGTACACATACAACACATGCAAACTGGTTTCCATTTCACAAGACACAGGACTCTCCAAGGACACTTGGAGACCACTTACCAGAGAAGGCTAGGTCTGCTATGACGACATTCTTCCTGTCCTTGGCATTGCTCATTTGAGGTAAGTAGGCATCTAGCATCAGAAAGATAACACAAGCCAGGAAGGCCAGAATGCCAATACCCACAGCGTAGCTGCAGGCACTGTCGTTCTCGTTGTACATGCACTTGGGTACCTGCACATTCGGGGGGTTCACATAGCCCTCTCCTGTGATGGTGGCGAACACCACAATGGCCGAGAGCTGAGGAGTACACAGACACACACACACACACATAGACAGGCAGAACATCACTTCAGAGAACAGGTGAGAAAACATTTGTGACAACAACTCCTACACAGACTAATACAACAGTTACGCCCTAACAGGTAGCCATTAACTCAAGTGGTCCTGCAATAGCCTTAGGCCGACTGGTACATACATTTCAGCTTTAAAATTGTTTTCACACAGTGACACAAAATGATGCCAAAAGAACCACAGAAAGCGGATCAAATAGGCTAACTGCATGGTAAAAAAAGGGGAAGAATAGACAATGGCTTGTGAAGCTTTTCTATCTGTTGAGGTCTACTTAGCTGTGAGTTAATGCCAAATTGGTGCAGAGACAGATAAGGTCAAGAGGCAAAGAGTGCTGCAGAATTTGAAACCACAGAGTTGCTCTGTGCCACAGAGACAATCTGGACAATCAAAACAAAGGGGGAAGTGGCTAATTATGGCAATCTAGTGAAGTGGAACACGCCGACTGTACCCTTTGCTTCAAATTTTCTGTGAATCCCCGGAGGAGCTAGCATGCTCACCAGGGAATATTTGGTGGCCCAGATGTGTGTGTTTAGTATTCTCTCAGTTATTTCTACAAACAAACCATGACTGAAATGTGCCTGCGTTAGGGTGAAAGCGTAGTCGTGTCATATTTTATATTTTAATCAAGAAGCACTAGGTGGCACTTGCCCATGAAGCCACAGTTTTCCTGTAAACGTAATTATATATATATATATATATATATATATATATATATATATATATATATATATATATATATTATTATTATTATTATTATTATTATTATTTTAAATTCACACATTGTACACATTGACTCCTTCACTGAAAATTAACTTTAATAACTAATATGATTATGTACCCTAGGTGTATCTGATACTCTGCATCCTATAATGAACACAATTTATTTCACTAATCCATCATCCAGATGCTTCAAACCACTAAGATATTAACATCTCTTCTTGTTTGTGTTTTAAATTTGTATTTGCACGCATGTACAAGTAAAAGTATACAATGTCTTCTTTTTTTAAGAATACTGACTAAAATCATTGATTAACCTAGAAATGCTAGGTATTACAGTAGTACAACACATAAACCTGAACAAGACTGCGCATCTCCATCTATCTTTCAAAGAACTGTGGTTAAATACAAAAAGGCTACAGACTGCAGTTACACATCTTCAGTTTTAGAAACAACTGTATCTACGTTGTTTTGCATTAAACATGCGGCTGCATGTTCCGGATGACAACATACTACCCATTTAAGACATAATCTTTCTAGTGAACAACCGCATATGATTATAAAGCATGGAAACTTTAACCACGACCTGCCCCTCAATACTGCAGAAAAATAAGCCAACAATAACTTTCGGATGTGGCGACTGCAAACTCAAACGGTCACCTGGTGCCATTCTCAAAGTCAATTCATAATGCATGTAGACTGCCTTTACTCTGTGATTTGGGGGAATTTGCTGGGCAACACAACTCACACCTTGTTGAGAACGTAATCCGAAAATCGAATCACTCTGAATCATCACTTTGAATAATTAAACGAATCACTTGAATCATCATGGCTGATTAATAAAATTTTCTTGACGCGGCTTTGTTCTATGCTAAAATGGAACTTTTCATAGTTCAGTAGCACACTTCCGGGCTTGGACAAGACAGTAAGTTTTAATTCTGGATTTAGGTTTTGGTAGATGTTAGTGTCGAATCAGGAAATGTTAGGGGAAAACCATGTAGACTTTAAACCACAAGGCCCTGACGAGAAGTGAGACGACGCCACATACTCAGTTTCAAAAGCCTTATTCAAGTTTTGAACGCCAAAACGTCTGATGTAAAATATGATCACACCTGTTGTTAGTTTAAAGTTGATTTAGCCAAGTTTCCCGATCTGTCTTGGTATGCAGTTAGACCCAGGCAGGCTGCAGTGCACCTAAAGCTCGGAATGTCGACACCATTGGCCACAATTGCCATTTCAAACTGAACGGGTAACATTAGATTTGTATTTATCGTGTTAGGTCTTTCTCGGGGGTGGGGGGCTGTTCATATCCTTTATACATTTTGTTTTGGTAGTAGCTTGCTTACGCTGCTGCAAGACAACTGTCACGAGGTAATAATCTCAGGTTACAATGGCTGTCAAACGTCGGAAAGAAGCAAGCTATCCCTGACTAGCCAGCTAGCACTATGGGTAAAGTTGCCTGGTCATCTGACATTAGCCAAAGCTAGCTACACTAGCAAAGTTGGAACTAATCATGTTTAAGTATTTTACTTATCTTCAAAACATTATTTATCACTCATGAGTAAAAAAGAACTGATTATTATATTTAAGTGATTTCTTTCACTTTCGGATTGTCGAACTGGCCTGAACTCGGAGGTGGATGGAAAAAGTTAGGTGACAAACTTATTAAAAACAGCGGCTTGTAAGCAGTAAAGGTGGAAAAAGTCAACGTTACACCTGCGAATAGGTGCATGTTTCGTGTGGGTCAGGTTTATTTATTTGTTTAAGTTATAGCCGACACATTACATAGGTTACCTTCACAGTATGTGACTCACCCAACTCAACAGACGGACAACAGTTTGAGGTTGTTTGATAAAGCTCACGAAGTCGAAGGAACCTCCTGCCAACGAGGCTCCGTATGCACCGGACTCCATACCTGCAGACGACTAAATATTACTGTTTTACAGACAATTTGTGAATTGTAACTGTTGACCCAGGTTTTTGACAGAGCTTTGCAAACTACTTGCTTGTCTGACTGTTCAGTCGTTTCGTTTCCTTACAGTTGCCGTTGAACCACCCCTCTGTTAGAGTACACGTCACTTTCCCTCTGATGTTTGGTACTGATCTACGATCAGTGTACTGCAGGATACCAGAGACTGTTTTCAAGGGCTTTGAGTATACCACCAGCAAAGTCTCGCCATGGATGTTTGTGAGACAGCGCTGTAAAATCTCTGTTCGACACTCTGAAATTCAGTTTCCCGTTCTGCACTTTTAAAATACTTCGTTAGATAACTGTAATACTTTTAAGGGCAACTGAACGACCAAGGAGACAAAATTAAACCAACAATGGGTTTCAGTTCAGCCTGTTAAACAATGATGCCTTTGTTTGCACAAAAGAACTGCTCCACCACCCTCATTAAACACCAGAACATAAGGATTGGCACGAGTTATGTCTAGTGGTTAATAATTAATCCACTTACTTTTTACCTGACATAAAGCTAAAGAGCAGGTTGTCAGATAAGTCACATCATCAGTTGCTGAGACAGATTTTGGGGATTGGGGTTAGGATAATTAGGCTTCAGCATTAGGGTCCTTAAAGGATTCTATTAACATTCTTTATAGTAACAGGACCCAAAATTGGACTCTTTACACAGGGGCGCAACCAGATATGTTGGGCCCTATTATCATTAATAATTATATTAATAATGTCCTCAAAGGACCCCCCTACCAGTGCTGGGCCTTCTGAATGTAGAAGCAATTCCCATTTGTCATTGTGATTATTAAGCAGCACACACATGAGCGAGACCAGCCATGACAACAGCACCCAGGGAACAGTGTGGGGACAGTAGGCTACCATGTTCAGGGTACCTCACCTGGGGAATTTGAACTTGAGATGCTCAGACCTTGTGTGCTTCTCCAGATTTTCGTATTTTTAAAGTGCTGGTAACACTTTATTTTACGGTTCCTTTTTCTACATGTAACAACATGTAATATTATGTACTTACACTGTACATACCTAACACTAATCCTTATCCTATGGTACAGTGTAAGTGCATAATGTTACGTTACATGCTTTGTTACACTGTGTCTAATTGATGTAACAGGGACAGTAAAATAAAGTGTAACCTAAGGTGCTGTTGTAAATAGCATGTCATCTTTTCTTACTTGTGTGTATAACCGTTTTATTGCAACTAGTAATTTCAACACTAGTAAAAGGTGACTTGCGAAGGGTGACATCATGTACAGTCTGAATAGGGTGCGAAAATCATTTTTAACCATTAAAGAAACATAAATAAAGATACCATATGTGAAATATGTGCTGTGGTTTACCAGAGCATAACATATTTTAGTCTGCCCCATTCAATGAATGTCATGATCAATGTATGAATGGATCAAAGTTGGGATTCCAGGCTTATAAAAAGTGAAAACCCTGCTACATGTTTCATCTAACTTTTTTTTAACAAAGGGCACACAAATCATTAAACAAACAGACAAACACATGGATATGCTGATGAGTGAAATCACCTGTGTTAAGAGTAGAGGCAGAAGTAAAACCGTGGCAGTTTTTATTCTCACTTCCTAAAGCCAGGATTTCCACGTTCGATGAAAATAAGCAAGTCTTTACATCCTAGTGTTTTGCTGCAGTATCCATACATTGCCTCTAGGTGTTGCTGTTTTACTAAATATCAGTTTAGTTTTCTAAATTTCTTTGCTACATTTCTCAGATCAGAATTAAAATTCACAAAAGGATTTGTTCAGATGTCTTATCAAAATATAGTTGTGCAAATATTAACATCAACATTATCTTTCTTTAGGATACATTCAATTTAATGATGATGATCATGAGGCAAAAAGAATCATGTAAACATTGTGTGTTGTACCAGACAATCAAAAGTCTAGTTCTAGTCTAGTTGGACATTTTCAGTTCCTCTCACATAATTTAAATCAGGTAAATGCGTTGTGTTGAAGCTGGTGCTGGTCTCTTGTATATGTAGCATCCTCAGAGGACTGTCCCCACAGAGGTATAGAACACACAGTCACTGATTATGGCCTTGACTTGACTTGCTTTGACTGCAAAACAGCTGATGCACTGCCCTAAGGTATGTCTGCTTCATTCTTCTTCTGTCCCAGTGCACCTTTCAGTAAAAATTCTAAACTATTGCTTGAAATTCTCATCAATTATTATCCCAGATTCTGATGTTTTTAATCTGAAACTGTTTGAACTGAATGAAGAAGAATGCAGTTTCTTGGCACAAGCGATCACTCTAATACTGTAACGACTCTTTACAGAGTCTGTTGTGTACTATTTTTCATCAGCAGTGATTAACCGCAGCTCATCTTTTGATGTATGTTCTTTTCTTACAAACTGTCAACCACTTTGACGCCCACTCTCTGTATAAAAAAGCAATTTATAAAATTATGATTTTATAAATCATCAATATAAATGTGATAATATAACCTTATGAATCAAAGGCTGCCTGGCTGACTGGTTAGAAACTGCAGACAAACGTTGTGGGTGACTTCTGCAAAAAAAGAGCATGCCTCTAACACCCAAGTTCACAGTCACTCTCTTCTAGAAGAGGAAGCTGCAACAGGCGGCGTGCAGAGACACAGTATACACTGGAGAGCACAACACAGCAGTCGGTGGAAAGTATGGCTACATGCGCTGATTTGAGTATAGATGTGATGATGAGCTCTAGGTAAGACACTCTTCTCTGCATATCGTTGCCTTTGTGTTAACTGAGGACTGTTAATGCTTTTGGCCTTATGAAGAGCATCCTGTATGTCCACGGATTTAGTACTTCCTTTCCACTCTTCAGAACTGTATCTTGCCCCGCACTAGTTGTTATCTTCATAGCTCCAGTTTAACTGTACTTTTACGTCAAAACAAACCAAATGAGGACTGTTGCCAAATGCCAAAATGTTATTTGTCTGAGTTGAGTTGTAGCTATCATCATCATAAATGATTGTCATCCTGGTTCTTTATTGTCAAATTATCTTTACACCTCAGAAATGTAACCTCAGAAACTAGGATGACATGTTAAGGTGTCAGATGCCCCAGATGTCTGTGCTGTATTGTTTGAAGAAGACAAAGTACTTGCTGTTAATTTACTCTGCTTGACTAAGTAATCAGCAGTCAGTAAAAATCTGAACCTCTTGTTCAAGATATTGTATTGAGAACTCCAAAGTTGTTGTTAATGTAAAAAAGCTAAGATGATTTTGCATGAAATACTTCTTCATATTTTTTTCGCAGTTAGCAGAAAAGACATGATTGTTTTATACTGTCAGCTATTTCTGTTTGTGCAGAGTGTCAGAAAACTGTTAAACTAACTCCATGAACTTCCTCTTAAACTACTTTTTCCATTTAGTCAAAATCCTTCTCTCCTTCTTTCTCCCCATAAGTGATGATAGAAATGCGGAGCAGGTAGAGTTGGACTGCTTGGATGAATCAGACTCAGACTCAGACTCAGATTCAGATTCAGATTCAGGTAAGACATGTGCAAGTTAGCCTTATTATCTCACCCAAAAACCTACCTCTGCAAGAGTTCAGAAACTGTGATGAGAGAATAAACTGTACATTTGCTTCACTCTTGGAGCTGTATGAAAAGGGCTGATGGTGTGGAATATTGTTAATAATCACATCACTAACAACACCACAAAAGACAATTGGCATTAATAATATATAGGGGCCTGGAAGTTTAACCAGGTGTTGAACGGAAGTGGAAGCAGTTGTGGAGCGTACAGTGTACCACCACATTACATTGTAATCAGTTATGAGTGGCTACACTGGATGCGAAAGCAGTGTGTGCATTCAAAAAAACACTGATTTCTAAACAGAAATTTTGCGCCACAACCACTTTTCTGGGCCTGGTGTGTAACCTAGGTTATTAGGTGTTTTGTGGGACTTTCCAGCATTGCTTACATGTGTAATGTGTGTGTGTGTGTGTGTGTGTGTGTGTGTGTGTGTGTGTGTGTGTGTGTGTGTGTGTGTGTGTGTGTGTGTGTGTGTGTGTGTGTGTGGTGTAGATTTTGAGTTGGTGCCTTTGGCCAGTAGTGGAAGGAGGGATGATCCAGAGCAGCCCTGTGTCCAGACCGCTGATGAGCAAACCACAGACCAGCACAATGGGGTCACACTCCGAGTCCTCTCAGCCCTGCCAAGCCACACCATCAGTAGGTCACCTGAAGCTCCTCATCACATTTACTAAAAAGCCAACTAATGCTTGTTGTTTTTACTTCATTCCATGTGGTCACTGCCAGTAGAACAAACTCTAGGGACACTTTTATCACTATAAGTACCCTCACTGGTGCCGCTGTTCTGTGTTTAGGACGCAATCGGACAGCAGTTCTCTCTCAGTACCTGGACGTTCCCCAGCGTAGGCGCCCGATGTCCACCTTCTTCTCCTCCAAATCCACCATTTGCTCACGCCGTCCCTCACACACTGAACACCAGGGACTCAGTGATGAAGGTGAAAGTTATGACCTCTGTGCTGGCAACAAACACTGTGACAGTGACTTCCCTAATGAAAAAGGTCCTATAGTAGAGTAGTAGAGTAAAATGAATGATATACGATCTCTATAGTATATATAATAGTCATACAAAACCTCTATGGTATCATATAAGATCTCTATAGTGTATATAATAGCTATATAATACCTCTATGATGTTCTATAGTACTGCTACCCTTCCTGTACAATGTTTTCCTCCCTATAGTGTTCCTGTAGTACAATCTTATACTGCAATAGTAAAATGTACCAAAATACTATAAGATTCTATAGCATCTGTAGTATTCCTATAATATTTCTATACTAAAATGTTCCAAAATACTCTGATTGTTATAGTACTCTATAGTACTTTTTTACTAAGGGTTGTACTTTCTTGTGACATGTATACATATGTTAGTGGTAACATAGGCCACTGTCATTTGCATCTCTGAGACTGTTGTTGGGATTTACATGCATCCTATTGTATCTCTATTTCTATGCAAAAAGAACAACACCCCACCCACAACTCAAGAACACAGTCACAGTTACAGCCACATCGCCAGACCAAAATGACAGCTCTTCTTCCTGTCATGAGGTGTTGCTGATTTAAAAAAGGTGAAAAGTGCAATACTACTGACATGAACAAACCTTTTTTTTTATTTGAAAAACTGACGCTTCGGTCAGTCAGACCTCTATCAGAGTGACTCTGATGAAGGTCTGACTGACCAAAAAATAAAACAAAAACAAAAAGGTTTGTCCATGTAAGTGGCAGCATTGCGCTTTTCACCTTTTTAAAAAAGTTGTATTCAGATTGAAATAACTGCACCTGCAGTATAACCCATCAAGGTGTGCAGGCCCCCTTGAGTCTTTATGAGCTGTTACTGTAAAAGAAATATGGTTGTCATATTAGTGACAGTAAGTGCAATGACACAAATAGCTTGGGGAAATAACACCAGCATAAACAGCACTAACAATAGTGCTGCAGGTTGCAGATGTGTTGAACCAGAGCAGAGGTTAAAAGGGAAATAGGTATAACAAACAGCCTATGCTCCGAGCTAGTCTCAGTATGTTGCTTAGCACACCAGACAAAACAGTCATCATTGCCTTGAATAAGGTCTATAGACAGCAAATATTTAAATCTTCACCAATCTTAATGGTGTGCTCTGTCTCCAGAGGTCAATCATGGTTCTTGGATAAAAAGAAAACTGATTACATAGCTAGCTGTGCACATATTTCCCTGAGGTTCTTTAAACATGATTACTGTGTTTGTTACAGCAAGGCAAAGAGAGAAGCTTGTGAGGAGCCTGAAGAAAGTGTCCAAAAGGGAGGGTGTCTGTATGATACGAGGCATGCCCTTGAGTGTGGACGAGAAAAGACATCTGCGGTACTCTGTCAAGCTCTGCTTACAAATGATTTTTGTGACCCGACCTGGTAAAATGTGTCTGCAGTCACACTGTAGTTTTAAGATACAGGACAGTTTTGGTAAAAAAAGAAAAATCCTTTAATAATATCACATGTTCTTTTCACATTTTGATCTTTTATTAAACAAAAGGTGTTCAAAACTCATCTTCCCTGTATTCATAGTCAAGATAAATATGTAAGGTGGAAAAAAATGGCTCTTTGAAATTCCAGATATGACTTTGACTAGGAAACCATTTTAAAGGGTATCGTTTTTTTTTCACTTGTACCAAAATCCCAGCTTTAGGTCACTGTGACTCCTTTTGCCATATTTTGTCACGCATGCCTCTGTTCACATACCTTCCACTGAATTCTTGTGGAATGTGTGCTGTGATCGCCATCAGGAGTGGTAACTGAAGCTGCCCTACTAAGCCAAAAGGAAGTAACTGTATAGTTTGTCAAATTCAGTTTAGACTGGAAATTGACTTTATAACACCTCCTTTGTCTTGTGCATAGATCTCTTGCTTCTTCCTGCTAAAAAAAGTACATAAAAGCATCACCACTATTGTACCTACAACATGTCTGCGACAATTTTAAAAGCATTTTTTTCTCAGTTCCTATGTTCACGTAGTTACTGCACTTTGCCTTTGTAGGGCAGAATGGTAATCTTTCTTTCTTTTGTCATCTCCCATCTGCAGGAGAGATGTTTATCGGGATGCAGAGGGCCCTTCCAGTTCCAGGTCTTCGCGCTGCAGTTGGCTCCAGTGTGCTCGGAGGGGGGTGGGTTGGTCAACACATGGTCAACACATGGATAGACACACACATCTGCATGAACCTGCACAACCTCTCATCCACATGTGCAACATCACACTTTGGCACAATTGTAGTGGTGTACTGTACATGAAACCCACCTCCATAAAGCAAACTATAGCAGTGTGTGTGTGTGTGTGTGTGTGTGTGTGTGTGTGTGTGTGTGTGTGTGTGAGTGTGTGTGTGTGTGTTTGTTTGAATGTGTGTGTGTTTGTTTGAATGTGTGTGTGTATGCGTGTGTACCTCTGGGCTATACCATATGTGTTGCGTGTGTGACATTTCCAGGCAATGCCGCGTGGGCCCATGTCCCCTCTGAGAGGAGTGCAGCTGTGGAGAGGCCCGCTGAAGCGCGTCGGCGCTCACTTCGGCACCGGAGTGCTATCCTACTTCCTCTTCGTGGGGAGGCTGCTGCTGTACAATGGCGTCATGGCCGTCCTTATGGGCCTGTTTGTGGTGTTGCCACAGGCTACACTGGGGCCAAGGTTGGCAGAAAAAGGCCGAAAGCAGAACTTTGAAGGTCTGGAGCTACTCACAGGCGAGGTGAGCACAGGTGGAGGCTCCCATAGATATCTGTACTATCGATGGTATCAGAATCAGAATGACGATCAGATTTATTGGCCAAGTATACTTACCTACACCAGGAATTTGGATCCAGCAGACGTTGACTCTCTGGTATGCATTCAACATTTAGGAGGGCTGGGTATCAATACGGATTTCGTGATTTGATATGATTCTGATACACAAGGTCACTATCTCAATCCGATATGATTCGATACAGTAGCAATTTTTTAAAAACTTATATATATATATATATATAAATGTTTTATTGTTATAGTAAAGTAACATTCTGTTTACTGCTATTCTGGTATGTTAACCTTTTCTCTCTCTTCTTGGAAAGGCTGGGCCCTGCTTAAAACATGTCTTGGGCAATGCCACCATGAGTAAGCAGTCTAGACACGTTGTAGTTTACACGTACTGTTGCAGCATAGCCACGATGACGTTTATTTTGTCGTGGAAATTACCAGCTCTGTTTTTCCAATTTCCCCTTTATCAATTCAATAAGCGACCCAGCAGAAGGAGACACACTGAGTCCAGATGACTTCGGTCACTGTCGAGCCTTTATTCCACACGCTACTATAAGTACATGCGAGCTATCATATAACTATGTTTAATATGGCCTGGCGAAGGTAACAAATGCTGTAGTAGGCTATAGTCTGTAATTATTAGTGCTGACAAAGTTGGTTCAGCTGGACAATGTCATTTGTGAATGACAAAAAACAAAGGACAAGACGAAGACCGGATGTCAGGACAGCAGTGGCGTAATGTTTCTGTTTCCTTTCTGTTTTTGTTTCAGTGATGTTTCTGTTTCTTTTCACACTCCAAATGAAAGATCAAACATCAAAGTGGCATAGGTGTCTGTCTGTACAAGGGAAAAAAGCCGTAACTTTTGTGGTGACAGTTTATCTTTCTCTCTCTCTTTCTCTCGCTCATTTTCTCTCTCTACCTGGCGTGTCTCTGCTGTTTTTTTTTCTATTATTGTTTTTTTTTACCTCTCATTCTCTTGTCTTTCTATGCTTCTGTGGGCATTCTCTTCCAGGGTTACTTCACCAATTCACTCTTGTACTACGGCTTCTACACCAAATCCACTCAGGGGCAGGCCTGTCTTCTCCCACTCCTAACACAGTGTGACGGAGGGGAGGAGCTGGGCTACAGCATCCCCCTGGCCTACCTCGTCACCGTCATCATGTCTTTCTTCATCACCTGCATCATGCTTGTGCACAGGTGCGATGCCCCTCTGAATCAACTTCTCTTTAATAATGCGGTCTCTCTCCCTTTCTCATTCTCATCCTGCTCTTCTTGCTTGATGTTCTTCGTCCACAAGTTATTTCTAAATTGTAGGATCCATTGTTTTCAAGCGTATTGAAAAACCTAAATTCCCTTTTTTATTGAGACTGCAGTTCAGATTGATGTGTTAATAATTGTGTGGCTTAGTGTTTCTACCATGAAGGAGGGCTCATTGAATTCAGATGGTGATGCCTTGTGTCGATTTTTGTTGTGTTTGATTGTATTCACTGAATGATAAATTTTACACATGGTGTCTATTCAGGTTGGTTACTGTATGTCACCAGTAAATGAAAGCAAAAGGAATCTACTAACCGTCATGACATTCTAGAAAAACTTGTACATTCTTAGAATTCTTCGAACAATAAAGTAATGTCATCATAACAAGAAAATGTATTCACCCACATATGTATCTAGACTGGAGAATATTTTGAGCATGATAAAACAGGCCAAGGAGGAAGGAGTTTAAAGAAAGAATAAGAAATAACAATGAGGAAGAATAATCGACCATAATTGGACCATGAGTCTGTCAATGAGTCTGTTTAATAAAGTTAAGAATAATAAAGACAAAATACTTGGCACACGCTTATATCTGTATTTTAGGTATCATAGTCTCTGCTATTTTCCTCTTCTCTGCCAGTCTGTCTAAGTCTTTGGGCAAGACCTTGCAGGCAGAGGGGGGCCTGACAGTGTGGCTGTTCAGCTCTTGGGATTTTAAAGTCACCAAGAAATCCTCGGTCCTCCTAAAGCGAGCCAACATCAACACCCAGCTAAAGGTAACTATCTCCTCAATTTGTCATCATAGTATAATTCTAGCGTCATTTTATTAGCATCCTTTTCATCAAATAATTTTAAAAAATAGTTTTGCATTGTAGTTGTAACCTTTTATGCATTGAGGGGGAAATGGGAAGTGGTAATGATGTTAAATAAAGTATGGTTGTGTACCTATTAATGGTAAATACCAAGAGGTTTTATTTTGCTATGTGTTTGTGTTTGTGGGGGTGCGGTGCGTGCGCATCTGTGAGTATGTGTTTGTGTGCTTGTGTGTAATGTGGTGTGTTGGAAGCTGGGTATTATCATTTTGTCAGCCTGCAAGGGTTCCTGTGTGTTTAAAGACCTCTTTTAAGATTTATACAACATTTCCACAAAAAATGGAGCTGGCTGTTGTTTGAAATACTCTAATTTAAAACTAATTTGGTTACTTTTCGTGCTCTATAAACAGAAGACTGTGGAGAGAAAGATTTGTGGCACTGTGCTGTGTGTTCTCATCCTTAAAGAATGGAACTCTTTAATTCATCTAAGCACAGCCTGAGGGAGACAACATGGCTGAAGTATATGTATGTCTTAAAAGGTTAAAGTGTTTGGCATACTTGGGAGTTTAATTTGTGTGTGAGCAAACTGGTAGGTTTAGTCTGACAGAGCTGTGTTTGACCTTTGCTGGCTGACACTCATGTTGGAACACCAATCAAACACACACAGACACACACACACAGACACACACACACACACACACACACACACAAAAGCACATGATTAATGTTATTTATCATCAGTATTACATACTGGAAACCTTACATCATGACTAAAATTAAACGTTTTAATAAGCTCATGAATGTAATTTTTATTAATGTAAACCTATGAGTCTGAGAGAGGCTAGTTAGTCTAACCTTCCTCTCACATGTATATTAAAGACTATGTCCTGTGGTGCCATGGCTGTCTTGTTTTATTTTCTCTTTTTCCTGTACAAGTCTTTCACTTCCTAATTTACCCCCCTCTCTGTGCAGCAGAGAGTTAACTGTGTACAGGCAGATGTGTCAAAGTATGTAAATGTACTGGTCTGCTGCCCCCTGAATGTGGCTCTTTATGCCTTACAGGAGCTGATATCGGAGCGGATGGCCCAAAGGAGGAGAGGCTGGAGGGTGTGGCTGTGGCAGGGGGTGGTGTGTGGACTGGTCTGGACCATCTGCCTGGCCTGCACCGGTGTCTGTATCTTGGGTATCTTCTTGTATGTGAAATTCATCCACATGAAGGAGGTGAGGCCCCTTCGCTATGTCTGAGAGGCTGTGGAGTTTAGTATAGAAATGTAAAGGGCATTACAAATTGATGATGATGATGATGACGGTGACGATGATGATGACAACGGCGACGACGGCGATGATGATGATGATGATTATTATTATTATTGTTATTAGAGTACTTTGGAGTATTTAATGATGTAGTTATTCACATTATATTACTCTTCAACACTCACTACTTATTTGGGCCTATACAGACTAACCAGGATCTTGAAGTTATAAATGCCTTCAATGTTGAAATACTAAGGCTTCTGTTGAACACAATTAAGCATTAAAATAGAGTTTTGGGATTGTTTTGCGAGTAGTTTCGGTTTAATAACACCATATTGAAATAATACCATTGCACACATTAGTACATGACAGGCATGTTTACCTGTGGAGAACATATTAAAGGTTATGGCAGTGTGTACACACCATGAGCAGAACTGTCAGCTCAGTTAGTACATTTGTCTAAAAGACTACTGATTGTTTTGAACACGAAAGCTGTGGAGGCCCAGTGGTGGCTGCAGATGATTGGGGGGGGGGGTGGCTCAGTCACTGAGTGAGGAGAGATGAAGTGCATGATAGAGGTGTTGCTGGCAACGCTAAGTCTTATCTGTCTATCTCAGTGCTGTTAGTCACTCTACATGGTTTTAGCAGAAAAGCTTGCACAATATAGAAACAGATACATCTCCTTTTGCAGATATATCTACTTTTGCAACCCACACAAACAGATGTTAGGTAATGTATAAATGTGTGTGCATCTGTGTGTGCATGTGTGTATGTGTGTGTGTGCGTGTGTGTGTTTGTGTTTCTATGCAGGTTAAACATGTGTTAGTGTTGCCCTTGCTGGTGAGCTGTGTCAATCTGCTGCTGCCAGGGCTGTTCAGAGCGGTAAGCAGGGCGGAAGACTTCCAGTCCCCCAGCACACAAGCATATGTGGCCATTACAAGGTGAGAAGCCCTGACCAGTAGCAGCCCTTACTCACAGAGATCAGGATTCAAGGCTGATCTCTCCTGTTGAGAAATGTGACTGGAGGGTTAAAATGGAGAATTCAAAGTGTGTGTGTGTGTGTGTGTGTGTGTGTGTGTGTGTGTGTGTGTGTGTGTGTGTGTGTGTGTGTGTGTGTGTGAGGAGCTCGCTCTGAGAGTGCCGCAAGCTCATGCTGAAACTCACACACAAGCCCCAAAAAAAAAAACGAATCCAGCATGTTTAGGTAAACTGGCCCTTGTCTGGAGCAACAGAAAAATGCAAAGGTTGCATGTTACGTAAGTAGACATCAATGTGACATATGCATTTGTACATGAACTCATTTCTTGCACATTGACTACAAAGGTATGTGTAAGTAGAAAATAAGTACAACCTCTGCTTAAGAAGGGTGATATAGCAGCACCATACATTAACATTACATTAGGTAGGGCTATGAACAACGTCTGTGCACGACTATATTTACATAGCCTGGCTGTCGCACCAAGCTCATAGCCTGGCAGACCTCCCATAGACAGAAAGCTCTCAGAGGCGGGATCAACGGTGGTCTTTTTTTAAATGCCTCTGTGTACTACTGGACAGAGCTACAACCAATCAGACCACTGATTCTGATGACAAATGCGTAGCTTTTGTTTTTCATTGGTGACTGATTTTTTGGGCAAAGGATTAGCCGAGAATAGGCAGGGTTGGCCAGACTGACTTAAATGCGAAATTCAGTGTAGCATCACAGGCAGTATGCGCGGGCCCAGACTAATATTTGCATACATTTACAACACATATTGTAAGTGTGAAAATGATTGGAAAAACCTCTAAAAAGGGAACCTCAGAGAAGTTGCTGAGGGCTTTGTCATGGTGTTGCAACAGTTTTTAAGGCCATGACTGGTAAAACGAAAGTATTTTTACTTTTACCATTTCTACCATCCCTCTGCTGTTTGTTTGTTTGTTTGTTTGCTTTTTGTATAAATATACTGTGTGTGTTTTTGTCTGTGTATGTATGTGTACACGTGTGCATGCGTGTGTGTACGTATGTGTGTGTGTGTGTGTGCGTGTGCGTGTGTGCATGTGTCCAATATTACCTCTTCAGCTAAAGACTGAGCTCTTGTTTCATTTTCTGCCCTTATCTCTGCCTCTTTCCTCTTTCTCAGAAATTTACTGCTGAAGACAAGCATCCTCTCTCTGCTCACCTATCACTGGATGACAGATTTCGCAACACTCAGCCACGAGGTAAGAATGCAAGAACGCCAGAGTGTACCTGTCAGTCAGTCGTGTCCTATAGGTCTTTCTCATCTGATCCAAAATGCACAAGCAGCTATGCCACAGGAAGCAATAACTGAATGATTACGCAATCTGTCAAGTGTACAATATGTTACAGGTAAGAAGGTGGATGGAATTACATCGTTAGGGGCAGCATGAATGAGCCTTAAAGCAACACTAGTTCAAGTAGTTTTTTCAACTTTAAAATAATGTTTACAAAATCAGTGATTTCAGTGGCTCATTAACTTGCAACAGAGTGAATGGCACTTTTGGATTCACTTTGCGACCCTCTGTGTGCTATAAGCGCACTATGCAAGTTTGTGCATAAGCAGTGCATAAGTGCACTCGGTAACACAAATATGTCCTTGTGAGAGAACCTCTTCTGAACATCACAGCACTCTAACACTGACTGGCCTGCCTCTAGCACACACATACTTCGCACTTACGTATCTAGTGGTTCACTGATGGTTCATGGTTGAGTGCTAAACTGGCACTGAAAGGACTCTCCACTGCTATTTCAATGCTAATGCTAACACAGAGAATACCTTTTGTCTGATGGGTACTCACTGTCCTCTTTAGTGTTGGGAGACCTATGCCGGTCAGGAGCTTTACCGTCACGTGATCGCCGACCTGATAATGACTCTGCTGTACACCATATTTGGGGAGTTCCTATGGAGGTAAGGCTCTGCACCAACCAGAAGATACAGTACATTGAACAGCAGAGGGAGAAGGTAGCAGTTAAAAGAGTTGCACTTGCAGCCAAAGGGTCACAGGTCCAATTGTCCACACCAACATGTGGGTAGGAGGAATGATGCTCGCCTTCATCCTCCCCCATGACTGAGGTACCTTGAGCATGGCACCGTCCCCACACACACTGTTCCCCAAGCATCTTTGTCATGACCGCCCACTGTTCACACATGTGATGGGTTAAATGCAGAGGTTGAATTTCATTGTGTGCACTGTGTGCTGTGTAGTCACAATGACAAATTGGACAAATCACTTTCACCTTTCACCCTTGAAGTGCACCCCTGGGCAATGTCTCATGATATGGTCTAGCAAAAAAAGCATGTAGGGTATCACACCAAATACCCAAGGCCTGGCAAGTATATTGGTTTTCGTAGTAAAGCCCGGATTAATTAAGTTAGATATTTGCTTTGGCAACTAAAGGTGTTTGAGTGCCTTCTTTCATTACAGTTCAAAGATGGTCTGCCAGTGACATTGTCTCAGCTACACATTGCTTAAGGGCTTGTGTTGCTCAGTCTCCTTCTTAAAAATAGCCCAAAGGAGTTATTTTAGATTCAAGTCAGGTAACATACTTGACCTGATCATAGTTTCATCTTTTTCTTTAGAAACACACAAGCACTAGACAGGTGGAACAAACACTTTACCATTCCTTCACGTTGTGCAATGAGTCTGGCGGCTCTTAATAAGCATCTGTTTACTTTCTAGCGGTCAGACACTTTATGAGAGACTTTGAAACTATTGGGCCTGTCTTTAACCAAGTTCCTTGATTGGTTGCTCAAAAAATATCTGGGGAAACAGAAACCTTAGAAGAGCTCCCTGACATAGTACTGTGATAAAATACAGTGAATGCAGGCAACACGATAAGACTAGCCTGAGTATAGAAGCACAGCTATGTGATTATGCTGGAATATGCTTCTTCTGTGGAGAATCTAGAGAGTAGGAGTCATCCTTTCAGACAGTATTGAGATACATCAGCAGGCATTCATTGGGCCTTCTGTAACTGTCCTTGTGCACTCTTAGCTCAACACTCCTATCCCTGTCGAATCTCATGTCAAATTTCATAGATTCCACTCTGATTAGGAAAAACAAGTCCTCACCAGATCAAGGAATATGCTTTCAGTGGTTAGCATGCATAATTTTAGGTTTATCATGAAAGTTCAGGTTTAAAGAAAGTTCAGGTTTAACATCCTTTATCATGAAAGTTTAGGTTTAAAGTTTCAACATTCATCGGTCATCTTTTCATGTCTTTCAAGTTCTGTGCCAACTTGAAGGTTGATGTTATGCACTGCCTTTGTTTTGCCTGCTGCGCTTGCACAAAAACTCAGATTTCCGTTGATATCTGATGCCAAGTCTGAAGGACTTCCTCTTCTGTCTGGCACAGCTAGACTCTGCATGTAGTATGCTGCCTATACTCTGAACCGCCATGGAGGAGGAGTAGTGTGGCCCTGACCAATGGTACTACTGTGTCAGGTGTCAAGTGTATAGAGACAGAGATGTAGGTTTGCACATAGTTAAAGACAACAACTAGCTGAGAGGTCACAGCCTCCGGCCCTGGTTAAATACTGCATTACTGCTTCCGCGCAATTTGACTGTTCTGATGGTCTGAACTCTTTTCCACCTGCAGTAATAATCCAGACAGACAGGTGCACGTGTCGTGCACTCAATTTTGTTTTGAATATATTCAGAACAATGTAGTACATTTACTTTTTTTGACCTGTTTGACTCAAATGTAAAATTTTATGTAAAAAACTCCAAATCCGATTTGGTTGTACAACCTTACATTTTTTGGTAGAAAGAAGTGTGTAGTTACATAGACAACATTTCCTAATGGTATTTTATGTTTATTTTGTGCGAACTTACAAAAACCTTGTTGTTGCAAAGTCCAATATCAAAGCTAGTAGAGAAATGTGTGTGTGTGTGTGTGTGTGTGTGTGTGTCTGTCTGTCTGTTCCAACAGCTTGTGTGTGCAGAGCAGAGAGAAGAAGCCTGTGTTTGACATCGCAAGGAACGTTTTAGACCTCATATATGGGCAGACTCTGGCCTGGTAACACAGCCCCCACATACACAGAATACAACAAACACACAAACACACAGACACACACACACACACACACACCACACACACACACACACACACACACATACAGATATGCACACATTCACTGTCTTTACTCTCTTAGGGCGGGAGTGCTGTTCTCCCCACTGCTACCAGCTATACAGATGCTCAAGCTGCTTCTTGTGTTCTACATAAAGAAGGTACCCCTCTCTATATGTGCAGAGGTGTATATGTGTGCATCTCTCTCTCTCTCCCCCTCTCTCTCAATTACATTGAAGTGTGTGTGTGTGTGTGTTTGTGTTGACGCACATGCTTAGGTCTATTTCATGCTGATGTGTACAATTTAGCACAGCACTGTGTGTCTCTTAGAGATTAGTGATTGTGTGTTCACCTGCAGGCAAGTCTTCTGCGAAACTGCCGCCCGTCTCACCGGCTGTGGAGAGCCAATCAGATGAGCACAGTCTTTACTGCTGTTCTCTGTTTCCCAGCATTCACTGGGGCAGCGGGATGTGTGGCCTACATCATTTTGATGTATGGGTGCCATTTTACAGAGACAATATTAAATATAACAATATTTGTAATGAAATGTGGTACTTGGAGATTCATGAGGATTTCGTTCATTCAGCTGTGTAAATACGTGTGCGTGTGCGTGTGTGCGTGTGCGTGTGCGCACGTGTGTTTGTGTGTGTGTGTGTGTGTGTGTGTGTGTGTGTGTGTTGGCTGTCAGGGTGACACCGTCCAACACCTGCGGCCCCTTCCGGTTTTCCCTGGAGAAGGAGTGGGAGGAGCTGGAGAAGGCCCACCATAGCCTCTCCTGGCTAGGGAAGGTGTACACGTACCTACTGAAGAAACCCATCTTCTTCTATGTCGTTGCCATATTTTTACTGTGAGTGCCCTTTCAAATCAACGTTTTCAAATTATCTGAATGTGATACAATAGCACCTGAGGGTTGTTGTACTGTTCACAGCAAATGATCTTTCAGCTAAATTTTCAGTGAATACCAATGATATATGATTTATGGTTTATTTACATAGTTGAAAAAAACCTCAGCTATTCTTGAGTTGTACTGTGAGATATCACACAGGGTTAATGTATTGATGATGTGCAGGTTGGTTATTTATATACATAAACAAAGAAATGATGGCCAGTCCGAACTCATCTCACTCCTGGAGAAGCAGATCAGATATGTGAGTTTATTTAATATTTCCATAAACTGATCCTAGTTGCATATGTTTCCAATAATGTGTGTGTCTTTGTTACCCCGGTAAACCAGCGCCTCATACATACAGCATCTTGCCTGACCAATCAGCTAATTTCTTGCTGTAGGTGTAGACTCTGCTGAAGTTTAAAATGATTGGATCTACCTTTACCCAATCACTAACATCTGGTCGTGACTCCCTCTGTTCGCTAATTGGTCAGCGAGATGCTGCCTGAGACAACCATATCAATGAAACCACATCACATTCCTTTAACTCATTTTTTTCTGAAAATATGTGAATGACTTGAATGCAAATCCAGCTTGTGTGTATGTGTATGTATTTCAGGAGGGGGAAGATAAAAATTTTCTTATCAGTAAACTGAAGGCACTTAACCAGGAACAGCAAGAGTGATTACCAGTGTTACAGAAGGCCAGTTAGGACTTCTGGAGATGGAGAGGGAGGAAGAAAAAGGGAGGTCCATAATGCTTAAATACTTTTTAAAACACTTGTACACTTACTTCTAAGTTATTTGTAATGTAAATATTAACCATAATAAACTGCTGTTTTATTCAAATACATTTTCAACGTTTTTTTATGGGCCTGATCATTTGATATCTACAAAGCTAATATAGCTAATAAAACCTATACGCAACAGTTTCTTTCAAACTGTACTGTAAATGTGTGTAAATGAACCAGATATGAATAGGCAAAAGTTTAACAAGGTTAAGTAGATACATTACAAAAGTATATAAGTATAAGTCACCATGTGTTTTCCACCCCTTTTTGTTTGGTGGATTAAAATACTTCATTTTCCACCTGGTGGTTACCTACATCAAAAACGTCTGTGATGGCATGAGGTGGTTTCCTATGAAGGGAGGCATCCGCCAGAGGGGAGTTTTCATTAGATTTCTCAACTGGTAGTCTCTTTATTTTAACTGGTAGTCACCCCGACCCCGTGACTCTGATTTTAAACATCATTTCATTGTTATTGTCATTATTTTGTCCACTTATTCTATAAAATATAGCCATTTGAGAGTGAGAAGACAATAACAACTTTCCAAGGTTATCATCACAACAGATAGGATAGCAAGTCATAGAACTGACACTTTGACAGTAATGCTGAATAACATCCCTTCCTGCAGCAGCTGCCACTTACTGAGAATTCATAATGCAATTACATGGAAGGAAACATGATACAAAGCAAAAACAAAAACTTGAATGCATGAATGTCAGTCATGCAGTATTCATGCTATTAGTTGTCATACTTCAGTTCACACCAAACTCGTTTTTTAATTCTAACACAGTGCTTCTTTGTAAAACCTGTAAAGGGTTACATGAAACGGATTAGCTCTACGGGGTTACTTGTGCACATGTGTAACTGTGAATAGTATGAATAACTCCCATAATGCTCAAGAACAATTCTTTTTTTTTCCATTGTCACTACTTTATTTTTTTCCATTTTGGAAATGCATCTGCATTTCTATGCATGAAAGAAGTCATTTTAGCAGTTTTTTAGCTAAAACGTCAGTTGTGTTGTTCCACAGAGTATACTGGTGTCTGTGTACGTCGGACACACTGGTATCTTGACAGACCTGTCTGACTGCAAATATGTGGCTCCAATTCCAAAGCAGTTAGAAAAACGGGTGTTTGTGGCAACTGGGACAGCACTTGTATTTCGACAAACATTACAAGTATGCAAATTATATGAGGTCTTTCCACTCTGCTGCATATAAAAGCACACATACTTCAGACATCCCTCAGATCATCAAAGAGACACTAGAGTTGGAGGACTCGTCCCAACAGGTGAGTAGGAGTGCAATGTCAATATTGCTACAACACCAGTCAGACTAGTACACTCAGTATGCAGAGACAAACTGTGGCTAATACATTTTTTACTGTTACTAACAAGTCATGTAAGTGTATGATAAGAATAGTTAAGAATTGGTTAAAATTTAAAAGTCAAAGATTCCACAGATTGCAGCCACATCAAACATGAGATACAAGAGATAGATTTTGTAGCAAAATGTTGGAATATATTTTACATAATGATGATTTTACTGTGTGGTGGGACAGGAATCTTGTACATTATGTCTGTAGTCAATGTGTCCATACTGAATGTCTTGAAATGAACCTTGTTTTGTAATGCACCACAATTGTATATTCTGAAACCTTTATGCTTGATGTATGCTTTTCATGTGAAGATTTGATTTTGTGTGTGTGTGTGAATCGTTTTTTTTTTTTTTTTTGGCTTAACTCCACTAGTTAACATGGATTCAAGGGTGTACATATGTGTTCCAAAGCAGCACATGGAGAAGCTTAATGAAATGGCTGAATGGGTAAACATCCATTTAACTAACACGTACAACCCTCATCTAAGAAAAAAGCATATGCCACGCTCTACTGTGTCATGGTTTGGTGACCTCTCTCTGGTTCTCTCTCTCTCTCTCTCTCTCTCTAGGATCATGGGCTTTTCATCAAAAGGCTGAACCCCTATGTAACCAAAGATGTTATTGAGTCCCACTTTGAGAAGTGGGGGACAGTACTATTCTGTGATGTAAGAAAGCATAGGGCAGAGGGACAGGCTGTGTAATTGTCTACATTTTAGACAAAATGTATTTGGTTTAATTACCCAAAAAGCATCATTATTCCATTCTCTTTTCAGTTATTCTAGTCTATGGTTCATGAATATGAAAGCAAGGGGCCGTTTGAATAAAACTACCCCTGTTGCATGCCAATTGTGGCAGCCTCATTGAGGAGATAGATTTAAAAAGTATTCCATTTTTTTTGGTCCACCCTATACAATAAATAGATAAAAATTACTAAACAGCATTTACTCCCATTTTATAATCACTAATGTTAAGGATATGGAAATCTTCTTACTGCTGCACTTACCACTATTCCATTCCTTTAAAATTACAGAATACATTTACATTAGTGTTGGAGGTTGCACCATCTCCCCTCTACTCTGGTCTACCTGTCTTGGTGTCCCCATGTTGCGAGATGACTCTCCCCATTCTTTAAACTCTTCTGCAGGTGAAAACAGAGTGCACCTCAGGCTTTCCCAGAGGCCTGGGCTACGTGTTCTTCTGCAGCGAGGAAGAAGCGGACGCAGCAGAAGCAGCAGGGCCTCACAAGCTGGGTGGCATAGAGGCGGTCATCAGGAGGGTCGTCAGCCCAAAGGTCATTGGACATATTCAGCTCTACCCATTCTCTGACGGTGTTCCTGCTCTTTGTCTCTGTCCTCTTGGTGCTTAGAAAAATCACTCTTTCTGCCAACAGGTAACCGACGATATGGCATACTCACCCCAAAGAAGGACTGGCATGGCCTACCGACTGGCCAGCAGCAGCTGGCTAGACTCTGAATAAAAGCAAGATGCACATCCATGGCTCAGATGTTTACAGAAGACTGAAGAGAGTGGGAGTCAAACGCCTATCTAATCATCTATAAAAATTCAGTAACTTTTAAAATGGACATGAACTACATCTTTAGCATGGTCTGAGCAGTCACAGAATCTCCCCTGGCAGTTCTTTTTCAAGTAAGACTTCAAGATTTATTGTCATTGAACAGTTGCCTGTACAATGAAATTAGACAGCAAGGCCACCAAGGTGCAAGGTAAAAATGTCAAAGTGTCAAGTGAGGAAGCATTGTAGAAGCAATAGGAAAGAAGGGAGTAGGGCATGGTGAATAATGAATAGTAAAAAAGAAAAGGATGCTCTTTTACCAAATTGCCAGCTACTAATAATGTAAAAATAATGCCATTATTAAGAGGAGGTAACATTTCAAATCAACTCACATCTAAATGATGAGCTAATTGCACAGGGATGTTGACTTACACATGTCTGTTGTATACTACTTATGAGCTTAAAAATAATGTCATTTTGACACATGGAGTGATTGTGATTGATTTTACATTTGAGCGAAATGGCGAATTTATATCTGTTGTACGGGCCTATATGTAATATAGTGCTGTATTTCAGAGAGAAGATGAATGTGTCAGTGTAAATAAAAAACGAGGACTTTACTCTTTTTGCTTGCTTCTTGCTTAACAGAAGGACCACATGGCGTGTTAACCAGGCTACATCAGCCTGAGCAATAAGTGGTATTCACTTTTTTCTTTTGTTAGAAAATATTGTTTTACTGCAGCATGACATTCTAGAAGTAAGTCCCACAAAATTCTTGCACATTTCACAGACCTAAAGAGTACGTCAACGGCAAATCAAAATTCACTAGATACATAGTTCCACAAAATATTTTGTCTGAACATGCAGTCATTGACGGTGCTGAGGTTGTGTCACTGGGCATCGTATTCCTCCTTGACATGCATCAGAGTGTCCATAGCCTGGTGAAAGTCCTGAGTTTCCACACCATAGCGTTCATACCAGTGCAGATAAGCTCGTGCATCAATCTTCTCTTTGGTGCGGCACACCACATGATCCAGCAGAGAGGTGACACTGCTGTGGTTGGAGCACACTGTGAGGAGGTGTGCACCAGGTGACGAGCACACTTCATTAACAGGGTCTGAAAACAAACACATACATAGATGTGTATGTACATACATGTACATAATATCAGCTTCTTCCAATTCTCTTCTCCCTAAAGGTAGTCTTCCTAGGTGAACAAGTATCTTGTGTTTTCTTAAAACTCAGAATCAGAATCAGGCTTATTGACCAAGTACGTGAACAGCCCGTACAAGGAATTTATTTCCGGCCAATGGGGTCTATCCAGCCTCATAAAGCCAATAGCAACAGTTTAAATACAGTAAACTATATCATACAATATCCTATCTACAAACTATTTAGACATATTTTTAGTAAATATTTACAAATATGATCTGATATTGTATTCAATAACAAAAACAATTCACAAAAACTCTGATGGAAAAACACAGTTTACCTGTCCAGTGATCGACAGGAAAAGGGTTCCATGATACACAACGATGTCCTCGCTTTAGTTTATGAAGTGCTCGAGACATCACAAAGGACTTGTCCTGGTCACCTCTTGCCACTGCAAGAACTGCCCGACTGGTATACTGAATTCAGCTGATAAGGAGATAACAATCTATAGGAGTTGGCAAATGAATAATGCATTGTTTTTGCTATGCGGATCATTCCCAACAACTTATTCTAACTGGGGAAAGGGGACATTTTGGTTGCGGAAAAGGGACCATTTCAGCGTGAAAGGGTATGGAACAACTGTACAGGACACAATAACCCATAAATACAATACAGATGCTTAAAGAAAGGAGAAGAATGCCTAGAATGGTGCATTTTCATTAATGTACAAAGAGTAAACTTCATGAATAGTGGTACCACTACATGACATGTCCAAAAAAAAAAAAAAAACACTAATGTATCCAACTGGGATTTGGGAGCTGATATCAGGGTTGATATCATATTTTGTTTGTTTCTTTGTATTTTAAAAGATACAGATTTCCCTGCAGGAGACATCTGTGGTACAGACTGGAGAGTGATGCCAGCCAAACTGTCCCATTTGAGTTTATCTCTGGGAAGAGAACATAAGCACAACGATGAACAGTAGCTTACTCAACATTCTTCAGCTGTTTTCAGACTTCAACTGTTCAATTGTAATGAGCTCATAGTATGTTAACAGCACCAGTAAAACTCCAAGTAGTGGGTTGGTTGCCAAATCTTTTTCTGAGTTTTTTTTTGTGCCTTAACAGTGCACAATTCTGTCTGAGCGCTTCTAGTATAAATGGTCAACTGACAAAAGTCCGGAACTACTTTTTTTTAGTTTTTTTTTTTTTTTCGAAGTTTAAGTCTGAGTAAAAGTAAAGCACAGGCTCAAAGCTACTGCATCTAAATTGCACTTAATGTAATAACATGGTCTTGTACTCTTACTCACAACCTGGGTATGAAATACAAACCCTTTAGCTACCCAAGTTATGAACTGCATTACAGAACAGCAGACGTGGTAATGGCTGCATACCTAGAGCTTGCCTGGGTGACGGACAGGAGTTTGGCGGAGGGCATCGGACACACAGAGCGGATCAGCTCCCAAGGTTCCACACCTAAACTCCAACCGCTGCACACAAGCATGGATCCAATCATCAAGTCAGAGATCATGTCGTAATAAACTGAGGCTGCACAATGGCCTCATGCATTTACTCAGAACACTATTTTTTTTAGGCCTATGATGTCATCAAGGACAAAGATTACGTTTCATTTAATTGGGTAAATGAATGTTACATATGTATTAGCAATTGATATTTTAAAAGCACACTGTATTAACAAAATAAATAACAAAAACAATATCTATGTTCCCTCAGAACTCAGAATGTAGTAACACATTTGTTAACACTGGTCTGTTATTACCTGGCTGTTGTCAAGCTACGAACAGGTAAGAGAAGTCCAGCCATGCATGAAACAATATGTCTGTTCATGAATGAAAGTGTGTCTTGTGATACACCACTAGCAAGTCCAGCTTTGTTCTGTGGAACGCCACTACAGCTGAGTGCCTGGTCATTGTGAAACAGCATGATACCGTCACAGCTCCTACAGAAAGAATACAGCAAAATTTCATTAAAGGACATAAAATGGTTAAATGCCGTATAAAACGAGTAAATTATTCTGCTATGTTCATGTAGAATGCGTTTAAATTTCTTTTTACAAGTTCACTTACAATCTTGCAGTATATTTAGGCTGGGGATTGAAATGGTACATTTTGGCTAGATGGCGCCCTCTTTTGGCATTAACAATTAAACTATGGTTGATTAGCCTAATATGACATCACAACGAGGCTGTGTTACTTGTCACCTATTTTTTAGTGCTCATTTACAAGTTTAAGATTTACATACAAGATAAGATAGAATATAACGAAGGGCACAACCATGTTCCACATTAACGACAGCTCTGTGGAATTGCACAACCTTTCCCATTTCAACATAGCCAAGGTAAAAATTGTTTCCCATTTATGACCCCTCTACACATGGGACGCTTTCACAAGTTCTGACAAGAAAAAAATAATTAATGATTTGAAAATCATTTGGAATCATTGTGGCAAAAAAAAACCCTTCTCACTGGGGTTGTGCACAACACAGGCTTTAGACCATACCAAATGACATTTAACTGCTAAGGTGCAATAAGCAACTGTTGTGTTGGTGTGTTCATCCTTCATAATCTTCTACCTGTGCAGTGTACCCAGGCTCAGTAGGGTGTTGTAGTGCTGAAGTGGGCTTTCTCCACTCTGGTGGGGAACCACAGACACAGTGAGCAAATGACTCACAGGAAACTCTGCACGAATCTCCTCACAAAGCCGAGAGCCCAGTCCTGAGGGGCAAAATAAAAGTCATTGATTGCCAGATTAAAGGACTGGCAAAAACAAGACTAAATTAAACACATCACCCAGGTCTTACCACAATAAATGCAGTAACACAAAGAAAAGAAGTACGAGTAGGAGCAATGCAGCTGTTTCCTGATAATTCTTCAATTGTCCCAACATTCAATTTCCCTGCATAGGTTCTACTAAGTCAAGTCAATGTGTGTTTAAAAGCAGTAGGTTGAAACCTGTGTACCATACGTGGTGATCATTACCCTGCTGAAATATACAAGCTGCCTTCTAAGAAACCAATCAGTGGCAGCGGGCCATCAAGGAATGTTTGAATTAAATAAATATTAGGTGCTATTCTAAGGTACTTTTGTCTTGTCCAACTGTGAAGGCATCATAGATGCATCTTTTATGCTGCCTTCAACATCCAAAAACACCATCAAATTACAAAGGCAGCTGTCTGTATCTTGGCAAACTTTCTGTGCTTTCTAGCTAGGAGGTCAAAACAACGTTTTTGGACAGTACCTTGATTCCTACTAAGGAACATGTCTCGTTAGACAGTGAAGGTAGCAAGGTCGAAGGTAGCTGACACTGACAGTGATCTGTCAATACACAGTGTTTAACTAAATGCGTCATATCACATTGTGCTTCCTCCATTTGTCCACTGTCTATATATTGATGTTTTATGTGAGATAAACACATCCAAAAGGCCAAGATGATCAAATTCAATGTGCAGCTAATGATGATTCTGGCGCACTCACCAGATCCTGTGCCCCCACTCACACTGTGCAACATCACAGTTCCACCGTAGTAATCTCGCCTCTCTGCCTCCCTCCTCACTGCCTCCATTGCCTGATGGAGCAGCTGATCGCCCTCCTTAACCCAGTGTCCATGGTAGCCTAACAATAATACAATATTGACATATATATGACAAACTGATATTTCTATGGTTTTATTACACAGTTTATTTTCAATGGTGGACAACCTTGAACCTTGAAGAGCTGCAATCTAGTAGCACATATACCAAATCACCCTATTCTGCCTGTGTGCTTAATATAGGTAATTTCAATAATTAACTTCACCGCCTGGCTGAAGAGTTGTACTAATTAGAATCTGCTGATTTAGTGAATGGTTGGAACAACTTTGTGGTATTGTATTGTAGCTTCTGAAGCCAAGTTGCCAATCACTACTGATTTTAAATAGCCTACTGTGCTTATTTGTTCCTGCTAATGGGCTGGTCAAAAGAGTAGCCTATGCAATTAGCAAAACAAAAACAAACTCAAACTGTTTGGTACTTCAGACTGCCTACAAACAATATGCCTATGAATGCATAAGGTAATACAGGTAAAACCTATGCTTCTTCTCATACCACTTATCCTACCCACACCCAATCCTCAAGTATCGGAGTTAGTTTTGCACTATAATTCAAATAAGTTTCAAACACTCCACCATTCTCTGCAATTTAGTAACCCTTACCATAAGCCCAGTTGTTTCCTCTGCCTCCTTTTCCTTGGACAATATTGGACTCGAGTAACTTTCTGTTTGGACACAACACACTGAGTTTTTGGCCTACTGAAAATGAAAATTGCTTTAATCGAATATCAAAGTTGACTCACTTATTCCTGACCAGCCGCTGAGCTCTTTTCAAAACTTTGGACTCACTGTCCACACAGACTACTGCTAAGGTGTCTTCTTTTGTGATGAAGGGTGACCTATGGGAAGGAAAGCAAAGTTAATGTCACTAAAGACCGAGGATGGAGTGGCATAGGTAGCACGCACTGAATGCGCCATTAAAGCGTTTATTTTATTCCAGCTCACCTGTGTCCTGAGTGTTTAGAGTGTTTGGACAGCATCTCACACCACTCAAGGCCCAACTGATTTCCACACTGACCCACCTGAAGAATCACTGCCGACATCACTGCAACTGTATACAGGCTAACTGACAAAGGGGGTGCGTTATGCTGTTCACTAATCCTGTGTGCACTTATCTGTCATCGTCAGTCGAACTTTAAAACACAGAAATTACATCAACAGAAAGGCAGCGTCTTGTCACATAGCACACAAAACTTGGTTTATGTTGTGTTAAATTATTTCAAGGGTCACAAGTGACGAGTAACCGATATCGGTGAAATCCAATGCGGCCCTTAACCGGTGTCAAGACACCTTCCAACCCACAGCTACCTGCCGTGTCCAGCGCATCAAGAACCATCGTGTGCCCAGTGCCACGACCGTAAATCACCTGTGCTTGTAACCGTTTGGTTTATGTTCAACGTGTGGACAGTCGAGTAACGTTAGCTTCTCTATCAGTTAACCACTTCCCAGTCACCATTCTCGTCATGGCATGGGTTCGATGGGAGAGGAGGAGCCGTCGGGAGCGTGTTGTACCTAGCCACAGACCTCATTAGCCTAGCCTACTGTGCTAAGCTACAGCATCAGCCTGAAGCGTACAGCTAGTTAGCCAGACTGTTCTCATTTATCATGGAGATAGCGTTGTTACCTAACGCTAGCTACTTTCATGATCAGATTTGATTCACAGACAGTGCTACGGCGGTCAACTAATGATTGTGCATCGTTTTGGCCACTTGATTTGGAACTAACATTAGCTAACGTTAACGGCACATCAACTAAGGTTCGGTGCGTTTGATGGCTAGGTAACAATTAGCCAGCTAACTTTTCAACCTACAGTGAAAATATATTTTTTTCTAATTAGTCAACGTTACCCGTGTGGATTTGACGTCGGTAGCAATTGCTGAATGTGTTTTAACCGAGCAAAGAAACTGTTTGGAAATAAATCAGAAGATGGAGGACTTTTCTGACCCAGAGCTCCAGTTAAAGTAAGTATGCAATCCTTTCTTTGAATGTATAAATTCTTTATCTCAGGCGGAAATCGCATTCAATGGCTAACTAGCTAAAAGAAAAACAACATGTCCCCTGAATGTTTAGCTTGGTTACGGTATCAGGGTTGCTAACATTACCTAGGCTAACTATCGATAGCAGTCAAACTTACCTTTCAGTTGTCCAGATAGCTGCCATTAGATTAATACCGCACTAATTCAATATTTTGACTATACCTGATCTCTGCATATAAGACTGCCAAAACACTAAACCTAGCAATCGTAAAATCACACTGAGAATTGTAATAGTAATATTTAAATGTGTTTAAAAGTTGGTCAGGTTAATGTAGCTGGGAGGTAGCCTATTTTAGCTATGAAACCTACATTCCTTCCTGTTAAGATTTTATCAAGTTGCACCCAGGCTGTTCATTCCCTCATCAAAACAAACCATGAAAACCCCTGTTTTATCCTTTGCGATCGTGTTTATGTATTGTATACTTGTAAAAATCTCCCCAAATTAAAATACCAAAATGAAGAGTACTCCAGGCCTTTGCTTTCAGGCCTTGCTACATCCACGCCATGGATTTCTATACCGTTTCGCTTTGATGACGTCTGAAGAGCGAAACCGACAACGGGGCAAATCTACACAGAACTGTTTGTTTAGTCGTTGCACAAATTTTACTATTATGTTTGTGCATATCATTAGGCACACACGAAAAGCCACGTCCGACACTATGTTGGAACACTGGTAGTTGGCATATAACGTAAGACCTCCGGCCATGTAGCTGACCCGACATTAGCTAGCAAACAGTGTACCACGGTATGCTACAAATCTGTTGCAGTGTGCCAGCTCAAACGACATTATATATTTTGGGGGGATTATATGCATGTTTTCTAGCACATTCAGTAATTTCCTTTATATGTAGACTTCTGCTTGAGTGCTAGGTGACAGTGAGGTCTTGAGATAGTAGTCAGTTGGATTGTGTATGGTAAGACCACAATGGCTTCTTTCTCCCTCACTTAAACAATAGGTAGCTACCAATGTCAGCTACAGAAGAACATCACCCAAATACCATAACATAGTTTAGTTCGTGGCACGTTATTATAAAAAAGGGTATTTGTTGTTGTTTGCAGTTTGTTTCAGAAACATCACAACATCAACCTAAAGGATTCCAGTTGAGATGTTTTCAATGTTCCCTCCAAGGGGAGGGCACGCGACCATGTACATATAATGGCGTGACATCTTTATCGACTTAAAGAGTTCCCATCAAATTGTCGAGCAATGGAAAACCTGTGTCTAGTAAACATAATAAGCAGGTGGAAAATATGGGCTGGAGAGACAGAGCTTAATGCCATCATGTCTTAAAAGGTCTTCTGCAAAAATTTGCAGGACCATCCAAGATCAGATTGTTGTCGACGCCATAGCAATAGCATATCATTCTTCCACAGCCCCATTTGACGTTAGGCTCAACTGCCAGCCCACTGGCCTGTGACTGACTTGGATTTTACTTCTGTTCTCTAACTATGCACATGCATAACATTGCTCAAAATTGTACATACTGTGTTTATACTGTGGTTATAACGTGCTGTATATTAAAACAGATGTAATTGTGGTTGGTGAAGTACATGTTCACCAAGTTAGAACTTCCTGTCAGAGATCATTATAAGGATACACATCACCATTTTAACTTCAGTGTGTTTGTCAGGCTGATGTTTATTTTTGTGTGCACAGGTGTCTCTTTGCGTTGGACAGCTTGCTTTGAACGTGTCTTCTGCTGACCCACTGTTCCCGCTGGGCTGCTTGCAACTCATTCAACTGAAAATGGATGGGCTGGTCAATGCAGACTTCAGGTAGGCTGCGTCTTTTTTTTCTGAACTGCATTGTGTGGTGTCGCGTTGCATGTCGACCTCCACATTTAGGTCATGTGAATGGAACCAGGTGCTTATCAAACTGTAAGACCCTTTTCACCTATTAGTGCAGAACGGCTGGAAGTTTGACTGACCTATTTGAAACCATGCCAAAAATGGAATGAATTCCACAGTGAAATGTTTGGCCCATATATGCGGTAAATATGACGTGATGAAATTCACGCATTTTAAAGACTATGTTTTACTTCAACATTGAAAAAATCGAGTCATTGTACAAACACCACCCTCTGAACTTTTGGGTGAAGTTGTCATGTTTCAAAATTTTAGCATAGTCAAGTAAAAAAAAATAAAAAAAATAGAAGTGTCACGTCAGCTGTGCCACCATGTAGGCTATGTTAGAGAGCTGTTGTTGGACAATGTTTAGATAATGTTTCAAGAAATGACTGCAAGTTGCTTTGTGGTAGAAGTTCAGTGGAGGCTCTGGTGTCATGAAAAAAGATGGTTGTGATATTCCCACAGGTGTCAAAATGCTTTGTTTTTGTTGGCAAAATATTGTGGTTAACTTGTGATGTGAACCTGAAACTGGAAACATCGCATTTTGTGCTTGTATCAGTTTATTGACAGTGAAGCAGTAGAATGGCCAATTTGCTTACAACAATAAACTAATTTATCTCAAATTTGTAGTTAAGTTATTGTGCTGTTACTATTGCTATTGTACATTTTAATCAGACAGGGCTCTATATCTACTGAAAAGTAGCCTACCGTTTCGAGCATAGCTTGTCCACACCATGAAGTTTGCTGTTCTATGACATTGCACACTAAAAATATACCGGTGATTACATTGTGAGGAAATGCCAACCAGAGTACTATTGCATAAAGCGCTGATTACACTGTTATTAGAAGTTGTGCAGCTGGATCGATGGGCCCCAGCATGACTTTGGGATAGCCTGTAAACAGGTGTTTCCTGTGTTACATCATATGTGCTACCTTCGTAAAACTATCCAAAAACATCTAGATCAAAAAGGCGTAAAAATGGTTGGCTAACTAGAATACTGCTGTGTTCATTTTTAAGCCTACATGTTTTTGGACGCCTAAACACATTTATCATTTGTATTTGAAACAATGGGCAAAATGTAGGTTTTCTACAGGAAACCAACATCAAGGGCCATATATTTGTTGCACAGTTGCACTGGTGTTTTTGGTTTTTAACCTGATGCTTTTTTTGAACAGCAGGCTTGATGTTTATTATGCGGAAATGCTGGTCACGCTTAGTTTAATCAGCATGGAAAACTAAAACAGTCATCTTTTGTACTCTGCAGTAAGACTGTCAGAGCAGTGGGGACCCCTCCCATATTATCCACTGTAGAATGGTGGAGCAGTGAAGGTCACAGTCAGAGAGGAGTCCCTAAGGGCCATCTAACCCAGTTGTTGCTGGGCAGCCTAATTCATATCGAAGTCTTATTTTGGAAGGCGGAAATGATTTGGCCACTAGGGTTCCACCATTTGATTAGTAATGTTTTTGTGAATTTTGATGTAACACAATGTTTCTTGGCCCAGAGAAATTTAACATGCCTATAAGGACACTGCTGTTGTAACAAGTTAGCCTACTTGTAAATTCAGCTCCTTTTTGTCTGTTTTCAGCATGTTGTTTAAAGCATGTTTTGTCATCAGTTGATTTTCAAAGCATACTTAATTCCATCACCAAACCTAATTTTGTGTCTATCCTCTTCTTTACAAGCCAACACAGTGCGGATGGAGGGAATGGATCGGTGAGTGATTTATTTTTTACTGCTGTCATTTCTAATCGTTCTACGTGGATTTGGCCTAATCTATCAGCGCATAATAGCTCATGACAAATGAGTTGTGTGTTTATTTGCTTTCCACTGGTTAATCAGTTTTGGTAACAATCATGTGTTTATTGGTTGCAGATCAAAGTGGACAGCCTTTCGAAGACGGTCATTTTTAAAGGCCTTGCCCCCAGAGTGGTACTGTCAAACCGCCTCCTTCCCAAGGGTACCAAGACCAAGGTAAACCTGGAGGAGCAGGGTCGACAGAAGGTGTCCTTCAGCTTCAGCCAGACAAAGAAGCCGCTACAGAGCCTGTTCACTGCGCCACAGAGCTCGGACAAAAACGTTGAAGGCCAGTCTTCTCTGCCCCCTGTAACCTCACCTCCTCAAGATCAAGCAGGACAGCTTGCTGAAAGTAAAAGTGATAAAAGTGATGCACCACGGGTCTCCAACTCTGCACCAGAAACAATTTCACATCAATCTCTCATCTCTCCCCTACTGAGGCCTAGAGTGGACCTTGTGAAAATGCATTTTAAGAAGCAGTTTCTTAGTGTGTCTGTCAAAGACGAGTGTCCCAGAGCCAGTGTCTTATTGGAGGAGGCACCATCAGACATTCAGGTGCCCTCAGTCCAGCCTGCTGCAGTCCAGTCTGCACCAGTCCAGTCTGCACCAGTCCAGCCTGCACCAGTCCAGCCTGCACCAGTCCAGTCTGCACCAGTCCAGTCTGCACCAGTCCAGCCTGCACCAGTCCAGCCTGCACCAGTCCAGCCTGCACCAGTCCAGCCTGCACCAGTCCAGTCTGCACCAGTCCAGCCTGCACCTGCAGTTGAACCTGAGCCGACAGTGCCCCAGGCTAAGGGTAATGTTGATGACCCTGGCATTAATGTCACAGACACAAAGGCAGTGGATTCCAGCTCGTCTGGACCATCTCATTCCTCCCATATTGGGAAAGAGGATAAAGACTGTCCAGGTGTGACATCGCTTGAACATGGTAAAAAGGGCCCATACCAATCTGACAGTACACTTCCTGGTTCAGAATCTGATGGGGATTCTGTGCAGACATCCTCCAGCCAAAAGTCTGCAGATCCTAAAAGTTCAGTGAAATCGGAAAGTCAGACAAAAGAAACAAAAAGGCCATCTTCGGGTTCCAAGACTGAAGAATCGGATACGAAGTCTAGAAACGAGAGAAGTGAAAAGGTCTCCAGCCATTCTAAATCAGACCGTGAAGAGAGGCGAACATCCACACGGTCTTCCCGTTCTGACAAGGACCGGAGAAGGACCAAGAGCCGCTCAAGATCCAGGTCTCGAGGTCTTCGATCAAGTTCTTCATATTCTAGATCAGAGCGATCAAGAACCGAGAGGCAGTCAAGGTCTGATAGGTCACACTATCATGACAACGATCGGAGATCGCACCGGAGCTCCCCCCATAAAGAGTCCAGGGGTTCACGCTCTCGAGCTGGCCACAGATCCAGAGACAGCTCCGACTCTGAGGATGACCACCGGAGAACACGTTCTCGTGCCAGTGAGAGCAGCAGACCACCAACCCGCTCAAGCTCACAGAGAGACTCCAAGTCCTCTTATTCAAAATCACACAAAGACTCCAAGTCTCAAGAGTCATCTCGTTCATCAGAGTCAGATAAAAAACCTCAGCATTCCAGATCTGAGAGGTCCAGTGCAAGAACAAATGACTCAGAAAACAGTAAGAGACATTCCCCAGATTTGGAGTCAAGTTCAAAGAAGTCTGGTTCACACACCAAAACTGAAAGCAGTTCCAAATCGTCCCGGTCAAGTCCATCGTCGTCATCAACAGCCAAGAAAGGACGAAAAAGCAGTGGTAGTTCTGATTCTGATGAGGAACATAAAAGGAAATCTCAGTCACAAGGTTCAGACAGATCCTCAGGCTCATCGAGCTCCTCTAAAAAAGCAGATCATCGTGACTCTTCATCCTCAGCTAGCGTGACCGCACCAGAGACCAGACAATCAGCTGAAAAACTGAGCAGTCCATCCAGTCAGCCGACTGTGCTGAGTCCAGGTCAAGAACTCGAAAAGACGGAAGTGGCTTGTAGACAATCTGAGACTAACCTTAAGTCAGACAGTTCTGAGAGAGGTCAGAAAGTTTCCGTGGTGCTGAAGTCAAACGATGATTTTAACGACCCCTCCATTCAGGTTTCAAGTGGCAGCCCATTAAATTGTCAGAGTTCTCAAAATTTAGTTTGTGTTCAAAATCAGCTGAGTCCTTTCGTAAACAGCACAGGGAATGTTTCATGTGAGGAAGTAGACAGCACAGTTAAGCAGACAAATGACGGTCACAATGCCAAAGGTTGCTCCACAAAAAATGAAATTGATGCATTGAATCATGTATGTGAAGTCCAAGACAACACCTCTGCATTATCAGAAAAGCAGGTAAATGTAGCATATTTTAATTCTGTCAGTGAAAATAATAATTTATTACTAAGCTTGAGTAAGGTAGATGGTCCAGACGATAGTGTTTGCCAAAATTCAGACAGGTCAAAAGTAGACATGCTTTCTGTGAAAGAATCATCATGTTCAGAATCCTCAACACAAGACACTAAATCAGATGACCAAATGCATTCCAGTATGGATCTTAACCCCAAGCCACTGTGCACAGATATCCCTTCTTGTGTAGCCCCTATATCTAAGAGTGTGGATATCAAGAAGCTTGATGGTAACGAGGACCAGACAGGTCCTGTGCCCTTGAAAAAAGTAGGTAATGTGAAAAAATCACGATGGGATATTGTTGGACAAGACATCCCAGAATGTGAAACTCCTCAGAAAACATTTAGCCAAGATGCTAAGACCCCTGTGAAAAAAGTTGTTTCGGTGAAGAGAATAGAGTTGAACAAAGACAATATTCTTGAAGATTCATGCAGCAAGAAAGATTCTTTTTTGAAAAAGGAGGCTGAGACGGACTCCAAAAAATCCTTGGATGTTAAGAGAGTAGATGAGTTGCATACAGAATCTTCAGAGATGGAGTCGTTAAAAGGGTCGACAAATTGCACATTGAAATCAGACCCCTGTAGAGTTAGCTATAACCATCTGGAGAGTAAAACTACATCTGGACATGTGAAAGCTGAAAATCATATTTCAGGTATGCATGGTGATGCACAGTCAAATGCTTGTGCTGAGAAGTTTGAGCAGGTGCAAAACAACCCGCCAAAAACAAAACTGCCTAAAGCCTTGAATGAAGACGGACAAGGCCAAAGTGAGGACAGTGACTCTGATGATTCGGAGTCCGATTCGGACGATGGGACTGTGCCTATGAAACGATTGCACTCTGTAGTAGTCGTGCCGAAGAATTCCACTCTGACATTAGAAACAAAAGACCCCTCTGCATCATCTTCCACATCAGGTAGTGCCTCGGGACAACAGCAGATGTGTTGCCCAACAGCTGATACTGACAGGAACAGTGGCCACCTGAGGCATAATGCAGCTCCCTGTGAGGCCTTTGAGAAAAACAACCACAGGATGATTCCTCATCAGCCACATGCACCTGTGCCTGCAGGCTACCAGTCGCAGAGCAACATGGTAGACAGCACAAGCCAGCTAGACGCCCCCAATGCATTGTCTCACTTGGAAAACAACACTACCCATGAAGGAATGAAAGTCAACAAAGGTTCAAGCAAAGCTGGGTTCTTTCAGTCGACACATCTCCTTGGTGACCCTAGCCAAGATTATTCACACAAACCGGACAGTTGGCACAACACACAGACTACGGGGAACTTAACTCATTACATGCCTTTTGACTCATGTAATCAAAATAACCTTAATACAAGGGAAGACTTCAGTTTAATGTATGGACAGCATGAGCTGCCCACCAGTACATACCAGCAGCCTGACAGCAGCCATGGCACTCTGTCTCACAACTCCTTCCAACAAGGTCATTTTGCCTCTGCCCAGGTCATCTGTGCTGGTGCTTACTGGTCCCACCCTTCAGATTCCCAGGCTGTTAGAGTGGCTCATTTTCCTGTGCCTTCCCACCGTCAAGATCCTACAGGACAGATCCATCCAGATTCCCTCACTAATGATCACGATGAGGAGGCTGTGTTTAGAACCGGAAGGATTTCTTGTAGAGGTAGGGAGCCCTTTGAACCACCTGCGCCATCCAGTTTTGTGCAAGCCAATGAGATTAGCAGTAACTGCAAAGGTTTTGGCAGCACCGCACAAGAGGGGGTGAACGGACCCCAACTTTCTAAAGAGGAACCCCTCCGGGTCCACAGAGGGCGAGGGCCACCCAAGAAAAGGCGGCCAGAGCTTGAGTCTGATTCGGACAATGAGGCTGAGGCGGACATGGCCAGCAAAAGGGAATGTTTGGAGTCTGACCTCAAGGACATCACAGCCCATAATAAGGAGGAACAGAGGCCACTGCTGAGTCTCAAAGATTTTGTAGACCCTGGAGGATGGAAAGACAAGGCGAGAAGCAAAAAGATGCCACCGTACTTTGACCTCATTGAAGAAAACCTCTATCTCACAGAGCGGTAAGATAAAGCCCAACAGTCAATATGACTGATTTTTTTTTTAAGTGTAATTTTTAAACTACTTCATGGGCTAAAAATGCTTAAAGAATGTTTTTTTTTTTTGTTTTGTCCCTAACAGCAAGAAGAACAAATCCCATCGGGATATCAAACGTATGCAGTGTGAATGCTCAGTCCTGTCAAAAGACGAGAAGGCCAGAGGAGTGATTGCCTGTGGTGAAGACTGTCTAAATCGCCTCCTGATGATCGAATGGTAAGGATTCCACTCAAGACAATGCACCATCTTAGCTGTTTCGTTGATAGCCTCAATATCAATACCTTGTCTTGTGGTGTTCATAAAGATCTCGATAGATGTCAGCCCAGTGGCAACCTATCGTCCCGTAATCGCAGTGTAATGTCTGTGTATTTCCTTTCTGAGTTCTGCCAGTATCGACTGTAAAAGGATATTAAGTGCTCCTGAACTGAGTATTTTGTGGTGTTCATTTCCCAGCTCTTCACGGTGTCCAAATGGAGTGTACTGCTCTAATCGACGTTTCCAGATGAAACAGCACGCCGACTTTGAAGTTATTCTAACAGAGAACAAAGGCTGGGGGCTGCGGGCTGCCAAAGACCTTCCCGCGTAAGAAATCGACCAATATCTATAATAGTGTCATGGTCTTTTACTTCATGGTCTCTTTGCTTTGCAGTTTTGTGATCTGTAATCTAACATGTAGGGATTGTTTCATACATGTTTTAAGCATGGTTGTGTAAGTAATAGTTTTTTTGTTAAATGAAACAATTTGCCATTTATCTTAATTTATAGGAACACTTTTGTGCTGGAGTATTGTGGTGAGGTCCTGGACCACAAGGAGTTTAAGGCGAGGGTGAAGGAATATGCACGTAGCAAAAATATCCACTATTATTTCATGGCCCTGAAGAATAATGAGGTACTTTCAAATCCACAAAGTAGCCAACTTTACTTGACAAGTACAGTTCAAAATGTCAGTGATTTTAAGTAAATCATGAATTGAAATTATTTCTTTACAGATCATTGATGCTACTCTGAAAGGGAACTGTTCACGTTTTATGAACCACAGCTGTGAACCCAACTGTGAGACACAAAAGGTACTTGAAAGTTTTGTCTGATTTTCTGCCCCTTGTACAACCACTCTATTGGGAGAAAAGTTTTGACACTTGGTTATGCCTTGCCTATATACTTGTAGTGTATCTACTGTGTGGTCATTTTTAGTCATGTGGTTGATTTTATAGTTTGGCACTTTCAGAGCCTTATGACGGTGTGGGTGTACGTAAGTCTGTGATTCCTAACCAAACATCTTTATTCTCTCTGCAGTGGACTGTTAATGGTCAGCTTCGAGTGGGTTTCTTCACCACCAAGGCAGTGGCTGCTGGGACAGAACTTACCTTTGATTACCAGTTTCAGAGATATGGGTAAGACTGAGTAGAAAGTTTTTGGATCCTAGCTTCTGACATTTCAGTGTTATCTGGTGTCCTTTTCATCAAGGACTGGGTAACGTTGGGGTTGTCAGAATTCATTTTACAAAGTCATGCTGGACTTTAACTTGTTAATTAATCACCAATAGTAATTATAGTTGCTGCATGGCCACATGAATAGAGATCAGCACACCTGCTATTTATTCTTACCAGCCAGGAACACCACAAAAATACAAGAACAGCTTACTAACTAACAAACTAGCTTACAAGAACAGCTTACCCAAATAACTAACTCGCCAGTGCCAGCTGATTTTTGCAAGACATGTCTGTTGTAAACTCTGTCTGCTGTAAACTAGTTTGCATACAATATTTAGCCTCCTGAATTCTACAGTATGCATGCATTGTTGTTAAATGCTGAGTGTGGGAGTTTTGACAAACACCCACTCCTCCGCCTCACACACTCTTCCTGTTCTACAGAAAAGAGGCACAGAAGTGCCTATGCGGTGCACCCAGCTGCCGCGGGTTCCTGGGTGGTGAGAACCGGGTCAGCGTTCGTGCTGCAGGCGGCAAGAAGCAGCGTGAGCGGAGCAGGAAGAGTGCACCGACCACAGTAAGTAGACCACAGACTGGGCACCGGGCCTACTGTAGCCCACAACAGGCAATTGCAGTGTGGTCAGGTTATAGCCATACCTGCCAACACATCATAGGTTTTAAGGTGTTTCAAGATCACTCCCAGCACTCTCAGCTATTTTCTTTTTCCATTGCACAACTCCTGTAGTTTGCATGGCCTAAGGCTTTATGATTCACAAGTTCTCTCCACCTTCTCCTTTCAGTCTTCTCTCTTTTGTATGTTTGTTTAATCTTCAGTTCTCGCTCAAGTTGTCAGGTTGTCTATGAATGGATCAAAGCTTCACTGTTGTTTTCTGTTATTTCAGGTGGATGAGGAATTGGAAGCCCTTCTGGAGAACGGGGATGGGTTGCAGGATGAGAAGGAGGTGGTGTCTCTGTGTCGCCTCATGGTGAGAGTGGAGACCATGGAGCAGAGACTCACCTGCCTCAAGCTCATTCAGGTAAAGAGGGACCTTGCTTTGCTACTTGTGCATTCCACTTGCCACTGGTGCTCGGTGTACGAGTAATTTTCCAGGCACTACCACCAAAAGTGACCAGATGTGCAACCCCATTTCTCGAAATCCCCGTCAAATATCTCAGACTAACACAGGGGACCTTGAGTAACTCGGTTGGCAAATGGAACACTTTATTTTTCTCAGTGCTCTCAGTGGACGTGACATTATCTTGTCATCTGAGTCTCACATCCCAAGGCAAATGGAATGCACTATATAACTTGTAATTATGTTGAGAAAAGCAACTTACATTTGCTCTTTGTCTGTGCAGAACACACAAAATTCCTCATGCCTGAAGCAGTTTCTGGATCATCATGGTCTGTCATTGCTGTGGATATTCATGGTGGAGCTTTCAGAGGCAAAAGGCAATTCGATTAACAATGCCAAGCTGCAGCTGGAGGTAAGGGGACGCATAGATATGTGATAACCCTGCCCCCCAGGATTACAGCAGAGTTGTGTACTTTAGTATGTCTGCCCGGGATAAAAAAAAAAACGTGAGCCGATTTTTAAATTTTGTTTTCAATTGTGCATTTTGTGTGATTGTGTGTAGATCATAAAGGCCTTGGGTGTGCTGCCGATCTCCACCAAGAACATGCTGGAGGAGAGCCGCGTGCTGCAGTTCATCCAGCGTTGGGCCCAGAGCCGACCCCAGGTGCTGCCCTCGGAGCAGGACGGCTACTCCAGCGAGAGCACGTCCCGCGCCCAGACGCCCCTCAACACGCCCGACGGCTCGTCCTCCTGTACCAAACTCGGCCCCGAGCTCGACGCAGACACCCCAAAACGTGCTGTGTACCGCCGCCTCAAGATAGTCAGCGAGAACAGCCTCGACAGTGCCATGTCAGACGCCAGCAAAGCCTCAGACTGCAAGGAGGAGGAAGATGACGAGGATGATGAGGAGGAGGAAGAGGAGGTGGTAGAAGAAGGACGGCTTCCCCTGGATAACGGTGATGGTGGGCCTGAGGTAGCTGACAGCACAGCCGTCAAGGGCGGCGGTGGTGACGGTGGTGGTGGTGTTGTTGTGGGTGGGGAGGAGGAAGTGGTGGCAGAGGCGAAGGCCGAGGATGGGGAACCTCAGCAGGAGACCTGTGGAGATGCAAGAAAAGAGGTGGAGGAGGAGCAGCCCATGGAGACGGAGGCTGCTGAGTCACCAGATGTCGGTCAGACGGACATCACAACTCCGCCCGAGGCTCTGCCTCCCGTGGTCGAGGGCCAAGCTGAGAAGGCAGAAGGAGAAGAGCCCTGCAGTGACACTCCTACCACCCATCAGGAGGTACATCTCTTTTTGCTCCCTTTTCTCTTTTTTTATTTTATTATTTTTACACTGTGTGTGTGTGTGAACGAACAACTTTCAGTGCATGTTTTTTTTTCCCGATTTCAAGTTTGAGTAACACAAGAAACCTTCCTCCTCAGGCTCCTGTGGAAAGTGCTGATTCCACTCCAGCTCTCTCTGAGAAAAGCCCCACTGATGAGACCACAGCCTCCGTAGAGGTCACGCCCATAGATCAGCCTGTTGCCGTGGGCGACAAACCACCTTCAGATGCTGTAGCTGATGAGGATTCTGCAGGGATGCCTTGTGAGACCAAGCCGGCTGCCTCGGCAACCGTTGCCACAGACACAGGCAGTACACCATCTGCCTCAAGCAACGCAACTATGGAAATGGCCAGTGTGCCTGCTGACCTGGTAGGTGTTGGTACATCGTCACAGGATGAGGAAGAGGGTGTGTCAGACGTAGAGAGCGAGAAGAGCCAGGAGCCGTCCGTTAAGACTGCTGACATCAGTGAAATGGCTGCAAGATTGCTGGACAGCTGGAAAGACCTGAAGGTAGGGCTGTCAAATCACACCACCCACACAAATGTCTCTTTTTATTATAGACACCCAACATGCAAACATGCATGTAATCACACAATCTTCTTGCTTGACACGAGTTTTGATCTTTTTCCCCTGTCAGGAAGTGTATAGGATTCCCAAGAAGAGCCAGGTGGAAAAGGAGACCAGTGGTATGCATTTCTACCATTATCACTATGTCTTATCAGTGTTTTCTCAGTCCCTGTGTCCAAATCCGGCCCAAGAAATAACCAGGAACCTCCAAACTAGAACCAAAGGATGCTGAAAAAGCTCAGGCACCATCCAGTAATTTAGAGGCCCTGGGTTCTAGCCCTATGGGTGTGAAGCACTGCAGTCCTACATGCCTCTGTAGCTGTAGTCTGTGTTCGAGAAGAGGTCCTGAGTGAACTGGCCTACTTCGCTCACTGACACCTCATTAGTGTCCTGTGTGCCTTCCATAGGGGACGTGATGATGAGAATTGAGTCCAGCATCAGAATAGATTTGGATTTTTAAACATTTTTTAATCATTTTTGTTTGGTCTTTGGAGACGACCACTATGGTTGTTACACTCCTAGTAATGAAAGCCATGCTCTTGGTATAGTTGGCACCCAGCTATGTGTTGGTGCACAAGAGTGTCATTTACAGATGTGTAGTAATTACTCAGTATTAAACCATGTCAAGTCACTACGGATCCCCTCAGAGAACTGGAAAAACTGGAGGAAAGAACTGCAAAAAGGCAGCAAGGCTTGGGTCCCTGCTTGCTTGTTCTGTTGCAAATATAGTGTGATCATGGTCATCTGGATGGCACGGTATTGTTTGATTTTTCTAAAACATGCCGTCCATTTGTCAAACATTCCACTCCAAGGGGTGGATTTTGGAAAACGTTTGAATGCCCTGATCACAAACCATCAGACTAAGTTGGATATGCATATATGGCAGTGCCATATCCACTGGGTCATGCATTCTTCATTGATGAAAAGTACTGATCACTTCTGTTTTTGCTTTTTATGCATTTTATGTTTTACATCTGGTCCTACTACATCCTGCGTTTCCCAATTTGCAGTATTTTTTTCATTTAAGCCAATCTGGGTTGTTGAAGCTTTGAAGTGAATCAGCTGCTCTTCAGCAATGACTGAAACTGAACTTATTGAATCTTTTAGACTCTTCACTGTGTTTATATAAATCTGTACATCTGTAGGCTACACTTCCAATTTAAAGAGTTGACTAACCATTCAAAAACTGCTTGCTGCACTTGTGGTGTTTGCGGGGGTGGCTCCGTTTCCTCTTGGTATAGGTCGAAACACATACAATTGTATTGTGCCTCTGCTGCCTGCCACTTCCACATGTTCTGAACATGCATTATCAACACGAAGTAGGTGGGTGGGGCAGGGCATAAAAAAACCCAAACGACTCATTGTAAAAGGAACTGGCCAGAATAGAGCTGGTCAGATCTCCTTCCTGTGACAGCGATTTTGTGCGAAGAACTTGAACATCTTTATCTTTATAGCCCATAGACCTAAACTAACTTGTTGAAAACGAGTGTAATATAGGATCTTTTTAAATTATTGTTTGCAAAGCAAGTTCATTGGTAATGGTAGTTCAATCCAGTTAAAAGAAATCTTTAATGCCCTTTTAAAGGTGGCTTCACTATATAATCCTTTTTGTGCGTTGGTGGGGACTCCCTTTCAGACCGCAGTCGAGATCGAGATGTGCAGCTGACCCCACGCACTCCTTCAGGCAGCCGGGAGCGCGAGCGTGAGCGGGACAAAGAGCGCGAGCGTGAGCGGGACTGGGAACGAGAGCGGGACGGAGAGCGGGGCGTCCGCAGTGCAGAGCGTCGCCGCAGGCGCGCCTCCCCCTCCCCCCCACCCCAATCCTCCTACGACAGAAGTCGACGAGGGGAAGAGAGGTACTGCTCCGTCCTGATGATGACTGCACATTCAGGCACTTCAGTTGTAAACACGTCTGCTGTGAATAATGTAGTTAAGATTAAACGTCCAACAAATATTGCATAAAAAAAGACAATCACAAACATGTTACCGCCCTAGCACAGAAGGCATTTAAGTTTGTGGACATGATCCAATAAATTAATGATCAAAAACAGACAGCGAGTGCAGTCTTAAAAGTTTATTATACAATTTGTTTGTTGAGTTCACATCGAACGACATTTTGTCTGTGGAGTAGACAGTACGCCTCTTCTTGATTAAATAATGCAGGAAAGGTACTTGTGCTTTAGTTTGTGTGGGAAGAAAATCCATACAAATATGGCCCACCCTTATTGCTCCTTGTTTTGTGGTCAGGTTTGAGACTGCCAACAGCAGTAAGAAAAAGGGCCGAACAAAAGAACGCAACAAGCTGTCCACAGAGGAACGCCGCAAGTTGTTTGAGCAAGAAGTTGCCCAGAGAGAGGCCCAGAAACAGCAACAGCAGCAGCAGCAACAACAGCAACAGCAGCAGCAACAACAGCAACAGCAGCAGCAGCAACAGCAGGTCCAGCAACAGCAACAGCAAGTCCAGCCTCTGCCCTTCGACCCCATGCTCTATGGTTCCAGCCCTCATGGCTACGTGACCTACCCACCCGGCTACCCCATACAGACCTATGTGGATCCCACCAATCCCAACGCCGGCAAGGTGCTGCTGCCCACTCCACCCATCGAGCCCCTTCGCACGGCGCCTCCCACCACGCCGCCCATCGGAGGACTGCGCTACGACCAGGCGCCACCCGGACCCCAACTCATGTCGGAGCTGCAACCGTCCGCCGCCGCCGTCCAGCAGGCAGTGGTGCCCCCGCCGGTGGGTCTGCCCATGCACATCGCCCCTCCGATGGACCTGCAGGCCTCCGCCGCCACGGCCCCCCCGCCGCAGTACGCCCCGCCCAGCGGCCCGCCTCCGCAGGACCCCGCCAGCGTAGCCGTCCTGGCCATGCCTGCCCAGCCGCCCGGTGCTCAGAGTCAGCAGGGCTACGCCACCCTCTGGGACCCGGTGAGTCTGCAGCAGCAGGCAGTGACCGTGCAGACGCAGCCACCGCAGTCTGCTCAGCCTCCACCCCAGCAGCAGCAGCCCCAGCAGCAGCCTCAGCAGCAGGCCTACCCCACCACAGCACCACCACAGCCAGCCACCATATACTACCAGGGCCAGCCCTGCCAGACCATCTACAGCCTCCCCGCCGCCTACCCTCCTACCAGCACACCACTCATCCAGGTACTGCTGCTTCTGGGACACAGACGCTAGATCTGCACTACAAAGGCAAAGTGCAGTAACTACATGAACATAGAAACAGGAAAATGCCTTTTAAAGTTGTCACACTGCCCAGTCAAACATGTTGTACGTATAATATTGTAGATGATTTTATGGGTTATTAGGAAGAAGCAAGAGCTTAGGGAAAATAAGGAAGTGTTATCGTTCAGTCTAAACTCAATTTGACAACATGTGCAGTTGCTGCCTTTGGGGTTTGTAGGGTAGAGATGCAAGGCACCTTAGTTGTTGGCTGTGTAGTTCTGTGGTATGATCTGTGTGTGTGTGTCTGTGTGTGTCTGTGTACGCATACATGTTTTCCTTCATTGTGTGTGTCTGTGTACGCATACATGTTTTCCTTCATTGTGTGTGTTTTGTGTATCTTGTCTGTGCAGACGTACACAGAGACGGCGGGATACCTCCACAACCAGCAGGTGTACCCGGCTCATCAGCAGGGCCTAGTGGTGCAGCAGGGTGGAACCGTCACCACCATCGTCACCTCCCAACCAGTCCAGCAGGTACCACACTAGGGCACCAGGGCACCCAGACACCATGACCGCCTCATTACCATTATACCAGTGTTTCTCAAAGTTTTTCAGACCAAGGACCCCCTGCCCCGCCCCTTAAAAAAAAACAAAAACTAGCATATACCAAGCATATAATATGCTTTCCCATATGCTATTTTCATCTCGCATGGGACAGTAGGGTACATTTAACATTTGCTAGTAAGTAGTTATAATAACGCTGAAATATTTTCCTAATTTCAGGCATGGAATTTTTTCTTGCTTTATAGACAGATGCTAAATCTATCCACTAGGGTGCGTGTGGTAAAACTTGTCCACTAGGGGGAGTGTAGTACCAGCTTTACTGGTGCTGGTCTTGCACAAAACCAATACAATTACAGTTATTTACTACACAAGGAATAACTGTGCATTACCCCTACCTATCTTCTAGCATTTCACATCTGTATGCCTGTTGGTTCACCTGTGCCCCCTGTTGAAGCCTCTGATTGCGTTTGCAGGAGATGATTGTACCCAATGGCATCATCGATCTTCCCCCTCCGTCTCCGCCCAAACCCAAGACCATCGTGCTGCCGCCCAACTGGAAGGTTGCCCGGGACCCAGAGGGCAAAATCTACTACTACCACATCATTACCCGGTACGATGCAGGGGTTCGATGCCATCTGTTTTGTGTAGGGGGGAATGTGACCGTGCATGCTGAACTTTGTGCTCCACTGGGGTGTCTTCAGCTTTGAGGGATCCACTACACAGGGCCTCTTTTCAGCCTTGTGTGTGTGGGTGTGTGTGTGTGTGTGTGTGTGTGTGTGTGTGTGTGTGTGTGTGTGTGTGTGTGTGTGTGTGAGACTCCTAACGCATTTTCATATTTCACCACAGATGTTCTCATACATCATCATTGATCAAACACAGTTCTACAAAGATTGACTTGGGTTATGCTAATGAGTTGTCTGTTTGTGTTTATGTGTGTGTGTGTCTGTGTCTGTGTCTGTGTCTGTGTGGCACCACTAGACAAACCCAGTGGGATCCGCCGCCGAGTTGGGATGGTGGCAGCGATGATGCCAGCGTGGGCCATGAAGCGGAGATGGACCTCGGCACTCCAACATACGATGAAAACCCATCAAAGGTAAGCAAGGGCCCCATCTGTGGCTGCCGCCTGCACCATCTATTCAGCAGAGAGCAGATGAAGTACAGTACCCACAGAGTCCTCCATTCATCTTCATTATTCTGTCATGTGTTGGCAAACTCATACTGCTGCACATTCAGTAAGAGCATGGGTCAGTTAAACAGTGGTACAATATTCATCTCTGTCATTGCTGTATGCAAAAGACATATTGGGCCATACCTAAGGATACTATTTATCTGACGGGTAGTATTCTCCTGCAAAATGTATGCTGTTTCTGAAACAAAGATTGTTATAATTAAATAGTAATTGCAAACGACTATCTGTCTTTCTGATGCATGAAGAAATCAGATTTAGCTTTGTTTTTATGAATTCTTACCTTTAGGCAGTGACTTGTTTTCAACAAAATAAAGTTTTAACCATTTGCAGAATCCTGTTCAATATTAGCATCTGCACTATAATGCCCACAATTGTTGTGCGTGGACGTATGGAAGAGACCTATAGTGTTTAAAAGAACCCTCTGATCCCTTGAGTGAGAACTGCATCCTGTCCTGTCAGACAGTGTTTGTTTTTCTCTTCGCCACTTGGCTCTGCCTGTCTTTTGTCCCTCTCACTACGTAGCTGCAGGCCATGGCTTTTTGTTTTCCGCTGCTTTTCATTCCCTGGTCTCCTTGATGTTAACCAAGACCAGCTGAGGACACTGCATTCATTTGCCAGTGGTTTCTCTGATTTAGTGTGGAACCCTCTGTGAAGTGCCTGCGTTTCAGAGGGAGCTCTTCACACGGGGCACACCAGGGGCTTCAGCAAGGGTCTGGGTGGTAGGGAGGGCCAGACCTGAACCTGACGGAAGTTGAGGTGTGGGGCACATGAGGGAATTGTTTACGATGCTCCAAGTGGAGAATTCGGGATTCCCACTGTTGTGAACAGTACTGGAAAATTCTCTAGGCCTGGAAAAGTAAACAGATTGAGTAAATTCATTGCAAGTTTTTGAATATTTTTTTCCACATGCGCAGGAAATATGAGGAATTAAATGTAGGTCTAAAGAATGATGTTGGTCCCCTAGGTCATATATACTTTTTTTAACCATTTGAATTGATCTAGTCTAAGTGCCCTACCGGTATTGGAAAAAACATTAAAAATGTTCTTTCTGTGGAATGGAATGTCATGTTGTGTTGAGGTTCTTAAAAGTTTCATTACAGTGTCCTTGAGAAGAGATGTTAAAAAATGTTGAAATATCAGTGAAAACTGTACATGAGTTTAGGGTTTGGCTTCCTAGCACAGGTTGGCTGGGGGCCCTGTGCAGCTGCAGGTGATAAGGGGGTGGTGAGAGTGTGTGATTTTTCTGTTGGCTCCAAACAGGCGTTGTCTGGCTATTATTATACGAGTCTTTAGAGTGCTGACGAACGTCCCATTGACTCTGAATGGGCCACTCCAACATTCGCAGGTCAAATATTTTTGTATAATGAGCGCTGGAAAAGTATAATGACCACTGCCAATGTAAACAGGTTTTGTACTTCTTTCGCAAGTCACTTCGCAAGTAGTCTGTTCACTTATTGTAACGGAATATCAACAATAAGCTGAAACGAGCTATTTAGCAGCTGGACAATTTACTACGCAATACATTCCATTTCCTTGATGGACTACTTTAAGCAGCAGAGGCCATTAAGTCACAGCAAAATATTTAAAATATGTATTATCATTTTTTGGCAAGTAACCATGTAATAAGTGGGATAATGTTCAGAACAAAATCCGTTACATAAAATTGGGCTCCTATTTACTAAGGGACAGTTGTAGTGCTATCCTTTTGCAAACACATTCAAAATGGTGCTCACAGAGCGATATTCAGGACGGATTTTTTTTTTTAATGATTTTGTATTTGTTGCCAACCCTCCTGTCTGTACTACTACTTATATGTCACTTGCTTGTGCATTTCAAATGACTAAGTATGTGAAAGAGAAAAATGGCTTTTGGTTGATGGGAATTCTCACCCCTGCATCCTCCAGTTCTCCACCAAAACGGCAGAAGCAGACACTTCCAGCGAGCTTGCCAAGAAAAGCAAGGAGGTCTTCCGCAAAGAGGTAAAGCCCTGCACCGCCCGTCATCCGACTCCCACCTCTGCCTCTCACCCATTCGTCACAGAAATGTAGTACACCCAAGGGTGAGAGGGCCATGAAAAGCCAATAACACACTGTAAAAACTGCCGTCTGGCGGTGTTATTAATTTTATGATATATAAAAAATATATAGTGATTGTTTTCAGAGCAAATTGACCTACTGAGGACCTAATACAGGAAAAATGTCCTTCCAAATATAAGACTGAGAATATTCTAAATCTAAATATATTGGTACTTGAACAAGCAAATTTGGCTGCCCGTTGTGTTGAGCACTTTTGCCTTGTGAGGGGGGGGGGGTATTAAAATGATATCTTGTTAGTATACAGCATGTACTGTGTCCAACCTACTTTTGTTTATAATTTGTACCGTATCAGTATACACAACACGCCGCTGCAGAAGTATACATGTCCAGTTTTAAGTGTTCTGCTTGTAGTTGTTGACATCTTATCTCATCTCAAATGCTATTCCTCCAGATGTCCCAGTTCATTGTGCAATGTCTGAACCCGTACCGCAAACCAGACTGCAAGCTGGGCCGCATCAGCAACACCGAGGACTTCAAACACCTGGCCAGGAAGGTATGCTATGCCAGTCACAAATGCTCTAACAACACTCATTCTTACCTTATCTTAAAGGTAAGAATTTAATTGAAAACCCAGTTTGAACTAATACATTATCTCAAAGCAAAGCCTGCATTTAGTTGTCGAGCGTACAGCTTTATCCTACTGACTAATATTGTCACATCTATGATTTCTGTTCATGTTCATTATCATTCACTATCATTTATATTCATTTTATCCTCCTTAAGACCATAATATGCTTTTGTGGAAAGGGTCTTGGGGGTGTCGGCATCAATGAGTGACACAAATGAAGTTATCTAAACAGGCCGCACAATTGCCTGTGTGCCGTTTAGTTTGGGATCACCAGTAAAGTGGCACAGCTTGGCTTAAGATTTGCAGTTTGACCTGCAATATTATTTCTGAAAGATTAACTTCAGTTCAACCTTTCATTCTTGATGTCGAAAAATTCACAAATAGATATTCCTCCCACATTGTGCAGTAGTAGCAAATGAAAGGACAGTGATGCATGCACACAGCAGGAGACCATGTGTTTTTGTTTTTGTTGGGGTTTTTTTATTGAAATTTATTTTCTACCCCATCTGTTCATTTTAATGGTTTGCTTACACCTAGAGTAGACATTGCTTGTCTTTGAAATTAAAGAGAATTAAGGGGTCAAAAAAAATTAAGAATGAAATGAAAGAATTAAATGAGGACAAATGTGCACAATATGTATTTATAAGGTTCCCTTTAGAAAGATTAAGCTGCGCGTCTGGCTTTTTAAAAACAGTACATTTCGTTTCATATTTCTCCTTTGGGCTATAATTTTTGGGTCCATATTTGTTTTTGCCCCTCTCATCTGTAAACCCCAAAATGAAAGAGGCCAGCTTGCCTGTCCGTCAGTTGGCTGCCTTCCTCCTGAAGCCCAGTCCCAGGCCCAGTGCAGTGAGCCGCAGGCACGTCACGCGGGACAGAAGGCCCCTCTTAGGGCCGCACGCATGCACATGCGTTGGCTTGGGTGCACAGAGCCTGCAAGGGCAGAGCTGACATGGAGCCTTGTGGGAAAACTTTACCAGAGAAATTTTACGAAAAAGATGACTATTCAGACATCATTAATTACATGAAAAAGTTGGAGAAATTTAGTTTTAAGTCTGACCGCTGGTTCTCATGTCTTTTGTGATTCTCATGCGTCAAATCCAAATACCTGCCTGGCTGACCTTTTTAATAGTTTTATTTGGTGGGTGTCTGAATCTGCACCTAATTGGTTTTGTGTTCATTACTCCCTCTGTCTGCCTGCAGTTGACTCACGGTGTGATGAACAAGGAACTGAAGTCATGCAAGAACCCAGAAGACCTGGAGTGCAACGAGAACGTCAAACACAAGACCAAGGAGTACATCAAGAAGTACATGCAGAAGTTCGGCGCTGTCTACCGCCCCAAAGAGGACATGGAGATGGACTAACGGGCGACCTGTCGTTGTGTTAAATCAACGCAAAGGAAAACGACAAAAACAAAATGCAAAATGAACGAAACGAATGAACGAAATGTTGCTGGGCCACTCTCGTCTCACAAGCCAAACACCGCAAACGGGAGGGAGGACACCGAAAGGGGGAAGTGGGAGGAAGAGCGAAGAAACAACAACAAGACGACGAACGAACGGGACGTTTTCTCTGATTGCGCTCTTCTTCTCCCCGACCCTTCTAACCCGTCTTGTCCTTCTCCGACCAGAGAGAGTCGGGGTCTGCGGTATGACGGAGAGGCGGGTTGGCCCCTCCGGAGCGCAGAGAGGAGGCCCCTCCTGAGAGAGGAGTCTGGCCCTGCGCTTACTTGTTCGCAATCCACATGTCACGGACTGTCCGACTGACTGACTGACTTGAGTGACGGCTTACTGAAGAAAAAGATGAGAAAACAAACTGATGTGCCGATCGTGGCACACAGGGGTGCTAAAATGATTTCTCTTCCCCCATCATGGATGGCTTTGATGGCTTTTTACTGTTTTTTTTCTTTGTTTTCTTTTTTCTTTTGTTTTCTTTTTTTTCTTTTTTTTGTTTGGTTCTCTGGAGCACTCCTCTTTCAGCCCCTCCATTTTGGACTCGCTTTTGCTTCTTTCTCTTTTCTCTCCTCCTCCCTCAGCCTCTATATCTGTCCTTTTTAAAGGGCTGTCAGGCCTTGCAGTAATGACTGCTTTTTAAACATGAGCTAGATAAGGAAAAAAAAAAAGCAACTAGGAAAGAACTGAAGAATGCTAATGGACTACCCCTCCCCTCCCCTCCCCTCCCCTCCCCATGGTCTCTCTTTTTTTTTTCTCCTCCCCCCCTTTTTTCACTCGAGTGTTTTTCCACCCTCCACCCGGCCCTCTGAACCCCCAGCCACTGAGTTTTTATGTTTCTTTTTTCCGGTGCTTCTCTTGGCTGGGTTTTTGTTGTTATAGCGGGGCGGCCCAGCAGCCCCTTATGGAGGCGGAAACGACGCGAGACGGGGACCGGACGAGCCAAGGGCATCCAGGGTCACGCTGGTGCCCCCATAACACCCTCCGCCCTCTGCCCTCCTCCCATGCCAACACCCCTACTACCCCCACCATACACTCCCTCCCTCCCTCCCTCCCTCTCGCGTACACCAGTGCTGGGGAAACCACAGGTGGCCATGACTCACCTCCCAGAGGACGTCTAGTGTTTGCCACTCCGACCGAGAGGATGCCTTGTCTTGTAGTTTTTATGTGTACGCGCAGGCCTGTCGCGCCCCCCCCACCCCCACCCCCTACTCCCCCACCCCAAAAGGCCAGCTGACTCACCCAGGCTGGAAACGGGATTCTTTTAACGGCTTTTATCCAGCAAGGCGGCATCACACTGGCGGCCCCAGGGAGAGGGATGGCTATGCTCATCCCCACTCTTTGCCTATCATGATACAAACCCTGCACTACCCAACCTTTCGACTCTACAGCCCCCCTCCTCCGCTTCTCTCTCTCTCTCTCTCTCTCTCTCTTTCTATCTCTTTCTCTCCTCTCCTTGTGGGCATGTAGCATTGTTCTAATTTTCTTTTTTTATTTCTTTTTTTAAAGAACTGTCCAAGCTCTTGCCATTTTTACTTCGAATGAGTGGTTTATCTGTTTTTAATGTCTTGAAGATGAATCATAGGAGATAGACTGCTGACATTTACACGTCACACACAAAACACACACCTACACACACACACAGAAAACATACGGACACAAAAACACATACTCACCATGCTGCAAACGCACTGAACACACCACCAGAGCTTCCGTTGCTGGAGCGGTGTGCTCACATCATTCACAACTAGCTCTGTCCCCACTTCCAGTAACTGCATTAAAAAAAGTCCATTTCAAAAACCCATGTATTATATTGCTTTCTATGTGAATATACTGAGAAATAGTTTTTGAGAAGCATTTAAATAATAACTTTGTAAAAGGACTGTTGGTCCACAGTTTAAACGTGTACATAGCTGTAAGTACTCCCGAAACCAGGAAGCAAAGGGGCGTGGGGACAGAGATGACCTCTGGAATCTCTCATGAGTTTGATCAACATGATTCCAATGAGCTCTTTCTCTCAGTTTAGTAGGGGTTGTTTTTTTTTGTTTTTTGTTTTTGTTTGTTTGTTTTTTGTTCCTTTGCGTTTGAAGGAGGGCTGTGCATTTCTGTTATGTTCCTCATGTTTTTTTGGTTTTTTTTTAATGTACAGTCCAACCCTCTCTACTTGTAAGTATTGTGCAACCATATTGTCATACTGAGTGTAAAAATGTTTTAAATTCAAATAAATTGTTTTATTAAAAAAAAACACAACATGGCTCCTGTCTTTGCCCCCTCAGTGCTTGAGTACTTGCGGAAAGGCCAAGTGCCCTCACTAAGTGCTGCTCTTCAGTCAGTATACTCAACTGAGTACTGAAAAATCAGTCTTGCCCTCTCGGGCTTGCTAAACCCTAGCCAACCTGAAGTCTCAATCATTGTGAGCCATTTTCATTCTAAAAAATGTATAAGGCTTTGCACGGCTTTGGCCATGACCTATAGAATTCTTTCTCAGGCCACAGGGTCTTTCCAGCATACCCCAGTGGACCAGGCATATTATTGCATAGGCCATTCAAAGCTGTGTTCATTATGTTCAGTGTGGGTTTGCCCCTCTACCTCTCACTGTGCATCACCTACAGCATAAAGTGCAATACACATGTGCAATATTATTGACAACTTCTGTAACTAGCCCGTTTTCCTTTACTATTTATTATGATTTTGGATAGATTCCCTTGTTTCCTGTTTCTACAGTGCTTCCTCACTTGACACTTTGATATTTTTACCTTGCACCTCCGTGGCCTTGCTCTCTAATTTTGTTGTACAAGCAACTGCTCAATGCCAATAAAGGTCTTGAGGTCTGTGGCACTACTGCAGGTCTCCAACGACTGACTGCCACCAGGGAGCGTTACATCCAACTTTGCAAGTTGACACAGAAATGGAGTCCCAGTCGTGAGAGGCAGCCCCCACCCCAATCCCACCCTGTTCCCCCACCCCCGAGTCATGAGAGGCAGCCCCCATCCCACCACACCCCACCTTCTTCCCCACCCAGCCACCCACCTCCCCTCCCATCCCCCACCCCATATCACACCATCCCCTTCCCCGTCCCCTCCTCCGTGGCGCTGGCTGGCGTGGGCTGCTCTGCTCTGGGCTCGGGCCCGTTGCTGCGGAGACCGCAGCCTAAGCAGTGCCGGCTGGAATGCGTGACGGCATGCAGCGCCGCCCCGGTCCCAGCTAGCACGCCTGGTCCCACTTAGACCAGGGCCGGCCCAGAAATCATTAACAGATTGTTCATTTCAGTTAGAGGGGAGCCGAGCGGGAGTACAGGGAATGAACGCACAGGGGTGGGGAGGGGAGGGGAGGGGAGGGAGGAGCAACAGAACATTCTGGAAATGGCAGTGGGGAAGAACTAATTACCAACTGTGAGCTTCAGCCACTCTGTAGCACTTGAACGATTGCTCATCTAGAAGAAGCCTTCTCTAGAACCACACCTAAACACAGAGTTGGGTTACACTCCAGAAAAGCTACACAACAACAACGAAAAAAAAACACCAGCAAGATCTTGAGATTTCTTTTGTGACAGTCACAACTACCCTTAAAGAATTGATAAAGGGAAACCTGGGGTACATACGTAAGCTTGACTGACACACCTTTATAGCCACATCACTGTATCAGACCAACTACATTAATGTGGAGCATATCATTGGTCAACACGTTTGCTTTACAGTGATTTCACATTTCCTGCAACCATCCCAAAATATATCTTTACCAGCAAGTAGTAATACTTAAAGGAACTGCAATTAAGACATACACCACTCTTAAGTTCATAAAACAACAATATATATATTAGTATATAACATGCTTAAGTTTAAAGTTTTTGCATGTAATAATAAAAAAAAGATGAGGATGGATTTTTGATTTGATGTCTTGCTGAAAATGAGGGAAATCTGTGCAACCCATTTTAACCTTAAACATCTATAATGATAACTACAAGTGCAAATAGACAAGTACAACTACAAATTTTACGGGCACTGCTGGTATGAGTATGACTAGGCCTTCACAGAGCTGTTTGCCGTAACAGTCGTAAAATGTTGTACATCAGAGTAAACATAAACGTGTAAACTGTTCCTGTCTCTGTGATATAGTCTTCTGACTCTCTGGGGTTTTTTAAGCTGACTGGAAGTTGAGTAACGAATGATTCCTGGCAAAACAAGCCCAGAAAAAAACATTTGTGTACAAATGGCCTTTAATGACACACAGGCCACGGGCTCATGACCTGCTTGACTTTGCACGCTAAAATGTTGCGGTAACAATTGGACCCACTCATGCATTCTTACCAAACACAATTATTTTATTACTTTTTGTTATATACGAAAATAGGCTAAAGACATTTATAAACATAACATTTTTACTTAACAAGGATACAAAGCAACGGCTGATCATATGACAACAGCACAGTACATGGCCCCGAACAGCACAGCTGAGTTCTGCGTTGGTCTGAGGTTTTCGCCAGCATGATGCTCAAAAGCACATTACTCACATGGCACCCCATCAAGGGAGAGCCAAGGCAGAGTCAAACACATCTCCCCCCCACCCCCCCAGAAAAATACGTCCCACAATTAACGCATCAGTCAAACAATGAGGCTGTGAACGCAGAGCCAGCTGAGTGATGAGTAGCTGTGCTGTGTTGTCATCCCAGATGAAAGGTCTGGAAAGCTGGATTGCTGAAGCTCAGTCAGTCAGGACTGGGGTGCTCGTGTAACCCCCCCCCCTCCCCGCAATATCCCCACCTGTCGCACACATGCGGCCTTTATAGTGCCTTCCATTCGCCATTCTGCCCTACATAGCCAAAAGGCAGGGACTACATATTTTGTCAAACTGAGTTTAGACTGGAAATTGACTCCATAACCCCTTCTTTGTCTTGTGGCTAAATCTCTTACTTCTTGCTATTAAGAAAGTACATAAAAGCATCACCACTATCATACGTACAAACATGTTTGACTGGGCAGTATGAAAATGTTAAAGGCATTTTTTTCTGTGTTCACGTAGTTACTGCACTTTGCCTTTGTAGGGCAGCATTGGTGCTTGATTTTTTTTTTCCAAGCGCTGAAGCCGGAAGTGCCTACATTTCTCAGACACCCAACCAAATATCTCAGAGCAACACGGAGGACTCAGAGTAGCTCAGTTGACACATGGAACGCATGAATCTGGATTTTCTCGGTGCTTAAGCATTTAGCACATGTGACGTCATCTCCTTATCTGACTCAGATCTCGGATCCTGAGGCAAATGGAACACACTATTAGTGCCGCAACTGTGGACGGACTCGTGCTTAAACCTCTGCTCTCTGGTACAAAATACCCCGTATGAAAAAAAAAACTTCTCATAATTCCTTATTTAATTAATATTATATACACAAGTATAAAAAATGAATTGAAGAATGAGTGTGTCACAAACGTGAATATCTATGATTTAAAAACAAAAAACAAAAAAAAACAGAATGCACAACTTTTAAAGCTCCACATGCTGTGATCCACTTTTGGACCATTCGGCTACGATTGCTACTTCCTGGAGGAAGAGGTGTCTGTCTGTCTGTGGAAAGTTTTTTTTTTTTTCGCTCTTTGGTATGTTTAGTTTTTTTTTTGTTTTTTTGTTCTGCTCTGCAATCCTGGCCATAAATCTGCTCCAGTCAAGGCAGAAAATAAATAACAGGCCGCTGGGTGCCAGAAGCGGCTCGGTGACAAACACAAAAGCCACCTGGTGTCCATCTCCTGGTCATCTGAGGGCTAGCTTCAGCCATTCCCAGCAGGCTATGCTTCGACAGCAGGACCACTGGGGTGAGGAGCAAACTAAATGTCTCTTTGAAGGTGGTGCCTCCATGACCCCTTATGAGAAAGCCTGTGTTTCAGTGTGTGTATGTGTGTGTGTTTGTTTGTGTGTCTGTGAAGTTCTGGTGTGTGTCTGTGTGTGTGTTTGTTTGTGTGTCTGGTACGTTCTGGTGTGTGCCTGTGTGTGGTAAGTTCTGGTGTGTGTGTGTGTGTGTGTGTGTGTTTGTCTGGTAAGTTCTGGTGTGTGTGTGTGTGTGTGTTTCTCTGGTAAGTTCTTGTGTTTGTGTGTGTGTCTGGTAAGTGTGTGAGTAAGCATGTGGCTATTTATTTGTGACTGTGACTCTGTGTGTGTGTATGTGTGTGTGTGTGTGTGTGTGTATCTATACTGGGGGCCTGGGTGGGTTCATAGGGAGAAGCAAGCTCAGCTTCACACCACGGAGACGCCCTGCGTGGGGCTGGTCAGCAGGGTGGCCACGTCGGGCCGGTCGATGCGCGTGAGTGCGGAGCAGAGCAGCCCCAGCGTGGAGCCCTCCTGCTGGGCCCAGTCGCTCAGCAGCGTGTGCACGGGGTCCTCACCGCGCCCAAACAGGTCCGTGCGCTCCTGCTCGTAGCCCAGTGCCTCGGCCAGCGCCCTCCAGCTCACCCGACCGCTGCCGCCGGACCCGCCACTGCTGCCCCCACCCTCGGCCAGGGCCCGCTCCACCTCCTCCTTACGGTGCGGGGGCAGGTTCACATACAGACGGTTGTCCTGCTTGCTGTCTCTCTTGCTGCCTGTAGGAGAAGATAGAATATGAGTTTGGGGTCTTTCTTTCTCTCCCTTTGTGTGTGTGTGTGTGTGTGTGTGCATGTGCATGCGTGGGTGTGTCATAACTGTGACCAGACAGAAGTCTGGTGTGACTTGTCCATTTGCGATAAAACTCAAATACCCAAATCAAAACCAGTGATGGGTAAACTTGTTTCAGAGGCTACAATCCACGACCATATTTGTCCCATCCAATTATATGACTCTGAGTAGTACAGTCCTGTAGTCATGTAGAAGACTTAACTAGTGAAATCATTTGTATTAAGCACACAGGCAGAACCAGGTGATTTGGAGTATTGTGGTATTGGGACTGTAGCCTCTGAATCCAGGTTGCCCGATCACTAATCTCAACAGTATGTTTTATTTTCATGTTTGATTCTTTTAATGTCAAAGTTCAAGACACATGAATGTCATCTGTGAAAAAGGTGTCAATGTGCTATGAAGTGTCTTTGTTTTGTGCTTGACCTCTGACCTTTGCTGGGCTGTGTGTCCTGCAGGCTGTGTGAGTCCAGGAAGACGCCGCTGTCGCTATGCAGCTTCTCGCCTTCGGGGGCGTTGTTGAGCTCAGCAGCACGAGCCTTCCCCAGGGCCTGCTTCTGCTGGCAAGACCTCCAGCTGTAACACACACACACACACACACACACACGCACACACATGTTCAGGTTAAGCTGAAGCCTGAAACTAGCAGGTTGAGCCTTTGTAGCCCTTAAAGTGCTTTTTCAAAAACCCAGACAGGGAATAAACCACTGATGAACTGAGACTTTTACACGGCCGAGTCAAAGGGAATAAACACCATGCCATTTTGGCTTGAGCTGAGCTATTGTCTGCCCCACCTGTACCTCAATGGCTCAGAGCGAGATCACTGTGGGCGAGAGACAGGACGTGGGCGTTTTTTTAATCCTGCCTGTTTCTCCAGAGGGTGCAGGTGGTTGTCAGCGGAAGGGGATACATACAGAGCTAGTTATTGAGAACAATGTGTCAAACACTCACGCTTATAGCAGGAAGGCTTTGATGGATTCCTTTTTTTAAAAAAAAGGGCTTTTATGATATGACTCTCATTGTGTGAAGATGACAGCCTGACCAGCTTTAACCTTGAGAGTTTATAATCAGAGTGCGTGTTCTGTTCTGTGTCTGAGCTCCAACAATTCTGTTCTTCATAACGAGTTCCCAGTACTTTGTTCTTGTTCTTAAGACTGATTGTATGGTACTTCAAAGCAAAAAAAAGCAAAGCCAATCTCCCACACATAAATAAAAATCAGACTTGAAAAGTGAAAAGTGCGCTGTATGAATCACACTAAAATGAACTTGTCATGGTTACCACAGGCGTTGTTCACGCTGAACACATTTAAAAACACCACTAACAGCTTAATATCACATGCCTCTCACAACGACATACAATCTTGTTTAAAAAACGATTACTTGAGCTATTTTCTTTTAAAAAGTTATTATGTCTTTTACCACAGAATGTTCCAAAAATACAAATTTTAGTAGCTTGGTAAACCTTTAATATGAGATAATGGCTTAAATTTTAACTGTTTTATAATATATATTGCGAATGTTTATACATGTTTCAAAAGCTAAAGTACTGTTTTCATGCCAGTCCAGACTAATCAAAATCCAAAAAAAATCGTGCGCATCGAAATTCTAATGTGTCCCACAGCACACTCCCCCCCGACACATACACACTTACACACACACACACAGACACACACACTCAAACTCTCTCACACACACAGACACACACTCACCATTTGTAGGCCACATAGAGCAGTAGGCCCAGTACCACGGCAGCCAGCACGGACACGTACACCAGGATGTTGCTGCCGCCGGCCTCCTCCTCGTGGGGCGTGAGTCTGGGCACGCTGGACTGGGGGGGCTTGGAGCTCGACTCCTGGTCCTCCGCCGCCCCACTGGGCCTACGCAGGGGGTCACGGGCGCCATCGGAGCCCATGGGGCGCGTGTTGAAGTGCAGCTGTTTGTCTATGAGAGAGAGAGAGAGAGAGAGGAAGAGAGGGAGAGAGAGAGAGAGAAAGAGAGGAGAGAGAGAGAGAAAGGAGACCTAAGTTTTATTTTCTTTTTAAAAAAAAAAATCTGCACTGAATAGAGAAATCCATAAACAGTATATTCTGCTTGTCTGACAAGCGAATACTGCCTGGGGGAATTAGTCATTTTTTTCTATTCAAATAACTCAATTTCTGCCATCATCCCGTTCCAAAAATGCTCTTTCTTTTTTTTCTCCCTGCTCAGCTTGGAGCCATAAAACGTCAACGCCATCAAATCAACAAGTATTTTATGGTGTGACCCCGCCCTCCCCGCGCCAGGGCCTGTGTGCAGGGATCAGCTCGTATGTGTCAGGATTGGAAGAGCTTTTCATTTTCTGCCCTGCACCACATAAACACATCCCACATGAGAAAGACAAAAAAGGGCAGAAAAATTAGAGGATGGTGTTTTTTTTTGGGGGGGGGGGGGGGGGGGGAGAAAAGTAAAGCTCCCATCATCCTCTGTAGGCGCCTGACACTTTTTGTGAATGCGACAAAAAAAAAAAGACGTTTCATGGTGTGGTGATCTTTGAAAACATGTCCCCTGAGTGTCCCTGTAGCAAACACAAGCCTTTAATGCGTATGCGCATGTGGGTGTGTTGCATGTGTGTATGTATGGGAGTGGGTTGACTGGTAGGAGTGAAGGGACTACTGGGGGTTTGCCTACTGGGGTTTCCTTTGTCTTAGTCTCATAACTCTGTTACCTTCCTGTGTGCAGCACTTTGAGCTGCGGTTTGTCTGAAAAGCACTTTTCATATAGCCTGCTAAACCAGCCCCTTATACTACGTTTCTTTTCTTACAGAGGGTCTGGCTGTGCTTCCAATGACATGGTTGACTCAGATAGAATCTTTACCAGACCAATCAGCGAACAGACGGAGTGTGCATCGACAAGGGCATATGTCACGACCAGACATTAGCGATTGGGTAAAGGCAGATCCAGTAGTTTTAAACTTCAGCAGAGTCTACACTTCCAGGAAACCAAATGTTTCTCAATGCAGCACAGCCAGACCATTTGTACGAAAAGAAGTGTAGTACAAGGGGCTGGTGTACCAGGCTATATGAAAAGTGCTACATAAATAAAGTTTCTTCTACTACTTCTTCTTCTCCTTCTTCTTCTCCTTCTTCTTCTTCTTATTAACTTCCTTGGTTAATGACCACCTTTTTCTTTCCCGAATCTAAATCTCCCTGTCTCATTTCCCCTGTGACCTTAGGTCCTTTCCCTTTTGGGAGCTGCTGTAGGTTGGTTGGTGGCCTTTGAGGCCAAGACCTCTGGAGGAGCCCTGGTGACCTCAGGGACCCCTGGCTGGGAGCCTGGGCTATTTGGAGCACATCAGAGAGAAGCCCTCCCCAGCTCCAGCTCCCCAAAGACTAACACACACACACGCCTTACCCGCCACTCACACTACGACAACCATCATACTTCAGACACTTTTAAACACTCTTTTTTGCCTGCTGCTCAGCCCTCCCCTCACTCTTCTCCACTCTCTTTCTCTTTCTGTGAGTGTGTGTGTGTGTGTGTATGTGTGTGTGTGTGTGTGTGTGTGTGTGTGCACTTGGGGAATTGCTGTTTCCAGCTGCAGGCCACATGTATCCACCCCCCCTTCTCTCTCCCCCTTCACACACATGCACATGCACAACCACATACACATGCATCCCAATATGTGTATTCAGAGCCAGACTCTTGCACACACACACACACACACACACACACACACACACACACACAAGCATGAATTTATATTCACATACATAAATAAACACACACACACAAACATGCATTTATACTCTCGCATACCTAAATAAACACACACACACACACACACGCACACACACACACACAAACACACACAGTGTGTGTGTACTACTCACCCATGCAGATGGCATCAGCGTTGGGCTTGCAGGCCCGGAGCTCCACCTCGTTGTCCTGGCAGCGTGTGCATGGCGTGCAGGGCTTGTAGGTCCTGGGCTCCTCCGAGAAGGCCTGGCCCGCCGGACACTCCTCGCACACCGTGTTCCCGTTCGGGCCGCACGGCCTCGCCACCCCGCTGCCCCGGGGGCAGGTGGAGCAGGGCAGGCACAGGCTCTTGCTGTCTGCCTCCTCCCGCCACAGGTAGTGGCTGAAGCCACAGTCGCACTGCGTGTTCTGGGTGAGGGTGCAGGCGGCCTGCGTCTCGCGGGGACACTTGGTGCACACGTGGCACTGCGGCGAGTTCTCTGATGCGCTGAACGTCACACCTGAGAGATTCGCATACAAGGTACAGGTTAATGAGCCATACTGTGCACTGAAGTCAAGTCAAGTCAAGAGGGTTTTATAGTTGTTTTAGCCATATACATAGTGCATAGTTTCACCGGGAAACAACTGGTGTTACACACAAACTGTTAAAAAACAAAAGCGACCTGACAGGTACAGTACAGTGCGTGCACACACACACACACACACACACACACACACACACACACACACACACACAAAAGATACACATAAAAAAGTGCTAAAGACCACAATGAACAAAACACAAACAGAAGGACACCCCATGGCCAGAATTCCTCAGTAACTTTCACAAAGAGTAAACTCCATTTCCATGAAATCAAAACCTCAATCACCAACCATTCTTACTAAGAAATTTGGTCTTAAACCCCTCTTCTGCAGTTTTCAAAGTTTTGCATTCAACAATGTTTTCCTGTCTAGTATTTGTTCATAGGTAAAAAAAAATCATTTTTTGTTGTACTTTTATCAGTTTTGCAGTTAAAAGTCATTATATATCTTTTATACCACTTTTATTAATGTGGTATTATATGTGGCATTCAAGTAAACAGCAAAGAAAGAACTTCATTGTGCAGGGAAACATATGTTTTCTAACTGTACATATAACAATAAACTTAACATCTGACACTTAAAGTACGGTAAAGTACATCTGAAACTTAAAGTACGGTAAAGCCTTCTTTCCGCAGGTAACATGCTTACCTTCCTGGCATGGCTCACACTGCGTGTTCTCTTTGCCGCACTCCACGAGCACCCTGGTGCCAGGTGGGCACACCTTACAGCATTCGCCCGCCTCCGTGTACCTCTGGCTGGCACAGATGTCGCCCACCACCACCTGTGACACAAACACACACGTGTAAGGCCAATTTCACATCACTCAGCCTGCTTTCAACGGGTGCAAGCTGAATTAGAAACATCCTTCAAGTCCAGATGTGGGCACCACACAGACAGTAAAAGATGCCCACTGCTCGAGTAGTTCAAACCACTATTGTTGCTTGCCCAGCCCTGACATGAACAAATAACCAAACAAAAAAGTGTTGGCTTCTTAAACAACTTTACGTCTTTACGTATATAATATGTATGCAAGTAATATACCGAGGTCCTGAGGATTTAGAGATTAAATGTAGAAAGTAGCTGTGAATTACAGAATCAGATTTACAGTACCGCTGTAAATGCATCAGTCTTTCATTCTGATGCCGTTCCTAAAGCCAGCCTGCATGAAATACACAAAAACATGCACTGGGCCTCTACAAAGACAACTACAAAGGTCCCTACCTCCATGCAAACACAAAGGCCTATTTACTTTTGCATTTTATTGACTGCAGCGCATCTTTTATGGCTGTGACAGGACGGCGCTTCCAAGGGCCGCATGCGAGACAGGAGTGTGAATGCCGAGAACAATGGCTGACTCATCCTGAGAGGTGCTCTTTACAAGAGGATCAAAGCACCATTAGCAACTCAACAGCCTGCTGCTATCAGCCAGTAGTATCAGCAGCACACTCGACAGCACTAGATTAAATCTGAATCTCTCCCTCTCTCTTGTCTGTCTGTTTGAATTTCTCTCTCTCTTGTCTGTTTGAATCTCTCTCTCTGTCTGTCTGAATCGCCCTCTCCCTCTTGTCTGCTTTTCTACCCCTCTCTCACCCTGGGAGTGATTCAGGTTAAGTTGTATACATATTTTTTTTAATTCTCAAAAACCCAAACAGGATTTTTTTCTCTCTCTCTCCCTCCCTTCCCTCTAATCCTCAACCGCTGTATTTTCTCCTGACTGATGCAACATGGATGGCTTTCTGCTTGACGCCACTCTGCATGTGCATGGCTGTAGTGTGGCCCGTTCTCCACACCTGCAATGCTGTGCAAGTCAGTAATGAAAATCTTTATGGTCTATTCTCTAAGTAGCAGAATAAAAAAGAAGGGGTAAAGAAAACACTTTTTTACACATACAATGACAACCTGAGTGAATGAATTTCAAGGTGTGTCAACAGAATATAGGTGTGTGTTTTTATCTGTGTTTGTATCTGTGTGTGTGTTTGTTGTGTGTGGGAGTGTGAGAGAGAGCAAGAGAGAGTGGTAAGTGCTTTCAATGTAAAATCAGGCAGTCTCTCTAGAACAGAGAGTGGGTGTGACTAGGTCTTAGCCTGGGGCGTGGGTGTCTGTGTGTGTGTGTGTGTGTGTGTGTGTGTGTGTGTGTGTGGCGGAAGGGGATGAAAGACTAAACTATTTAAAACTATTAGAACAGAATTTATAATCATATAACATGATAATAATATCTTAAGACATTGAGGTATGCATGAATCATGACTACTGTTTTTCCACAGAGCTATTTAAGCTCGGTGTGTAAATATGTATTTATGTGTATGACTTTAATTTAGTTCCATTACTTTATCCACACACACACACACGCTCACACACACACACGCATACACATACACCCTTGCAGAGCGCGGTATCTTAAACATGCACTGCTTCTCTCCTCTTCAGACAACTGGCACTCACACCCCTGGGGCCTGACAAGAGCAAACAGATGTCTAACAACTCACCTCCTGCAAAGAGAGCTAAATACTACTCTAAGATCTCTCTCTCTCTCTCTCTCTCCCTCTCTCACTCTTTTACTCTCTCTTCTTTTGGTCTCTGATGTCTCGAGGAGGAGCAGGCGCAACGTGTGTTGACCTGCAGAGTGATTCAACCCCCCTTTACACAGACACACACACACACACGCACGTACACAAACAACAGTCACACACCCACGCACACACACACACACACACACACACTCAAACATTAGATGTGCTGACAGTCAAATAGCTCTCGTCGTGCCTTCAGGCAGTGGCTTGGTACTGCACAATTCATATGCCTAAACTTATCTCACAATCACTCTCACCCCCACAAGCCCAAACTCCAAAGTCAGACACACCTCATTACCGACAATACTTACACTTAAAACAGCTCTCATTCTCTTACCTCACATGGACACACACTACTCCACAACAAAACACTTTTCGAATCCTTTCTTAACGGAATACACTTTGAAGAAGCAAGAAAACAAACTTCTGTAATTTATTTGACTTCTATCCCCTTAATCTGAATGTATAATTTGTTATTTTGTATAGATATTAGAATTTGTTGGGTAATTTGAGATATACAGTGATACGGTGCAGGAGAGAGAAGGGCATGTGTGTGTGTGTGTGTGTGTGTGTGTGTGTGTGTGTGTGGGTGTGTGTATGTGTGTGTGTGTGTGTGTTTGTGTGTGACAGAGGGGTGGTGCACATAAAAAAGAAATGATAGAAAGGTAAAGATACATCATGACAAGATTAAAAACGACGAAAGATCTAGTTTAAAAAAAACCACCATTTAACATAGGTGTGTTTGTGTAAGACAGAGAGCGAGAGAGAGAGAGAGAGAGAGAGAGAGAGAGAGAAGAGAGAGAGAGAAAGAATCATTGGCAGCAGCTGAATCACTGCTCAATAACTCTCGTATGCCGCTGCCCAAATATAGCATGGTGTGAGCTGTGTGTGTGTGTGTTTGGTGCATGGTGTATGAAGTACAACAGTATAAGAAGCAATGTGACTTGCAATGGACATTCATCTTTTGGGAGAGTGCTGGTTAAAAGACTCAGGAATGTAATAAACATTTACTTGCAAGTGCAGTTATAAAACCCATAGTGACTGAGCTCTCCTAAACAGATGAGGAGGCTAGACAGACAGCGTGCGTGTGTCTGTGTGTGTGTGTGTGTGTGTGTGTGCGTGTGTGCGTGTGTGTGTGTGTGTGCAAGAGAGAAAGAGAGAGAGAGAGAGAGAGAGACAGAGAGAGAGAGAGAAAAGAGAGCTGAAGAAAGCAATGACAATTTAAAAAAACAGACTTTCCCATCTTATTCTATCAGATTGGTTGCTGTTTGGTTGGTCACCTCACTGTACCATCAGAATGTCACATTTTAGGCTTACGCAGCAACGCAAAGAAAAGCGAATGGTCTTCAGCAACACAGTCTGACCACCTTGCCTTCTCGTTGCCCCCCAAAAGACCCATCACCACACTTGTGACCAGCGAGGAGGGCCTGGGGATTTCAAAGGGACCTCCAACTGTCAGCGGCCCAGCCGGAGGAGTGCAATTTGCTGCACACACTGGACAGAGCGCTGGGCCTTGGAGGGTGGGGGGTTGGAGGGTGGAGGGTTGGAGGGGGGGAAGTCGAACCTGAGTGATGATGGGCACATGAAAGCCCATCTGCTCCAGCTGGGGGACAGAGAGCCTCCCCCTGACCCCTGCTCCTCACACCCAGGTGCCAGGGACACCTCCCTCCCTAACTGACAGGGCTCCTCGCTAGGCTAACATACCGAGGGTCTGGGTCACCGTGCTCCCCTGGGGAAGCTGTAATCACCGGCAACAACTGCTTCTGTGCCATGGGCGTTCTGCACTTTTGTCTTATTTCTACATTGACAGACATGGCCTCTAGTAAAAATGCAATGACAAGCCAACAAACTAGTGTGTGTGTGGTGTGTGTGTGTGTGTGCGCGCGTGGGTAGGAATGTGTGAGCATGTGAATGTGTGTGTTTTTCAGGCACTTAAGACATAGCACGCAGGATGCAAATCATGAGACTCCTTACAGTCCCCTCTTTTATGTAGCCCACGTTATACAGTGACCAAAACGAGTTGAGTTACGGCGTAAAGAGCGAGCCTCCGCACGGAACGATGTGGCTGCACGGAAATTCAAGTTGTTGAGCTGCGACTTTCCGCTCTCCGCAAACCAGGAGAAAATGACGATAATTACTAAGCGCCTCATACTCGGAACCAAGCAATAACCTTCTTCAACTTGTGGCGGTGTCTGAACTCGAAGCCGACATTAGAGATGAGCCTGTCACCAAATGAATGCCAGTGCTCTGTGTCAACTGTGATGGGAAGGCTGTTCAACCGACATGCATCATGTGTCATAGGCCAGTCCTTTGCTTTCGATGCATTAAAATATACATCAACAAAAGTAAAAAAGGTTAGAGGGTGCGCTTAACATTGACCATAACCTAATAGCCTGTGTGCTCATCGACAGGACTTCCACAACTTCCGGCAAACTCAGGTTTACCAATCTGGTAATTTTGCGTTTTCATGTATTCAAAGAGGGACAGTGTTCGAGGCCTGTGTGACAACAAATAGACGAAATTCTAATAGCCTATGTTTGGGCTACTGTATCAGGAAATGAATCACCTAATAGCCCTATCCTCAAAAAAGAAGAAATTATAGCCTCCAAATTTGTAATGAGTTATTTCAGGTCACCAAAACGATGTTTGAATAATTTTGAGCAGATAAGGCAATGATGGTCAAACCAGGTACAACACGAATGCGTGATAGCTTTCGAATGAATAGCCTACATGTGTTAATAGATAGGCGAAATAAACATAGGCTATCTGACATCTATCACTTCAATCAAAACTGCCCGAAGTACGGCAGCAGCGAAGATCCCACTTCTAAACCCACCGCCTGCCTACAGTACGCGTCTCAAGACTGAGGGCACGAGAAGCTCACCTTTGAAAAGAGAAGAAGCGCCCAAACCCACAGCATCTCTTCTTCTTGTCTCCCAAGTCAACAACGAATCCTTCCCGTGGTATCCAACAGTTCTTCTCTGTGTTTCAAAGCAGTTTGTCTGACAAGCGGAAAGTTTTATGCGGAAAACTTCTGATTATAATAAAAAGAGCATAACCAAGAGCCACGTTCAGCAACGTTTGTAGACGACAGTCACACGCAGCTTCAGTCGTTTTAGTATTCGATGTTGCATCTACAAAGAAAAAAATATTAAACGTCTACACTGAGTGATGGACACTTCTTTATTCCCCTTTCCAGTCATCTGGCGAAGTGATGGAACTTCGCTTACAGCCTCACTTAACCCCCAAACCTCCACATCTCACGTGATCCCACACTCGCGTTGCCATTGGATGCTCGGTCAGGGCAATAAATGCTCTGTGGGGGCATTTTTATTCCGCAGAGTGTTGAGGAAAAGCGCCGGAAAAGGCAGGAATCCTTGTGCATTTGATGTTGATAACAGTCTTACTTTGATGGGGAGGTCTATCATGAAAAGCTCACTTTATTATTTAGGATAAACGAGCTTAGCCTACTGCTGAAGTGATGCAAGGAGCATTTAAGGGGATTTTATTTAATGGACCTCACAGCTGCATTCAGATAGCTGCAACTGTATTATAACAACGACAAAAACCAGTAATAATAATAATAATAATAATAATAATAATAATTTAAAAAATCGATTTATTTATTAGTCTTTTTGCATGACAAAAGAGGATTCATGCCCCTATCGCTGATAGAGTTTAACTGTCAAAACAGGTGGGAAACCCACTTCCCATATTCTATAGCATAGCTTCTTGGGTCTGATTTGATGTGAGAGAATAAGGTTGTGAAAACAGGATCCTGATCATGAAGCTCACACACTGGTCAGTGCACTAAAACACAGCGAAATCAGAGATGGTTGGTTCTATATGAATACTGGGCGAAATCTTCTTGTCAAGGGCTTGTGCACGCTTGGTGCAGGCTAAAAAGCCCATTTTAAACTTGAGACTGCAAAAAACTAAAGGTGTCAGGACAGAAACACTTGTCCTCCTCAAATCTCAGCAGAAAGGTCACCCGCAGCACAATATATCCAAGGAAGAAGGATTTCAAAATAAGTGCTTCTCTTTAACCTAGTATAGTATTTATAACACTTTAAGTTTAGTTTTCAGCTTTTTTCTGTAACAATATAAATAAATATTGTGTTTTACACACATCAGTGATGGCCAGTCTGTTCAGGTCAAGCCTAAACAGCTCAGTCAGGTAGGCTACAGTTTATCAGCAGTGTAAACAGCACAATGCATTAAATGATGCACAAACATGCACTCAAAACGCAATATGTCCATCCATGGATATAGGTCTTCAAGGATTCACTTTGAACATGTATTTATTACTACAAGTTCTCCCGTTTCCATGTTGCAGCATGTGTGTGTGTGTGTGTGTGTGTGTGTGTGTGTGTGTGTGTGTATGTGTGCTTCTGTGTCCTTGTGTATGTGAGAACTGTCAAAGTCGTGTGAACGCAGTAAATGTAAGTATCCTCACTCAGCACCCAGCACTGGAGCCCGGCATGGAGAATGCAGTAGCCACTGGGACACAAAGGGGGTTGGGGGGGGTGAACTGATTGTTTCGGGGGCAGTTAGAGGGTTGTTGTGGGATGGGGGGGGTCTGTGGTTGACAGGGACGTATCAAACAACAGACTGAGGAGGAGGGTTACTGTATGTAGGCCCAAACAGGACATGCAGCTTGTTATCATCATAGACAAGGTGTCAATCCCCACCCCCCAGCCCCCCACCACCAAACACACACTCCAGAGAGAATGCCCCCGCAGTCTCAAGTCCCTACCCCCACCTCCACCTCCACCTAGCACCCACCCCCCCACCCCACCCCCATCCTCTCCTCCCTCGTTGTCTCGTCCTCTGTGCTGCCTGCCTGAATTGCCCCCCTTGGGGTGTTTATGAGGAGGGGGGCAGGGGTAACAGGATATTCGGCCCTCTGTGGGATCAAAGGAGTCTGCTCTTTTAAATAAAATGTGGAGTAACTGTGACCTTTTAAACTCACACAAAAGTGCAGGAGAGGAGGAGAGAGACAAGCATGAGATCTCTCTCTCTCTTTCTCATTGCACAGACTTAGAATCAGTAATTATGACAGAGCATTATGACACTGCAAGAGAAAGAGAGAAACCGAGAAGAGACAGAGACAGAGAGAGAGAGAAAGAGAGAAAGAAAGTGAGAGAGTCATAATACTTGGCCATAATTATTGTGATCACTTATTTTGAGTGTGTGCAACAAGCCTTGTGAGGTCAAAGAGGTCCCTCACAGTCATCCCAACACAGCCACTGCAGGCAGCAACAGAGGCACGTGGAATAGAATGGGGAACTGAGTTGGGATGCAGAAGTACAAAACAGCATGTCTACAGTCCATATAGCATTACTCTGCTGAGCTCAACTGATGAGAACTATATGGCTTTCAGTTGTGACACTGGTGACAGGCTGAAAAACACACACACGCACGGATGAACGCGCACACACATGCACGCGTGCACGCACACGCACCCATGTCAGGGATAGAAATTCGCACCAGCCACCAGCCAAATGCTGGTAAAACATAAAAGTGGCTGGTAAATTTTGGACACAAAATAATAATTTACTATTGAGTGGCTGGTGAATTTTATCATTTATTTAGTCAGTGGCTGGTAAAAGTTTTTTGCATCCCTGATGAATTCCATTCCACACAGACACACACACAATCTCACATTCATTGTTAACACAACACAAGGACAGATATTACAGGCAGAAACCTGCACACAAGGTGTGGTTATTACAATAGCTCTGAAAATATTACTGGCAGGTTTCTGCACTGAGTGCTTCAGTAAAGTCAAACTTACACACTTGCAAAACACCATTTTAATTCAGCAGGCCAAAGCACAGACAGCATCTTCACTTAAAATCTTTCAATACAATTTGATCATAGTCTTAACATATCGTACACATTCAATGCAACAACTGTTACAGCAAGCCATCTGGAAAGCTGAACAATAACACACACACATACACACACACAATGAAAAAAAGGTTGATATGACATTGTATTTAAAAAGATGTATAGTCCAAAAGGAAAGCGGTGAAGGGAACATACATGCCCTCAGGCCATTACTGCATTCACTCAAAACGCTTCCCTTTAGTATAGATGTGGAGTGTGACGAGGACAGTGCACGTGGGGAAAAAGGACAACAAGGCTTCTTTTTTCTGCCTTTCAAGTGTGTTAACGTTTGGCCAGCACTCTTAAAAGTAAGTGAAACTGGTGTGAGTGAAGCACGCTCCTACCCTTATCGGCCAGTATGTGTGGCCAATGCCGATGTGCATTATAAGAAGGGCAGAATACATGGGGAAGAATGGGGAAGTCCCTCTTGTATGTGAGTGAAGTGGACATGTGTCTGTCTGTCGGTCTGTCTGTCTGTCTGTCTCACTGCCTGTCTGTCCCGCTGTGTGTTCAAGCAGGCGGCTCACAGCACAGCACAGCACAGGCACTTCACTTCACAGGAAGTACATTCCTGTGTTCCTTTATTCAAAGTGCCACGCACACACACACACACACACACACGTACACATACACACTCACAGACACGTACACACACACACACACGCCCGCACACACGTACACACGTATACACGTATACACACACACACACACACACACACACACACACGCACACATCTGTTTCACACTTGCTCAAGATAAAAACAGCTTCAAAGCATTTCAGTGCGTAAAGAGGAAAGTCCTGCAGCCTTCAGCATCAGTACAGTAATGGCTACAGCAGTGTCCAGCCAACATGGCCGGCAAGCAGAGCGTTTGGGCCACTTTCTAATGAGCACGCCTTAGTCCAACTGTCCTGCTTAGTTTAACGCCAAACCGAAAACAGGGATTGGGTGTTTGGAGTCAGTTGTCAGTTGTCGCAGAATGTTTTCATCAAATTAGTCTGAGAAGCCATATTCATTCTGCAGGTCAGATTTCAGGTTTTTGGGAGTTTTTTCTGTTTTTGTCAAATTTGTTCAGAACATCGGAAGTCTACACTTTGAAAGCTATGTGTGGCATCTTTGTTTACATTGTTTTAAAGTGCACTCAGTGGAATCTTCACTTCTCACTTTTATTAGACTGGATAATAATAATCTTGCTCAAATCAAAAATGGGGGATGGCTCAGTCTCCACACACGGCCAAAAAAAAACACCCTCTAGATTGTCTAGACCAGCAAAAAAACATACCTGCTTTAACGTGAGCTGTGGTTGACGTACTATAAAATGCCCCTATGAACACCGTGTTGTATCCATCACCAGAACTGTGCCCAAATATGAGTGGATTAGAGCTACTACGCTTTTAAAAAGTGAAAGAGTGGCATTAGTGACTGAATGAATAGCAATGCTGCTGGCAACACATACGAACAGACCAAAGTAAAACCAAAGGCACTTCATCATTTAAGTAGTTAGAGAGGCAGGAGGTGTGTGTGTGTGCGCACGTGTGTGTGTGTGTGTGTGTGTGTGTGTGTGTGTGTGTGTGTGTGTGTGTGTGTGTGTGTGTGTGTGCACGTGCGTGTAAAATTATGTAGGTGCGTTATTGAGTTATCTGCTGTGAGAAAAATGCCAAGTGTGGTTAGTTTGATTTGTAAATCAGTAAAAAGGCTTTATTGGCTTGTGTGTGTGTGTGTGTGTGTGTGAGTGTGTGTGTGTGTGTGTGTGCGTGCCTCTAAATGCATGGTGAAAAGATGTGATTATGGGTGGACTGAAGTGTGAAGAACAACAAGAGGTGCAGTGAATGATAACATAAAAAAAAAACGGAGCATTAAAAAAACAAACCATTATACTGGTACACATAGGAAATAGTCTTTTTTTTAAGGCATAAAGGAATCTCATGTAGCAAGTAATTACAGTATCTTGCACTTTCAGTAAGAACGCAGTAACCATGAACATTCACATTCGTTATTGCCTCGCACACAGCAGACACGGAAGGCTCCTGTGTGATCGTGTCCCTCTAGTGGTCTACTGTTGTATTGCAGCAGAGCCACCTTTACAGGAAACTCAAAACCCATTTAAAAACACACAACCCTAAACATCCACTGATATCACCAAACGTCTCACAAACAATAACACTACAGCAGAAGTGAGGGGTCCTTTAAAACTGAGGGGTCCATTAAAAAAAAATCTTTGGAACATACAACTACCACATAAAATGCCTTTCATGAAAAGAGTTTCATGAAAAAAAGTGCAGCTTTGGAATATAATTGCTTCAGTTCCCTTTCTCCTTGCTCACTTGTATAAAAACAGTGGTAGTGGTGGTGGTGGTGGTGGCAGTGAATTGCAGAGGTGCAGCAGTCAAGCCTGAGACCTGAGACCGCACTCATGGCCCTCACAGCCCTTACAGCTCTCATGCTGTAGAGGCCTAAAGCATACACACATCCGCCTCACACAGCCTGTGGGTGCTGGACAAAAAAAGGAAAAGCCAAATAACAGAGACACACAAGAGTCCACAATACCGGTGTGCTCCCACAGAAAGTTTTTCACTCGTGACGTTTCGAGCTTGCTGCCTTTATCAGATTTGGACGCATGCAAAACTTTTTGTGGGAGCACGCTGGTGTTGTGGACTCTTGTGTGTCTCTGTCCACTATGCTCTCATGTCCTTCATGATCCCTCTGGCGGCCTCTGGCGTCTGGCCTCTGTTGGCCGCCACTTGAGGCTGAAGGCACAGCGGTGAGCGTGTCCCTGTCCCTGTCCCTGGTCCCTGTGTGTCCCCGATGTCCTGCCGCCATGTCCATGTCCCCTTCTCAAGCTCACTTCCCCGCGGGGGGCTCGCTGGGGTTGTACTCCGTCTCTCCAGAGGACACCTGAGAGATGCGGCGCGTGGAGCCCCACAGACGCCGGGAGAACTGACCAGAGCGCACCTGAGGATGGGGGGGGCGGGGGGTCAGGATAGAGAGAGAGAGAGAGAGAGAGAGAGAGAGAGAGAGAGAGGGAGAGAGAGAGAGAGAGAGTGAAGAAGAGAGAGAGACAGAGAGACAGACAGACAGAGACAGAGAGAGAAAGAGAAAAAGGGGGAAAGAGAAAGAGAGAAAGCCAGAGAAATACAGAGGAGAGAGAGAGAAAGAGAGAGACAGAGAGAGAGAGAAAGACATAGGGAAGAGAGAGAAAGACAGAGGGGGGAGAGAGAGGAAGACAGAGAAAGAGAGAGAGAGAGAGAGAAATAGAGGCAGAAAGACAGAGAGGGGTTGGGAGCAGAGAGAGAGAATGTGTTAAGGTGTTTTAGAGCTCCATGTTTGCCGTCTCCTGTACACGGTCATCATGCCCAGCATGCTAGGCTTACATGTGTTATAATCAGTGGGTAAAGTGGGCTGGAGCCCTGCTGAGCTCAGCTCCGCCTCCTCACCTTGGCAATGCAGCCAGCCGGAGCTGAGCTCCCTCTGCTACAGTATTTATTGTAATACACTAGAGTTAGATATTGACCACTGTGAGTAATGGGGTCCTTCTCCTTACAAAAGCCAAATTAACCACTGATTATACAGCACATCAATACATTTTCTATTTAGTGACATGCAGAGGATTGATCTAATCATCTTCTGTATCCTATTAGTGTTGTGTGCTATGTGGTATGCTGTGCAGCGTGCTACACCCTGTAATTACAAACAACAGGCGCGCTCTACTCCTAAGAGAAAGTCACTTGTTTGGAGGCAAGTCAAAAACCAAATCAAGTGTTAAACTTTAAAAAACAAACTTTCTTTCTCTTTTAAGGTATACTGATTTATTGGACCATGTCCACAAACAGACACATTTTTTTGGCACTAGGTCATTATTGCTGAATGGTTAGGCAAGATTCTGCCTGAGAAAACCAAGTCAACGGAACCTCAGCCAGACCCTCTGTACAAAATGAAATGAACTACAAGGGGCATGTTTGCCAGGAGAAAAAGAGTGCGTTTGTTTTTAGGTGCTTCACCCTGCTCACCTCCTCTGGCTTGCCAGCTCCCACCACGATGAGCTTGCCGTCCTCCAGCCCCACCAGGGCGTGGCTGTTCTCCTTGGTCACCGACACGCTGCGGATGGGCACCTTCAGGGCCAGCGGAGACACCGACAGCTTCAGGCTGCACCACAGGACAGTCACACACACGCGTTACACAGAGACATTCACAACCACTAATGCCTAAAGCCTGGGTTAAAAGTACTGATTTACAGATACAGATTTAAAGGACAACACAAACAAAAATAGTGAGTGTCTTTATATCAGCACTGGTCTGAAGAAACATTTAAAAGGGACTAGGCTGACAAAAACCCATCCTCAACATCTAGACAGAAGAAACAGTACCTGAGAGTGTGTTTATTTTTCTTTGATACAGTTATTGATTTTTTTGTTGCGCACCCAAAGACTTAATTGTTTGGAGTTGAGCAATCCACCTCCCTCACTCGTGACCCATGTTTGAGGCATGAGGTGGTCTCACCTGTGGAGGTCTCGGACGTGCAGGCTGCCCAGGGCGGTGCCCAGGATGACGTGGTCCTGTGCCAGGTAGAGGGCCGACACCTGCTCCTCCAGAGAGACAGAAGCCAGCTGCCTCCCGTTCACAGAGTACACGTGCAGAGACGACTTCTCCTGGGGAAAAGCACACAAACGCTTGGTATTAGTCATGCATGTGTGTATTAGTCACACACACATGCATGCACACGCACACACACATACATACACGCATATACGCATACACGCGCACACACATACGCACACGCACGCACAAGCACAAGCACCTACACACACGCACACAATGCACACACAACGCACATCCACACAAGCAAACTGCACATGAATAAATGCTTGTTATTAATAATTACTCACCCCCACTATCTTGTTAATTATAATTACCCAGCACACACCACCCCCCGACCAATACACAACACACACACACAAGTAAACTGCATAAATGGATGTTTGTTATTACTAATTACTAATCACCTGCACTACTTTGTTAATTACAATTACCCAGTACACCCCCACACCAACCCACCCACTGCAATCACTGCATATATTCCATGAGTGCACCCTGGCCATGTGCTGCTGTACCTTTCCGCTGTGTCTGCCCTCCACCACCGCATGGGCGACCAGGTGGCCCTCCATGCCCACGGCCAGCTCAGTGATGCGGGAGGAGAGGCCGGCCTCCGAGGCCGGGTGCAGAGTGCGGAGGAACTGCCCCCGCCTCACACTGTGCACGATCAGAGTGCCATCCTGAGGAGGGGGTAGAGGGGGCAGAGGGGCAAGAGAAGGCAAGAGAAGGCAAGGCAGGGCAAGTTATTTGTATAGTGTATTTCATACACAGAGGCAGGTTAATGTGCTTAACAAAAACAAAAGCAAAGAACAATATGTAAAAGCATAAAACATAAAAATAAGTGTCCTTAAAAGGATAAAAGTAAAATTAAGTGCTTAAAAGGATAAAAGTAAAATGAGTATAAGGTAAATAAAAGACATATTTGTCTTTGTCTACTTGTAAAGAAAGAAGTAATTAAAAGGAGAGCACAAAAGGTTAATTTCTGCTCAGACTCATGGTTCATGGTTTATTAATTCCTCTCTGGCCCACTAGCTCTGTGCTTTATTTAATGTTGGCCAAAATGGCTTCAGACGCTTTAATGCAGTACCATGAATTTGTTCTAGCCATTGACTAATTCAGATGAATCTAGTTAGCACAACTCTTTGGCCATGTAGTTAGTTATTTAAATCCCATCCTGTGTTAAGTACACAGGTAGCACCAGGTGATTTGAAACTTTTTTTCTCCAACTGCTTTGAAAGCTTCAGAGCGTTTAGTGCTTTTTAAATCTATCACAGTGTCATAGTGTCACTGATGAATCCTTATAAGTATGCGATGTGAAATCCTATGTGTATACAATACTAGTGCTGCCCTTTCACCTTTGACCCTGAGACAGCCATGTCCAGCTCGGTGCTGATGGCCACGCAGGTGACCTCCTGGTCGTGTCCGCAGAGCACCTGCACCGGCTTTGGGGACAGTCCGCTGGAGAAGCCCCCCTGTAGAGGGCGGAGCAGGGAACAGAGGCCCCCTCAATTAGCCAAACACACACCTATGGCCTGGATGGGTCTTATGAGAAATGTGTTGCATGTGAATGCAGTGTCTGTGTGTGTGTGTGTGTATGTGTGTGTGTGTCTGTGTGTCTGTGTGTCTGTGTGTGTGTCTCTGTGTGTGTGTCGGTGTGTGTATCTCTGTGTGTGTGTCTGTGTGTGTGTGTGTGTGTGTGTGGTTGTGTGTGTGGTTGTGTGTGTGTGTGTGTGTGTGTGTGGTAACAGACCTGTTGCTGCACCTGCCAGATGATGCAGGAGCAATCTCGGGAGCCAGAGATGAGGTAGATTCCACAGAGGTCCAAAGCCAGACATGTCACGATGTCTACAGAACACAGAAAATTAAAAAAATCACGAAAGAGTTATATTTTAGTTCTCCTTTCTGACTTACCAAAGTTTGTGCCAGAAATCGAGTGATAATGATGTCTGCTTAAAGCACTTTATCTCATAAAAACAGCTGTGGGCTATTATGGGGTATTCAGACTGACTCACACAAGCTGCTTGTGACAAGCAGGGGTTAAATTGGCTTCTGTAAGGAGGGGAAGCCCTTCTTTACTCACAGTGGTCAATATATCTCTACTGTATTGCTATAAATACTGTAGCAGAGGAATATGAGCTCCAGAGGGCTCCGGCCCAATTTAAACTCTGTATAGACCGCCAATACTACACCCAAACTACATATACATTAAAAACCAGGTAGATACAGCATAGCATCACAAACTTGCATAAGTGTATTCTGTGGCAGTGTTATCATGTGGCGGTACATCAACGAGCATCAGGTTCATATGAGGCTTTGTCTTGTGCAGGAATGGAACCCCCCAAAACCCCCACCCCCTATCACCCACCCACACACCCACACACACACACACACACACACACACACACACACACACACAGCCCTCAGCCCCCGTGTCCCCTCACCTATGTGCCGGCAGATCCTGCCCACCAGCTTCCCTTTGCTGAGCATGGTGACCCTGAGGCTGCAGTCCCAGTGGCCCCCGCTGAACAGCAGACGCCCGTCGTTGGACACCACCAGCACCTTGGGCCCGATGTCCACGCCCGGAGAGAAGGGCCCGCTCAGGAACCTCTGAGTCCTGGGTCACCACACCCACACAGACAGAAAGACACACACACACACACACACACACACAGACATGCACACGTGCACACAGACAGACAGACAGACAGAAGGACACACACACACACACACACACAAACAGACATACGCACACATATGCACACAGACAGACAGGCATACACACAGAGCAGATCAGATGAAGTCAACAGCTTTGTGTCTGTCAACCATTACGGTCACACCATAACTGAGGCAAAAGGCAAAAGACCGAAACTTCAATTCTTCAACTTCAAAAGGAAAAAGACCATAACTTCACTTTTGGGCAAAAATGAGTTAGTCATTTTTGGAACAATAAATGTCAGCTTTATCATGAGGCCAAATGTCTTTTTTGGGAAAAATAAGACATTGTCTTTGCCGTAACACTAAAAACACATGCAAGCAGAAGATCTTCAAAGTCATTTTTTCCTGAGTTTCACACTCTGGTGAGTTAAGGTCTTTTGGCTTTGTAGGGCATATAAGTTTCAACCACCATGTCAGACTTCGGGGTGTGGGGGGGTTATTCTCAAGGTTTCTCAAAGACATTTTTTCTCATTTGTGCATATGTATATATACATGACAGGGAGTGTGTGAATGAGTGTGTGTGTGTGTGTGTGTGTATGTAAGAGGTGTGTGGGGGGGGTATTCTCAAGGTTTCTGAAAATTTGCTCATTTGTGTGTATGTATATATATGACAGGGAGTGTGTGAATGAGTGTGTGTGTGTATGTAAGAGAGAAGAATATATAGAGAGAGCCTTGACTGTGCCAGCTGTCTGGACTATTAAGTTTTCTCCAGCACTGGGCCCAGCCTGCAGCTGTTGTTGCCCCTAATGACGCATAGCGCCCCAGTCTGCGCCGCCTGAGAGCCTCCTCTCCCTCCTCTCTCTCCTCTCACTCCTCTCTCTGCACTTCAAAGAGCTCCCACCACTGCACTGCTCTCAGGGCACCATGCTACATAATTACACACGGACCCCACGCTCAAAATGAATCACACATTAACACACACACACATAAACACACATGCTTGCACACCGACGAACAGACTCAAGCACAGACACACAGACAGACACAGACAGACAGACAGACAGACACACACACACACACACACACACACACACACACACACACACACACACCCAGACCCATACTCGAATACACACACACACACACACACACACACAAGCTTCCACACCGATGCACAGACAGACACACACAGACACACACAGACACACACAGACACACACACACACACACACACACACACACACACACACACACACACACACACACAAGGCATCATGCCCCTAATTAAAGGTAGATCTTTCTTGGCATGTGGTGACATAATGGACATCAAAGAGAGTGGTGATGGGTGAGGTAGGACCCAAACATGTCTGTATGAGCTAATATGTGTGTGTGTGTGTGTGTGTGTGTGTGTGTGTGTGTGTGTGTGTGTGTGTGTGTGTGTGTGTGTGTGTGTGTGTGTGTGACAGAGAGAGAGAGAGAGAGAGAAAGAGTGTGTGTGTATGTGTGTGTGTGTGTGTGTGTGTGTGTGTGTGTGTGTGTGTGTGTGTGTGTGTCTAACTTACTTGGGGTTGGAGACAGTGGGGTCCTTTGTGAAGGTGAAGTAGTTGGCGATGCTTTTGTCATAGGGCAGCCAGCTGTGTGTGCCGATCAGCCCGTTGGCACTTACCGACACCTGCACAGGACCAGGACAAGGCCATTATATGGTGTCATGGTGTGTGTATGTGTGTGTGTTGGCACACATGTATGTGTCTGTATGTATATAGAATTACTTCATGTGCATAGTTTTAAAACAGTTGTGATTATTGTGTGTGTGTGAGAGTGTGCATGTGTGTGTGTGGTGTCTGTGTATGTGTGCACATATGTGTGAGTGTGTGTGTGCATATGTGCATGCGTGTGAGTGTGTGTGTTTTGGTGTATGTGTGCATGTGTGTGTGTGTGAGTATGTGTACGTGTACGTGTACGTGTGTGTGTGTGTGTGTGTGTGTGTGTGTGTGTGTCTCACCAGCACGTCTGATCCCTGTATAATGAAGGATCTGGTCTGATTGCGGGGAACCACAGCCTGTGCTAGAGGCAGGCCGTCACTCACCACCTGTGTGATCACAACAATAATAACAACCATGGTTACTATGGTAATGCTGTGCAGGGTCGTCGCTTGCTTTGGACTTTCACAGAACTTATTATAACAACTGGGGACACACTAGCTGAGGTGTCAATCATCTTGGCTTCAAAACGTTAAAACTCTGCCATGTATTACTTCTGTCTGTCCATTTAAGTCCATTAAATAATTATTTAGTGAGTCCTTATTCACTAGTGCTCATTAGGGTCAGCTGGTGCACAGGAAAAACAGGCATGGTCACAAAATGCTGAGAACTGAGAAAATGTAATTTCTAAGTTTGACTTTTGATTTGATTTTATAAGTAAATGCCAAGCTTGACTAAGCTAGTTTATTCACAGGATTGCTTACAAAAACTCTGGGGTTTCAACTACTGAAAGTAACTTGAAAAATGTCATTTTGTGACTATGCCCATTTTCCCTGTGGACATAAAGGGACATATTGGAAAAACGTCACTAATGACTTTACAAAGAAATGGTGCCGTCAACAGTGCTGTCTTTCCAAAATATTGGTAATGACATGTCTCTGTGGTTCACATGCGAAGCTCCGGCCTTGGGTTTTGACTTTCTGTAGCCGGCATCTTCCCCTCTGCACTCTCAATGACTCTACAGTTATTCATCTAGCGTAACGATATGCAGTTCATGGGAATTACAGCATATGTGGTGCTAAAGGCAATAACTACACATTTTGTCAGAACTGAGATTAGAGTGAAAATTAACTTTATAACACATCCATTGTCTTGTGACTAAATCATTTGCTTCTTCCTAATGAGAAAGTACATAAAAGCATCACCACTATAACACCTACTACAATATGTTTGACTGGGCAGTATGACAACTTTGAAGGCATTTTTCTCAGTTGTAATGTTTGCGTAGTTACTGCATTTTGCCTTTGTAGGCCAGTGTGAGTGTGTGTGTGTGTGGGGGGGGGGCAGAGCTGGCGCGGGCAGGCCTACCTCCACGAAGGGCCGCAGCTTGTCCAGCTGCTCGAACAGGTTTGGGGGGAGAGTGTCCAGGCGGGCCAGCCGTCGGGAGGCACTCTGTGCAGACATGCGGGGAGGGTGGGGCTCCTGGGGAACGCAACAAATGCCACACACACACACAAACATAAATACCACACACACACCACACACACAGATACAAAAGGACAAGGTCAGCATGAGTTCAGGTTATCGATGGACATGCATGCAAAAGGTGCAGCAACACAGAGAGATGGAGGAGTGACACACATTTATTTATAATTTTCCTTTTTTATTTATACTTTTTGTTTCTTTTGTCACTTGTGTTTTGTTATTTTCTCTGCTTTTTTAATGGCTTGATTTTCCCTGAATAAGCATTGGATGATGAAGATGAAGATGATCAGTGTCCTAAGGAAAATACACTGTTTAGCTGAGTTGAGCCAGTTTGATTTGTAACAAGCCACAAACAGATACAGCATGAGTTACACACAACAAGCCGACTCCGATATGCACACTTATTACACAGGCCAGACACATACATATGACATAATGCCAGTTACGTATGAAGACAGACAGACACACACACACACACACACAGCCAGAGACCATTGCAAGAGAAAGAAGAAGTGAGATCTTGACTGATGGAGACAAATGAAACACAAGCGAGGGGGTGATGACTGGAGGGCTTAGAAAGATACTTCTAACACAGACACGGATCAGCCAGACTCCCCTCACAAGGAGCAACAGATGCAGGCAAGGCCACCCGCCAATGGCCACAGAGACAGAGACAGAGAGACAGAGAGCCAGAGACAGAGACAGAGACAGAGAGAGAGAGAGGGAGAGACAGAGACAGAGACAGACAGAGCCAGGGAGGAGGGAAGGAAGGAGGGAGGGAGGGACAGACAATAGAGACAGACACAGTGGGAGGCCTCTTTGAAGAGGAAAGATGATCCCTTTGAAGCGCTGACCTTGAGCAGCTGACAAGGAGTCTGACCAAAGTTGCTAATGATGCCTTCTAGAGCCTTCCGTTCCGTTTCATTGGCTATTGCATCCAAATCCACTGCCCCTGTCACATGAGGAAAGATAAACATGAGCCAGTGTAGCTTTTTAGGATAGGATAATATTGGGCTTTATTGATGCTACCAATGCTATGCAATCTCAAATCTCACAACCAGGCAGGCAGACACACACACACACACACACACACACACACACACACACACACACACACACACACACACAAACACACACAAACACACACAAACACACACACACACACTCACACACTTCAGGTACTTATATGTGACACAAATACTGTACCTTCATAGGTGCAATAGTAGAAGACGTTGAGGGCGTTGACTGCCTCCTCTCCTCTCTGCTTGTAGCCGAAGATGAGGTCAATCCACTGATGGAGGTGGGCAGACACGTGCTCACTTTCCTACAACACAGCACACAGAATAATCTATCATGCTAGCTCAGCAGCTGAGTGTGTGTGCTTTTGTGCTGGTGCTTGTGTATTTGTGTGTGTGTGTGTGTGTGTGTGTGTGTGTGTGTGTGTGTGTGTGTGTGTGTGTGTGTGTCTGAAAGAGAACAAGAGAGACAGAGGGAGGGAGAGAAAGAGAGATAGAGAGAGAGAGAAAGAGATAGATAGAAAGAGGGAGACAGGAAGAGAGAACAAAACGATGGAGATAGGGAGTGAAAAAAGGAGAGTAATATAGATAGACAGATAGACAGACAGACAGACAGACAGACAGATAGATAGATAAATAGACAGATACACAGACAGACAGACAGACAGACAGACAGAGGAGAGCTCACCAGAGCCTGTCGGTGTTTGCTGATGAAGTCCTCTCGTGAGGAGGCCCAGTGAGGCAGCAGCACGTCAGCCACAGGCTCCTGGGACATCTGCAGACAGCCCAGATCAAAGCCTGTGCACACACACATACACACACACACACACACACACACACACACACACACACACACACGAACACACACAAGCACACAAGCACACACGAATACACACACACACAAATATACACCCACAGCCACACCCACACAAATACACACACACACACACACGCAAAGACACACACACACACACGCACACACACACATACGTACACACACACACACACACACACAAATACACACACACACAAACACACAGAAATAATACACACACACGTGCACACACACACACAAATATACACACACACATGCAAATACACACGATAATCAATACTGTATCAAAACTATGCACATTAAATACATAATCATTAAAAGGGAGTAAAAGGTGTAAATATGATATCTACCGTTCATGTTCTCCAGGATCTCTGGGAAGTAGAAGAACTCTGGGATGAGCTCCTTCACGTCCACCGGGCTCTCCATGCGCGCCTGCCACGCCGCAGCCACCGAGTGGAACTGCCTGTCCGCACAGTCAAACCTGCATACACACACACACACACACACACACACACACATATTAAAGGATATCTAAACAAAGAAATTCCAAACAAAAATTAAACTACACTTAGCCCCTTTTAGTGAGTTGAACTTAGTTACTTTGGTGGCAGTAATAGTAAACTTGGGTGTGTGTGTGTGTGTAGAGTAGTGATGTATTTGTAGAGTAGGGGTGTGTGTGTAGGGTTGTGTGTTTACAGTACTGGTGTGTGTAGAGTAGTGGTGTGTGTGTGTGTGTGTGTGTGTGTACAGTAGTGGTGTGTGTAGAGTAGTGGTGTGTGTGTGTAGAATAGGGGTGTGTGTGTGTGTGTGTGTGTGTGTGTGTGTGTGTGTGTGTGTGTGTAGAGCAGACAGACCTGCCGCTCTGCAGCTGGATGTGTAGGCTGGTGAAGGGCTCCATGCGGATCATGTAGTGCATGACTCCTGCCGCGTTGGAGTAGTGTGTGCCGTAGTGGAACTTATCGATGGCGCCCGTGGGGTCCTCAAAGCTCTCGTACCTACAAAGGGAGGGAATCAGAGCTCATCTCAGCTCAGTGCTTCATGCATACTTGATGATAAAGGGATGAATACTTGAATACTTGAATTTCTCCTTCTCGAAAATCTTCATACAAGTCATGAATACATTAATTTCACCTTTAACGTTATCAAACTATGAATGAAAGTAAGTTATCTTGACTTGTAGTCCACAAGACACTACAGCCAGAGACAGCTTCTAAACTGTATGTGCAATAGCCGGAATTCGGTAAATAACACAAGCCATAGCCTGAATATTGACCACAGATCTACGTTTTAAACGAGGAACAGCACTCATAATGGTTTCTTTTACTCAGACGAGGTGAGGTCTGACGTACTTCTCTTTGACGCTCTGGGCGTGCCGGCTGTTAACCACCCCGATGGGTTTGGACAGGTCACGGAACACCGCAGGGTCATCCAGGTCCAGAACCGGAGAGGTGTAATCACACAGAACCCAGGGGAACTGGACACACACACACACACACACACACACACACACACACACACACACACACACACACACACACACACACACACACACACACACACACACACACACACACACACAGTTTTATATATAAATGCACAGATAGAACACCTAGCATAAGTACACGTCCAAGGCCAAAAGCATAAAGGACATGGAGCGGGGAGACAGGAGCGGGAAGAGAGACAGGGAGGAGAGTGAGAGGACAGCAGGGAGAGGAATGAGAGGTAGAGGGAGGAGAGGTAGAGGAAGGAGAAGGAGAGGGAGGAGAAGGAGAGAGAGGAGAGGTAGAGAGAGGAGTGGTAGAGATAGGAGAGGGAGAGGGAGTAGAGGGAGAAGGAAGAGAAGGAGAGGGAGTAGAGGGAGAGGGAGAGGGAAAATGAAAGGGAGAGGCAGAGAATGGCTCACCACGGGGTACTGGGACAGGTCGTTGTAGGTGCGCCCAGCTATGGTGTTGAGCTGCATGAGGTACTCAAAGTTGGAGATCTCTCTGTGGACCCATTTCTGCAGAGCACAGGGCAGACAGCAGTCAGTAGGAAAATCCCTTCCTTTTAAATGTACAGTCCTCTACAACACAGCTGTGGACTAACGGTAAGGGAGCTCTGCCTTGGGATCAGAGAGTCGCAAGTTCAACTCCCATAAGAAACAAATGTGGAAATGTGGGATAACCAGTGCTCTTCTGCACCTCAATCCATGTCTGAGATGCCCTTGAGCAAGGCATCCAATGCCATGTTGCTCCAGGGGGGATGTGTCTGTACCTAACTCACTGTAAGTTGCTCTGTAAGTGTGAATTACCCTTCCAAAATTGGGGGGTACTATCTTCTACAAGTGGGTACTACCTTTTACTTCATACATTAATTACATTACAAGTTGTAGCCCCCAACCCTCATATTTCTGTCTCTTGGGGGGGAGCAATACCCCCCTACTACCAACTGTAATTTAACTATGGCTATATCCATCTGTGAGAGTGTGTATGGGTGCTGGAGCGGTGACTGTGCGTGTACCTGTGTGAGGTTGGAGGCCTTGAGGAGCTCCTGGGGAGAGCGGGAGCCGAAGTAGAAGAGATTGGGGGGGCGCAGACCGAGGATCCTGGAGTACACCTTGTTTCGCACCTGCAGACAAGTCAATCCACAACCACTGCTTTAATCTGTGTGTGTGTGTGTGTGTGTGTGTGTGTGTGTGCATGTGTGTGCATGTGTGTGCATGTGTGTGCATGTGTGTGCATGTGTGTGCATGTGTGTGCATGCGTGTGCATGCGTGTGCATGCGTGTTTGTGTGCATGTGTGTGTGTGCATGTGTGTGTGTGTGCGTGTGTGTGTGCGTGTATTTGTGTGTGCGTGTGTGTGCTTTTGTGTATGCGTGTGCGCGGTGGGGGAGGGAGGGAATAGAGGTGTTTGTATGATGTGCAAGGATTGTCTGACCTTCTTCCTGAAGTTGATGAAGTAGTGGGACTGGTCTATGAAGAAGAGCTCCAGGGCAGAGCGCCGCAGGTTAAACCTCCTCAGGTGCACCTCTCTCAGCTGGCTCAGCGGCCGCTTCAGGTCAAAGCCTATGCCTACAGCACACACACATTACACACCATTAAATCTCAAAGCCTATGCCTACGTCACACACATAACACACAGCTAAAACTCCAAAACATATTCTTACATCACACACACATAACACACAACTAAAGTTCAAAGCCTATGCCTATGTCACACACACAACACACAACTAAAGCTGATACACAAAAAACTCACACACACACACACACACACACACACACACACACACACACACACACACACACACACACACACACACACTAAAACCCTAAACCTGTGGGGAAATAAAATGAATGAAAGACGATATTTGCAGCATATTAACTCTAAATCTCCTCCTCAAGTCTGCTTCTCCCTTCCTATATGTGTCTAATGTAACGGATACCAGCTCGGCGTTAGAAAGTTAATTAACCTTCCTCCTGACATCGCTACTGACGGGCTTTTAGCTTACTTGGGGTGCATTTGTAAATAAAATGAAATTCTGAAAATGAAACTTTGAAAATGAAGTTACGCTCTGCCGTTCAAAAAGCCTGAGCCTGAGCATTCATTTGAATTAACGAATGGTTTTGTTTACATAAGTGAACCTAACTCAAATAGCCCTGAAGGTAAATGTGGGCTTCTATGTTTAATTTAGATGTTACTCATCTCACTTTTGAGCTCAATGTCAGTGATGAATATAATGTACAATTGTCAACAAAAATGATACTATTATACGGTTGTGTAATAAAATAAAACTTTTAGTATGTGTTTGCATCAGTCATACAGCTGGATCAACCAGAGATACAACCAGTTAGTGTGACACTCTGCTGCTCTCTCTTTTCGGTTGGACTGTACAGAATACACTCTGAACGCTCTCAGAGTGTGATACTATGAATAAATGAACAATAGTTCCATAAGCGCTCTGAATTTATGACCGGTTTAAAACTGCGACACTGTGTTCGGAGTGACAGTTTACGGGTTCGAGCCTGTGAGACACCACACAGGGAAGGAAGCCCTCCATGACACCTACCCTCCTCTGTCTCCTCCTTCTCGCTGCTGCCGTCGTAGAAGTAGAGGTGGTGGGTGGTGACCTCCAGGCGGCCCGGCACCACCGAGATGTTGGTGATGAGCTCACAGTCCTCCGACAGCACCAGCTTCTCCTTCTGACTCTCCTCCTCACCCTCCACCCTGAGGAGACAGGAAGTAGGGAGGAGGAGGTGGAGAAAAAAGAAAGAAAGACAGAAAGAAACAAACAGACAGATGCACAGACAGACAGACAGACAGACAGACAGACAGACAGACAGACAGACAGAAAGACAGAAAGAAAGAAAGAAAGAAAGAAAGAAAGAAAGAAAGAAAGAATGTTGAAAAAGGCAAATCTACAGACGCTGCCTACGAAACGCCAGCAGCTTCTCAATGGGTAAAAGCCAGGGGTACAAGTTTAGGTTTGATTTAAGTTTGCAAAATGGGGACCTTTACCAAACCACTGACAAATAAATTGTAAAATTTACCAGCCACTTAATAGTAAATTAGTATTTTTTGTCCAAAATCTACCAACCATATTTTGCCAGCATTTGCCTAGTAGCTGGTGCGTATTTCCATCCCTGACACACACACACACACACACACGCACACACACACACGCACACACACACACGCACACACACACACACACACACACACACACACACACACACACACACACACACACACACACTCAGCCAGTGTTGTTATGTTGCTTGGCAGAGGGAGGGCGGGGCAACTCACTGGTTGAGCAGGAACACGTCCTCGTCTCCCAGCTGGTCGTCCTCCATGTCACTGACCTTGGCCTCCTTGGCCACCGCTAGGGGAATGGTGTCGGTGGTGCTGCGGGGACTGTCAGCTCCTGAACACAACAACCACCAATCACGTATCACAATACACAGATACACAATCACATCCACCAATCACGTATCACAATACACAGATACACAATCACATCCCATATCACAATACACAGACACACACACAATCACATCCCATATCACAATACACAGACACACACACAATCACATCCCATATCACATCCCATATCACAATATACAGACACAGACACAATCACATCCCATATCACATCCCATATCACAATATACAGACACAGACACATTGCATATCATAACACATTGACAACAATACAAACAGCAACAATACATACACACACATCAAAACATTTTTGGGGTAGTATTTCAGTTTTTCATTATTTCAAGGAATGAGAATCTCAGAATCTCAATCTGTGTGTGTGTGTGTGTGTGTGTGTGTGTGTGTGTGTGTGTGTGTGTGTGTGTGTGTGTGTGTGTGTGTGTGTCTATTTGTACCCATATTATCCCGAAGTGCAGCAGCTTCACTGTGAGAGTCGTGGTTGTAGTTGGGGACGAGTTTGAGACGCATCTTGGAGTACGTCTCTGCATTGGACAACGTCCACTTCACCTCTGGTTGGGTTCTATATAGGGAAAAAAAACAAGGATCACATTTACTTCCTGAACCTGGGATGTCCCTGGGACAGGTGAGGAGAGGAGAGGAGAAGTGAGTAGAGGGGAGTAGAGCTGAGAGAAGGTCAGAGGAGGGGAGTAGAGCTGGGGAATAGGAGGTGAGGGTTAGAGATGTTGGAGGTGAGTAAAGGTAGGGAGTAGAGGTGAAAGGAGGTAAGTAGGGGTGGGTGCAGGTAGAGGTAAGAGAGGTGAAATGAGGAGTTGAGGTGGGAGAGGACAGGGGAGTAGAGGTGAGGTGAGGTGGGGTGAGATGAGGAGAGTACAGTAGAGCTGGGGAGGGGAGCAGTTGAGGTAAGTAGAAGTAAGAGGTGGTGAGGAGAGGAGGAGAGGAGGAGATGAGAGAGGAGTAGCTGAGGTGTGGAGGAGTAGAGGTGAGGAGAGGTTGGGCGAGGTGAGTAGGTAATACTAGAGGAGAGAGAGGTGAGGTGAGGTGAGGTAAGGGGGTAAGGAGATTCAAGTAGAGGAGGGGAGGAGAGGAGAGGTGAGATGAGGAGTTTGACCTGTGTGCCCAGGCTGCTCTCTGGTGGGTGAGGAGTCTCTGCAGGGCCTTCCAGTGCTTGGCCACCACGGCCTGCTGGCTCCCCTGCTGCTTCTGACCGCTGTGGTAGCGCCCGTTCTCCACTCTCACACGCTTCAGGTAGGGGTCCACTATCACCTCCTGCAGCCACACACACACACACACACACACACACACACACACACACACACACACACACACACACAAGATCCTTAATTAATGTCTAACTAGTCATGAATGAAATGTTTACACACGTACAGACAATGTTCATATTACACATGCGGGTCATTGTCTTTCACCCCGAGACACACACACACACACACACACACACACAAACACAGACAGACATACACACACACACACACACACACCACACAAACACACACATCCCACACACACACCTTAGTCAGTTAATCAACACTCATAATTCTGTCAGCATCCACACACAAGATCCTTAATTGATGTCTAATTAGTCATGAATAATGACGTACAGACAATGTTCATATTACACATACGGGTCATTGTCTTTCACCCCAACACACACACAAACGCACACAACCACACACACACACACACACACACACAAACACACACACACCCCACACACACACCTTAGTCAGTTAATCAACACTCATGATTCTGTTAGCATCCACACACAAGATCCTTAATTGATGTCTAACTAGTCATGAATGAAATGTTTACACATGTACAGACAATGTTCATATTACACATACAGGTCATTGTCTTTCACCCCGACACACACACTGTCTCTCTCTCTCTCGCTCTCTCTCTCTCTCTCTTTCTATTTCTGAAGGGATGTTGTAAGACCCAGTTTTTTCATCAGTTTGAACTGTATAAATGCTGGCAGTGGCAGACATGGGGGCGTCTTCTCCTGAGGAGAGAGAAAGAGCATGGGGCATGTAGCATTTAGCATGTGGCGGGTGAGAGGACCTGGAATTTGGCCTTGCTGTCGGCGCGCTCCTTGTCCCGTATCTGCGCCGTGTTCATCAGGTCATCAAAGCAGGAGTTCCAGAAGCAGGACATGAGGTCGTGGCTCTTGCTGAAGGTGTCCAGCTCGTACTGCTCCATGGTCGCCTCCACCTGCACACAGCAACGCAGGAAATGCTCAGTCACAACCTTATTTATACTACTTAATGGTAATACTTCATTTTACGGTTCCTTTTTTAGTGTAAAAATATAAAAAGAGGGTTACACTTCAATTTACTGTCCCTGTCACATCAAACAGTGCAACAACGTGTGCAACAAGATGTAATATTACGTAATGTGTACACTGTACATACATAACAATAACCTTAACTCTATGGTACAGTATAAGTACATAATGTTATATATTATTTCCTTGAACTGTATGCTGTAGTGCACAGGGTAAGTGTAAAGAGCTGAGAAGCGGTGGGTGGGGGGATGATTTGGCAAAATCGGTTTGACCTAATTAAAGTCTGGCAGCAGCATTTTGACTAGACTGTAGGCGCGACAGAAAAGACTTACTGAGGGAGAAGAAGGCTGCCCTACAAAGCCAAAAGGCAGTAACTACACACTTTGTTGTTTACACTGAAAATTGACTTTAAAACCCCCTCCTTTGTCTTGTGGCTAAATCACTGTCTTTTCCTATTAAGAAAGTACATAAAAGCATTACTACTATTATACCTACAACATGTTTGACTGGGCAGTATGACAACTTTGAAGGCATTTTTCTCAGTTTCAATGTTCACACAGTTACTGCACTTTGCCTTTGTAGGGCATATGAGTGCAGTGCAGTAGTCTATGCATGAGGAAATAACAGAGTGCATTAGCATTTCCAGTTCTGAGTGTGACACCAAAGATCTGAGCTTGCTATTGTTATGCAGGTGGAAAAAAATATGATCTAGCCAGCTGTTTGGCATGTGAGTCAAACAACAGGGACAGCAAATGTCACCCCAAGGTTTCTTAGGCTTAGGCAAACGGCAAGAGGGGGTCCAGGTATTCCAGGTATTGCTTAAAAGCGCTATTGATGTTATCAGGCTTATGGTAAATGGCATTAGCCTGACGGGTAA